>OX637268.1:0-702500 GCA_951799465.1 Leptophobia aripa | reverse complement strand
CCGAGAAAAAAACTTTGCCTTTTTAGTTTATTGTGAGTATTAATTAATGTCTTTAGTACTGTTGGTATTTTTTTATCACATTATTAAGAAGTTATTGTATTAGTAGAAAATAAGGATAAATAGATAAGCCCATTGTAATTGTAATATATTATATTGTAATATATTATATTGTAATATATCATATACATGATATAACTTCATTTTTATTCCAGAGAGATGGATGTCCAAAGATTGTAAACCTTGGAAGTTCAAAGACAGATCTATTCTATGAAAGAAAGAAGTATGGATTTAGAAGACACTAGCAGTAACTTCTTTCTAGTTATTTCAACTGGAAAGACAATGGAATTAAAAATTTTGTGTGTATCAGAATTACTGAGACAAGTATTTTTAATATTTCAAGTGTTCTGAATATATGTGATGACCTTTTATATACTATTATTTGAACTTTAATGTATCAATTGGTCAAACACAAATAAATAAGTTAGGGATGCATATTTTTTTTATTACAATCCAAATAAATTATATTTTGTTATTAAATATGTACATATATTAAAAAATCTATAAAAAATAAACATATTGTACTATTAAATAAGGAAAATAACATAAAAATCAAAACCATACATTACATAATCTTTCATACAACATACATTGATTACTTAATTTATTGTATATCTTAAATATACATATTATTGTCTTCAAATATATATGTCTACTGAAACCATCTAGTGCTTAGAATTTATAATTTTGCTAAGGATCCTTATAAATGCTGTTTGATGAACTTGCAGTTTTTGTCCAAATATTGGTGTCGGCACTCCCAGCATCTGAGTATGTTGGCCGAGCAGGTATTATAGGTGATCTGATGCAAACACTAAAAAAAAACAAAATTTTTATTAGCAACTGTCAGCTGAACCACTCCCTATTTTACTAAGTAGTCAAAATTTTAAACTGTAAATGCTTTTTACAGTTTATTTGTGTTTAATTTCACAGCATGCAAATTATGTATGTATCATTCCAATTTTATTGCCACTGACCTGATTTAAAGTCATCCAATTAGTGTTCTATGAAAATAATTAACTTTGAATTTCATTATAAATCATCAAGAGTACAAATAATTAATTAATTTTACTATTATTAATAAGTGAAATACAACTATTATAGAAACAAGGTTCAGGATCAAGTCCAAGGTTGCCCTAAAGAACACTTACGAATTGACGTCTTCCAGTTTTTTTAGTAATCTCTCATTTTCTCTGCTCAATATCTCTTGGTCGCGCGATAACTGGTCCCTTATATTAAATAGCTCTGTGTTTTCGTGCCTCAAAGCGGAATTCTCATCCATATGAAGTTGTATAAGTTCCACCAACTCCGACTGCGGTAGTTGGTACAGCTTGTTGGCTTCCAAGGGAACTTGGCGATTTCTTTGACCTAAAGAAACAATATATGGGATTTTTTTTTTCGATTTCGTATAACGAATAGAAGAAATATTTTATTGTCATATCTGCATATTAGAGAGTATATTTTATTTATTAGTTATTATATAGCTACAAACAGTATGAAGGCGTCATAGATTTTGAATCCCGTAATGTTATCTGCAAAACGTAACTTCGACCATAGGCACTTCGTCCTTCCAGCCAGACAATCGTTTCAGGGACCAGGGACTTTTTCGGTTTTAAGAAAAAAAAAGAAAATAAATCTTGAAATATACATTTATAATTGAATAGCTATTCTCGCATTAATTATCTCGTTTGATTGGCCAGGATTTTTTTGTACAAGAACAAAATTTGATGGCTATGTTTTTTTGCGGCGATTGAATTGTGTGGTCGAGCGATACTGCACCAATACTGCAAAAAAAGTTATACATACTATATGAATCCCCATTGTAATCCGTCTGTATGTGGAGCGCTGTGCGTAAATGCTGATTTTCCGCTTGCAGCGTATCTACTTCTCGTTTCAGGCTGAGTATGAGGGCATCTCTGGCATCCTGTAAATGATAATAAAATACAGAATTATCCAGAAGTGCATAGGTTCCTTTTTTTTCACTTGCATGGGAGACATTGCATTTTAGCGCATTTTGTCCTGTGTTATTTTCGTTTATTATTCTTATATCTTGTTAGTGTTCGTTTTTTTCTGTGGCATTAATTTTTTTCGCAGTGCAATCTCGCCAGTGTTAACACATTACCAAGGCAATCATAGAATTATTTTTAGTAACAACACAGTAAACTGCTTTTTATAGTTTCACATTATTATATTTAAAAAAAAATAGATTAATTTTACATAAAAAAATTAATTTGCAATATGGTGTCAGGCTTTCAAGTTAATGGCATTGATATAAACACATTGTATTAGTATCAACACCAAAACAACAACCAAGCCGAGTTTCTTGTCTGCTTCTCGGCTTGGTCTCATGCGTACAGGCGTACAGTCATTTAGATTTAAGACAGTTCGAAATGGTCCTATGTACCTTACTGAACAAAAAATAACTTAGAATATCCTTACCATTTTGACTAAAGGCTTTGACTTAATCTTCTTTGCTCTGGCGGCGTATCTCAAAGTGTTAATTGTCTCGCTAAAATTCGATTTCGTTGGAGCTATACAAGCTATCTGGAAATTTTGTAAAACATCAATGATAATTGTAATTTTTCTAACTAATTAAGGAGATGATTCAATACTGAATCAAATTTCAGATTTAAATACTTTCAAACAATTTTCCATACAGTGTGTTAAGTACGGAAATTATCTCGTGCGATTAGTTTGCGCTAAGTGGTCAGCGCTTATAATGCGACTGATTATAATAGTACATCAGAAAATGTGTTATAATGAACTATTCTAGTGCGTCTTGATATAAGATTTACGTCACTAAACATGAGCGATTTATTTATTTATTGATGGGATGATATCTTTTACTCTTAATTATAATGATATTATTTGGCTCCATTGACTTCTTAGACTTTGAGTCTTACCATTAAGGTGACGCCATTTCCAGCAAGACTGTCCGCTAATAGTTTTGTCAATTTGCTATCCCTATACGGGATGTGACCACGCTTTTTGCCGTCACTTAGTTGAGCTATGCAATAACCTATGTGAAATAAAATTGCATTGAGAATGTTATTATAATTTATATTAGCCTTATCGAGAAGACGCTATTTAGGCCTTTTACATTGAAGGTTTTGAATTATTGTGTAAAGATCAAATATTCCGGACAAAAATTGCTTGAATGATAGTTAACCATTGTGGCTTTTTCTAATAAGCTTTTGTGTTTTACTTTTTAAATATTAGTACAGTTTTTGTTATTGTTTATGTATGGTCTGGTTTTGTGTCGTTTTAGGCCTTATTTACTAAAGCACTGAGCGAGGCTTATTAACAGTGCGCTTTATATTGTTTCATATCGATCTTAATATAAAATTCTTAATAAATGTGCCTAATGCAAATTTTGTAATTCTTAGTTTGGTGGCATACCCAGAACCATTAAACTCCTATTGATATTGTTAGCTTCTTCCAACGTTTTTCCCGTACTATTGGTCCGTTTGGTCATCTCACTTCCAGCTAGATCGACAAAGTTGATTTTTCCGTGTGTGGAACACGTGACATCACCGGCAGTGCGTACGTCGCGGCGCACGCGCACGCACAGCAGCGTATGCGATCGAGATGAATTACTGTTCATCGAGTGGGAGCCAACTGCACGATTACGCATACCTACAATGAAAACATACGCTGAACAAGCACAGTAGAGGTATGAACAATTAATATCTATCTAATTAATTATTTTTTTAATTATTCATTTATTTAACTTTCTTTTTATTTTACTTTATTTTATATTACTTTATCTATTTATCTATCTATATATCAATCTTTCTAACGATCTATCTATCTATTTATCTATCTTTTGTTAACTATATATCTTTCTATCTATCTATCTATTTATTTATTTTACTTTATTTTATTTATCTATATATCTTTCTATCTATCTATCTATCTATATATCTATCTATCGATCTACCTATCTATCTATATATCTATCTATTTATCTCTCTATCTACCTATCTATCTATTTAGTTTCTTTTTTATTTATATATTTTTTTATTCTTTTTATTTTACTTTATTTTATTTATCTATCTATCTCTCTATCTACCTATCTATCTATTTATCCATTTAGTTTCTTTTTTTATTTATACATTTATTTATTCTTTTTATTTTACTTTATTTTATCTATCTATCTATCTATCTATCTATCTATCTATCTATCTATCTATCTATCTATCTATCTATCTATCTATCTATCTATCTATCTATCTATCTATCTATCTATCTCTCTATCTCTCTATCTATCTATCTATCTATCTATCTATCTATCTATCTATCTATCTATCTATCTATCTATCTATCTATCTATCTATCTATCTATCTATCTATCTATCTATCTATCTATCTATCTATCTATCTATCTATCTATCTATCTATTTATTTTCTTTTTTATTTATATATTTTTTTATTCTTTTATCTATCTATCTATTTTCTATTTATTTATTTTCTTTTTTTATTTATACATTTATTTATTCTTTTTATTTTACTTTATTTTATCTATCTATCTATCTATCTATCTATCTATCTATCTATCTATCTATCTATCTATCTATCTATCTATCTATCTATCTATCTATCTATCTATCTATCTATCTATCTATCTATCTATCTATCTATCTATCTATCTATCTATCTATCTATCTATCTATCTATCTATCTATCTATCTATCTATCTATCTATCTATCTATCTATCCATCTATCTATCTATCTATTTATCTATTTATTTTCTTTTTTATTTATACATTTATTTATTCTTTTATCTATCTATCTATTTTCTATTTATTTATTTTCTTTTTTTATTTATACATTTATTTATTCTTTTTATTTTACTTTATTTTATCTATCTATCTATCTATCTATCTATCTATCTATCTATCTATCTATCTATCTATCTATCTATCTATCTATTTATCTACCTATCCATATATATCTTTCTATCTATTTATCTATTTATTTATTTTACGTGTTATTTGTGGAGGTCCTGGTGTTTCTGACGCCTATTACTGCAAAGAATGCACTATCCAAGAAAAAGATGTAAGATCAACATAACTTTTTAACTAACCTTAAAAAAACCGGCAATTACTAACATTTTTTTTAAATATTAAGTCAACATTTTCACACGTTCCTACTAACCGAGAAAAAAACTTTGCCTTTTTAGTTTATTGTGAGTATTAATTAATGTCTTTAGTACTGTTGGTATTTTTTTATCACATTATTAAGAAGTTATTGTATTAGTAGAAAATAAGGATAAATAGATAAGCCCATTGTAATTGTAATATATTATATTGTAATATATTATATTGTAATATATCATATACATGATATAACTTCATTTTTATTCCAGAGAGATGGATGTCCAAAGATTGTAAACCTTGGAAGTTCAAAGACAGATCTATTCTATGAAAGAAAGAAGTATGGATTTAGAAGACACTAGCAGTAACTTCTTTCTAGTTATTTCAACTGGAAAGACAATGGAATTAAAAATTTTGTGTGTATCAGAATTACTGAGACAAGTATTTTTAATATTTCAAGTGTTCTGAATATATGTGATGACCTTTTATATACTATTATTTGAACTTTAATGTATCAATTGGTCAAACACAAATAAATAAGTTAGGGATGCATATTTTTTTTATTACAATCCAAATAAATTATATTTTGTTATTAAATATGTACATATATTAAAAAATCTATAAAAAATAAACATATTGTACTATTAAATAAGGAAAATAACATAAAAATCAAAACCATACATTACATAATCTTTCATACAACATACATTGATTACTTAATTTATTGTATATCTTAAATATACATATTATTGTCTTCAAATATATATGTCTACTGAAACCATCTAGTGCTTAGAATTTATAATTTTGCTAAGGATCCTTATAAATGCTGTTTGATGAACTTGCAGTTTTTGTCCAAATATTGGTGTCGGCACTCCCAGCATCTGAGTATGTTGGCCGAGCAGGTATTATAGGTGATCTGATGCAAACACTAAAAAAAAACAAAATTTTTATTAGCAACTGTCAGCTGAACCACTCCCTATTTTACTAAGTAGTCAAAATTTTAAACTGTAAATGCTTTTTACAGTTTATTTGTGTTTAATTTCACAGCATGCAAATTATGTATGTATCATTCCAATTTTATTGCCACTGACCTGATTTAAAGTCATCCAATTAGTGTTCTATGAAAATAATTAACTTTGAATTTCATTATAAATCATCAAGAGTACAAATAATTAATTAATTTTACTATTATTAATAAGTGAAATACAACTATTATAGAAACAAGGTTCAGGATCAAGTCCAAGGTTGCCCTAAAGAACACTTACGAATTGACGTCTTCCAGTTTTTTTAGTAATCTCTCATTTTCTCTGCTCAATATCTCTTGGTCGCGCGATAACTGGTCCCTTATATTAAATAGCTCTGTGTTTTCGTGCCTCAAAGCGGAATTCTCATCCATATGAAGTTGTATAAGTTCCACCAACTCCGACTGCGGTAGTTGGTACAGCTTGTTGGCTTCCAAGGGAACTTGGCGATTTCTTTGACCTAAAGAAACAATATATGGGATTTTTTTTTTCGATTTCGTATAACGAATAGAAGAAATATTTTATTGTCATATCTGCATATTAGAGAGTATATTTTATTTATTAGTTATTATATAGCTACAAACAGTATGAAGGCGTCATAGATTTTGAATCCCGTAATGTTATCTGCAAAACGTAACTTCGACCATAGGCACTTCGTCCTTCCAGCCAGACAATCGTTTCAGGGACCAGGGACTTTTTCGGTTTTAAGAAAAAAAAAGAAAATAAATCTTGAAATATACATTTATAATTGAATAGCTATTCTCGCATTAATTATCTCGTTTGATTGGCCAGGATTTTTTTGTACAAGAACAAAATTTGATGGCTATGTTTTTTTGCGGCGATTGAATTGTGTGGTCGAGCGATACTGCACCAATACTGCAAAAAAAGTTATACATACTATATGAATCCCCATTGTAATCCGTCTGTATGTGGAGCGCTGTGCGTAAATGCTGATTTTCCGCTTGCAGCGTATCTACTTCTCGTTTCAGGCTGAGTATGAGGGCATCTCTGGCATCCTGTAAATGATAATAAAATACAGAATTATCCAGAAGTGCATAGGTTCCTTTTTTTTCACTTGCATGGGAGACATTGCATTTTAGCGCATTTTGTCCTGTGTTATTTTCGTTTATTATTCTTATATCTTGTTAGTGTTCGTTTTTTTCTGTGGCATTAATTTTTTTCGCAGTGCAATCTCGCCAGTGTTAACACATTACCAAGGCAATCATAGAATTATTTTTAGTAACAACACAGTAAACTGCTTTTTATAGTTTCACATTATTATATTTAAAAAAAAATAGATTAATTTTACATAAAAAAATTAATTTGCAATATGGTGTCAGGCTTTCAAGTTAATGGCATTGATATAAACACATTGTATTAGTATCAACACCAAAACAACAACCAAGCCGAGTTTCTTGTCTGCTTCTCGGCTTGGTCTCATGCGTACAGGCGTACAGTCATTTAGATTTAAGACAGTTCGAAATGGTCCTATGTACCTTACTGAACAAAAAATAACTTAGAATATCCTTACCATTTTGACTAAAGGCTTTGACTTAATCTTCTTTGCTCTGGCGGCGTATCTCAAAGTGTTAATTGTCTCGCTAAAATTCGATTTCGTTGGAGCTATACAAGCTATCTGGAAATCTTGTAAAACATCAATGATAATTGTAATTTTTCTAACTAATTAAGGAGATGATTCAATACTGAATCAAATTTCAGATTTAAATACTTTCAAACAATTTTCCATACAGTGTGTTAAGTACGGAAATTATCTCGTGCGATTAGTTTGCGCTAAGTGGTCAGCGCTTATAATGCGACTGATTATAATAGTACATCAGAAAATGTGTTATAATGAACTATTCTAGTGCGTCTTGATATAAGATTTACGTCACTAAACATGAGCGATTTATTTATTTATTGATGGGATGATATCTTTTACTCTTAATTATAATGATATTATTTGGCTCCATTGACTTCTTAGACTTTGAGTCTTACCATTAAGGTGACGCCATTTCCAGCAAGACTGTCCGCTAATAGTTTTGTCAATTTGCTATCCCTATACGGGATGTGACCACGCTTTTTGCCGTCACTTAGTTGAGCTATGCAATAACCTATGTGAAATAAAATTGCATTGAGAATGTTATTATAATTTATATTAGCCTTATCGAGAAGACGCTATTTAGGCCTTTTACATTGAAGGTTTTGAATTATTGTGTAAAGATCAAATATTCCGGACAAAAATTGCTTGAATGATAGTTAACCATTGTGGCTTTTTCTAATAAGCTTTTGTGTTTTACTTTTTAAATATTAGTACAGTTTTTGTTATTGTTTATGTATGGTCTGGTTTTGTGTCGTTTTAGGCCTTATTTACTAAAGCACTGAGCGAGGCTTATTAACAGTGCGCTTTATATTGTTTCATATCGATCTTAATATAAAATTCTTAATAAATGTGCCTAATGCAAATTTTGTAATTCTTAGTTTGGTGGCATACCCAGAACCATTAAACTCCTATTGATATTGTTAGCTTCTTCCAACGTTTTTCCCGTACTATTGGTCCGTTTGGTCATCTCACTTCCAGCTAGATCGACAAAGTTGATTTTTCCGTGTGTGGAACACGTGACATCACCGGCAGTGCGTACGTCGCGGCGCACGCGCACGCACAGCAGCGTATGCGATCGAGATGAATTACTGTTCATCGAGTGGGAGCCAACTGCACGATTACGCATACCTACAATGAAAACATACGCTGAACAAGCACAGTAGAGGTATGAACAATTAATATCTATCTAATTAATTATTTTTTTAATTATTCATTTATTTAACTTTCTTTTTATTTTACTTTATTTTATATTACTTTATCTATTTATCTATCTATATATCAATCTTTCTAACGATCTATCTATCTATTTATCTATCTTTTGTTAACTATATATCTTTCTATCTATCTATCTATTTATTTATTTTACTTTATTTTATTTATCTATATATCTTTCTATCTATCTATCTATCTATATATCTATCTATCGATCTACCTATCTATCTATATATCTATCTATTTATCTCTCTATCTACCTATCTATCTATTTAGTTTCTTTTTTATTTATATATTTTTTTATTCTTTTTATTTTACTTTATTTTATTTATCTATCTATCTCTCTATCTACCTATCTATCTATTTATCCATTTAGTTTCTTTTTTTATTTATACATTTATTTATTCTTTTTATTTTACTTTATTTTATCTATCTATCTATCTATCTATCTATCTATCTATCTATCTATCTATCTATCTATCTATCTATCTATCTATCTATCTATCTATCTCTCTATCTACCTATCTATCTACCTATCTATCTATCTATCTATCTATCTATCTATCTATCTATCTATCTATCTATCTATCTATCTATCTATCTATCTATCTATCTATCTATCTATTTATCTATTTATTTTCTTTTTTATTTATACATTTATTTATTCTTTTTATTTGACTATATTTTATTTATCTATCTATATATCTATTTATTTTCTTTTTTTATTTATACATTTATTTATTCTTTTATCTATCTATCTATTTTCTATTTATTTATTTTCTTTTTTTATTTATACATTTATTTATTCTTTTTATTTTACTTTATTTTATCTATCTATCTATCTATCTATCTATCTATATATCTATCTATCTATCTATCTATCTATCTATCTATCTATCTATCTATCTATCTATCTATCTATCTATCTATCTATCTATCTATCTATCTATCTATCTATCTATCTATCTATCTATCTATCTATCTATCTATCTATCTATCTATCTATCTCTCTATCTACCTATCTATCTATCTATCTATCTATCTCTCTATCTATACATTTACATTTATTTATACATTTATTGATTCTTTTAATTTTACTTTATTTACTTACTATATTATTATTTTCGTTTTTTTATATATTTTTTATTCTTTTTATTTTACTTTATTTAATTTTATTTATTTATCTATCTATTTATCTACCTATCTTAGTGCCTTTATTATATTAAATTATTATTTTCGTATTTTTATTTTATTTATTTATTTATCTGTCTATCTATCTATCTATCTTTTGTTAACTATATATCTTTCTATCTATCTATTTATCTACCTATCCATATATATCTTTCTATCTATTTATCTATTTATTTATTTTACTTTATTGTATTTTATCTATCTATCTATCTATCTATCTATCTATCTATATATCTATTTATCTCTCTATCTACCTATCTATCTCTTTATCTATTTAGTGTCTTTTTTTATTTATACATTTATTTATTCTTTTTATTTTACTTTATTTTATTTTATTTATCTATATATCTATTTATCTATCTTTTGTTAACTATATATCTTTCTATCTATCTATCTATTTATTTATTTTACTTTATTTTATTTATCTATATATCTTTCTATCTATCTATCTATCTATATATCTATCTATCGATCTACCTATCTATCTATATATCTATCTATTTATCTCTCTATCTACCTATCTATCTATTTAGTTTCTTTTTTATTTATATATTTTTTTATTCTTTTTATTTTACTTTATTTTATTTATCTATCTATCTCTCTATCTACCTATCTATCTATTTATCCATTTAGTTTCTTTTTTTATTTATACATTTATTTATTTTACTTTATTTTATTTATCTATCTATCTATCTATCTATCTATCTATCCATCTATATCTTTCTATCTATCTATTTATCTCTATCTATTTATCTCTATCTACCTATCTATCTATTTATCTATTTAGTTTCTTTTTTATTTATATATTTTTTTATTCTTTTTATTTTACTTTATTTTATCTATCTATCTATCTATCTATCTATCTATCTATCTATCTATCTATCTATCTATCTATCTATTTATCTATTTATTTTCTTTTTTATTTATACATTTATTTATTCTTTTTATTTGACTATATTTTATTTATCTATCTATATATCTATTTATTTTCTTTTTTTATTCATACATTTATTTATTCTTTTATCTATCTATCTATTTTCTATTTATTTATTTTCTTTTTTTATTTATACATTTATTTATTCTTTTTATTTTACTTTATTTTATCTATCTATCTTTCTATCTATCTATCTATCTATCTATCTATCTATCTATCTATCTATCTATCTATCTATCTATCTATCTATCTATCTATCTATCTATCTATCTATCTATCTATCTATCTATCTATCTATCTATCTATCTATCTATCTATCTATCTATCTATCTATCTATCTATCTATCTATCTATCTATCTATCTATCTATCTATCTATCTATCTATCTATCTATCTATCTATCTATCTATCTATCTATCTATCTATCTATCTATCTATCTATCTATCTATCTATCTATCTATCTATCTATCTATCTATCTATCTATCTATCTATCTATCTATCTATCTATCTATCTATCTATCTATCTATTTATTTTCTTTTTTTATTCATACATTTATTTATTCTTTTATCTATCTATCTATTTTCTATTTATTTATTTTCTTTTTTTATTTATACATTTATTTATTCTTTTTATTTTACTTTATTTTATCTATCTATCTATCTATCTATCTATCTATCTATCTATCTATCTATCTATCTATCTATCTATCTATCTATCTATCTATCTATCTATCTATTTATCTACCTATCCATATATATCTTTCTATCTATTTATCTATTTATTTATTTTACGTGTTATTTGTGGAGGTCCTGGTGTTTCTGACGCCTATTACTGCAAAGAATGCACTATCCAAGAAAAAGATGTAAGATCAACATAACTTTTTAACTAACCTTAAAAAAACCGGCAATTACTAACATTTTTTTTAAATATTAAGTCAACATTTTCACACGTTCCTACTAACCGAGAAAAAAACTTTGCCTTTTTAGTTTATTGTGAGTATTAATTAATGTCTTTAGTACTGTTGGTATTTTTTTATCACATTATTAAGAAGTTATTGTATTAGTAGAAAATAAGGATAAATAGATAAGCCCATTGTAATTGTAATATATTATATTGTAATATATTATATTGTAATATATCATATACATGATATAACTTCATTTTTATTCCAGAGAGATGGATGTCCAAAGATTGTAAACCTTGGAAGTTCAAAGACAGATCTATTCTATGAAAGAAAGAAGTATGGATTTAGAAGACACTAGCAGTAACTTCTTTCTAGTTATTTCAACTGGAAAGACAATGGAATTAAAAATTTTGTGTGTATCAGAATTACTGAGACAAGTATTTTTAATATTTCAAGTGTTCTGAATATATGTGATGACCTTTTATATACTATTATTTGAACTTTAATGTATCAATTGGTCAAACACAAATAAATAAGTTAGGGATGCATATTTTTTTTATTACAATCCAAATAAATTATATTTTGTTATTAAATATGTACATATATTAAAAAATCTATAAAAAATAAACATATTGTACTATTAAATAAGGAAAATAACATAAAAATCAAAACCATACATTACATAATCTTTCATACAACATACATTGATTACTTAATTTATTGTATATCTTAAATATACATATTATTGTCTTCAAATATATATGTCTACTGAAACCATCTAGTGCTTAGAATTTATAATTTTGCTAAGGATCCTTATAAATGCTGTTTGATGAACTTGCAGTTTTTGTCCAAATATTGGTGTCGGCACTCCCAGCATCTGAGTATGTTGGCCGAGCAGGTATTATAGGTGATCTGATGCAAACACTAAAAAAAAACAAAATTTTTATTAGCAACTGTCAGCTGAACCACTCCCTATTTTACTAAGTAGTCAAAATTTTAAACTGTAAATGCTTTTTACAGTTTATTTGTGTTTAATTTCACAGCATGCAAATTATGTATGTATCATTCCAATTTTATTGCCACTGACCTGATTTAAAGTCATCCAATTAGTGTTCTATGAAAATAATTAACTTTGAATTTCATTATAAATCATCAAGAGTACAAATAATTAATTAATTTTACTATTATTAATAAGTGAAATACAACTATTATAGAAACAAGGTTCAGGATCAAGTCCAAGGTTGCCCTAAAGAACACTTACGAATTGACGTCTTCCAGTTTTTTTAGTAATCTCTCATTTTCTCTGCTCAATATCTCTTGGTCGCGCGATAACTGGTCCCTTATATTAAATAGCTCTGTGTTTTCGTGCCTCAAAGCGGAATTCTCATCCATATGAAGTTGTATAAGTTCCACCAACTCCGACTGCGGTAGTTGGTACAGCTTGTTGGCTTCCAAGGGAACTTGGCGATTTCTTTGACCTAAAGAAACAATATATGGGATTTTTTTTTTCGATTTCGTATAACGAATAGAAGAAATATTTTATTGTCATATCTGCATATTAGAGAGTATATTTTATTTATTAGTTATTATATAGCTACAAACAGTATGAAGGCGTCATAGATTTTGAATCCCGTAATGTTATCTGCAAAACGTAACTTCGACCATAGGCACTTCGTCCTTCCAGCCAGACAATCGTTTCAGGGACCAGGGACTTTTTCGGTTTTAAGAAAAAAAAAGAAAATAAATCTTGAAATATACATTTATAATTGAATAGCTATTCTCGCATTAATTATCTCGTTTGATTGGCCAGGATTTTTTTGTACAAGAACAAAATTTGATGGCTATGTTTTTTTGCGGCGATTGAATTGTGTGGTCGAGCGATACTGCACCAATACTGCAAAAAAAGTTATACATACTATATGAATCCCCATTGTAATCCGTCTGTATGTGGAGCGCTGTGCGTAAATGCTGATTTTCCGCTTGCAGCGTATCTACTTCTCGTTTCAGGCTGAGTATGAGGGCATCTCTGGCATCCTGTAAATGATAATAAAATACAGAATTATCCAGAAGTGCATAGGTTCCTTTTTTTTCACTTGCATGGGAGACATTGCATTTTAGCGCATTTTGTCCTGTGTTATTTTCGTTTATTATTCTTATATCTTGTTAGTGTTCGTTTTTTTCTGTGGCATTAATTTTTTTCGCAGTGCAATCTCGCCAGTGTTAACACATTACCAAGGCAATCATAGAATTATTTTTAGTAACAACACAGTAAACTGCTTTTTATAGTTTCACATTATTATATTTAAAAAAAAATAGATTAATTTTACATAAAAAAATTAATTTGCAATATGGTGTCAGGCTTTCAAGTTAATGGCATTGATATAAACACATTGTATTAGTATCAACACCAAAACAACAACCAAGCCGAGTTTCTTGTCTGCTTCTCGGCTTGGTCTCATGCGTACAGGCGTACAGTCATTTAGATTTAAGACAGTTCGAAATGGTCCTATGTACCTTACTGAACAAAAAATAACTTAGAATATCCTTACCATTTTGACTAAAGGCTTTGACTTAATCTTCTTTGCTCTGGCGGCGTATCTCAAAGTGTTAATTGTCTCGCTAAAATTCGATTTCGTTGGAGCTATACAAGCTATCTGGAAATCTTGTAAAACATCAATGATAATTGTAATTTTTCTAACTAATTAAGGAGATGATTCAATACTGAATCAAATTTCAGATTTAAATACTTTCAAACAATTTTCCATACAGTGTGTTAAGTACGGAAATTATCTCGTGCGATTAGTTTGCGCTAAGTGGTCAGCGCTTATAATGCGACTGATTATAATAGTACATCAGAAAATGTGTTATAATGAACTATTCTAGTGCGTCTTGATATAAGATTTACGTCACTAAACATGAGCGATTTATTTATTTATTGATGGGATGATATCTTTTACTCTTAATTATAATGATATTATTTGGCTCCATTGACTTCTTAGACTTTGAGTCTTACCATTAAGGTGACGCCATTTCCAGCAAGACTGTCCGCTAATAGTTTTGTCAATTTGCTATCCCTATACGGGATGTGACCACGCTTTTTGCCGTCACTTAGTTGAGCTATGCAATAACCTATGTGAAATAAAATTGCATTGAGAATGTTATTATAATTTATATTAGCCTTATCGAGAAGACGCTATTTAGGCCTTTTACATTGAAGGTTTTGAATTATTGTGTAAAGATCAAATATTCCGGACAAAAATTGCTTGAATGATAGTTAACCATTGTGGCTTTTTCTAATAAGCTTTTGTGTTTTACTTTTTAAATATTAGTACAGTTTTTGTTATTGTTTATGTATGGTCTGGTTTTGTGTCGTTTTAGGCCTTATTTACTAAAGCACTGAGCGAGGCTTATTAACAGTGCGCTTTATATTGTTTCATATCGATCTTAATATAAAATTCTTAATAAATGTGCCTAATGCAAATTTTGTAATTCTTAGTTTGGTGGCATACCCAGAACCATTAAACTCCTATTGATATTGTTAGCTTCTTCCAACGTTTTTCCCGTACTATTGGTCCGTTTGGTCATCTCACTTCCAGCTAGATCGACAAAGTTGATTTTTCCGTGTGTGGAACACGTGACATCACCGGCAGTGCGTACGTCGCGGCGCACGCGCACGCACAGCAGCGTATGCGATCGAGATGAATTACTGTTCATCGAGTGGGAGCCAACTGCACGATTACGCATACCTACAATGAAAACATACGCTGAACAAGCACAGTAGAGGTATGAACAATTAATATCTATCTAATTAATTATTTTTTTAATTATTCATTTATTTAACTTTCTTTTTATTTTACTTTATTTTATATTACTTTATCTATTTATCTATCTATATATCAATCTTTCTAACGATCTATCTATCTATTTATCTATCTTTTGTTAACTATATATCTTTCTATCTATCTATCTATTTATTTATTTTACTTTATTTTATTTATCTATATATCTTTCTATCTATCTATCTATCTATATATCTATCTATCGATCTACCTATCTATCTATATATCTATCTATTTATCTCTCTATCTACCTATCTATCTATTTAGTTTCTTTTTTATTTATATATTTTTTTATTCTTTTTATTTTACTTTATTTTATTTATCTATCTATCTCTCTATCTACCTATCTATCTATTTATCCATTTAGTTTCTTTTTTTATTTATACATTTATTTATTCTTTTTATTTTACTTTATTTTATCTATCTATCTATCTATCTATCTATCTATCTATCTATCTATCTATCTATCTATCTATCTATCTATCTATCTATCTATCTATCTCTCTATCTACCTATCTATCTACCTATCTATCTATCTATCTATCTATCTATCTATCTATCTATCTATCTATCTATCTATCTATCTATCTATCTATCTATCTATCTATCTATCTATCTATCTATTTATCTATTTATTTTCTTTTTTATTTATACATTTATTTATTCTTTTTATTTGACTATATTTTATTTATCTATCTATATATCTATTTATTTTCTTTTTTTATTTATACATTTATTTATTCTTTTATCTATCTATCTATTTTCTATTTATTTATTTTCTTTTTTTATTTATACATTTATTTATTCTTTTTATTTTACTTTATTTTATCTATCTATCTATCTATCTATCTATCTATATATCTATCTATCTATCTATCTATCTATCTATCTATCTATCTATCTATCTATCTATCTATCTATCTATCTATCTATCTATCTATCTATCTATCTATCTATCTATCTATCTATCTATCTATCTCTCTATCTACCTATCTATCTATCTATCTATCTATCTCTCTATCTATACATTTACATTTATTTATACATTTATTGATTCTTTTAATTTTACTTTATTTACTTACTATATTATTATTTTCGTTTTTTTATATATTTTTTATTCTTTTTATTTTACTTTATTTAATTTTATTTATTTATCTATCTATTTATCTACCTATCTTAGTGCCTTTATTATATTAAATTATTATTTTCGTATTTTTATTTTATTTATTTATTTATCTGTCTATCTATCTATCTATCTTTTGTTAACTATATATCTTTCTATCTATCTATTTATCTACCTATCCATATATATCTTTCTATCTATTTATCTATTTATTTATTTTACTTTATTGTATTTTATCTATCTATCTATCTATCTATCTATCTATCTATATATCTATTTATCTCTCTATCTACCTATCTATCTCTTTATCTATTTAGTGTCTTTTTTTATTTATACATTTATTTATTCTTTTTATTTTACTTTATTTTATTTTATTTATCTATATATCTATTTATCTATCTTTTGTTAACTATATATCTTTCTATCTATCTATCTATTTATTTATTTTACTTTATTTTATTTATCTATATATCTTTCTATCTATCTATCTATCTATATATCTATCTATCGATCTACCTATCTATCTATATATCTATCTATTTATCTCTCTATCTACCTATCTATCTATTTAGTTTCTTTTTTATTTATATATTTTTTTATTCTTTTTATTTTACTTTATTTTATTTATCTATCTATCTCTCTATCTACCTATCTATCTATTTATCCATTTAGTTTCTTTTTTTATTTATACATTTATTTATTTTACTTTATTTTATTTATCTATCTATCTATCTATCTATCTATCTATCCATCTATATCTTTCTATCTATCTATTTATCTCTATCTATTTATCTCTATCTACCTATCTATCTATTTATCTATTTAGTTTCTTTTTTATTTATATATTTTTTTATTCTTTTTATTTTACTTTATTTTATCTATCTATCTATCTATCTATCTATCTATCTATCTATCTATCTATCTATCTATCTATCTATTTATCTATTTATTTTCTTTTTTATTTATACATTTATTTATTCTTTTTATTTGACTATATTTTATTTATCTATCTATATATCTATTTATTTTCTTTTTTTATTCATACATTTATTTATTCTTTTATCTATCTATCTATTTTCTATTTATTTATTTTCTTTTTTTATTTATACATTTATTTATTCTTTTTATTTTACTTTATTTTATCTATCTATCTTTCTATCTATCTATCTATCTATCTATCTATCTATCTATCTATCTATCTATCTATCTATCTATCTATCTATCTATCTATCTATCTATCTATCTATCTATCTATCTATCTATCTATCTATCTATCTATCTATCTATCTATCTATCTATCTATCTATCTATCTATCTATCTATCTATCTATCTATCTATCTATCTATCTATCTATCTATCTATCTATCTATCTATCTATCTATCTATCTATCTATCTATCTATCTATCTATCTATCTATCTATCTATCTATCTATCTATCTATCTATCTATCTATCTATCTATCTATCTATTTATTTTCTTTTTTTATTCATACATTTATTTATTCTTTTATCTATCTATCTATTTTCTATTTATTTATTTTCTTTTTTTATTTATACATTTATTTATTCTTTTTATTTTACTTTATTTTATCTATCTATCTATCTATCTATCTATCTATCTATCTATCTATCTATCTATCTATCTATCTATCTATCTATCTATCTATCTATCTATCTATCTATCTATCTATCTATCTATTTATCTACCTATCCATATATATCTTTCTATCTATTTATCTATTTATTTATTTTACGTGTTATTTGTGGAGGTCCTGGTGTTTCTGACGCCTATTACTGCAAAGAATGCACTATCCAAGAAAAAGATGTAAGATCAACATAACTTTTTAACTAACCTTAAAAAAACCGGCAATTACTAACATTTTTTTTAAATATTAAGTCAACATTTTCACACGTTCCTACTAACCGAGAAAAAAACTTTGCCTTTTTAGTTTATTGTGAGTATTAATTAATGTCTTTAGTACTGTTGGTATTTTTTTATCACATTATTAAGAAGTTATTGTATTAGTAGAAAATAAGGATAAATAGATAAGCCCATTGTAATTGTAATATATTATATTGTAATATATTATATTGTAATATATCATATACATGATATAACTTCATTTTTATTCCAGAGAGATGGATGTCCAAAGATTGTAAACCTTGGAAGTTCAAAGACAGATCTATTCTATGAAAGAAAGAAGTATGGATTTAGAAGACACTAGCAGTAACTTCTTTCTAGTTATTTCAACTGGAAAGACAATGGAATTAAAAATTTTGTGTGTATCAGAATTACTGAGACAAGTATTTTTAATATTTCAAGTGTTCTGAATATATGTGATGACCTTTTATATACTATTATTTGAACTTTAATGTATCAATTGGTCAA
This sequence comes from Leptophobia aripa, assembly GCA_951799465.1. Lineage (NCBI taxonomy): Eukaryota > Metazoa > Arthropoda > Insecta > Lepidoptera > Pieridae > Leptophobia > Leptophobia aripa. The sequence goes on along the minus strand of OX637268.1, from coordinate 683,131 downwards.
ACACAAATAAATAAGTTAGGGATGCATATTTTTTTTATTACAATCCAAATAAATTATATTTTGTTATTAAATATGTACATATATTAAAAAATCTATAAAAAATAAACATATTGTACTATTAAATAAGGAAAATAACATAAAAATCAAAACCATACATTACATAATCTTTCATACAACATACATTGATTACTTAATTTATTGTATATCTTAAATATACATATTATTGTCTTCAAATATATATGTCTACTGAAACCATCTAGTGCTTAGAATTTATAATTTTGCTAAGGATCCTTATAAATGCTGTTTGATGAACTTGCAGTTTTTGTCCAAATATTGGTGTCGGCACTCCCAGCATCTGAGTATGTTGGCCGAGCAGGTATTATAGGTGATCTGATGCAAACACTAAAAAAAAACAAAATTTTTATTAGCAACTGTCAGCTGAACCACTCCCTATTTTACTAAGTAGTCAAAATTTTAAACTGTAAATGCTTTTTACAGTTTATTTGTGTTTAATTTCACAGCATGCAAATTATGTATGTATCATTCCAATTTTATTGCCACTGACCTGATTTAAAGTCATCCAATTAGTGTTCTATGAAAATAATTAACTTTGAATTTCATTATAAATCATCAAGAGTACAAATAATTAATTAATTTTACTATTATTAATAAGTGAAATACAACTATTATAGAAACAAGGTTCAGGATCAAGTCCAAGGTTGCCCTAAAGAACACTTACGAATTGACGTCTTCCAGTTTTTTTAGTAATCTCTCATTTTCTCTGCTCAATATCTCTTGGTCGCGCGATAACTGGTCCCTTATATTAAATAGCTCTGTGTTTTCGTGCCTCAAAGCGGAATTCTCATCCATATGAAGTTGTATAAGTTCCACCAACTCCGACTGCGGTAGTTGGTACAGCTTGTTGGCTTCCAAGGGAACTTGGCGATTTCTTTGACCTAAAGAAACAATATATGGGATTTTTTTTTTCGATTTCGTATAACGAATAGAAGAAATATTTTATTGTCATATCTGCATATTAGAGAGTATATTTTATTTATTAGTTATTATATAGCTACAAACAGTATGAAGGCGTCATAGATTTTGAATCCCGTAATGTTATCTGCAAAACGTAACTTCGACCATAGGCACTTCGTCCTTCCAGCCAGACAATCGTTTCAGGGACCAGGGACTTTTTCGGTTTTAAGAAAAAAAAAGAAAATAAATCTTGAAATATACATTTATAATTGAATAGCTATTCTCGCATTAATTATCTCGTTTGATTGGCCAGGATTTTTTTGTACAAGAACAAAATTTGATGGCTATGTTTTTTTGCGGCGATTGAATTGTGTGGTCGAGCGATACTGCACCAATACTGCAAAAAAAGTTATACATACTATATGAATCCCCATTGTAATCCGTCTGTATGTGGAGCGCTGTGCGTAAATGCTGATTTTCCGCTTGCAGCGTATCTACTTCTCGTTTCAGGCTGAGTATGAGGGCATCTCTGGCATCCTGTAAATGATAATAAAATACAGAATTATCCAGAAGTGCATAGGTTCCTTTTTTTTCACTTGCATGGGAGACATTGCATTTTAGCGCATTTTGTCCTGTGTTATTTTCGTTTATTATTCTTATATCTTGTTAGTGTTCGTTTTTTTCTGTGGCATTAATTTTTTTCGCAGTGCAATCTCGCCAGTGTTAACACATTACCAAGGCAATCATAGAATTATTTTTAGTAACAACACAGTAAACTGCTTTTTATAGTTTCACATTATTATATTTAAAAAAAAATAGATTAATTTTACATAAAAAAATTAATTTGCAATATGGTGTCAGGCTTTCAAGTTAATGGCATTGATATAAACACATTGTATTAGTATCAACACCAAAACAACAACCAAGCCGAGTTTCTTGTCTGCTTCTCGGCTTGGTCTCATGCGTACAGGCGTACAGTCATTTAGATTTAAGACAGTTCGAAATGGTCCTATGTACCTTACTGAACAAAAAATAACTTAGAATATCCTTACCATTTTGACTAAAGGCTTTGACTTAATCTTCTTTGCTCTGGCGGCGTATCTCAAAGTGTTAATTGTCTCGCTAAAATTCGATTTCGTTGGAGCTATACAAGCTATCTGGAAATTTTGTAAAACATCAATGATAATTGTAATTTTTCTAACTAATTAAGGAGATGATTCAATACTGAATCAAATTTCAGATTTAAATACTTTCAAACAATTTTCCATACAGTGTGTTAAGTACGGAAATTATCTCGTGCGATTAGTTTGCGCTAAGTGGTCAGCGCTTATAATGCGACTGATTATAATAGTACATCAGAAAATGTGTTATAATGAACTATTCTAGTGCGTCTTGATATAAGATTTACGTCACTAAACATGAGCGATTTATTTATTTATTGATGGGATGATATCTTTTACTCTTAATTATAATGATATTATTTGGCTCCATTGACTTCTTAGACTTTGAGTCTTACCATTAAGGTGACGCCATTTCCAGCAAGACTGTCCGCTAATAGTTTTGTCAATTTGCTATCCCTATACGGGATGTGACCACGCTTTTTGCCGTCACTTAGTTGAGCTATGCAATAACCTATGTGAAATAAAATTGCATTGAGAATGTTATTATAATTTATATTAGCCTTATCGAGAAGACGCTATTTAGGCCTTTTACATTGAAGGTTTTGAATTATTGTGTAAAGATCAAATATTCCGGACAAAAATTGCTTGAATGATAGTTAACCATTGTGGCTTTTTCTAATAAGCTTTTGTGTTTTACTTTTTAAATATTAGTACAGTTTTTGTTATTGTTTATGTATGGTCTGGTTTTGTGTCGTTTTAGGCCTTATTTACTAAAGCACTGAGCGAGGCTTATTAACAGTGCGCTTTATATTGTTTCATATCGATCTTAATATAAAATTCTTAATAAATGTGCCTAATGCAAATTTTGTAATTCTTAGTTTGGTGGCATACCCAGAACCATTAAACTCCTATTGATATTGTTAGCTTCTTCCAACGTTTTTCCCGTACTATTGGTCCGTTTGGTCATCTCACTTCCAGCTAGATCGACAAAGTTGATTTTTCCGTGTGTGGAACACGTGACATCAACGGCAGTGCGTACGTCGCGGCGCACGCGCACGCACAGCAGCGTATGCGATCGAGATGAATTACTGTTCATCGAGTGGGAGCCAACTGCACGATTACGCATACCTACAATGAAAACATACGCTGAACAAGCACAGTAGAGGTATGAACAATTAATATCTATCTAATTAATTATTTTTTTAATTATTCATTTATTTAACTTTCTTTTTATTTTACTTTATTTTATATTACTTTATCTATTTATCTATCTATATATCAATCTTTCTAACGATCTATCTATCTATTTATCTATCTTTTGTTAACTATATATCTTTCTATCTATCTATCTATTTATTTATTTTACTTTATTTTATTTATCTATATATCTTTCTATCTATCTATCTATCTATATATCTATCTATCGATCTACCTATCTATCTATATATCTATCTATTTATCTCTCTATCTACCTATCTATCTATTTAGTTTCTTTTTTATTTATATATTTTTTTATTCTTTTTATTTTACTTTATTTTATTTATCTATCTATCTCTCTATCTACCTATCTATCTATTTATCCATTTAGTTTCTTTTTTTATTTATACATTTATTTATTCTTTTTATTTTACTTTATTTTATTTATCTATCTATCTATCTATCTATCTATCTATCTATCTATCTATCTATCTATCTATCTATCTATCTATCTATCTATCTATCTATCTATCTATCTATCTATCTATCTCTCTATCTCTCTATCTATCTATCTATCTATCTATCTATCTATCTATCTATCTATCTATCTATCTATCTATCTATCTATCTATCTATCTATCTATCTATCTATCTATCTATCTATCTATCTATTTATTTTCTTTTTTATTTATATATTTTTTTATTCTTTTATCTATCTATCTATTTTCTATTTATTTATTTTCTTTTTTTATTTATACATTTATTTATTCTTTTTATTTTACTTTATTTTATCTATCTATCTATCTATCTATCTATCTATCTATCTATCTATCTATCTATCTATCTATCTATCTATCTATCTATCTATCTATCTATCTATCTATCTATCTATCTATCTATCTATCTATCTATCTATCTATCTATCCATCTATCTATCTATCTATTTATCTATTTATTTTCTTTTTTATTTATACATTTATTTATTCTTTTATCTATCTATCTATTTTCTATTTATTTATTTTCTTTTTTTATTTATACATTTATTTATTCTTTTTATTTTACTTTATTTTATCTATCTATCTATCTATCTATCTATCTATCTATCTATCTATCTATCTATCTATCTATCTATCTATCTATTTATCTACCTATCCATATATATCTTTCTATCTATTTATCTATTTATTTATTTTACGTGTTATTTGTGGAGGTCCTGGTGTTTCTGACGCCTATTACTGCAAAGAATGCACTATCCAAGAAAAAGATGTAAGATCAACATAACTTTTTAACTAACCTTAAAAAAACCGGCAATTACTAACATTTTTTTTAAATATTAAGTCAACATTTTCACACGTTCCTACTAACCGAGAAAAAAACTTTGCCTTTTTAGTTTATTGTGAGTATTAATTAATGTCTTTAGTACTGTTGGTATTTTTTTATCACATTATTAAGAAGTTATTGTATTAGTAGAAAATAAGGATAAATAGATAAGCCCATTGTAATTGTAATATATTATATTGTAATATATTATATTGTAATATATCATATACATGATATAACTTCATTTTTATTCCAGAGAGATGGATGTCCAAAGATTGTAAACCTTGGAAGTTCAAAGACAGATCTATTCTATGAAAGAAAGAAGTATGGATTTAGAAGACACTAGCAGTAACTTCTTTCTAGTTATTTCAACTGGAAAGACAATGGAATTAAAAATTTTGTGTGTATCAGAATTACTGAGACAAGTATTTTTAATATTTCAAGTGTTCTGAATATATGTGATGACCTTTTATATACTATTATTTGAACTTTAATGTATCAATTGGTCAAACACAAATAAATAAGTTAGGGATGCATATTTTTTTTATTACAATCCAAATAAATTATATTTTGTTATTAAATATGTACATATATTAAAAAATCTATAAAAAATAAACATATTGTACTATTAAATAAGGAAAATAACATAAAAATCAAAACCATACATTACATAATCTTTCATACAACATACATTGATTACTTAATTTATTGTATATCTTAAATATACATATTATTGTCTTCAAATATATATGTCTACTGAAACCATCTAGTGCTTAGAATTTATAATTTTGCTAAGGATCCTTATAAATGCTGTTTGATGAACTTGCAGTTTTTGTCCAAATATTGGTGTCGGCACTCCCAGCATCTGAGTATGTTGGCCGAGCAGGTATTATAGGTGATCTGATGCAAACACTAAAAAAAAACAAAATTTTTATTAGCAACTGTCAGCTGAACCACTCCCTATTTTACTAAGTAGTCAAAATTTTAAACTGTAAATGCTTTTTACAGTTTATTTGTGTTTAATTTCACAGCATGCAAATTATGTATGTATCATTCCAATTTTATTGCCACTGACCTGATTTAAAGTCATCCAATTAGTGTTCTATGAAAATAATTAACTTTGAATTTCATTATAAATCATCAAGAGTACAAATAATTAATTAATTTTACTATTATTAATAAGTGAAATACAACTATTATAGAAACAAGGTTCAGGATCAAGTCCAAGGTTGCCCTAAAGAACACTTACGAATTGACGTCTTCCAGTTTTTTTAGTAATCTCTCATTTTCTCTGCTCAATATCTCTTGGTCGCGCGATAACTGGTCCCTTATATTAAATAGCTCTGTGTTTTCGTGCCTCAAAGCGGAATTCTCATCCATATGAAGTTGTATAAGTTCCACCAACTCCGACTGCGGTAGTTGGTACAGCTTGTTGGCTTCCAAGGGAACTTGGCGATTTCTTTGACCTAAAGAAACAATATATGGGATTTTTTTTTTCGATTTCGTATAACGAATAGAAGAAATATTTTATTGTCATATCTGCATATTAGAGAGTATATTTTATTTATTAGTTATTATATAGCTACAAACAGTATGAAGGCGTCATAGATTTTGAATCCCGTAATGTTATCTGCAAAACGTAACTTCGACCATAGGCACTTCGTCCTTCCAGCCAGACAATCGTTTCAGGGACCAGGGACTTTTTCGGTTTTAAGAAAAAAAAAGAAAATAAATCTTGAAATATACATTTATAATTGAATAGCTATTCTCGCATTAATTATCTCGTTTGATTGGCCAGGATTTTTTTGTACAAGAACAAAATTTGATGGCTATGTTTTTTTGCGGCGATTGAATTGTGTGGTCGAGCGATACTGCACCAATACTGCAAAAAAAGTTATACATACTATATGAATCCCCATTGTAATCCGTCTGTATGTGGAGCGCTGTGCGTAAATGCTGATTTTCCGCTTGCAGCGTATCTACTTCTCGTTTCAGGCTGAGTATGAGGGCATCTCTGGCATCCTGTAAATGATAATAAAATACAGAATTATCCAGAAGTGCATAGGTTCCTTTTTTTTCACTTGCATGGGAGACATTGCATTTTAGCGCATTTTGTCCTGTGTTATTTTCGTTTATTATTCTTATATCTTGTTAGTGTTCGTTTTTTTCTGTGGCATTAATTTTTTTCGCAGTGCAATCTCGCCAGTGTTAACACATTACCAAGGCAATCATAGAATTATTTTTAGTAACAACACAGTAAACTGCTTTTTATAGTTTCACATTATTATATTTAAAAAAAAATAGATTAATTTTACATAAAAAAATTAATTTGCAATATGGTGTCAGGCTTTCAAGTTAATGGCATTGATATAAACACATTGTATTAGTATCAACACCAAAACAACAACCAAGCCGAGTTTCTTGTCTGCTTCTCGGCTTGGTCTCATGCGTACAGGCGTACAGTCATTTAGATTTAAGACAGTTCGAAATGGTCCTATGTACCTTACTGAACAAAAAATAACTTAGAATATCCTTACCATTTTGACTAAAGGCTTTGACTTAATCTTCTTTGCTCTGGCGGCGTATCTCAAAGTGTTAATTGTCTCGCTAAAATTCGATTTCGTTGGAGCTATACAAGCTATCTGGAAATTTTGTAAAACATCAATGATAATTGTAATTTTTCTAACTAATTAAGGAGATGATTCAATACTGAATCAAATTTCAGATTTAAATACTTTCAAACAATTTTCCATACAGTGTGTTAAGTACGGAAATTATCTCGTGCGATTAGTTTGCGCTAAGTGGTCAGCGCTTATAATGCGACTGATTATAATAGTACATCAGAAAATGTGTTATAATGAACTATTCTAGTGCGTCTTGATATAAGATTTACGTCACTAAACATGAGCGATTTATTTATTTATTGATGGGATGATATCTTTTACTCTTAATTATAATGATATTATTTGGCTCCATTGACTTCTTAGACTTTGAGTCTTACCATTAAGGTGACACCATTTCCAGCAAGACTGTCCGCTAATAGTTTTGTCAATTTGCTATCCCTATACGGGATGTGACCACGCTTTTTGCCGTCACTTAGTTGAGCTATGCAATAACCTATGTGAAATAAAATTGCATTGAGAATGTTATTATAATTTATATTAGCCTTATCGAGAAGACGCTATTTAGGCCTTTTACATTGAAGGTTTTGAATTATTGTGTAAAGATCAAATATTCCGGACAAAAATTGCTTGAATGATAGTTAACCATTGTGGCTTTTTCTAATAAGCTTTTGTGTTTTACTTTTTAAATATTAGTACAGTTTTTGTTATTGTTTATGTATGGTCTGGTTTTGTGTCGTTTTAGGCCTTATTTACTAAAGCACTGAGCGAGGCTTATTAACAGTGCGCTTTATATTGTTTCATATCGATCTTAATATAAAATTCTTAATAAATGTGCCTAATGCAAATTTTGTAATTCTTAGTTTGGTGGCATACCCAGAACCATTAAACTCCTATTGATATTGTTAGCTTCTTCCAACGTTTTTCCCGTACTATTGGTCCGTTTGGTCATCTCACTTCCAGCTAGATCGACAAAGTTGATTTTTCCGTGTGTGGAACACGTGACATCACCGGCAGTGCGTACGTCGCGGCGCACGCGCACGCACAGCAGCGTATGCGATCGAGATGAATTACTGTTCATCGAGTGGGAGCCAACTGCACGATTACGCATACCTACAATGAAAACATACGCTGAACAAGCACAGTAGAGGTATGAACAATTAATATCTATCTAATTATTTATTTTTTTAATTATTCATTTATTTAACTTTCTTTTTATTTTACTTTATTTTATATTACTTTATCTATTTATCTATCTATATATCAATCTTTCTAACGATCTATCTATCTATTTATCTATCTTTTGTTAACTATATATCTTTCTATCTATCTATCTATTTATTTATTTTACTTTATTTTATTTTATTTATCTATATATCTTTCTATCTATCTATCTATCTATATATCTATCTATCGATCTACCTATCTATCTATATATCTATCTATTTATCTCTCTATCTACCTATCTATCTATTTAGTTTCTTTTTTATTTATATATTTTTTATTCTTTTTATTTTACTTTATTTTATTTATCTATCTATCTATCTATCTATCCATCTATATCTTTCTATCTATCTATTTATCTCTATCTACCTATCTATCTATTTATCTATTTAGTTTCTTTTTTTATTTATACATTTATTTATTCTTTTTATTTTATTTATCTATCTATCTATCTATCTATCTCTCTATCTCTCTATCTACCTATCTATCTATCTATCTATTTAGTTTCTTTTTTTATTTATATATTTTTTGATTCTTTTTATTTTACTTTATTTTATCTATCTATCTATCTATCTATCTATCTATCTATCTATCTATCTATCTATCTATCTATCTATCTATCTATCTATCTATCTATCTATCTATCTATCTATCTATCTATCTATCTATCTATCTATCTATCTATCTATCTATCTATCTATCTATCTATCTATCTATCTATCTATCTATCTATCTATCTATCTATCTACCTACCTATCTCTCTATCTACCTATCTATCTATTTATCTATTTATTTTCTTTTTTTATTTATACATTTATTTATTCTTTTTATTTGACTATATTTTATTTATCTATCTATATATCTATTTATTTTCTTTTTTTTATTTATACATTTATTTATTCTTTTATCTATCTATCTATCTATCTATTTATCTATCTATCTATTTTCTATTTATTTATTTTCTTTTTTTATTTATACATTTATTTATTCTTTTTATTTTATTTTATTTATCTATCTATCTATCTATCTATTTATCTATTTATCTATTTAGTTTCTTTTTTTATTTATATATTTTTTTATTCTTTTTATTTTACTTTATTTTATCTATCTATCTATCTATCTATCTATCTATCTATCTATCTATCTATTTATTTATTTATCCATTTAGTTTCTTTTTTTATTTATACATTTATTTATTCTTTTTATTTTACTTTATTTTATTTATCTATCTATCTATCTATCTATTTTTATTTATACATTTATTTATTCTTTTTATTTTACTTTATTTTATCTATCTATCTATCTATCTATCTATCTATCTATCTATCTATCTATCTATTTATCTACCTATCCATATATATCTTTCTATCTATTTATCTATTTATTTATTTTACTTTATTGTATTTTATCTATCTATCTATCTATCTATCTATCTATCTATATATCTATTTATCTCTCTATCTACCTATCTATCTCTTTATCTATTTAGTGTCTTTTTTTATTTATACATTTATTTATTCTTTTTATTTTACTTTATTTTATTTTATTTATCTATATATCTATTTATCTATCTTTTGTTAACTATATATCTTTCTATCTATCTATCTATTTATTTATTTTACTTTATTTTATTTATCTATATATCTTTCTATCTATCTATCTATCTATATATCTATCTATCGATCTACCTATCTATCTATATATCTATCTATTTATCTCTCTATCTACCTATCTATCTATTTAGTTTCTTTTTTATTTATATATTTTTTTATTCTTTTTATTTTACTTTATTTTATTTATCTATCTATCTCTCTATCTACCTATCTATCTATTTATCCATTTAGTTTCTTTTTTTATTTATACATTTATTTATTTTACTTTATTTTATTTATCTATCTATCTATCTATCTATCTATCTATCTATCTATCCATCTATATCTTTCTATCTATCTATTTATCTCTATCTACCTATCTATCTATTTATCTATTTAGTTTCTTTTTTATTTATATATTTTTTTATTCTTTTTATTTTACTTTATTTTATCTATCTATCTATCTATCTATCTATCTATCTATCTATCTATCTATCTATTTATCTATTTATTTTCTTTTTTATTTATACATTTATTTATTCTTTTTATTTGACTATATTTTATTTATCTATCTATATATCTATTTATTTTCTTTTTTTATTCATACATTTATTTATTCTTTTATCTATCTATCTATTTTCTATTTATTTATTTTCTTTTTTTATTTATACATTTATTTATTCTTTTTATTTTACTTTATTTTATCTTTCTATCTATCTATCTATCTATCTATCTATCTATCTATCTATCTATCTATCTATCTATCTATCTATCTATCTATCTATCTATCTATCTATCTATCTATCTATCTATCTATCTATCTATCTATCTATCTATCTATCTATCTATCTATTTATCTACCTATCCATATATATCTTTCTATCTATTTATCTATTTATTTATTTTACGTGTTATTTGTGGAGGTCCTGGTGTTTCTGACGCCTATTACTGCAAAGAATGCACTATCCAAGAAAAAGATGTAAGATCAACATAACTTTTTAACTAACCTTAAAAAAACCGGCAATTACTAACATTTTTTTTAAATATTAAGTCAACATTTTCACACGTTCCTACTAACCGAGAAAAAAACTTTGCCTTTTTAGTTTATTGTGAGTATTAATTAATGTCTTTAGTACTGTTGGTATTTTTTTATCACATTATTAAGAAGTTATTGTATTAGTAGAAAATAAGGATAAATAGATAAGCCCATTGTAATTGTAATATATTATATTGTTATATATTATATTGTAATATATCATATACATGATATAACTTCATTTTTATTCCAGAGAGATGGATGTCCAAAGATTGTAAACCTTGGAAGTTCAAAGACAGATCTATTCTATGAAAGAAAGAAGTATGGATTTAGAAGACACTAGCAGTAACTTCTTTCTAGTTATTTCAACTGGAAAGACAATGGAATTAAAAATTTTGTGTGTATCAGAATTACTGAGACAAGTATTTTTAATATTTCAAGTGTTCTGAATATATGTGATGACCTTTTATATACTATTATTTGAACTTTAATGTATCAATTGGTCAAACACAAATAAATAAGTTAGGGATGCATATTTTTTTTATTACAATCCAAATAAATTATATTTTGTTATTAAATATGTACATATATTAAAAAATCTATAAAAAATAAACATATTGTACTATTAAATAAGGAAAATAACATAAAAATCAAAACCATACATTACATAATCTTTCATACAACATACATTGATTACTTAATTTATTGTATATCTTAAATATACATATTATTGTCTTCAAATATATATGTCTACTGAAACCATCTAGTGCTTAGAATTTATAATTTTGCTAAGGATCCTTATAAATGCTGTTTGATGAACTTGCAGTTTTTGTCCAAATATTGGTGTCGGCACTCCCAGCATCTGAGTATGTTGGCCGAGCAGGTATTATAGGTGATCTGATGCAAACACTAAAAAAAAACAAAATTTTTATTAGCAACTGTCAGCTGAACCACTCCCTATTTTACTAAGTAGTCAAAATTTTAAACTGTAAATGCTTTTTACAGTTTATTTGTGTTTAATTTCACAGCATGCAAATTATGTATGTATCATTCCAATTTTATTGCCACTGACCTGATTTAAAGTCATCCAATTAGTGTTCTATGAAAATAATTAACTTTGAATTTCATTATAAATCATCAAGAGTACAAATAATTAATTAATTTTACTATTATTAATAAGTGAAATACAACTATTATAGAAACAAGGTTCAGGATCAAGTCCAAGGTTGCCCTAAAGAACACTTACGAATTGACGTCTTCCAGTTTTTTTAGTAATCTCTCATTTTCTCTGCTCAATATCTCTTGGTCGCGCGATAACTGGTCCCTTATATTAAATAGCTCTGTGTTTTCGTGCCTCAAAGCGGAATTCTCATCCATATGAAGTTGTATAAGTTCCACCAACTCCGACTGCGGTAGTTGGTACAGCTTGTTGGCTTCCAAGGGAACTTGGCGATTTCTTTGACCTAAAGAAACAATATATGGGATTTTTTTTTTCGATTTCGTATAACGAATAGAAGAAATATTTTATTGTCATATCTGCATATTAGAGAGTATATTTTATTTATTAGTTATTATATAGCTACAAACAGTATGAAGGCGTCATAGATTTTGAATCCCGTAATGTTATCTGCAAAACGTAACTTCGACCATAGGCACTTCGTCCTTCCAGCCAGACAATCGTTTCAGGGACCAGGGACTTTTTCGGTTTTAAGAAAAAAAAAGAAAATAAATCTTGAAATATACATTTATAATTGAATAGCTATTCTCGCATTAATTATCTCGTTTGATTGGCCAGGATTTTTTTGTACAAGAACAAAATTTGATGGCTATGTTTTTTTGCGGCGATTGAATTGTGTGGTCGAGCGATACTGCACCAATACTGCAAAAAAAGTTATACATACTATATGAATCCCCATTGTAATCCGTCTGTATGTGGAGCGCTGTGCGTAAATGCTGATTTTCCGCTTGCAGCGTATCTACTTCTCGTTTCAGGCTGAGTATGAGGGCATCTCTGGCATCCTGTAAATGATAATAAAATACAGAATTATCCAGAAGTGCATAGGTTCCTTTTTTTTCACTTGCATGGGAGACATTGCATTTTAGCGCATTTTGTCCTGTGTTATTTTCGTTTATTATTCTTATATCTTGTTAGTGTTCGTTTTTTTCTGTGGCATTAATTTTTTTCGCAGTGCAATCTCGCCAGTGTTAACACATTACCAAGGCAATCATAGAATTATTTTTAGTAACAACACAGTAAACTGCTTTTTATAGTTTCACATTATTATATTTAAAAAAAAATAGATTAATTTTACATAAAAAAATTAATTTGCAATATGGTGTCAGGCTTTCAAGTTAATGGCATTGATATAAACACATTGTATTAGTATCAACACCAAAACAACAACCAAGCCGAGTTTCTTGTCTGCTTCTCGGCTTGGTCTCATGCGTACAGGCGTACAGTCATTTAGATTTAAGACAGTTCGAAATGGTCCTATGTACCTTACTGAACAAAAAATAACTTAGAATATCCTTACCATTTTGACTAAAGGCTTTGACTTAATCTTCTTTGCTCTGGCGGCGTATCTCAAAGTGTTAATTGTCTCGCTAAAATTCGATTTCGTTGGAGCTATACAAGCTATCTGGAAATTTTGTAAAACATCAATGATAATTGTAATTTTTCTAACTAATTAAGGAGATGATTCAATACTGAATCAAATTTCAGATTTAAATACTTTCAAACAATTTTCCATACAGTGTGTTAAGTACGGAAATTATCTCGTGCGATTAGTTTGCGCTAAGTGGTCAGCGCTTATAATGCGACTGATTATAATAGTACATCAGAAAATGTGTTATAATGAACTATTCTAGTGCGTCTTGATATAAGATTTACGTCACTAAACATGAGCGATTTATTTATTTATTGATGGGATGATATCTTTTACTCTTAATTATAATGATATTATTTGGCTCCATTGACTTCTTAGACTTTGAGTCTTACCATTAAGGTGACACCATTTCCAGCAAGACTGTCCGCTAATAGTTTTGTCAATTTGCTATCCCTATACGGGATGTGACCACGCTTTTTGCCGTCACTTAGTTGAGCTATGCAATAACCTATGTGAAATAAAATTGCATTGAGAATGTTATTATAATTTATATTAGCCTTATCGAGAAGACGCTATTTAGGCCTTTTACATTGAAGGTTTTGAATTATTGTGTAAAGATCAAATATTCCGGACAAAAATTGCTTGAATGATAGTTAACCATTGTGGCTTTTTCTAATAAGCTTTTGTGTTTTACTTTTTAAATATTAGTACAGTTTTTGTTATTGTTTATGTATGGTCTGGTTTTGTGTCGTTTTAGGCCTTATTTACTAAAGCACTGAGCGAGGCTTATTAACAGTGCGCTTTATATTGTTTCATATCGATCTTAATATAAAATTCTTAATAAATGTGCCTAATGCAAATTTTGTAATTCTTAGTTTGGTGGCATACCCAGAACCATTAAACTCCTATTGATATTGTTAGCTTCTTCCAACGTTTTTCCCGTACTATTGGTCCGTTTGGTCATCTCACTTCCAGCTAGATCGACAAAGTTGATTTTTCCGTGTGTGGAACACGTGACATCACCGGCAGTGCGTACGTCGCGGCGCACGCGCACGCACAGCAGCGTATGCGATCGAGATGAATTACTGTTCATCGAGTGGGAGCCAACTGCACGATTACGCATACCTACAATGAAAACATACGCTGAACAAGCACAGTAGAGGTATGAACAATTAATATCTATCTAATTATTTATTTTTTTAATTATTCATTTATTTAACTTTCTTTTTATTTTACTTTATTTTATATTACTTTATCTATTTATCTATCTATATATCTATCTATCGATCTACCTATCTATCTATATATCTATCTATTTATCTCTCTATCTACCTATCTATCTATTTAGTTTCTTTTTTATTTATATATTTTTTATTCTTTTTATTTTACTTTATTTTATTTATCTATCTATCTATCTATCTATCCATCTATATCTTTCTATCTATCTATTTATCTCTATCTACCTATCTATCTATTTATCTATTTAGTTTCTTTTTTTATTTATACATTTATTTATTCTTTTTATTTTATTTATCTATCTATCTATCTATCTATCTCTCTATCTCTCTATCTACCTATCTATCTATCTATCTATTTAGTTTCTTTTTTTATTTATATATTTTTTGATTCTTTTTATTTTACTTTATTTTATCTATCTATCTATCTATCTATCTATCTATCTATCTATCTATCTATCTATCTATCTATCTATCTATCTATCTATCTATCTATCTATCTATCTATCTATCTATCTATCTATCTATCTATCTATCTATCTATCTATCTATCTATCTATCTATCTATCTATCTATCTATCTATCTATCTATCTATCTATCTATCTATCTATCTATCTATCTATCTATCTATCTATCTATCTATCTATCTATCTACCTACCTATCTCTCTATCTACCTATCTATCTATTTATCTATTTATTTTCTTTTTTTATTTATACATTTATTTATTCTTTTTATTTGACTATATTTTATTTATCTATCTATATATCTATTTATTTTCTTTTTTTTATTTATACATTTATTTATTCTTTTATCTATCTATCTATCTATCTATTTATCTATCTATCTATTTTCTATTTATTTATTTTCTTTTTTTATTTATACATTTATTTATTCTTTTTATTTTATTTTATTTATCTATCTATCTATCTATCTATTTATCTATTTATCTATTTAGTTTCTTTTTTTATTTATATATTTTTTTATTCTTTTTATTTTACTTTATTTTATCTATCTATCTATCTATCTATCTATCTATCTATCTATCTATCTATTTATTTATTTATCCATTTAGTTTCTTTTTTTATTTATACATTTATTTATTCTTTTTATTTTACTTTATTTTATTTATCTATCTATCTATCTATCTATTTTTATTTATACATTTATTTATTCTTTTTATTTTACTTTATTTTATCTATCTATCTATCTATCTATCTATCTATCTATCTATCTATCTATCTATCTATTTATCTATCTATCTATTTTCTATTTATTTATTTTCTTTTTTTATTTATACATTTATTTATTCTTTTTATTTTATTTTATTTATTTATCTATCTATCTATCTATCTATCTATTTTCTATTTATTTATTTTCTTTTTTTATTTATACATTTATTTATTCTTTTTATTTTATTTTATTTTATTTATTTATCTATCTATCTATCTATCTATATATCTATTTATTTTCTTTTTTTTATTTATACATTTATTTATTATTTTATTTATTTATTCTTTTATCTATCTACCTATCTATCTATTTATCTATTTATTTTCTTTTTTTATTTATACATTTATTTATTCTTTTTATTTTACTATATTTTATTTATCTATCTATATATCTATTTATTTTCTTTTTTTTATTTATACATTTATTTATTCTTTTTATTTTATTTTATTTTATTTTATTTTATTTTATTTTATTTTATTTTATTTTATTTTATTTATCTATCTATCTATCTATCTATCTATCTATCTATCTATTTATCTATTTAGTTTCTTTTTTATTTATATATTTTTTTATTCTTTTTATTTTACTTTATTTTATCTATCTATCTATCTATCTATCTATCTATCTATCTATCTATCTATCTATCTATCTATCTATCTATCTATCTATCTATCTATCTATCTATCTATCTATCTATCTATCTATCTATCTATCTATCTATCTCTCTATCTCTCTATCTCTCTATCTACCTATCTATCTATCTATCTATTTATCTATCTATCTATCTATCTATCTATCTATCTATCTATCTATCTATCTATCTATCTATCTATCTATCTATCTCTCTATCTCTCTATCTCTCTATCTATCTATCTATCTATCTATTTATCTATTTATTTTCTTTTTTTATTTATACATTTATTGATTCTTTTTATTTTACTTTATTTACTTACTATATTATTATTTTTGTTTTTTTATATATTTTTTATTCTTTTTATTTTACTTTATTTAATTTTATTTATTTATCTATCTATTTATCTACCTATCTTAGTGCCTTTATTATATTAAATTATTATTTTCGTATTTTTATTTTATTTATTTATTTATCTGTCTATCTATCTATCTATCTTTTGTTAACTATATATCTTTCTATCTATCTATTTATCTACCTATCCATATATATCTTTCTATCTATTTATCTATTTATTTATTTTACTTTATTGTATTTTATCTATCTATCTATCTATCTATCTATCTATCTATCTATATATCTATTTATCTCTCTATCTACCTATCTATCTCTTTATCTATTTAGTGTCTTTTTTTATTTATACATTTATTTATTCTTTTTATTTTACTTTATTTTATTTTATTTATCTATATATCTATTTATTTTCTTTTTTTTATTTATACATTTATTGATTCTTTTTATTTTACTTTATTTATTTACTAAATTATTATAGTAAGATAAGTAGTATAATAAGAATAAGTATAAATATAATAAGAAGTAGTATAATAGATAGATATATAGATAGGTTGATAAATAGATAGATAGATAGATAGATAGTTAGAATGATAGATATATAGATAGATAAATAGATAAAGTAATATAAAATAAAGTAAAATAAAAAGAATGAATACATGAATAAATAAATAAATGGAAAGATAGATAGGTAGAAAAATTGATAGATAGTCAGAAAGATAAATAGATAGATAGATAGATAATTTATGATAGGTAATTACTACTTTCAAATAAGTCTACTTTAAGTAGATACATATGTATTAAATCGAATTTGTCTTACGGTGAGATTCATCTATATCTATATATCTATATCTATATATAATAATAAGACAGTAAAAATCGAAAATCTGTACATTAAATATTTTTCCAAAAAACTGAAAGGAGGCAATTAAAGAAGAGTCATAGAAACCAAAAAAACAATTTTTTGAATTCTTGTCTGTTTGTCTGTCTGTCTGGTACGTTATAACTTGAAAACTACTGAACGGATTTGAACACAGTTGGATTACATATAATTGGGAGCGTTGTCAAAAGTTTATTTTGTCAAAATCGGTTAAGAGAAAAATAAGTTATGGTCAATTGAAAATTTACTTCAACCACTGCTTCAAAATTTTTAAACGCTTATATTGATTGATTAGTTATATATTGTTAAATATGTTCTAATATAAGTTAATCTTAATATTAAAACTTATGAGAGGTAACAAAAATAACAAATAACGCAGAGCGCGCGGGCGCGGTTGAAGTGTTGAACAATGAGCTCGATAGATGGCGTTGATAAAATTCGTCATCAACCTAGATTTATTTTATTTTTTTATTTCTTAAACCTATACAGCTTATCAAAAACAGTTTACACAATAAAAATAGATTAAAAATAAAGCCAAAATAAGGTTAAAATATAGAACCGGAAATAGAATCTAAGATCAGAAAAAAGAATAACAAAAAAAAAACACGAACAGAAAAGAATAAATAAAAATATATATATACATGAACAAGTGGAACTATGTGTAGTACGAACATTTTAGTGTGTGAGTGTGTATAAGTGTGTGCAATGGTGTTGCTGTGAGAAGGAGTCTGCGAGGTTGAGTCTTAGTTTTTTTTTAAAGAACTTCTACTTAGGCCAAATATATCCATCGCGGCATTAAGATGCTTCATTTTGTAATGACTACCGTGCAGTTCAAACTTTCATTAACTTTTTACCCTATGATTATTTTGAGTAAACACTACCTATACAAACAAGTAAAAGGAAACGAGTGAAGAGACGTTTATCGTTTGTCCGCATCCATTTTTCCACCTACGTCCTTAACGTTAATGAGGTTTACCTTTTATTATTTGGTCAATCTAATAAGTAATAACCTCACAAGTACGTATTTCGTACTCATAACTTCGTAAGAATTTTCTTTCAACTCTTAACAGCTGAGGAGTTTTACCTTCCATCATCAGCTCATCCACATAAGAAGATGACTATCAGAATATAAAATTGTCAGAATAGTAATTGCCTGTACGTTAATTTGAATGTTGCCCTCGATTTCCCTGAATCATCCGATCCTGTAAAGCTACATCATCCCTGAGTAACACAGGTTATATATAATTCCAATTGTAACAAGATTTTAGCCCGTGAAAGAAAGCCCTTTCGAGATCATTAAAAATCGCTATATACTTAACCAAATTACACGTGGGCAAAGCCGCGGGCGGAAAGCTAGTATTCAATAATATCTATTTATTTGGTAATTCGATATACCTTCCTCTAAAACTGCAAATAGGTCGTCTAACTCTTCGCAATCGACCATAAACAAGTTCTCTACATAGAAGCTCCGACTCTCTTTTGACCAACGCACTTGTAGTGGTTTCCTCGCACTGCCTGGATTTAACAAATCTATTACCTGTAAATCATAGATTCAATTCAATATCAAGCAAGTTAATAAAAAAAACAATTCTTATTAGTTTAATTGTCAATAGCACAATTTTGTATTAATTGTTTATTTTAAAAGAGCAGCTATCGAGTTTCTTGCCGGTTCTTCTCGGTAGATGACTGCCTTCCGAACCGGTGGTTGTGTACAAATTGACCATTCAAAAGTGTCTTTATAAAGACCTACTTGAATAAAGATATTTTGAGTTTGCGTTTGATAAAGCATTGTAACTCTGTTCTTTCAAGAATTCTTTCTTTTAACATGATTTCGCCGAACATCGATCTACATACTTATTAAAATTATCTTATATTTACCTTTTCATTATAAATCTCTAAGAATGAGGCTTTAAGGACAAAATGACTACTTGGTTGGTCACGTATTAGTCTAAATAGATAGACAAAGGATCGCACAACTAAGCCGTGTTCTGTTGAGTATGGGCTCGCTCCACTTTCCACCTGGAGAAAATTTTACATGAATCATATAAATCAACGTATAGGATTCGAATTTAGAATTTCCAATCTGAGAGAAGAGATCGCAGGTGAATCCCATCTAGGGCGACTTATTCTCAAGGTTTTTATTGTTTAAATAGTCCTTTACTCTATATTAGGCAAAAATGGGTGATAAATATGTCCCGTGGGCCATTGGGCGAGGAAGTTTTAATATTTCGATACTAATTTGTAAAATATGGGATCTCTGAAAACTCAGCCAGTAAGTCTTTGCTATGGAGTTGTATACTACCTTCAGATAGATAATAATTTCACTTAATATATCAGAGATTCAGAGTCTAGACTTAGACTTTTAAATCATAAACAGGAGCGAAACATTATTACATTTGAGACTAAATTGCTTAGCCAAAAGTACATCAATATTATAATTAACTGAGCCACATCTACAGGCAAGCCTCGTATTCCACCGTTAAACATGCAGGTGAAATGACAACACGTCATATTTTGTATTATATCACAATTTAATATATTTTTATTATAATAACCAAAAAAATAGATATGGTGTGACGTGTGAAAGCATTGTTATGTTATCATGAAGCCTGTTAACCCTGTGTTACGTCACGCGACTAGCTTTTACCGCTAAGGTCAAATAATTATACAAAATGGTTTAAGCATTTGGATTTAATAAAAAATAAAAAGCTTAGTAGCATTTGATTTATTGTTCGACACGCATACTGTTCTGGTCTCCAATCAGAATATTGTGACCCATCTTGCTAAATATACATTTACAATTGTCATTTAGGCTTACATAATAATTAATTATAAACCCTATTGGGTTTATCATTAGCTACCGTGTGATTTCAAAATATAACAATTACAATAAAAAGTCTTTAAAGAGCTTTAGGGACGATCTACAATTTTAATAAGACAAGGTTTATCAACGAACACTTTAAAATGAGTTTAGAGGTATTTATTTCTAATAAAGATATTTTGTATTCGTATGACAAAAACAGAGATATACAGTCTATTATGTCATAACACTATAAAAATGCATACCTACTATCAACAAATGATAGTCGATATTCGACAGGAGGGTGAAAATCGATCGGTTGACCACGAGGTCGCCAACTTGTCTATAAGTTTATTAATGCGTCTTCGTGCAATTAGTTTTAAATCACAATAGTATAGCAATATTTACACCATGATTCGAGCGCTTTGCAGACTTTTTTCTTTGGGGTTTTTAATATCACACATTTCACATACGGGCGCTTAGTCCCAAGGTGAATTTATTGCTCATGTTATGGCTAATAAAACTGATAAATTATATATTTAATTAAATATATATTATAACACACTACAGCCAAATATGACCGTACGGGGGTTCGAACGCGGTACCCCCTGTTCGGTTGTTCGGCATGGTAAACATTTCAACTGAGTCGTCAATAGGACTTTGTTATTTATGTTATTTTTATTTTTTTATTTCTTAAACCTTAAGCGTATGAAAAGAAGTTTACACAATAAAAATAGATTAAAAATAAAGCCAAAATAAGGTTAAAACATAGAACCGGAAATATAATCTAAGATCAGAAACAACAATAACAAAAAAACGTGAACAGAAAAAAATTAATAAAAATATATATATACATATAAACATGTGGAGTACATTATGTGAAGAGCGAGCATTTAAGTGTGTGTGTGTGTGTATTAGTGTGTGCAATGGTGTTGCTGTGTGAGTGAGTGTGCGAAGATAAGTCTAGTTTTTTTTAAAGAATTTCTACATAGGCCAAATATATCCAAGGAGAGATAGATTTATATATATATATACTTTAAAAATATTCCGCCATTCCGTTGCTTAAACATATTTTCCTACCCCTCTTAACCAATACAAGGCAATATAACAATAAAACATTAATTTGAATGTATCTTGTAATCAAGCTAGGCGCGGAATACCATTAAGTTACTGTTGGAAATTCCAAAAAAAGCCTGACTGCTATTATTCGGCATAAGAAAATATAATATGTTACCAATCCCGGTGGTCCCGTGAGCGTATGGGTCTTTCCACTACCTGTCTGACCGTAACAAAAGGCTGTACAGGAGAATCCTTCAACTGCCATCTCCAGTAAGCGCTTGATTCCTGAATACTCTAGAACATCATCCTAAACAGAGTAAAGGTGAACTTATAGTTAACATTATCTAACTACATACTCATCGTACATACGATCGTTTGAATAATTTAATATGCTCAACACAATATATTTAATGCACACAAAATAATGAGTTGTTTACGAAGCTTTTGGTATCAGATATATAATTTTTGTTCGCCATTTACCTGTGTTGCAGCTGGTTCGAACACCACGTTGTACGAGAACACCTTGGGCTTCTGTCCAGGTGTTGCGCTGTGACAGATGATTTGCCCTTTGCCTGGAAATTCCAGCATATCCCTCTCCCTTATAGACCGCTCTTTTTCGTTTACTGGTCGAACTCTATATAATAAAGGTATCTTTGACAAGTAGTTCAAATAAATATATATTTTTTTAACTCTAGATTAAATCTTCTAGTTTTCTTATATGTTATCACACACACATATATATATATATATATATATATATATATATATACAACATGCTGTAAAAAGTAGGTAATTAATAAGAAGTCAAGGCCACAAACGGGAAACCAGTGTCATATTTGATTTTCGGGAACATTATTGATTGACTTCTGTACAATACGATGTTGTATTCTGATTGTGAAATCAGAATAAAACACAGAAACACCATTGCACACACTTAAATGCTCGTTCTTCAGATAATATACTCCACTGGTTCATATGTATATATATTTTTATTTATTTTTTTCTGTTATGATTTTTTTTTGTTGTTATTGTTTTTTCTGATCTTAGATTCGATTTCCGGTTCTATGTTTTAACCTTATTTTGGCTTTATTTTTAATCTATTTTTATTGTGTAAACTTTTTGTGATAAGCTAATAATATGTGTAAACCTTATTACATTATAAGAAACATTCGAAAATTTATTTACATCGTTCGTACTTTTAGAAAAAGCTTTTTTGCCAATCAGAACGTCCAATATAAATTCGCATTTACAGATTTGAGGATAGTAGGTCACCTATGATACTAATAAAAAAAACTTCAAGGTAAAATTATAATTAATCACTTGTTGGAAAATCTATAAAAGTTCGATGAGGGTGGTAGAAAATCAATAAAATTCATTTATTAGTCAACGTCAACAACCTTAGCATTACACTTGTGTTGATAAGGCTACGGAGAATTCTAATGGTCCCTGTAATTAGACTCCTCGTTACACTCTAATGGCACTCTAATTATAATAAAATATAAATATACTACTAAATACTTAAAGGTATTATAATATTTAAAGGTGTAACAGTATATGAAAAAAAGCAAAAAAAAAATTGTATTGAACTAATTCAATTAAAACTAATTCATAAAGTGTCGTAGTGACGTCGATTGTGTTACAAACACTGTTAAATAAACATATATGTCCTACAATTATATTATTAATTAAATTTACTTTTTTAAATTGTTATTTTTTCATATTAATAGTTATAAAACATGTAATTCTATTTGATTGGTCCGATTTTTAAGTCTTTTTCATTTTACCTTATTACTACATTGATGTTATCTTCATCTGAATTGAGTGTTGTGCTCGAACCCCGCGTGCTGCGATCTACGCTTCCTGTTCTGCTACTTCTGCTACCACTGGAATATCATAATCCATTTATATCCATAAAATAAACACCTATGTTTGTAGGCTGCCTTTGCTATTTTGCAGCAGGCAGCTGGCTAATTAAGCTGCCGAAAAGCACCGAAGCCACCTGGGACGATGAAAGGCTTCTTATTCCTATTGCCCGGCTACTCCTACTCATTCCAAGACGACTTATTTCTCCTGCTATCAGATTTCCTCAGCATAGCGCAGTAAATAGATGTTTGTTTAGGTGAGCCCGGTAATAGTGTCAAAAACAGCTAATATCTTATAGATTTTAATGTATTAATAATACATGGTTAAGGTATCACATTAAATTAAAACTTCTAGTAATGGTTTGAACCACACTACAGCTATCATATTGCTCCTAATCAATCTATAAAATAAAACACAAACCTTTTTGAATAAATGAAAGCGGCTCTTTGTAACCATTAGGATGGCCTTTGCCCATCAATTCGCCCCAAACTAACATAGGTTTCGCTGGAAATTGGTTCGCGTGACGAGGGGCGATGGTGACTGATTGTGCATTTAATATTTATGGACAATCTTATACACTTTCCGCCAGGTGATGGTTCAAGGCCTATCACGTAATACGCAAGACCTTAAGTAGTTTATTTTAAAAAGGTTGAACATTTAAAAAAAATAGTTAAATAAAAATACTTAATCCTATAAGAAAAATAATATTTATTTACATTTACGATACTACACTTTACGGTGCAAGTTAGAAAAAATAGTATTTTTGTCATAGAACTACACAATCAGCCTACTAATATTTTATTACGTTCGTAGCATTATTCGCGAACACGAGCCCTCAAAAGACAATATTATAATAGAAGACACATCATATTACCTACGCTTCCATTACAATCGACAAAATATTAGCTGTTTTTGACAATATTACGGGACACAGCACCTAAACAAATGTCTGCACTATCAACTATGCAGAGGATTTTTGATAGCAGAATATCCTCACGTGTATTCTTTCATTGCATTAGATCCATTATTGGAAGGGACTTGGTCTTATTAATTCTTTCACAATAGGCAATAAGGTGTCCGTAATGAGACAGACACGTGAGTAAGAAAGAAGGGAGGTCTAAATCGCCAATAAAAACTTTGATAAATTACAAGAGATTAAAAATCCTTACCTCCCATTCCTGGATCTGCTCTTAACACTGTCACTGTCGCCAATAAATTTGGTTAAGAGTGGCAATCCCAAGGAGTTGATCCCTTTAGCGAGGCTGCCTGTCTGTCCCGTACTTCTTACTTTACGAGTCTTCAATTCTTTACCTAATTAAAGATGAACATAGTACAAATTACGTTCGTAGCTTATTACTGTTAAATAAAATAAGAAAAGTTCTTGGGTCAGCTCATGTTTGTTTCCTCTACTATTTTTTTTAATAAGATATCGATTTATCTTGTATTTAAATGTATGTTAAAGACTATGATATATTTTTATATGGGGTGAAGTGATAATCTAGTGAGTAACATTAAAATATATACCGTTTTGGAATCTGACAACAGTGATAGTCATGAATGTTTATCCAAATCGATATTTACATCTTAATAATACATATATACATACGAATTTTCACATTATTGCAAGCTGCGCGTATATTTTTTTTATATAAAACATCAGTTTTATAAAATAAATAATAATTAAATATAATAGTAATTTAATCTATTAAAAAAACAGTCTTAAATAAAACTGTCTATTTCTATGGTGTCAATATAATTTTGCATACGAAAAAAGGGTATTTGAGAGCGATATTTAGTTTTTACAAATAAACGTAAGTATAAATATTATCTCAATATTCATTACCATATTTTACACTTCCGGCCAAGGTTTCAGCTGATTTTGAAATAGTTCTTGATAGAGCAGACGGTGGCGCCTTCAACGGCGTTGCTCTATTCTGAGTTAATGGTTGAAACATTTGCAAATTTTTTAACGGCATGTTTTATTACAAAACACATTTTCACTTAAACTCCACAAGGTAATAATAACTTATTACAAATTAATAAGTATTATAAACAGTTGATGTATTGAATTGTATGTCAAATATAGTTTTTATGTCAAATGAATTGGCGCGTAATATATTCCAATATGGCCACGCGACTGAAGTTCACACACGCGGTGAAGCCACTGAACGAAAAATTTAAATATCCTTCAGCTTTCAGACAGCCTATAATTGTATTTGTATTTAATGTTCTTTTCAAAGTCTCGATAACCATCTGAGTATTTATTCAAAACTGTATTGTTGGTTATAAATATCATTCATTCGTACTCTAAATATTAACTTGACAGTGATTTTATTATGTAACAACAATAAAGCTGTTATTTCTCACACAAACATTTATGTGATGTTGTAGTTAAATATTAACTACCTAAGCTATCCAGTATTTACTTATTATTTCATTTTTTATATAATATAGGAGTTTTGTATAGTGCAGGAATTTTAAAGCGGGATTTCAGTTCTAGTACTAAAACATATTGATTACATTCCTTAACAGTTGTCTTACATATGTTTAAATATAATTTGTTTATTAATCTACTTAAATAAAACTATTATAGTAAAATAATTAAATGCCTAATTTGAAATCCAATCAACCGATTCGGTATCAGACGTACCGGAATGAGGTGTTACATACCCACATTAGATTAAGCCTAATTATAATTAGAACTATCTATCTATCCTTTAAATACGCCATCCTTATCCACTCAACAAGCATTCCTGATCCAACTTCCAAACACATACATTGTATAATACTATTAAGTAAAAACCTAATAAAGTGTTTTTCTAAAAGCTCTCAAGTGTTGTCACTGCCCGTAACCAATTTGGCGTAGTGCCATAGAAACTCTGAAAATATATATATATTATATTATAATATGTATTGAACATTATAATTATTTTCATTACTGGCCACAGACGATATTCATGCAAGGATACAAATTATTTTGTACTTTTTCGGATTGTGTAAAGATTTTTCAAAGTTTATTTCACTATGTTATTAATGAGTAGATTTCACTGTTTTTTCTCAGGAACAATAATTCGAATTTTCTGAAGACGAGCATATTAAAAGCTCAAGCACACGTGTTTCTATGTACAAAGTATGAAATATTTACCATGACAAAAAATTGGTATGGAAATTATCATAACCTTTCGCATGTCAGCAATAAATACAACATATAATTAAGTGTTCATGTGTTTTTAGAAAATGGGATGCACAGGCATTAAGGAATTAAGTAGGCGCTTGGTAGTCAGTACCGGTGATCCAAGAGCTGGTCCTTTCCTTGCTCAGCGTATAAGCATCGCGATACATCGAGGAAATGCCACCAGCATTGTGGGTACTCTGCCACAGGGACCAAACTTTTTAAATTTGTTTAAGTTTTGTGTTTTGTTTTATTTTAAGTTCTATTAGTTAGGTAAATATTAAGAATGTTTATATTAAATGTCCAATGTTAAAGTGAAGTTTACTATAATATATAGATTGTAATAAATAGTTTGTATCAGCCTATTAGACAAACAAACAACAAGACAGACAGACAAATATCCCTTTAATGTGTCGGCAATTGGCTCAGCATCGGGACAGTTCAATTCTTGAATAGCCTTACAATGCTTTGTTATTTTAATTGTCAGTAGCACAATTTTGTATTAATTGTTTATTTTAAAAAAGCAGCTATCGAGTTTCTTTCCGGTTCTTATCGGTAGATGACTGCCTTCCGGACCGGTGGTAGTGTAAAAATTGACGATTCAAAAGTGTCTTTATAAAGACCTACTTGAATAAAGATATTTTGAGTTTGAGTTTATCTGGTGTTTTTGACACTGTAACGTTGGTGATCTCGAAGTATTCTTCTTATGCTTTTACTAACAACAGACACACTTCTGCGTCTGCCCTGCCCTGCCGTGCCCTGCGCAAATTGTAGAAGGGAAAGTTTTATCATTTAGTAGTGAAATTCTCTAAAAAGTTTTCAATTTCAAACACTCATATCTCATAAACTACTTAAACGCTTCTAATGAAACTTGACCTCAGTTGCAATAATTAAATAATTCATCTTTAATGTATGTAAAAATATCCCTTTCAAGATGGCCCCGTTTTATCTAACTGACTGGACTATTTATTATATGACAATATTAATGGCATAAAGCGAGGCCCATTTATTCACAATGCAAATGACGTGTCAGTTATGGTTCGTCGCGTAGATTTTTTGGTTCAACTAAGCTGTGATTAACTGTTTCCATAGTCTAGCCTAGTTAAAGCCTTTTACTAAATATAAGTTTTAATAAGGTTTTTAAATTTTTTTAACTAACTTATTGACATAAAACCCCTGTCTGAGAATAGATAATAGAATCCGTTTCATTCAATTCATCTACTTTACTTAAGTGAGAATCTTAGGTTATCTGTAACACCTCCACGGTCTAGTAAGATATAGACTAAAGACTTTTAACGTGGGAACATCGTAATTAAAGTTATAAACGGTTTTGTCCGTAGTGCATGTTTTATGACTATAAATTATTCAAAGCCCTGCGTGCTTTTTATTGAATAATCGTAACCTAAAGAAAATAATAAGTGAAAAGTTATACTTGGATTAAATAAAAAGCTAAAATAGATTATGGAAACAAACACACACTACAATAGAACTTCCTCTTCCTATAGTATATTAATTGCATTTGTTTTTTGTAATCTACTCTAATATGAAAAAAATGCCGTGAACAAAACCGAACTTATCAAAAATTTCGTAGAAAACTCCTTACCAACAACTCCTAACCAATTGTATACATACTTGTATACAATTGGTTAATACAAAGCATACTACAGATTTTGTATTATTAAGCAATGCCATAACGGAAATTGGAAAATAATACCAGCAATTGGTTTCAAATTGTCTCATTAATACATGTTTAACAAGACATGACTACATTACGATTGAGTTGATTCCTCTCGAGTATTGTCATTATCTCCACATCTACGCACAGTCATTACCATGAGTAACCTTCGAAATGTTCAGCTGTGTGCCCCTCAGAACGGATGGACAGACAAAAAACAATTGCGATAATTATTATAAGCGCCGGACGCAAGAGCCATCCGACAGTCGGTCAAACAGAACCGCGCAGGACGGTTCTAAATTTAAAAAGTTAATAGCATTTTTAATAGACTATAAATTGAAGACCAGTTACAGATTATAGAATGTTCGCTTAGTTTATTTATAGATAACAGGTTTTAAGAGAGTGCATTGTTTGGTATGTTTTGCATAGGCTGTGCAAGATGATACGGTTGATAACTCAGGTAAGATTTATTTGTGAAATTAATTGTATTGGAAATAGAATTCTTTTACACACAGTAAAAGAATATGTTCCGCTTATGCGGAATAAGTAGTTTTATGTTATATAGTATTTATTACAATTGAATATTATTATCAATATAATACTATTGTCAACTATTGAGAAGCTTAAGCCGACAACAGTGCCATTCGTATGCATAGGGTGTTATCAATTTAAAACAGTGAATATTTTCAGCACCATGTTAAAATCTTTGTTAAAATCAAGCGTTCTATTAAAAAAGGCAACGTAATACATAATTAGCAAAAAATAAGTAAATGCAAAAACGGGCAGAGGCTCTTCACAATTTTTCTAGCTCCACTTACAATGTTGTCATAATTATTAGGTGTACATAGAAGCAGATATATATATCGAGTAATAGATTATCTTCCTAATAAACATATATACATAAACAACAAACATAAGTGTTCTGTACTCAATCACTTATTATCAATTAATCACTTAGTAGTAACTGACTAATATAATATATAATAGTATAACTTAACACTATGATATGTTGAACAATCGACTTTTCAAACGACAGTTTTAAAACATTAGTATTTGTAATTATTTGGTAATAAATTTCTTCCTTACATTTCATTTCATTCAATCAAATGAGTAGTGCTTTAAGTTAAGTTTAACCAATTAGGGTACTTTACACTACTTTTAAACTTTACTTTACTTTACGTTTAAACAATAATATGAAATTTAATACTTTATGATATATACATATAATAATTCTACATCGTTTTTATGGCAACTATATACGCTCAGGGCGAATAATCCAGATATAGTGTCTTTACTAACATAACTATTAGTAAAGAACCGCGAAAAAATTGTTTAAGTAGTTTTTACAAACACACATACAAATAGACTCAATTTTTTAAAACTCTTGTTTTAGCGTGAATCAAGCCCAAAACTTGTAGCAATACTTTTCTCTTTTAAAAACATACACAGACTCAACTTTTTATGAGTATAGATTAAAGTAAGCAAACTTATTATTTTAAGTAATGATAATTATTTTATATTTTCATTTAAATTAATAAAACTCGAATATTTTAATAACTAGCTTTCCGCCCGCGGCTTCGCCCACGTGTAATTTGGTTAAGTATATAGCGTTTTTTAATGATCTCGACAGGGCTTTCTTTCACGGGCTAAAATCTTGTTACAATTGGAATTATATATAGCCTGTGTTACTCAGGGATGATGTAGCTGTACAGGATCGGATGATTCAGAGAAATCGAGGGCAACTTTCAAATTAACGTACAGGCAATTACTATTCTGACAATTTTATATTCTGATAGTCATCTTCTTATGTGGATGAGCTGATGACGGAAGGTAAAACTCCTCAGCGGTTAAGAGTTGAAAGAAAATTCTTACGAAGTTAAGAGTATGAAATACGTACTTGTGAGGTTATTACTTATTAGCTTGACCAAATAATAAAAGGTAAACCTCATTAACGTTAAGGATGTAGATGGAAAAATGGGAGCGGACCAACGATAAACGTCTTTACACTCGTTTCCTTTTACTTGTTGGTATAGGTAGTGTTTACTCAAAATAATCATAGGGTAAAACGTTAATGAAAGTTTGAACTGCATGGTAGTCATTACACAATGGAGCATCTTAATACCGCGATGGATATATTTGGCCTAAGTAGAAGTTCTTTAAAAAAAAAGTAAGACTCAACCTCGCACACTCACTCACACAGCAACACCATTGCACACACTGATACACACACACATACTAAAATGCTCGTACTTCACATAGTTCCACTTGTTCATGTGTATATATATATATTTTTTTTCTGTTCGTGTTTTTTTTTGTTATTCTTTTTCCTAATCTTAGATTCTATTTCCGATTCTATATTTTAACCTTATTTTGGCTTTATTTTTAATCTATTTTTATTGTGTAAACTGTTTTTGATAAGCTGTATAGGTTTAAGAAATAAAAAAATAAAATAAATCTACGAATTTTATCAACGCCATCTATCGAGCACATTGTTCAACACTTCAACCGCGCCCGCGCGCACTACGTTATTTGTTATTTTTGTTACCTCTCATAAGTTTTAATATTAAGATTAACTTATATTAGAACATATTTAACAATATTTAAATAATCAATCAATATAAGTGTTTAAAAATTTTGAAGCAGTGGTTGAAGTAAATATTCAATTGACCATAACTTCTTTTTCTCTTAACCGATTTTGACAAAATAAACTTTTGACAACGCTCCTAATTATATATAATCCAACTGTGAAAACCGCGTTCAAATCCGTTCAGTAGTTTTCAAGTTATAAAGTACCAGACAGACAGACAGACAGACAGACAGACAGACAGACAGACAGACAGACAAGAATTCAAAAAATTGGTTTTTTGGTTTCTATGACTCTTCTTTAATTGCCTCCTTTCAGTTTTTTGGAAAAATATTTAATGTACAGTTTTTCGATTTTTACTGTCTTATTATTAGTATAGATGTGTGAGAATATTAGTAAGAATCGGTTTTACCGTTTTTCAGTAGGAAACATAATCGCGTATAATAATTATGCGGAAGATGATTCTAGATCTAAAAGATGATGATAATTGACATAAAAAATCAACCTTGCTTCAATCAAACAACTAATCTGATCTTTAACGTATGCATTGTTTATGGTATTTTATACTTAGTAAATAGTGGAAGTGAACCAGTATTCTTTATTATTTATGATTATAATCTCATTAGCTGCTTCAAAAGTCTCTGGCTGGTTACAAGTACCCTAGCTAATACCCAATGTTATCTTTGCTAATTTATGTTAAATTTATTTATACAAGACGTAAATAACTTTCTAAAAAGAGATTCCAAAGTTTTTTCCAATATATAGGCTATCTAATACAAGAAGCGTTTAAGCCAACACGTACAAATAATAAAAATAAATAAATAAAAGTTAATCAAGTTCCATTGGTCAGGGTAAAATTTAATAACCACAAAATACATAATAAATGATGTCCAGTGATATGTTTACGCATTTTAGTTTAGAGTCTAAGAGCTAGACAATATATAGGGACCTTCCATCTTTACTCTATGACATAGCCTGACATTTAATACAAAGTAAAAAAATTATCTTTGAAAACTTGTAGGTGATCATATTTTAAACCTATAATCATATTTTAAACTATATATTAATTATCAAAATACTTTATTGAAAATTTAAATAATTTATTACACGTGGAATTAAATTCTAAGTTTATTTTAACGCCCACGCCGCGACCTCCATAGACAATAGTGTGACGTCACGTAGGGCACAAAATGGCTGACAATGCACCAAATAGAATCCTTGGCGTAATGACCATTGTTTTTACCCACATTTAATGAACTACAATCAATGTAGATCAAAATCTATAGATATATAATGTGCTATAACTTTTATCGATGTAGGTCAGTGTCACAATGGGGCAATCTCGTTTCAAAAGGGGGCAAATCATTTTTATTATACTTATATTTCATCTATGTAATATTATATAAATATAATTTTCGCGTTTTCTGTCAATTATACTCGCCTGTTGTTTTAAATGTTTTTGCCAACATTTGTTTCCCTTACAGGTATTCCTTATTATCACAATAACATCTTTAGTTGATTCTGAAGGTGACAATGAATCAAAACTATCATCCATCCTCCTTCCGTCCAGTGATAAATCGTCGAGAATAACAAGAAGTTACTATGAGCGTTATGGCTATGGTAGGCCATACGATCGCCTAGATGATAGACGCTGTGGTCGATGTGATGACGATGATAGAGACGATGACAGAGATGACAGAGACGACAGACACTCCAGTAGGCCCACTTATGGCAGCCGACGTGACAGAAACAGAGATGAGGATGACAATGATGACAAACCATACAACACAGACAGGAAAAGCAGTAAAAACGAAACCGATGACCAAAGTGACAAGGATCGTGACGATAAAGACAGACACAGAGATAGGCCGAGGAACAAACACAGAAACCGATATGATGATCGTGACAGATATGGTCTAGATTATTATGACAGGTTTTTCAGAGATAGAAATAGAGACAGGTATTAAGTTAACCTTATTATTAAAAGAAAATTACGTCAGCTGTCCTGCGACTATATATTTTGAGATTCCATTAAAGTATTTTATGTTAAATTTAATAAACAATAAATAATTAAAAAATATAATCAAAAGAAACGTCATAATTTCACTTAGCAGACTAGTATTAGCAGATTAAAATTATTTTAGGTACGATGAGCCATACCCACGGCGACCGCTATATGACAGAAATGCTTATCCTTATGACAGTTATGATAGGTATGATGGTTACAGAAGGCCTGCGTATTACGATGACAGGTACAATGATGGCTACGGAGGCTATGGACCAGGCGTAGGAACTGGTCCGCATGACAGGTGAGTGGTTCAGATCAAGATATTGTACAATTTAGTAGTAAAACTGTTGTCCGATAAACGTCAGTCTAAAGAGATCTTTTTATATTCATATGAAAATAAGTCTTCTTAATGGTTTTTTTCACTTACAGTAAAAATTAATATACCACTTTCGGACAATTATACGAAGCTACATATTTCATTTATGAAAAAGTCTTATATATATTAAGGGTAATATAGAAGGTTATAAAAACTAAAAAGATCTTTTTAATTAAAAAAGAAGGGAAACTTCTTTTTCCTCTAAAATTTATGAGTTTACAAATCTGACATTTTACGTATGTACTGTAGATGATCCGTTAGAACATAAGGCCTTATTTTCACCACATTATTATATAGATTGTTTTCACTTGTGTATTGTGTATTATTGTAGTAACAATAAATACATACGCTTTGAAATGTCCGTTACGTAGCAATTATTTAACAATAGAATCGAATTTAATTCACGCTTTCATGAAATTGTATCGAATGTCAATACAGTTATTTGGATGTGCGGATTATCAAACTAACCTTATGACAACTGTCCACTGACAAAGTAGGAGTAGACTCAAATGATAAAAACTTAATTCTTAATAAAACATGAATATTCATATTTGCTTACTATGTCAATAAAATTCAACAATATACCTTATTATAATATATAAATATATAATATAAATATAATTCTAATTTTAATAAGATAATAACCGGCTTTCATTGCTGGCAAACAAAGCCCCATTCCGCGTATCAACCTAATTAATCGTTTTCTTAGTTCAGCACCATTATGTGACATTGTTATGACAGGGTTAGGAATGGTAGTGGACGAATATAAGTTACATTTAAGAATAATTTAAGTCGTAAATTATTGTATGTGTTTTTCGTCCGTAAATAAATAAACATGTGTTTTAAGATTGTTGACCCTATGATGCGTCATGGTACGAGTTAATTAGGTTTTTATCTACAAATTACAGTTAAACTACTTGACAGCTAGAACGGGTAACTGTTAATATATATTTTATAAGTGAATGAGGGAATTTATATAAGAGAGTGAGAGTTTTAAAAATGCAGCAAATTTTCTTTTAGTTTTACAATGACCGTTGACCGTATTCGCTTCAACATTATTTTGATGTAAACATTCTTAATCGTTTGTTTTTTTTATTTCATTTCCATTTGACTATGATATCGATGTTTTTAAATAAATAATAATACACGAATAATACTTATGAAATTTTATTTAATCGATCAAAGCAGGTAACGCTTATATTATTTGTGAGAGACTTGTTATTCATGATAACGGTAAGTCTTCACTTTAGAGTACTTTTACTCTAATCAAAATATTGCAATTAGACTTTGTTTATAGAAATAATTTGATTGCTACATACTCTTTTCATATCAGTCTTTTATATTTTATTTATGTATTTATTTACGTTCCTATACATTCATGTATGAAATATGTCAGAGGTCGTCTTAAGCCCTGTATCTTATTTTTTCAGTATTTCTTTTTGCGATGTGCTTTGGTACAATTAATAAATTTTGTAACTTCCCATATAATTGTATACATTGTTTTATTTTTCTTATAAGTATTGTTTTGTATTAAGCACATGAATTGTTAGAGGACAGTTTTGATAAAATAAATAAATACCCTCTCTTTAAATAATCCGTGTAAAGTTTCAGACCATGGGATGAGACATATCGCGGTCAGTCGGGATGGGATGCAGGTGGTCGCGGCTATTACTTTGCGTCCGGTAGACCTGATTATTCTGCTTGGAGCCAGCGGGAGTATGCCAGGTAACTACGCTGTTAATATTGTTTTAGGTTTTGTATAGAGGATTTACTGCACTGGTTTTTTCTACTGAAAAGTAATGAAGATTCTAAAGTATCTATATCTAGAATAAATACATTTCCACTGTGCGTTTCGTGAGACATTTCTTACCACGCACCACCACGTTATGGAACCAGCTGCCCGCACTGTATTTCCTAACCATTACGACTTAGGGTCTCTCAAGAAAAAGCGTAGCAACTCTCGAGCTCCCAGCCACGTGAGTTGTTATGGGCGGCGAATTAACCTTTATGGTGGGCCACCTGCTCGTTTTCTCCCCCTATTCAAATATTTAAGATGTAAGCTAGTTTTTTATAACGACTAGGTTTCTCAAATACTTACCCTGTAGAGTGAGTAAAGTTATATTACTAAACAATAAAAATTGTAACCCTCGAAGCGAAATCCTGCGGTTTCTAATGAAGAATCCTTTCAGACCACAGCCCTCAAGCAGTTGGCAGAACGCCTACCAAAACCCAAGTTACTCCAATGATTACGCCGCAGGATACAGTAGTAGAGATCCATATCGCGGTACCAACGCGGCGAGTTACGGATCTGGTTTTGGAGGGTACCAGGACGCGGGTTACAGTCAGTCCAGTGGCTGGCGTAATGTCGGTGAAACCAGGAGGCCCTATAGAGATGAAAGGTAAATGTTTTGCAAAGCCACGACCTCATGACTCTCAATGGCCAGGACTACATCAGCTGTATATTTAAGCTGGCATATTCATTGCTTTTTATTCCGTCTTCGGTCACTGTCAAATAGTCATAATTATTGTCAATGTTCGATCTTCAACAATACCAAAGTTTCATTTATCAAATATATATTTATTGTCTATGGTATAAACATTAACTAGTAAGTAATTTTCAAGACCCAATAGGTCGCTGGACTTCTAAAGAGGGTTCAATTTCCGTTACTTCAATTGTATGTCGAACATATTTGTTATATGTTGTATGTATTTGTTTCAATATTATATGTATGTGTATGTTTTTAACATGTGTGTGTGTGTCCCATATTCATTATTAGTAGACATACCTTACTCTTTCACTCACTGCTCATTAAATTGTCTAGCCTTGGTAAAAACTCATTCATCAATAGCACCCAATCATTCATTTTCCAGCAATTTGGGTTTTGGATACAGAAATCCAGTTTATGATAGCTATCAAGGAAGCCACAATGCATTTAACCCTGGAGATAGACAATATGGTTCAAGTGGGGTCCAGTATGTGTATGGGCAAACTGGTGTTGAGAGGCGGCCTTATAGAGATGAAAGGTAGTCCAGGTTTCAGGATAATATTATTATAAAAAGAAATAGATTTCTATTTACATTTTACGCACTTTTCTAAGTTTTTCTGGTCTCTCGACAACATTTTACACGTGTCTAAAGCTTTTTATCAGTCATTTAACCTTTTTAAGACCTCTTTACACTTAAAATCTAAATTGAACCTTGTTCTCGCGTATTCATTTAAATTATAACTGTACATTTGGACTTGTATTGCTACGCTACGTTTCGTACGTAACGTATGTCAAACGTACGGCATATCGTAACGATTGTAGTAGGTAATGTATTAACGTAATATTTTTTCAGCGGTGTAACGAAGCTGGACAGTCAGTACAATCAATCTGACAATCGCTACGGCAGACCCAGCCAGCCTAGTTCATATCTATCCAACAGTCAGAGTACAACCGAAACCAGCTACCTACTTGGCAGAGACGACCAACTTGTCCAAGTGGAAGATTCCACACAAAAAGACGCTCAATAATTTAGTTTTAATTAGAATTAATTATGTACTATGTTGCTTGATTTTGCTATTTTGGAAATAAAAAAAATCTATTGGCATTTTATTCGTTCTGACATAATTATATTTTTAGTTAATTTGTTACAATTAATATTATTTTGTTGTCGTTTCTAAATAGACAACTTTTATTGAAGATATACGCTATATTTACGCGATATAAGATATATTTAAAAAAAACAATGTTGGTGGTTTAATATTAGTAATACCTAAGTTAAATTATACGCCTCAACCTAATTTAACTTAAAATAAAACAAAAACACAAAACTACAACACATTTAAAAAGTTTTGTCTCTGTGGCGAAGTACCCACAATGCTGGCGGCATTTCCTCGATGTATCGCGATGCTTATACGCTGAGCAAGGAAAGCATCAGCTCTTGGATCACCGGTACTGACTACCAGGCGCCTACTTAATTCCTTAATAAGCGCCTGTGCACTTGCACCCCATTGTCCAAAAGTCTCTAACTTAATTTTAGTTTTATTAATGTATGATAATTTTAATCTTGCAACAATTTTCACTGTTACAATAAACACTTTATCTATGTATTTACAATCGATTATCATAATTTGAGTGTAGTTTCAAACAATACGTAAATTAAAGGCATTTTATAATTGATAAAACTTGATTACCTTATTGTATATCTGATAAATTGTACGCGGGCGATACACTCACTTGTAGATTCTTGACTGGAGCCACGTAGCCAGACAATGTTCTAAATTTAAATTCGGGAAAAAAGTTTGTATGTGTTTCGATAACTCTAAAGAGGTTTCATCTGTTGATTGAGTAAAGAGTTTAATCCAAAGAGTTTGTGTAAAATGACGGAACAGGCCGTACAAGAAATAACTTCGGATTCCATTCCGGTTATAGTTGTGAATGGTGATACAGATGCTCCAGTTATACGAAATATTAAGGCGTGAGTATTCTATTATAACATTTTTCTTTTATTACTTAATCTATAGTAATTTACATTAAACACAACAAGCCCCAATATCGTATAATAAACTTAAAACGTACCAACAAAACCTTTTTGATTAACAACAAATGTAAATAAATAAATAAATACTATTGAAGCTGAATTAAATTATCTTATATCGTTAATAATGTCAAACAATTTATCGCCTCTTAAAGAATAAGTGCTTATTAAACTAAAAGTGCATAGTTTATACGTATACTACTCCGGAATCCGGAGTATGTTTGTTAACTGACTCTTATCAATATATTCTATTATAAAGATTACGTCCAGGCTATTTAACCGATGTTGTCATATCAGATAAAATTAATAAGTGAGGAAATATATATTTTTTAAATAATCATAAAACTGTATGTGTTTTATTTTTTTATACAGAAAAATGGTAGTTCTAGTTGTTGAGAAATTTTTCTTAAAATTTTAGGTACCATTAAAGCTCCAAATAGAAAATATATATTTTCGATGTAGTAATAGTATCATCTACGGTATATTATTGTCCTAGGAGGTTTGATTTCAATTTGCTATAAAATGTCAAAAAAAAACACAAAAAAAAATCTATGAAAACATGGGTGAAAGAAAATTACAACGAGTGTAAATTTTGTTATGAAAAATGCAAAAAAATACGTTTTTTTAGTTGTAAAATCTAAGAACTGAAGTTAGTATTTCAAAACAAAATTTAAAATGGTTGATAAAACTGTAGAACCACATAATGGATGTCACTGTAGAAGACAAGAATCAAAAATATTACGCCCCTCACAAAATATTACGAGCAATTTCATATATAAATAGTATTGCCATGTATGAAACTTAAAATAAGAATTTATATTTTTGGTAGAGTAAATATAGCATTCAGTATTGATGTAGTGGTTAAGTGTGTCTTAGCACTAAGGTCGTGCATTCGAACTCCAGCTTTGCAAAAATTATTTTTAAAATATACGATCTTGCAACTTAACACAGTTTGAAATTTTGAATGTCCAAGTAATATTGGACAACAATAATTAATCAGTATTATCTGAATGAAGATAAAAGGAAAAGATACACATATTTTATTACCTTACATGATATATAGCCTTTAATAAAAAAAACACTTCGTAATACAATGGATGAAATTGATAGGTCCTGAGTTTGTTGTGAGTATCTTTTCAGACCGGTCTAGTTTGGGAACTGCATAGGTTTAGTTGTATGAAGAAAGTCGTGAACCCAGCAGTAATAATTTCCATAGCTTATATCGTATTGGGCTGTTCAAGGACTTTCATAACTTACACAAGTGATCGCTGATACGATTCAACGAGGAAAAGATACCAATAAATAAAATTGTATGTATTATTATTAATTACTTTTTCGGTATATTTTATTGTAAGTATTTCATTTATTTATTTCCTCGATCAATATTATATCGACGACTCGCTTGGCGCAACGGTTTCCATGTAGGAGGGACAATCAGAGGGGCCCGGGTTCGTTCCCCGGTACAGTCAACGATTATGTGATGAGCCTATCTGTTGGCTGTAGTCTGGGTGAAATATATCATATTTATTTAAGTATATGTAGTTTATCAGTTGTCAGTTGTTAGCACCCATAACACAAGCTATAAATGACTCACCTTGGGGTTAACTGTCCGTGCGTGAAAAAAATCCTGTTATTTATTTATTTATATGTATCATATAAAGCACTGCTGTATTTTTTTATAAAAAATAAAATATTTGTGATTTATAAAAAGAAGTTATGGATACGAATCGGCGATTTATCGGCAACTAATGAACTCGACTAAATTGACGACTTGACTCGACGACTTTGATGAATTCGTCGAGTCAAGTCAAATGATTCGATGATTGATTTAGTCGGCGATTTGGTCAGCACATACGGTGAGAGGTGCTATTCGCCCAAAAAAGGTACTCTACACAACTAAATGTTTTTGTTGTTTTATATATGATTGTTTAGTTGTTTTTTTAAATTGTTTATTGTATACCTGTAATGCTGTGCATCCCTATAATTTATGCACATACATGCCTTGTGTGTTTTTTTTGTAATTTTGTTCGGGTTATGTTTGTATGTGTGTTGTTGGTGTGCTTTATTAAATAAATAAAATAAAAAAAAATATTTTTGTTGTTCCGACACATTTAGTTACTTAATTGCTCACTGCCAGACTAGGTGCGAGATAGGTTTAAGACTGAACGGTACTCTTTTGTTTTAGTTGATTTCGATTTAATTTTCAATTTAAGAAGCAGAACAAAATCGAGAACAATGTTACGTCGTTCGATCTAATTCTTTGCAATTGATGAGCAATGATTACTGAGCGCTCTCAAGTAGCAATATCAAAGTAATTGGATTGCATTACATTGTGTCGTAGCCAATTTGCTGTGTGTATTCTTAAGACTTAAATAAAGTTCACTATTCTTTGGCATTGGTGTTCAACAGAAATGAAAGTATATAATAAATAAATAAAACATAAAAAAACATCTTTTACATACCAAAACGCAAACAGTATTGAGGCTCTTCACACATACATACTTAATTTAATTTAAGCAAACTTAAAAAATGTTATATGTGTGTGTGTTCGTGCGTGCAAGCGTGTGTGTTTGTGTGTGTTATGTTTAACTTATAGTAGTGGGTAATTCGTAACTCATAGTCACATGGTTATACTAGACCAGCGGGTTAGAAGTTATAAAAATATAGAATTGTCTTTGGTTATGTCATATATTTAAATGAAACTTTGCAGGAAAATGTTATTATTGTGTATTATCGGAAGTCGAGAAAATATTTGTTTCAATAAAAATTTCAAAAAACAACATTATCCTTAGCTATCTATTATTTATGTTACATATGATTTTTTTCCAAATAACAAATACGATATAGTACTTTTGAGTATTAGTATTTTATTATTATTAATGAGATACATGATTCCTATGCAATCGCCGTACCATATTTTACGGACAGCTTTTTCAAATAATAAATAATCATTTTACAAATAAATAAATAAATAAAGAAGTGTCGTGACATAGTTCGCATATATAAATTGCATTTATCATTCAATCTATCAACATTGTCAATCAAAATCCAGTGAATCTGAAAATCTCTTAATGTCATTACGAAGACTGCGATGTGCGATCAATTTACAAAGTAGACTACGGCCGAACCAATTTTCAAATCATTAAATAATTATCGAATGCCAATAAATAAATCCAATAATAATTAATGATACATTATTAATCATAAGATTATAATTATTTATCGGTTTTCTTCTTATATGCAGTGGATTTTTATTTCTTATTAAGACTTGCTATAATTGTTGGTGAATATCTTAGTAAAAAAAATACTCTAAAATTAAATATAGAGGCGTAGACTGAATAAGCACAAACTTTGTAACTAATTTAAATCGGCACATTTTGTTCAGGATAATTTTTGTAACATATTGCAACCAAAGTCAAATATCTTTTATTGAGTAAGGTGCATAGGACCATTATCGCATTTTTTTTTAATTTTATGAAACGTCAAACATGGACAATGTAAACTAAGTCATAAAACAATAATGAAAAAATAAGACCGACCTAATTTAATTAATCAAAACAAATGAATTAGATGTTCTGGTACTAAAGAGTGTTTTAATATTTATTTAAATTAAAAGAGGAGCTTTAATAGCTCTCGAACAGACTGACTTAAAAGATCGTTAAGGATAGAAATAATTGTATCAGGTATGACAAGTGGCGCCAATCGATGACTAACTTGTTAATTGTCATGTGTAATTGATCGTCATTCCAAGCGCCATAGACAAAGAGTGTTTTCCATAACTTAATAGTACAAGATCTATAGAAATACTAAAAAATTGGATGTGTGGTCTCTTATAGACGTCCTTTTTTACATAAATATTTCCATTAATAAAGGTCCAATAATGCTATGAAGAGACGGTCTTATTTTGGATGTCGACGATTCGAAACTATTATGCTATTGCTTATGTGCTGATAGTAGGCTGTTTTAATAATGTTAGCAATTTAAAAGCTTATTCTAGTAAATTTTTTTTAAATCGTATTCAAAACACTGAAAAATGTAACGATTATTTTTTTTATTTAAATGTTACATGTTCGTAACACAATTAGTTCTATTTAAGTTACCTTACTTACTGAACTCGTTGGAGGAAATGTTTATTTTAACATTATATGGTAAAATATTATCAGGTAGTCTTACCCATCGTATTGTATATAGTTAAATATCTTATAATCGTAGTAGCGAAAAGTTTTTGCACTTTTTTTTTACAAACTGTAACAGAATAATTTTGTAACTTGTGGGTCTGGAACTAAACAATTGGAAAAATTTCCAAAATAATACTTATTTCTTACTTACTGTATATAACTATTTTTTTCTTAATTATATTATAAGGAAGTTAGTTTCTCAATTATTTCAATACATTCGTTTTAACAATAAAAAGTTACAGCCAAAAATAATAGCGTCGTAAAAACAGTAGACCATATTTCATTCTGCCATGTAACCGGTATCAAATAGGAAGACAGTTTAACGCCAACGCTCCATGTCACCTCACGCTCAACGAAACGGTTAAAACGAACTTTTAAACGTGCATTAAACTCTGAACTAAAACCTTTTTATTTCTAAACTTATTGGTGTAAATTATTATGTTCGAAATTTAAATTTGTGTTTAGTCTGTGTTTTAGTGAATTTTGTGGCGCAAGGCATGTGCATTGCCGAATGTGATTTTTTGATCGAGTTTTTGCATAAAGGTGAGTCGTGAACGGTTCAATGACATTCATTTCTTTAAGTCATTTTGTTTATTTATTATTTAATGATTCAATATGTAGGTAGATTATGATAATACTTGCTTTAGACATTAAACACTGTCGTAAACTGGTAAAACCTCTAAAAATAATATAACAATGTGTTAAATACCATAAATTAATTTTCATGTAAATAAATGAATTTAACTTAACCAGTATAACACAAATGTACGTAACTAGAAGTTAAATTACTTCTCCTAAAATAAAATGGAGTTCAATTACATTGAATTAAAAATCTTTTACATCAAATTTTAGGCAAAACTTAACCTTGAAACCCATCCTCAACGTTTAGATTTCTAAACATTTGTTTAAATCATTCACATTCACTTAAAACCTTGTGTACAACGAATTCATAGATTTTAAAACATTTAAAAAATATGTTGCTTTAAAAAATATATCATGCATTATAAATCAATTTTCAACTTAAATATTAAACTAGAGTTAAATTACGAGATCATAGCTTATAGGCATAATCTAACGAATTGTTACTTCGAATATTTTTTAGTTTACGTCTCTATGACTAGAACTATTGCGATAATGAATCAAAAGGTACATCTATGTTCCTATATAGCTTATTATCTAACTGTAAATATTTAACGCGTACTAATTGATAGTTATTTACCGGCTAGTTAAC
Source organism: Leptophobia aripa (assembly GCA_951799465.1). NCBI lineage: Eukaryota > Metazoa > Arthropoda > Insecta > Lepidoptera > Pieridae > Leptophobia > Leptophobia aripa. Next base: position 639,642 of record OX637268.1, on the reverse strand, counting down.
CACATGAATAATAAGTACGATATTTATAACTTTAAACTTGATCTAAGTAGGTTCCATTCGTGGCGAATTAGAACTAAAACATACATTTTTGTGTTTTTGAAAAACATTATGAAATACGAGTATATACTATAAACTGTATACGCGTCTAAAAGTATAGTTTTAATAAAGTTAATTTTACTTTTTGTGTAACAAATGGGTTATTCTACTTGAAAACAAAGAAGTTTATTAGTATAGAAAATATTCACTTTAAAGTGTAGACAAACTGATACACTAAAATAGATTTAAAAAGTTACGTCCTTGTGGAAAAGTACTTATAAAATGGCAGAATTTCGCAATATGCTTATAAGCATATTGCGAAATTTTAAATATATTATGTTCTTGCGAACTTTATAAAGTTCACAATTAAATAGCAGACGTTATCAAAGAGTATTGATAATACAGTACAATTTCTAGTGTTATCAATTATCGATCAAAATCAAATCTCGCAATCTATTAGCCTGTTTTATTTGTTGAAGAGTTCGCTGAAATAAACCACATTTGCCCCAATGCCTACAAACATACGTAAAATACATTAGAGAAAACGATTGATTAGGCCACGTCTAATTATCCAATCAAGCGTAATCAATTAATATTTATAACTAACGGATAGTCATAATTAACACATAATTAATCTGGTAAAAACTGGAAAGAGTGCTAATCGCATTGAATCAATTATTATGTCTTTAAAAGCGTTATTTTTTATAACCTCTAAAATGATAATACGTTACGAACAGAAGTAGGTGGTGAAGTCTCAAAAATCAGTTTATTTCACAGTGAACATTGGCGATATCGTATATATAGTATAAGTAGTTTCAACGATAAAAATTATGAAATGTCAAAATGACACTTTAAATATGGCGTATGACGTGATTTATAGCCATTTTTAAAAAAAAGTTAAGAATATTTCATGGTTAACATTTTTTTGCATTTCCTTCCACGCATACCCATATAAGTCACAGTGTATTTTCAAATGAATATAAAATGCTCCCTTGGCAATTCAGCGATTATAAGTTCATTGGCGCAATAAAACTTATCAAGTCGTGAAAACGTGCGAGAATAAAGGTGCTTTGTATCGACATCGTATCGGTTGAGTCATATGGTCATATGTTACGCTTTGTCTACATAATATTAAATATTATACAGCTGGTGTGTTTAAATAGAAATTTTGAAACAAGCGAACCAAAAAACGGGGAAATTGTTGGTAAAATTAATTTTCAGGGGTTTCTTTATTAAGGGGAAACTTACAAAAAATTAGTTTGTAGATGATAATGTTATATGATTTTTTCTACTATATGATGCAAAATCTAGTAGAAAATACATGATTTTCTTCCTATACGTAGGATACAAGTCTGTAATTGTAAAATATAAGAAGATTTATGGTAACTTTTTAATGAAATGATTAAGTGTCTTGGTAGAACTCCGCTTAACGGCTTTAGTTCGAAAATGGCCCCTGTAAACATACATATGCAAATACAAGAAGATCTATAGTAAGACTTGGAATAAAATAAAACATTAATGTATTGTAAAAAAATGTTTTTTATATATATACTATGAGTTTTTCAATGCAACCAAATAGTTACTAATATAGGCGTGTTTACAAACAATCAAACTCTGTCCTTATAAAACTAAAGTAAATCAAGAATTAACACTGTACCTGAGCTCCATTTTCGATCGAAAAACATTATTTTAGAAGTAAAATTGACTTTTGAACGGCCTTTCCCAATATTACAATAGGCCGACAATTAGAGACAATAGTATGACATCAGTAATTAAAATATTTACTTACGCTTATATAAACATGATTCACGTCCTCATAATATCCTTATGTGTTTACCGGAACATGATTAAGGAAATAATTCTATTGAAGGCCATTAGGAACATTTTAGCATTGGTTTTATTTATTTACATGAGTTTGAACTCAAAGATCAGTTTCTTTCGGGACCCTATGGCCTTAACTAAGAAAGAACTTGATTCCTTGAATGCTCACTTTAACACATCATAACAAATAGGGCTCTTCAGTCACCTTCTTGACGTACACAAATAAAGAAGGACTAATAAAATAATATTATTAATTTAAATCAACTTTTATTTACGGAGTATTTTATGTAATTTATGGAAATTTCAGACTCTCAGACTATATCATTATAGTTAAATCAATTGTGCATTATATCAAGTAAATATATGACAATTTGCTTAGACGTATTGTTTGAAACATAATGAAATAATTATATGAAATTAGCGCTTTAACTATCCATAGATTTCGATGGATTTTAAAAGGCTGTAAGCACAACCACAAATGTAATGTTAGATAGGATATGTATCGCTACAAAACAATGAAAAGTGAAAGAACAATTTGAAGTATGGGAAAGATTTCTCATATTCACATGATTGTTGGGTAAACTGTAAAGGAAACGGTTAAAGGAAAAGTGCGTGAAAAACACTTTCCGCGTAACCTTCCATTCGAAATCACATAAAAAAGTATTTACGGAAACATAAAGGTTAATGCATGTGAAAATTTACATCCAAATCGGACATCATTTATGCATTTAAAATTTCAAAGTTTAGTTTATGTTAGTAAATTAAAATAATTAGCACCAACGTGTAATATAAATTATAATCATTAAATGCTTACGTGTGAATCTTGGGTCTAAATTTAATACGTAAATGAACAAATATAAAGTTACAATAGGTTTATATTATAGTAATTGCACGCGTATTGTTTGGTTAGGTGATATAATACTGAATCATATTATGTACGTACTGTATTTACATAATGACGTTTAAAAAGGTATATAATAACGTCTTAAAAAATATACAATTTTATTAATGCTGCGATGATATTGATACATTTATGACGACTCGATCTAAGCCCTATGGTCAGCACGATGGATCACCCTTTTTTATTATGTACTATAGTTTAGTAGTTGTATTAGCATCCAGGACACACTATTAACCTTGTGTGAACGGTAAGTCATATATAACTCACTTTAAGTATAATATAATATTATGTTACAAAAATTCAATAAAAAAAAGTTGAACTTCCACTCGTATTACCTCGAGCGTTACGTATTATATTTCCAAACTAATACACCTTAGACCCTAAGAAAAGGAGCGTACAGTTTTCTAAAAGGCAGGCAACGTGTATACCGTATGCTGTGCCTTCAGCTCGTTTGCCCCGTCATCTGTTAAAAAATCTGAATGATACGACTAACATTTTTAACATAACCAAAGATCTTGTCGGACGTAAACGATAAGATAACATATGGCAAGATTATAAACATTTGGTGTCAAGATTTTGTATTTTTCTGGATTTATACAATATACTTATTGTAAATGTCTGCTTAGAATTTTTAAATGATTTATTGTAATCGGTACCTATCTTTAGATAAGATATTACTGGATAAGTATTTATATACATCATTTATATTTGATTGATAAGCTAATATTATAAGCACCGTGGCTCTGAGTCTGACAATCTTTGAAATAATATTTATATTCTGTGTAAAGTCTTAAATTCTGATCAAATTGGTATGATATACATTTATAGGATTTCAGAACCCTTAGCTGGCGGGTTTAAGACAGCCGAGGTTAAATCTCATACGCATGACCCAAGGCCACATCTATTAAAGACAATTAAAAGTTCTTCCAACATTAACTATATGAAGAGCCTCTATTGATCAGGAAGATAGCTTATTACTTATAAACTCCAACTCAAAATATCTTTATTCAAGTAGGCCTTTATAAAAACACTTTTGAATCGTTAATTTTAACACTACCACCGGTTTGGAAGGCAGTCATCTACCGAGAAGAACCGACAGGAAACTCGATAGCTGCTCTTTTAAAATAAACAATTAATACAAAATTATGTTACTCGCAATTCAAATAACAAAGCATTGTAAGGCTACTCAAGAATTGAACTGTCCTGATCCTGATCCAATTGCCGACACATTAAAGGGATCTTTATAGTGAGGCATAGTTATTAATTAGCATACATAAAGGCATAATACCACAGGCACTTTAATATAAAATTGAAATATATAAATATTTATAAAGGTAAATGTAGATAACACCATAGACAAGTTGTTTATAGTTTTAATAGCGTTGAGTATATAGAATGACACAAAAATTAAGTATTCAAGTATAATTAATATTATAATTTGTATGTAAGTGTGCAAGTATTTTTATGGTGGTCACGTGACACTATGTGGGTCAGGCGCGCCCTGACCGCACCTTCGCCTGTTTTATGTCAAAAAACTTTTCTATTTTTATTTGTTTGCAGTATGTTGTGCACATTTTTACAAAAATATCTCCAAGCTCAATAATATTGTTAGAGCGTGTTTGTTGTCATTGTATTGTTAGAACTTAGGTCATAAGGTTCTAATAGATGTAAAAATAATAATCATTGGGCAATATTAAAATGTATTAAGATAAATAGCTTAATAAGAATACGTGTTAATAAAACTACATATAACTTAAAACAAAAATTATAAAATTAGTGCTTGTGGTCCCTGTGGCAGAGAACCCATAATCTTATACGAGAAACTCCTGTTCACTTGTATACCAATGTACAAGTCTTGACTACAGTGGGAACAAATTCAAAAATGCACGATAGACCCTTGTACTTTCTAAAATCATTTATAACTTGAGACACTGCTGTCCTAATTCGTACAATTCCTTTGAACTAATTTTTAATTCAAATAATCAATGTTCATTGGAATGTTTTGAACAGTACGCTGGATTTGCAAACGTGATTTGATTTGACGTCCAGTTAACAGTTCGTCATTATCATTGACATTTCATTTAGAAACTTGTCGTCAACGTTTTGCCTTTATCAGTCCTTGGCACTCGCGTATTTTCGACTCTTAATTTTTATTTTATTTTATTATATCTGTCCCCAGACATCTTATGTGCTAAATACATTTAAAACAATAAACTTATGAGATGACACAACTAGGTTTACACATAAGACAATTGGATACTTGAGACACTATACAATAACAAAATACAGATTATATTTAACTTTATGGTTAGAAGAGCTATAATATAACAAACTATTCCGTTTTAACTTTGAAATACGTAGTTTATTAAGTTATTTTCCCTATCGAAGTCATAGTTAAACAATAAGGCCAAAGCACTTAAATGTGCCTCAGATGGCTTATGTATGTATTTTTAATTTCTTAGTTGAGGACAAACCTTTACAACTAATCGAGCCTTATCCATGTCTGATGTCTTACCCTGATTGATAAAAAAGGTTTAATATAATCTATTGAACGATTATGACACGTATAATACTAAGTAGAGCTTTGTAACAGTGTTGATAAAAATAAAACTGAAAATAACTACCTAAACATATTTTTGACTTAGTATTTAATTTTGAAATAATGTTGAGTGGGATATATTTTGTGTATGACGTGTTGATGTTATCAGTACTTGGTCCCTTTATTAGTCACTACTATAGGGGTGTATAATTTGCATACAAGCGAAAAGTAACTGGGATAGTAACTACCAGTAGCAAAAAATATGAATGCCTTCAAATATTTTGGCACATTTAAATTTAAAACCACAAGTACTGTTTAAAAACTATACCACTACTACGCTAATAATCATACATTAAATTTAATCGTTTATTTAATCAGTAATTTAATTTTAAAAAATTAAATATATTTTATTTATTTTAGTTTTAGTTCTAAGTTCTAGTTATACATATTAAAGATCTACGATTGTGCTCAATAGTTTCTGTTCACCTTGAACCGCCCGCCTGGTTGACCAAAAAGTCAACGGCTTATATGAGGATGAGTAATAGAGAACGTGCTTAGAACATCTTATGTAGTCCGTGACTATTTTGACATTCATATATTTATACACCCCAGAAATGGATCGAGGCGGTCGTTATTATTGCGTAATAAAGGTTGTGGTAAATTATTGACCCAAAAAAGATATTAAATACATTATTTACCGAACTTAAAACAAAACTTAAAAAAAAGGTTTTTAATAAATTATTTAATGAAATATTGGCTGTCTTAGTAGGAATTAAAAATAATACTTCGCCGTCCATGTTGAGGATGTATTACACTATAGTCTAAACAATGAAGGCACGCTCTACCTCTCCGTAACACGATTAGGGGTCTATTCTTAATTTGTATCTCTTTATTATAATAATAAATTTATAAGTGTTTTAAGTAGTTTACTATTTAACTTTTAGAATTATATTTAAGAATATTTATTTGTAAAGGTTTGCAAATGTGTTAAAAGTGCATATGAGAGTCAGAGTCATTTATTACATGAGACTAAGTAAGAATGAATTCATGTTAAATGCATGACCGGTTGACTGTTGATATTATAAAAGTTGTAAGCGTGCTTGATTTGCATTTGCATAGTTTATACTTTAATAGTTAGTTAGTTAGTTATAATACCTCTAACTAAGAAATATAATTTTGTGTATAGTGTGCTGTAGAGAAATGTGTCGTCATTATTTAAAGGTGTGCCTGGTGAATTAAGTCTGCGATTACATTAGGTCAGGTTTCTAACTAATAATTATAATATCGAGTTAATGAATACAACATATGTGAGAAAAGACAGAAAATTTTGTTAATTCTATTCAAATCATTATAGGATCGTGTGGTTTTAGAATAGCCATTTCGTCTTTTAAGTTTTTGTTATCGCCCCATTGTGATATTTGATATAGAATGTGCTCATATTGCAAAAGCTTGCTACATTCTCCTTTTATTTACGTAATGTATTGGTAACGCGTCAACTATATGGAAGTTTCCCGAGGTTTAATGTCGAAATTACGATAAGTAAATCTTTAAAGCTAACAAAAAAAATATTAAGCCTGTATTAAGATAGGTTGCAGTATTTCCTTATTTTAAATATTTCTATAATGTCTGTTATCTAAGCTGTTTTTATGCGTTAATTATCAATAAATGATGCGTTCATGCTAATGTGTCATTTCGGTACGAATAACTGTCGTATACCGGTTATACGTGACGTTAGTCGACATCGAATGTGTCATACGACTTGGGGACCTTCAAAAATAGAGGCCTCTTCCTTGAAGGCCGGCAACTCACTTGTAAGCCTCCTGGCGTTGCAGGTGTCCATAGGCGGCGGATGGCACATCACTCGAAGTGACCCGCCTGCTGGTTTGCCTCCTCTTACATAAAAAAAAAATCCTACTGTTTCCTTTGGGGATAGTGAACAACAGTATACTTTTCGTAAACCGCCTCCTTGGTTCTCTATGCATCTTTTACAGCTGATGTAATGGTGTTATTACAACTAGTTAGACTCGTAGGCCTACTGCTGTTTTAACTCGTATGGGTGCTTAGACTTTGCTCGTTTGCTATACCATAAATAAAGGTTCTTCATGCTCTAAAATTGTCTTTGGTCCCTATTCATTTAAATGTTAATATGTTTTATTAAATTTCAATGAAATTATGTATGTCGCTTTAGATATCCGGGTTTTTAAGTACATTTTTGACATCCACTTTATGACCCTTTCACTGTTGATGTATAAATATTGCTGAATTGTAAAATATCGTTAAGTGTTGGAAAGTAGATTTATTTAAACGACAACTCTATAAATCAATAGATAGTTTCCGGAGAAAGTGATCAACGAAGGCTTTTTATATTATTATATTTAAAATATTCAAATTGCATCATTATTAAATGTCACACGATTGTAGATTTTATTTGTTAAGCGTTTTTAGATATTGAATTCATTCGTATAAATCGAAATATTAAAAGAAAGTTTTCCACGTCTGTTTGTTTTAATGCTTACTGCATTCATACTAAACGACATTATTACCGGTTCATGAATAGTCATGACTTCTCAAAAGATTTGATAGCATGTCTTTTATTCTTCTAATAATTTTCAAATAATACTCTTCAACAATGATTTTCGCAGGTATGGAAACTTAATATTAATGTAATCTTAGAATTAGATTTGTACAACTAACTGACTAATATATATCCATATTGTTATAAGTAAATGTGAGATGAGATTTATGAGCGGACGATACGATGCCTTGTTTTAATATGTTTGTAATATTTATATTTCTATTATCTCCCACAGCTATAAAATATTTGTAGAAAGACTAGTATTGAAGCCATCCCAAAATATGTTTCACTGATAAAACAAGAAAACAAGCAACCACAAACAGAAAATAAAGAGTGATTACTGAAAAAGACACTTTATTACGCGTTTATATAGATTAAGTAATTAATATTCACCATTCACTCCATCAAGACAATTTTATGAGTAAAAGAAAAAAGTCTCTCATTTGTTAAAAGGTTAACTTTTGAAATTAGGTAAAAACTAATTAAAAACTACACCTCCGTATTGCCAAATATTTATCTTATGTATAAGGTATTTGAAACAAATCAAAATCAAACATAACTTTCTGAATTGTCAAATAATGAAAAAAAATTGACTGTATACTGACGTTTACTGCCAGTTCCCAAATTCCCAAACCCTCCGCTCCTTTAAATCTACAGAACGGTTGTAAGTGTAGAGAACTGTGGTACGATAACGCTAGAATTTATATTATAATGCGGTCTATTTATTTTCTAACTTAATTAATCACACGAATAAACCAACACGGCTTAACACATGACCGCTTAGCCTTGTGATCCGAGGTGATTGACTCAGCTATGCAACAGGAAAGCAATTAAACAAAGCTATATTAAGATGACGAAAATGGAAATATCTGACATTTTTATATTGAAACATCTCGCTGGTAAACTAGTTGGTAAATACTGAAGACTGCTCTATGTGTCGACAATTGACTCAGTCTTAAAATAAAAATGTTGTGCTGGTTCTTCCAATCCATAGTGAAGTATTACAGTCTATTGGAATGTTACATTTGATATGGCATTTTTTAGTTCTCTTAACTTCTTTAATTTTAATTTTTGGGGCATAAAGTTAAATTAACGAATCTGTAGGCAAAACAATTCGCTACAAATTTTGACGTTACATTTTTTTTGTAAGACGCATAGTTTGTGAGATATTGAGAAAAAAGGTGTTTTCACCCCCTTTTTCCAAGGTGGCGGCCGGGGGACAAGGGTGGCGAACCCACAAACTTGAAAGTAAAGCTTCTATTTACGCACCACACATGTCCCAAAAATAAAAATGCATCTCTTAATTCGGTCCTTAAATTGTAACATTTCAATAGACTATTCATATATAGTTTTGAATAAAACGCTATTCTTAATTGAAATTTTATTAAGAGAATTGACTCGGAGCAGCCTGAACAGTCCATTAACGGGCACGCGATCACCGACCATTCGTCTTATTTTTATTTTACCCCAATAGAGCATATATTTAACATTGCGCGATAAATACAATAATTTACTACAAAACACAATTTAAAACAAAAAAAAAGATAATTAATAAAGAAACATACACGATTCTAGAAAAATTTTCGAATTTTCAAAAAATATTAAAATGGCATCAAACATTAAAGACGAAAACATGTTTAATATATTTTTGGTATTAAGTAGGCTTTTAATGTGTGTCTGTGACAATTAAATATATTAATCAATATGAAGAATATTTTGTGTTTATTTAATTGGTTTATTTATTAAGAAATTAAAACTTTATTAGTAATACAAATATATATATGTATGTATTCTACGCAAATTGTAATCGGCATTTTGCTTTTATCGAAAATATTCTGAGGCGAGCCTAAATCATATTAACATTTGAATGTCACGGCATTTACAAATAGGACATATAATCGCGACATTTCACTTGCTATTCTTATCTATATATGTATATCGATAAAATACAGTATGAACTGTTGCCATGATGACATCAAATGCATATTAGCACGCATCCTACTTGACTAGCAATGACCCACTGACACAAATAGGGAGACTTCTTTATTAAGGATCAAACTAATGCATGTTACTTATATGATTTGATATAAGTAACATCAATAAATTTACGAATAACGCGTTTTCATTGTTAAATTTGCTTGAGGCCGACTTTTTACCGGCGATATCAATGATTGTTTCACATGCCTATCGATATCGATCGAAGTTAATCTATATATCTAACTTCACTATGATAAAACTATAATGTGATTTTAAAGAGTTGAATATTTTAGTGTTTGCATGACTAAGTAAAGCCAAATCCGTCTCAAGTGTACGTACGACATTTGTCACACTAGTGAATCATCTGTCTCAATACTGGAATATCATAAATACCTATTAAAAACGAGTTATAGCTGGGTTTTTGTTATTATCTTTCAAACTCAAACTCAAAATATCTTTATTCAAGTAGGTCTTTATAAATAACTTTTGAATCGTCAATTTTTACACTACCACCGGTTCGGAAGGCACTCATCTACCGAGAAGAACCGGCAAGAAAGCACCATATGTGTGTTGCTGTCACAGCATAGAATAAAAACATTCTTGAGTATAATCATCTCAGTACAAAAGACATTAAAAATAGTAAATAATTTCGCGTTTCCTTCACAATTTACTTAATCATGCAAATATTATTATTGCAAAACATATATTTTTAAATATCATAATACCTATTGTTTACAACAATGATTAAGTGCTAATTATAACTCATATCGTCTGTTAACTACGGCAACTCAGGATAGGGTTAGTGATACCGAATATCCGTTAATAGGGCTGTCAAGAAATTGAATTAAAAAAAAAGTATTATTAAAAATCCGTTTAAATATTTTGTCGTGGTTAATTTTAAATAAAATGCCTATCGTTTATTTGTAACATATTTTTAGCGTTATTGTCTTTTTAGCGGAATGAAAAAGAAAAGCGTAAATGATACACATTTTAAAATATAAAGTTCAGATAAGGAAGTTTGAACTGTATTTATTTTAATCGTTAATACTTTTTTAAAGTTAACTATAATTCATTCCAAAAATGGTAGAGCAGAATATGGTAATAAAAACACTTGGTGTGCATTGGCCATAATTTTGATAGCTGGTATTGATGATAAAAATCATTAAAAAAAAACCTAATTAAACAAAATTGTATACTAAAATGTAATGAAAATTAATTACGTAGGTACGAGCGACAGATAAAAAAGGTGATTTTAAGAACTATTTTCACCAACCCTAACAATATTTGCACTTCCCAGGAACATTAATAACTATAATGACTTTATTTTTCTCACTTGATATTTGTGTTTAGTTAGGGGCGTTTAGTAATTACAATAAAATGGGATGCAGTGGTTGTGAATTACTTTTGTGTCGAATTGGCCAGTATCGGTGAGTGTGGGAGGATAATTTCAAGTGTTCGTACACTATAAAAAAGTATGACGTCTATGACATGATCAATTGTCAGTATTTTAAAGGTGTCATAATTCCCGCGTTATTTGTGATCTCTTAAAAGGTTGTGAAAATTGATACAATATTGTGTTCTCCTGGAATTACCTGGTTGAATTAAATATTTCCAGCATATTTAAAATTATTTACTAAGGTTTGGTGTTTTTATAGACTCCAACGGCCATTATCAGCGGCTGGCGTGATGGAGCACGCGCTACAGCATCGGGAGCGCGTCGGTGTACAAGACTTCGTGCTGCTTGAAGACTTTCGCTCTGAAGCTGCTTTCATAGACAACCTTCGGAAGCGGTTCAGCGAGAATATTATCTATGTAAGTTGTTTCAAGATTTTAAAAGTCATGGAAATTTAAAAAAATATGGTTTTTGTTAGATATATATATACAAGCTAAGAAGAGAGATATTTACTACTCAGTAACAATTTCCTAGGTGATATTGAAAAAATACGATTTATTAAAATGCATATCTCATATTGGTGTAAATAGTGGCAATATTTAAAAAAAGTTTTTAAAACCATTACTGTATTGAAAAATACTTACTAAATTTATAAAATGAATAATTAATATTCAGACATTCTTCTTTAACGGATATAAATGAGAAAATATTACGCTAATTGTTTTGGAAGCCGTGGCGAACAAAATGTAAAAAAAAAATGTTTTTAAGCGTAAACGGGCACAAATGACAATAGCTAAGTTAATTAACTTGTACCGCCCAAACAATTACGTATTTTATAACATAAACCATTAAATAATTAAATGTTATCTTATTTCAGACCTATATTGGCAATGTCCTAATATCTGTGAATCCGTACAAAAATCTCCCAATCTACACTGAAGAGAAAACTAAACTATACTACAAGAAAGCATTTTTCGAGGCGCCACCGCACGTGTAAGTTGATCTTATCTCATATCTTTGGCCGCAATATGTCAAACTGTCATGTGGTCATTTGAGCCGTGAAAAGACAGGCGATCGATGTCGATAATGTGATTATAACTTTCGCCAGAGACCAGGGGGGGGGGGGCACACACCGGAGAGGGTGTCTTCAAATCAAAATCTATAAGGCTAAAATAAAATATTGTAGGCTCGTAAGTTAGGTCCGTATATCTGAAATTGACTGGTGATCCGTTGATCCTATTATCATAATATTCATCAGTAGATTAGGACAAACAAGCAAACTTGCCATCTTTCTAACATTAGTTATATTTTTTCCAAATTCTAACATTTACAACTGTCTGTATTCCAATTTGTTTGTGTATATAACGGAATAAATAATAAATAAAAACGTACACTGATTTCCCAGTCCTCACTTGCTAGGCATTAGTCCGAACAATTGATATGTCTATGCAATAGATTCACGTGACATTGTAGTCTCGTATTAATCAGTTTTAGAATTAAAATCGGGTATGGCTTCACCTTTGAACCACATAATATCGGGCTATCACCGATCAATATCGATAAGCGTTATCACGATAAACTCATCCTTTCAACAAAAGTACATGTTATAAATAAATCATCGTTTTACTAATAATCCAAAGCTGAAGGTTTTATTTTTAGATTTTCTAATCATTCGTTTATATGTATAAACAAATTAAATAGAATTTAAAAAATCACGGGAAATTGTTTTCGTAAAATTTATAGGATCAGGCAGCTTTTACATCAGTCAATTGTGTTACTTTAAAAAAAATGCTTTTGCGATTATTTACGCAGTCTGGGTGTATCTATTCAATAGTTATTTAAAGTCCGTTTGCTCCATGTTCTATAAACAATCATGTCGAATCGTTGTTTTCTTACCAGAGATGTTACGGAGCATAGACTCCGAATCTGACATGTAGGAGCTTTTCGAGCTTTCCGGTTTCGCTTCCGAAACGTTTAAGTCGGAGGTTTTATAGGAACTATCGTTTGTAGGTATGAGCATACGTTTTTATAACAAAGTCCCATTACTTATAACCAAATTGCCTTCCGACAAATTTAAAACGCGCGTAAAGAGTTATTTTGTTGAAAAGGCATACTATACCGTAAACGAATATTTAGAGGACAAGGATCCCTTTAATGTGTCGGCAATTGTCTCAGCATCGGGACAGTTCAATTCTTTAGTAGCCTTACAATGCTTTGGTTTTCTAATTGTCAGTAGCACAATTTTGTATTAATTGTTTATTTTAAAAGAGCAGCTATCGAGTTTCTTGCCGGTTCTTCTCGGTAGATGACTGCCTTCCGAACCGGTGGTTGTGTAAAAATTGACGATTCAAAAGTGTCTTTATAAAGACCTACTTGAATAAAGATATTTTGAGTTTGAGTTTATAACAAATAGCGTTTTCTTTTTTGTTTTTATTTTAATGTCGAATTAAAATTAAATATGTCCACTGAAAAATCATCTATAACTGTCCTCAAATAGAAGTCTCTTTTGATTTGTTACTCCTTCTAAGACTATCTTTCACTTCGATTCCGATTATAGTTCCCATCAAAATTTCCGTTACATGCCTTCATTATACCATATACGCTAACCACTTACTCACGACAGTGATTAACATTGTTTCTATTCAAATGTGATAAAATAATAATTACAGATTCGCCATAGCTGACAACGCATACCGATCCCTCGTCTACGAGCACAGAGAACAATGCATACTTATCTCAGGTAAGTTATATTTCCAAATACACGTTAATTGTAACATCTCTATATATATGGAAATAATTGAAAAAAATAATATTTTAATAACACATACTCGATATATATTCATCGTTTTAAAATAAACATTGCTTTTAATTTGTATGCCTACGTCATACTTTGTACTTACAATTATATGATAACTGCTATCAAAAAGAACCGCTGAACTGATAATTCAATAGCATTCTATAAATGATATACACTAAATGGTATCTATATACTATACAAATGTGGGAATATTTATTATGAAATGAAATCACAACAGTAAAATGTCATAAATGAAGGAATAGTTAATATTTAATGGCTTTTCGAATAAGGTGAATCCGGCTCCGGTAAAACAGAGGCGTCAAAGAAAGTTCTGGAATACATAGCAGCACGTACCAACCACCTTCAGAATGTCGAGAAGGTTAAAGACAAACTACTTCAGAGCAATCCACTCCTCGAGGCATTCGGCAACGCTAAAACACACAGGAATGACAACTCCAGCCGATTCGGAAAATACATGGACATACAGTTCAATTACGAAGGTGCACCTGAGGGTGGTCATATATTAAATTATCTCTTGGAGAAATCCAGGGTGGTCAGCCAGATGTCTGGCGAGAGGAACTTCCACATTTTCTACCAGTTGTTGGCTGGTGCCGATCAAACGCTGCTCCAACGTTTGAAGCTGCAAGGAAAACCCGAGACGTACAAATATACGTGTGAAAATGTGAGTAACATTATTTTTAATTAACTCAGTCTCGGTGTGCAGTCGTTCGATATTAAAGGTTATTTTTTTATTGTTTAATATAATATAGATTTTAAAGCATTCGCTGGTACATGGTGTAATGGTTGCAAATCTTTCCAACCGTACTGTGAAACATGCTTTGGTTTAAAGGTGTGGCGGAGAGTTTATTGGTAATTCCTCTCGACCGCACTACGTCTTTTGATTTGTGAACTGGCAGTAGAGTGGAAAAAAAATTATAAGTTTTATTTTCTGTCGATTCATAAGTGAATAGTCAATAAGGTTATTTCTGATTTTGATTTGAATGTGGCCACAATATGATAATACATAATCGATAAGGAAACTATCAAATAACCAAGTTTGTATTGAACTCGTGAACTTAGAGTGTATGTGAGTCAGTAATCCTCTTTGTTCGCGTTAGATGACGTCATTTTTGTTAGTTTACTTTACAAGACAAGATTATCTGATAACACGTGAGCCACGGCTTTGCAGCACGTGAGCCATTCCATTCATAGCCATTATGCAATAAAATTCTGATGTCTTCTTTTTCGTTAGCGTTTAATACTACCACAGATATTATAGAAGTTCACCTCATTTCAGTATGATCGTTGTTTCAGACCCCAGCTAGTCAGAAGTTGAATGATGCTGAACAATTCCGCACAGTATTAGAAGCAATGAAGGTGATAGAAATCCCAGAGGCGGAGCAGCGTGAGATCTTTGAAATCGTTGCGAGTGTACTTCACCTTGGCAACGTGAAGTTCGTGCAGAACGAAAAGGGTTATGCTGAGATCCTTCATCATGACAATAGTAGTGTTAATGTTGCCGATGTAAGTGAAACTGTGTAACTGAACTGGTAGAAAATGCTGCCACCATCAAAATATCTGCTCTTTTCAGAAGTTTTTAATTTTTTTTTTAATTTTTCGATGGTAATACATAGATTATACAACCAACTTTTGTACACTTAAGAACAAAACTGCATTTCTTATTAATAGTGGTGACATCTAGAATGACACTATTATAAACCCAAGTTATTAATCTCATCTTAGTATTTCTCGCTCCAATTTAGATATATAAAACTTTCCCACTTTTATTAATCTATACTAATGTTATATAAAGTATATATGGATGTATGTTAAGTGTTGAAGAGATTGAAATAGGGGATGAATGTTTGTATAAAAATTTCACCAGAACTCAATTAATAAACCGATTTCCAAATTCCTCATGTATTTAAAACCACGCGGACGATGCCGCGGGCAAAAGCCACTAGTAAAATATATAAACATACGTTAGATGGCACTAGGCTAACACTATTTAACACATTCCAGCTGCTCAAAGTGAATCCTAAAAAACTTCGCGAGGCGCTAACGAGCAGGACGATTGACGCGAGGGGCGACGTGGTCAACACTCCACTGGACCTCGAACAAGCACAATACGCAAGGGACGCGTTGGCCAAGGCGATCTACGAGAAGCACTTCAGTTGGCTGGTTTCCAGACTCAATGCATCACTCACACCAATGGAGAGGGACCCAAGGGCCTCCGTCATGGGTATTTTGGATATCTATGGTTTTGAAATCTTCCCGAAAAATAGGTAAGTCTAACTTTTTATGCAGGAGTTATTTTTTGCTTTGATAATCACTTTTTTATAACCAGTAATTATTTTTCCGTTAAAGCTTCGAGCAGTTCTGCATCAACTTCTGCAACGAGAAGCTGCAGCAGCTGTTCATCGAGCTGACCCTCAAGCAGGAGCAGGAGGAGTACCTCCGCGAGGGCATCGAGTGGGAGTCGGTCGAGTACTTCAACAACATCGTCATTTGCGACCTTATTGAAGCACGCCACAGAGGTATTATATTTACTAATATTTTTCAGCTTGGGCTTCCATTTAAAGAAATTACAGTGGGCTTAATATAAGTTGAAGTGTTTTTATTGTCTTAAAAGATTTTTTCTTCTTCTTTGTAACGTCTCGTGCATATTAAATATTAAAATATTTACCCAGGTATTATTTCGATCCTTGACGACGAGTGTCTGCGTCCTGGAGACGCGACAGACCTGAGCTTCTTGGAGAAGCTGACTCAGAAACTGGACGGACACGCGCACTTCAAGTCACATCGCAAGGTTGACGTTAAGACGCAGAAGCTTATGGGACGAGACGTAAGCTATGTTATATTTATCCCGGAGAAGTGTACTGAAACTACTACACGTTTCTAAGATAATATTTATGTATGTATTTTCACGTTTTTTTTAAATGTACTTTATTATTATTATTGCAGGAGTTCTGTTTAGTGCATTATGCTGGTGAGGTTACGTACAACGTGAACACGTTCATCGAGAAGAATAACGACCTTCTCTTCCGCGACATGCAGAACCTGATGTCCAGCTCTGGTAACAAAACGGTTGGCTGCTGTTTTAAGGTTAGTATAATATATCAAAATTGCATTGCACCAGTCCAATGGATTAAGGATCTTTCCTTCTTATCTCTCTATCTCTTATCTTTCTTTTTTATTTAATTTATATTTAATATGAGAATGAATATACCGTTTTGATGTTTTTTTTTATTGTATACTTTAATACTAATAGCCTATTCCCGATGAAGGCAAATCCATAAAGTTGAACAAGTACTTGAGTTATTAACGGTGTAACTAACAGAGATTTCTTTTATTTATGAATATCGGCTTTATTCTCCATAATATAACATATTCATTAACTTAACGTAGCGTAGCTAAAACTACTTGTGAATTCCATGATTGTTAAATATTTTAATTCAATCACATTTCACAATATATAAAGTATTGAGATCTCTCTCGTAATTATATATCTTATAAAATGTAACTTACCTATAGGACCTCAACCTGCTCAGCAAGAAGAGGCCAGAAACCGCAATATCCCAGTTCAAGAACTCTCTTAACGAGCTGATCAAGATCCTGAGTGGCAAAGAGCCTTCGTACATCCGTTGTATCAAGCCTAACGACTTTAAGGCCCCCAGTGAGTACACGTTAGCCTAAAACTGTTCCCTTACCTTGGCACTTCATGACAGACGTTGACTTTGTTCAAATTTCATTCAATTTAATTTTTTAAAGTTTTTTTTTCATTCTAAATTATCTGTTGCCTTGTCTGTATGTGTGTTTTTATATCGAATATAACATTCTCGTTGCACATGTTCGTTTCCGTATACCTCGGAAACGGCTTGACCAATACTCATGAATGTGATATATGAGTTAACATCGGCCAACATTACCAACTTATTTAGAGTCATTTTTTATTATTTTGTTACATACAAAAAACATATACAAACCTACATTTTTACCCTATCACCAACCACCAACCTTTTATTTTTGTAATTTTGTGGCGAACGAACGTTTGTCGGCACAGCTAGTATATATATGATATATACAGCTTTATACAAACGTTCTTTATTTCATGCTTTGCGATTTAAAGAAGTGGCGGAGAGTTTCTTGCCAGTTCATCTCGTCCGCTCTACGTCCTTGATTTGGGAACATGCAGTTCCATTCCTTTAATGCTTTAATTAGGTTCTCTTTGGTTGGCTTTGCTAATTAAAATACTATCCATATTTGTATGTATGTACATTTAGCTTGTATTTTTAGTATATTTTATATATTTTAGTGCAATTCGATGAAAAGCTGGTGTCTCACCAAGTTAAATATCTCGGTCTGATGGAGAATCTACGTGTGCGAAGGGCTGGCTTCGCCTACCGGCGGACTTACGAAGCATTCCTCGAAAGGTAGGACTTCGTTATTACGTAGTATTTTTGGGTGTGTACATGATGGGATCGTTGTTTTCAATGTTTCATTCATAATTATGGAGGATTATATGATAAATAAGCCATGTCTTTTTTTTCATATAGACAACTTTCGTATGAACGTCAAAATAACATTACAGTTGATGTGTTTTGTTTGCTTCTATATTGCTCTTCTAAATTTCAGGTATAAGTGTTTGAGTGAAAACACGTGGCCGAATTACCGGGGTCCGGCACGCGAAGGCGTACAAAACCTCGTCACCGCACTCCAATATGAGAAAGAAGACTACAGAATGGGAAAGTAAGTTCTTATGCATCCAAAACTTGTTCAAATATAGATTTCTCATTTGTTCATAATAAAGTCTTTGAAAATATAGTATATTCTTAAAGCGAGCCCATCGGCCATTGTAAGTGTCTATTCTTTACGGACAACAGTTGTCCTCTCTTCAATATTTTTAAATATATTTTTAGTCTATTGCTAATTAGCGATATAAGCCAAACTAAATCAAAGAAACACCTTCAATAGTGCTTTCATAAAACCGTTACGATTTGGAGACCTTCATGGAGAGCGTACTTTAAGGCTGGCAACACACCAGCCTTACAGGTGTCCATAGGCGGTGGTTTTTTTTTACTAGTGTCTGTTCGTGTGCCTACTTCTAAATTATTCTAAACTTTTCAGTACGAAAATCTTTATCCGATTCCCCAAAACGCTATTCGAGACGGAAGACGCTTTCCAAATCAAGAAGAATGATATTGCGACGATTATCCAGAGCCGATGGAGGGGTTATTGGCAGAGGAAGCAATACCTGAAGATGAGGCGGTCTGCTATCATAATACAGAAGTGGGTGAGGCGGTTCTTGGCTCAGAAGTTGAGGGAGAGAAGGAGAAAGGCAGCTGATGTCATTAGGGCGTTTATTAAAGGTAACAAACATTCTTACATCAACTCCTTTAACTGATGTATCGATTTTTTTACATTTTGACATTTCGAGTTCTCTACTTTGTCTCTTTCTGCCAAAATAATAATATTTTATAATTGGAAATTTAATTTTTACTTAAATATAGCCGTGAAGTTGGTATTTATATTATTTCGTTGAATTTTTATAAGACATTTTAGTAAAAATTCGATTGACTCTTCTTCTTCGACTCTTTCTTAGAATTTTCTTTCTGTTTTTCGTTTAATGACCCTTTAAAAGCTATTTCTTAATATTATATAGATTCTTTAATGAATCATTTTGATTAATTTATATAGATTCAGTACATAAAAATTACGCTACTAACATAATACTTAACAATATCACTATATTCTAAATTTATATACAGTATACATAAGTATAGTAATATATATATCTGATTTTTTTCAATAATATATGGATATTTGTATTCAAGCATTATGATATTTTTCTTTATGGCTCAATAATAATTATAGTTTGAATGTAGGGACAATTCTCCAAGAATCCCTAAAAGGCCGGCAACGCACTCATGAGCTCCCAGCCACATGAGTGTCCATGGGCCGCGACTTCACCTTTATGGTGGGCCTGCTGCTCGTTTGCCCCCTCTTCTATAAAAAAAAATTAAAAAAAAAAACAAATGATAAGAGTCAACCCCTTTTTATATGAATTTTAGGTTTTGTGACGCGAAACGGCCCAGAAACGGTTGAGAATCGCAGGTTCCTCGCTATCGCCAAAGTGCACTGGCTGAAGCGCCTCTCGACAAGACTGCCCACGCAGGTCCTGGACCTGTCCTGGCCTCATTGTCCTGCCACTTGCCAGGAAGCCTCCAGGGAACTGCACAGACTGCACAGAGCACATCTGGCCAGGAAATACCGTCTGGCTTTATCGCCTGCTGACAAGAAGCAATTCGAGTTGAAGGTGTTGGCTGAAAGAATGTTCAAAGGTGAGTCGTGTATCTTTTGAAATGTATAAATAATAAGGATAAATTTTAAAATACTCTGATATTCGTCAATAAAATGAAAAATCTACTATTTCCTGGTGCTACATTGAAGAGCACAATTCCGTATATTTCTTTGATATACTAATCTAATAAATAATTGTCGGGTGAGCCAGTTATTAAATACTAGTTTAAAAACAATTCAGGCTCAACAACAATGATACAAATGAAATTCACATTTACCTGCGATTTGTTAGCTTGCCTGGAAGAGATTGCTTATTAGCTTAAAGTTACTCAGGATACAGTTTGGTATGACACCATCCGCTGTTCGGTATCTAGAGTGCTATGCTCTGGGTGCAAAACATGACAACTTTAAATTCATACTAATTGTGTAATGCGAATTTTCAGGTAAGAAGAACAGCTACGTCAGCAGCATCCCAGAGCGGTTTGTGGAAGATCGTCTGACGGAAGAGCATCGGGTGCTGCGAAACACGTTCATGGCTTCACCCTCCTGGCCCACTGGTGAAAAGCTTATTGTAAGACCGTCATATTAATTTCATCACAATTATCATTACGGTTTACCGTTGGATGTAGGCCTCCACCATTCTTCTCCGAACCGAATGATGTCGGCCAGGTGCTCGTTTCTCCAGCCAGAGTCTCTCTTCAAAGAGTTTTCGTCGGTTTCTTCTGGCTTATTATAATTAACATACATATATGTTGTGTGCAAGAGTGGGTTGTCTGGAAGAGATCGCTTATTAGCGATAAGGCCGCCATATTATTCTAAAGGAATTGTTTCTTTTTGGTGTTGGAAATGTCGATGTACCCTTGGATGTGGTTCACCGAGTTTTGTGAATATCTATCATCAATCGTTAAAAACGTATTTTTAAATAATCTATACTCTAGTAGATAACACTACATCTGACCTTAGCTTACAATTAAAAAAAAATGAGTTGCAATAATTCACATATGTACTGGACTTTGCAGTATTCGTGTGAAGCTGTGAAGTACGACCGGCGCGGGTACAAGCCTCGCGAACGGGCGTTGCTCGCGTCCGACAAGGCCCTGTACGTTCTGGACGCGGCTGGACGGAAGACGTACAAGCTGAAGCACCGGCTGCCCCTTGACAAGTTGAGGGTCATCGTTACCAACGAAACTGACGGCTTGGTGCTCATCAAGATTCCGCAGGAGTTGAAGAAGGACAAAGTGAGATTTTGAAACCTTATTCTGACGTATATTTGTATTAGCTGAATTCGATCTAAATACTGTCAAAGTTCTGACTGATGGCAGTTTTGAACTGAAAAAAAATGTAATAGCTGGAAAGCATTATTAAAACTATTAACATTTCATAATTTTAATTAATATACTTCTAACTCTTTCTTAAAACGGAAAGATTTTTTAAAATTAAAAAAACCATTTATTTCATATCTATCTGAACCGACACGACGCTTACCGGGCGCATCATTTTCTTAAATACGAACACAACCTTTATATATACCTCCAAAAGCGTGTTTTGAGCCATTTATCTAATACATTTCTATATTAGATAATCACTTTTTCACTATTCAGTGCATTTTGGTTTCAGGGCGATCTCATAATATCAGTATCGCACGTGATAGAGGCGCTAACGATCGTCACCGATTACACCAAAAAGCCTGAGATCATCGAAATTGTTGACACTAGGACGTAAGTTATTAACTAATCTTTTTATGTCACACATTAACTTTTTAACATGAGGTGAAGAAGTGTGTCTCTTATTAAAGATAAAGTTAGATTTTATTGATAATAATATGAATATTTTATTTAGCATCGCCCACGACCTTGTGAATGGCAAACAAGGCGGCACAATCGAAGTGACCCATGGCCCACTACCCGCCATACAAAGGGCCAAGAGCGGAAACTTGCTTGTGGTAAGTATTTTAAGTTTAATTTAATTTATTACACACATATAATCAGTCACACACAGAGTTCAACTTTCGCAGCTAAGGCTACGACGTAATATCTGCTTCCCACAACGAACTCAGTACCCAACTATCTTTTTTTTTTTTAAGTTTATCGTTTCATTTATAATACCTTTTTAAAGACCTTTTTTTAACAATTTTTGGTAAATAATATTAAGTATGTTTATGTTAAATATCAATATGTTTTTGTTAAATTGCTAAATTGCTATTTTGTTAAAAGACAAATTTGGAACATTTAATTACACTCGCTAAGACACACTTGTTTTTCAGGTGGCTGCGACTCCCTAACACCAAGATTTAACTCTTACGCTTAATATAAGCGACAGTGGCATTATGTAACAAAAAATAAACTACAAATATACTTAAATATGTAAAATACATTTAAATTATTCTACATAGAGTAGCAATTATTGCTTATTAAGTATTTTTGCGAAGTAATATATCCAGTCTGAGTATCATACACGGACCAACACTAGGAGTCACTGTTACATAGGAATTATATTTAATTGTTACCATAAAATGTCACTTCAAAGTAAATCGATAAATTTTAACATATACGTATTGACATGTAAACAAAATTTTTAAAATCGAGACAAACTAAAATTGTCTCGTTACAATGCTGAATCAATGGTGACTAAATATAATTAACTGCCACAATTGTACAAAATACTAAAAGTATTATTACAATGAATATATGTATTTTTATGTGATACGGGATGGCCATAGGCTGGCGTGCCTTAATTCGTTTTTTATAATAAATAATCTTATTTCAATACATTGTTTTATTTTAATTTATGATTATCCAAAAAAAATAGGAAACCCTTTTTCGTGTCTGATTCATTACATTGTATGACTGTAATGTTGACTATTCATAAAAATCTGTCTTTATACAATTCAAGTACTTTAATTTTTGTCTATTGAAGACGGTTCATTTTGATTTTAACTATCGAAATATCTTTGAAGGCAAAAACATTTATTTGTCTTTTGCCTGTTACATCCCCTCTAACACTCAGTTTTGTGGTAGCATGTTAAAACCATACAGTTGTTCACGTCCATACCGGCTTCTGTGAACAACAAAAAACCAATAAGCAAATTTATATTTTAGCTTTATACGATTTATATACGATCGTCTAGTAACAACTAGTTAAATTAAACAGTTTGACAATCCTCCTAACGAAGAAAGCTCTGCATATGCCAACCACAGACAATTTTTTGTATGAAACATGTATTGAAAACAAGACAGACATATTGTTTTCGTTTAATTTCTATGCGGTCTCTATGACACCGTTTATTATACCTTATCTTTTAAGATAAAACACTTTTACGTTAAGTACATTCATATTTAACAGTTTGTAATAACACATCAAAGGTTAAATTCTCAATTTGTACTTGTTTAATAATATTCACTGAATGATTTAAGCTGTCGTTAAATATTATAACGTCGTAAAGCGATAAGTACACTTTTACAACATCCTTTACGGGATTTATTGCTTTTAAAACAAATTTGGCTCCAGTGTTGATTATTTTCATGTCTATACCTACATATATAATTAACTGACGTCTGCATGTTTTTAACACGGGCAATACGAATGGAAGACTGCCGGCGTTGCAGGTTTCATAGGCGGTTATCCTCAAAATGACTTGCCTCCATCAAAGAAGTTTCCATGCTGTTTTCATCCATAAAACCTATCGGCATGTAAGTCATCGCATAAAAATAATGTTGCCAAGAAGGAAAACGAAGCTACAATGAACAAAACCCCATTTAATATAGTCCCCATGATGTCATGGGATGACCAACCATTATCACAAAATATCTTAGAGAACAAGAGTGTTGGAATCGGAATAGAATATTAGTTCCATTTGCTTTGACTTGTTTTAAATCAGCGTTACTTTCGTACATAATTAGTATATTATAAACAATACGTAATCCTAACAATATTTTTAAAAAATTGCAATGTCATGCGGCCGATCTACGGCTGAATTAACTATAAGCACTTATATAGACTAGGCACATTGATAAGATAAGTGAATCGGAACGAATCTAAATTTTATTGCTTTATATAAATATTTATAATAATATAGTGGAGCTTTATAGCTAGATTATAATCCACTAGAGCTATCTCAAGTGGGATTTAATATTTGATAATAGACCAGTGGATCACCCTTCTGTTCATGACGCATGTCCTCGTGTATCTAAGACATGCCTGTTTCTTATCGACATTTTGCCTACGTGCAAGTGTTGATCATATCAGAACAGATGAGCAATCTCGAACCATTTTGAATAAGAAGAGAGAATGGATGATTGTGTTACATACATAAGATATAAGCCTAATTATAATTAGATAAAAGTTTTTATTGTTTATTCCCGTCAGACAACCCCAACCCCAAATATATCCCTTAAATACGTCATCCTTTTCCACTCAACAAGCATTCCTGATCCAACATCCAAACACATACGTTTAAGTGCAAACCAAAATTAAGTGTTTTTTTCTAAAAGCGCAAGTGTTGTCACTGCGCGTAACAATTGTCTTAGTAATTTGGGATTGTCGTCACAAAAATCAAAGTTTATTAAACAATTTTGTAGTAAAACAGACCAGTTGATATTGTAATTGTGACCATTATTTCTGTATTTTCTTAATACATCAGATAAATAAATAATATAATATAATAATCTAATTAGCCGTTAATTTGTAAGCTGACACTGTCTGTTGCCTAATTGACAATCAATGTTGCCGACGTTCGGCCAGTGATTAATCACTACCGTGACGCAGTCTTTTGCAAACAATTTTTATAACATCCAGTTCATAATCATCAACAAACATTTGCGTCTGGGGATCTCGGAATCACAACTACATTAGGTTCATCAAAAAAAACATTACTTAATTTGTCGTATAAAAAATCAACAATTAAACGTCTCATCACACAATGACGAAACAAGCTTTGTTTTGTCATAAACTCCTCAATCAACTATATTCGTTATAATATATTTATTGCTAATAATATAATAAAATATATTGATTGATTTTTAGTTAGTTTTGACTATATCAAGATAGTAGAGCCTCCGTTTAAGTAACTATCTACTTGTTTTTGGTGAACTCTCTCTTACTAATCTTAAAACTATACACATTAGAAATCTATTAATTATACAAAGAAAAAAATAATAAATAGAAACAGGCCTACCTCATTAAGGAATAAGGTAGGCGTTTTTAAGTAATATTAGTTAGCTTTGGTATTTATTTTTATTTAAAGTGGTCACACTATTTTCATAAATGTTCTGATGTCGACATTAAAATTGGACATTTATTACTTATTTATTTGAGTGTAACCGAGATAAATTTAACGATATTATTTACTTTCAAGAATGTTCTTACTTGTTATAAACATAAATAGAAAAAAAAACAAGTACCAGTACTTTTGTGTGAAATTGTGTATGAGTATATGCTAGTGTGTGTGTGCGTGCGTGCAAATACATATAAATTATTTAAAAAAATGTCTTTAAGTAAGCTTTCTATATACTTAGCAGCTTTTACCACGTAGCTACGTAACGTTTGTTAGATTTGAACTGAATGTATTTCATAATAAGTTTTAACATAAAATTACTTCTCCATAGTTCACATATAAGATCTTTTTTTCCATAAACCCAGTTCAGAATTTTGTCACCCGCACGTGTAATTCGAAGTAATAAAGCAGAGTAGACGCCTAAACATACAGTCACAACGGGAATGTGTTAAATACTATGTTTGTTGTCCTTCTAACAGGATAAACAACTCATTCAAACGTATCTAGAGTTCAGCATGTGTATGTTAACATACTAAATGTTAATGTAATTGTGATGCTTAACTTTAAGCACGCGTACGCGAGGTTGTTGCAAACAGCGTTGTTGTTGTTTTGTTGTTTGTCGCGTAAAGGCGTAAACGCTTTACTTCTGTGCACTTTGAAACAAAGACAATATAGATTAACTGAAGTACTGTTACTTTTTTTTGGTGTCGTCGTTCTATTGGGTAGTCAAAATACATATTTAGAATCTATATGATGGTGCGTCAAGATTACAAACCGCTTATTAAGATTGAGAGGTTGAGCCTGTCTTTTACTGGTGAAAATGGAAGACGACCAGAGCACTTAAAGAATATAAATTTGAATATATATTTAAGTTTATTATTATAATTCTTTATTTGACGGTATTTCAAGCCCGCTGCTGTTGGTTTTATGTTATATTCCAGTTTTATAATCTGATTAGTCACAAATACACACGCAATCCTGACGAAAGCACTAATCACAATTCAGTGCTTCGGACAACTTTCTAAATGACCTTGTATCCTCGTGACTCCGGAATATTAAAATTCGACCGAAACACACTTGTTTATTTATATTATTCTTAAGTTTTCACATTAAGCAGTAGTTGGCACGTGATTAAAGAGATTAGGATGTAAAAAGTAGCAAAACAGAATATTTATTAAATATACCAACATACTAGTAAAAAACATTAATGTCCAATTATTTTTTTCGCGCCTATATCCTGTTTTTTTTTAAATTTCATAACCTGTATTGCTGTCCACAGAGTGTACTATTAACAGATCTGTTCTCAAACATATCACATTATTTATACTGTTGAGTTGAAGACACAAATGAACAAAAAAAATGTAAATGTATTCTACTTTCAGCTCTAAACAACATTATCCATAAATACAATAGGTTATATTATAAAAAGAAAACAATGTTTTATGGTTTTTTTTTTGCTTGACTGGCATTAACAATGAGGTTCGTTGTAAAAACAATAAGACACTTGTTTTATTTATAATCTGTACATCCTTGTCTCGTGTCAAATGAGTTCAAACGTAACGTTCATACTTGCGTTAACAATTTATGTATTTTGGCATATTCCCAACATAAATTATCATTTTCGATAATGAGGTTCGCGGCAGATATGTGGTGAGTTTATTGATCAATAAAATATATTTTGTACTCTATTTAGGTCCAAAAACACCATTGAATAACAAATAATAAACCTCCAACGTTCTTTTCTTAAAATATTTAAGTTCGTAAAAGTCTTTAATTTGAATGAATGTAACGAGTTTTGTCTATTTGAAAATATTGGATTTTCTTGTTAATTTTATAATTATAGCTTGATTATAATATAATAGACGTACATATTGTTATAATACTCTGTAGTCTATACATACAATTGCCACCCATACCATAAACTAAAACTGTAGTTACAGGATATTAAAAAGATCCTTCATATAACTTCCGTCTTCGCTTTTCAGTTGTGTACGAACCGCGTTCCTAGCAACACGCGAGCCACGATTATTTCCAAGCTAATATCATCGTAATTAATATTTTCTTCCGTGAAAATGGACAAAATGTTTTAGTGATGTGATGAAAATGATTTTAAGACAATGCGATTTGTACTTACAGTTCTGCTTTATATTTAACATGTTTACGTGGAGATTTGTTATTGCGGTGTGTTTTTGTTTTTTAGGTAAGTTACTTATGTAAATGTACTTATGTTATATGCTACTGTAATATTTTAAAAAACATAATTTAACATACATCTAATAAACATAATTAAAAAGGTATTTTAATATCATAAAAGCAGACTAAAATAGGTATTTGGAGCGGTTGATCATCGTAGATCGAACGTAAAATCGTTTAATTTATACGATTTTATATTTCAAACCCAATTTCACAAACTGGAACAACATTTTTAACTACACTATCTCACTGACTACAAGAAACTTTGAAAATGCCTTTCGAAGGGAATTTATTTAACCTTCAGAAATATTTTCCAGCCAGTTTAAATAAATATAATTAGCACGTAGATGGCTATATTTCATTAATATACATATTCTTTGACCGAGTTATAGAGTATAGTCCTCAGTTATGCCTCAGTTATGCCTCAGTTATGCCTCAGTTATGCCTCAGTTATGCCCTCAGTTATGCCTCAGTTATGCCCTCAGTTATGCTTTCGGTTATGCCCTTCATTAGAAAAACTATTTATCAAAAATGTAAATACTATACGGATAAGCTTAATCAATAATAGAATACGCGTCAGATTTCGATTAAAACTTAAATATATGTTTGACTTCTATATTTACATAAATTTACATTTGAGGTTAATATATTATTTGGTGATTTAATAATAGGTTGTATACATAAAACTAAAATCAATTCATGTGATAAAAAAAAGCTGCAAATTAATATGTTTCATGTTGGGATAAATAATAAATACCCATTCTGGTAACAAAGAAAAACATGGTTTTCAGCATTTATATAACGTTCGTTTGTTAACTGGTTTTTGATTGTAGTCGCAAAGCACACAGGAGGAGCACTATCGAAAGAATAATTAAATTAAATGTCCATCAATCACAAGTGTTTGAAATTAAAAGAAAATATTGAAACGATATCCTGAAACGTTATCAATAATTTGCGTGTCTGTTTGTTTTTCGTGTTGATACGTCGTGACTGACAGATTATGCCGGCGTCTATAACTCGCTGATAACGAAGTTACTTGCGACATAAATAGACAAACTGTTTAACAATATCCTTTGATGAGAAATTTATAAAAAACAAAACTCTATCTGATTTTCAAGTTTAATATTCTTAAAAACTAATCTCATCTTCACACTCCTGTGTTTACGTTATCATTATTTATGTATATAATAAACTCCAGTTTAACGACTTAGTTGATTCAATGAAATGACAATGGGGACTGCCGAACAGGGCGAGTCCCGGGTTCAATACACAATTATGTAATGACCATGTTTGTCGACTGTAATATGAAGTTTATCCGATATTTTAACACTCATAACACAAGCTATAAATCAATTAACTTAGGGCTGTGTGTAGCATTATTGTATAACTTGTAACAAACAAACACAATAATAAAATCAATTTTTTTAACATTCTTTATTGTTCTGTATAAAAATCGTCACATGAACGATACATTCTACAAAGGTAAATTAAAAGCTTAGGATTAAAATGATAAAGATACTTAGGGAAGTCATTGATAAGATCATTGTAAATGTATTTTCATAATCATATTCTATTTATAGGTGTATTATTAAGTTTTACATTGTGATAAACGAAACAGCGGGTGGTAATTTCATCAAGACACAATGCTTCATATCAAATGACTTATGAACGTAGCAATGAGTTTCTTGAGCGGATCCTATATGTCATAATTTGGTAACAAACATGATGATATTTGTTTCCAAAGTAACTAATTTCAAAGGCAGAGACCCGATGATTGAGAATATAAAAGAAGATAAAGAGATTAAAGAGAAAACGCTGCGATTGTAAAAAATAATGGTTGTATATCTATACTAATAATAAGACAGTAAAAAACGAAAATCTGTACATTAAATATTTATCCAAATAACTAAAAGGAGGCAATTAAAGAAGAGTCATAGAATCCAAAAAAACAATTTTTGGAATTCTTGTCTGTCTGTCTGTCTGGTACGTTATAACTTGAAAACTACTGAACGGATTTGAACGCGGTTTTCACAGTTGGATTACATATAATTGGCGTTGTCAAAAGTTTATTTTGTCAAAATCGGTTAAGAGAAAAAGAAGTTATGGCCAATTGAAAATTTACTTCAACCACTGCTTCAAAATTTTTAAACACTTATATTGATTGATTAGTTATATATTGTTAAATGTGTTCTAATATAAGTTAATCTTAATATTAAAACTTATGAGAGGTAACAAAAATAACAAATAACGCAGTGCGCTTTAAGTGTTGAACAATGTGCTCGATAGATGGCGTTGATAAAATTCGTCATCAACCTAGATTTATTTTATTTTTTAAACCTATACAGCTTATCAAAAACAGTTTACACAATAAAAATAGATTAAAAATAAAGGTTAAAATATAGAACCGGAAATAGAATCTAAGATCAGAAAAAAGAATAACAAAAAAAAACACGAACAGAAAAGAATAAATAAAAATATATATACACATGAACAAGTAGAACTATGTGAAGTACGAACATTTTAGTGTGTGTGTGTATCAGTGTGTGCAATGGTGTTGCTGTGTGAGTGAGTGTGCGAGGTTGAGTCTTAGTTTTTTTTAAAGAACTTCTACTTAGGCCAAATATATCCATCGCGGTATTAAGATGCTCCATTGTGTAATGACTACCATGCAGTTCAAACTTTCATTAACGTTTTACCCTATGATTATTTTTATTTTGAGTGAACACTACTGACGTTTGTCGTTTGTCCGCATCCATTTTTCCATCTACATCCTCAACGTTAATGAGGTTTACCTTTTATTATTTGGTCAAGCTAATAAGTAATAACCTCACAAGTACGTATTTCGTACTCATAACTTCGTAAGAA
Organism: Leptophobia aripa; assembly: GCA_951799465.1. Taxonomy (NCBI): domain Eukaryota; kingdom Metazoa; phylum Arthropoda; class Insecta; order Lepidoptera; family Pieridae; genus Leptophobia; species Leptophobia aripa. Next base: position 608,973 of record OX637268.1, on the reverse strand, counting down.
TTTTCTTTCAACTCTTAAGCGCTGAGGAGTTTTACCTTTCATCATCAGCTCATCCACATAAGAATATGACTATCAGAATATAAAATTGTCAGAATAGTAATTGCCTGTACGTTAATTTGAAAGTTGCCCTCGATTTCCCTGAATCATCCGATCCTGTAAAGCTACATCATCCCTGAGTAACACAGGCTATATATAATTCCAATTGTAACAAGATTTTACCCCGTGAAATAAAGCCCTGTCGAGATCATTAAAAAACGCTATATACTTAAGCAAATTACACGTGGGCGAAGCCGGGCGGAAAGCTAGTAGGTGGATGAATTCCCAAAAAGTCAGTTTTTGGGAAAATTCTAATCTACTATAGCTTAGTAAGTAGTACTAAGCTACTTACTTACTATTGTATTATTAACAATATTGATGTATTTTAAAAGATTTGTGTGATATGAAGTACATACCAAATCAGAGTCTTAAAAACTATATAAAGAAGTACATACGACGTTAATGATGTTCGTTATCTGAAAATAAATATTTATGTAAATTTTAATTTTTCGTAAAGTACTGGAGTTAAGCCAATTCGTTTGAAGACACAAATGCATTATGTCTGAAATATAGGCCAATGTTAAAATATTGGCATTGTCTAGAATCCAGGTGTTAGGTGAGCATCAGACTCAAATTGGGGACTTGCATTGAAAAGAAAATGTCGACATTTTCTCGCATCAATGAATGAAAATTACTTAATAAAATTGTTTTTATATTTTGTTTAAATTAAATCTAATCTAATACTATGTAAACTCATTAATTAATTAATAAGTTAATAGGTGGCTCCTTTGGCGCTGCGTAAAGATGTAGGGTCTCACAGCACCTTCTATCGCATTTACCATGTGGAATGTTCTCCTGAATTTTATCTTCGGACATGTAGGCAGAATACGCAATTCCACCCGTATGTCCACCACCTTGATGTCCGTCGTTCCACCATTGCGCGTTTCATGAGACATTTCTTACCACGCAACACCACGTTATTAAACCAGCTGCCCGCCACGCTATTCAAGAAGAAAGCGTACCACTCCCTAAAATGAAGGCAACGCACTCACGAGATCCAGCTACATGAGTGTCTATGGACGGCGATCTACTTTTATAGTGAGCCTCCGGATCGTTGGCCCCCTCTTCTATAAATATAGAACTAGCTATACTTTAACAGGATAATTAACAGGAGTCCTGCCTGTACAGAAAATAATGAATCAACGCAGTAATTATTGCAGTACTTTAAAGCTTTTATGTCACACTTTACACCCACTATATATTTACATTCCGCTTGTCACCTGTCAACTCTGTCATCACTTAGCATTACGAAGTCATTTTAAATATAGATTAACTGGTGTTTGAAATATATTTATTATTTTTTATTGAGATGTTAACCCAATATTGACACCTATTTTATTAATAATTTTAGGCAAGGACCAAATAGGTCTGCTTGAAGCACGTAATTCGGCAGTTAAAGTAGTTTCTTACGAATTTCACCTTATAAGGAAATGCTACGAACATAAACACACAAAAAAATGTTGGAATTCTAACGCACTACTTCAGGGTTTAGGGTCGCTTTTAGCTTCGGGGCAATTAGCAAAAGGTCACTGTATTGGTAGTTTTTTTTCTTATTCATTTACACAATTAACGCAAAAATTTAGTTTATTTTAATGGAAATAGTGACAAAACGAATGCAACACTGAAACTTAAACAATACATATCTAATCATCGATGTCAGCTGACACAATTATTATAAGGACCTTCCTTTAATTGAAGATAGGCAACTCTGGTTGACACAGTTGGAGCTCTATCGATATTATATTCAGGTACAATCTGCATTACATTTGCATGTAAAAATTATTGATTTTCTCTATACGTAAGGTTAATTTGATTGTATGCCTATGTTTGTAGAATATAAGGAGACTTACGTAATTAATATGTTGGTAACAAACATATCTATCAAGGATTCATCAATATTTATATAAAATCAAGAAATATCGCTATCTGTTAGATAAAGCTGCCGCTGGATGAAGTGCAACGTCTAATAATATGGTCATCACAATACAATACAAATGTTTGGATATGTTGTTTTCATTTATTTAATGTGATCTTGGATTATTTTAATTATTATTTATCACTTTATATTAAATACATTGTTTAAACGACTTTAAGAAAAAAAAACTGTTTTCATATTACAATACCGATTTATTATTATTATATTCTTGAATCTAAATATGCTGAGTGACCTGTGGTATTTATGTCTTATTTTAAAAATATTAAAAAAATAAAAAATAAATACAAACTACAGTTTGGTGTCTACACGCAACCTTTTAATTTAAACTAAAATATAACATTTTTAATTGATTTGACATGATTCATTGATTCCCAAGGTTGTCCAAATATACCCTTTAGATCCCAGATTAAGCAATGATTTGGAAGTAGACTGTTTATGAGGTGCGGAATACAATAGATAATATTATTTAAACAACTGATATTCATTCAAATGCGGGTAATAATGGAGTTTTTTAGACATCAGTTAGTGCCATAAGTTATAATTATTATAAATTTTGTATGAAATTAGTATTCGTTCTCAAATTTCTAAATAGTGGTATAATTCTGAATGTCTACTGAGTCGTAAAATAAAACAAGCAACTATAGTTGAAAATACACAATTGAAGACTGATAATTTTCCTGCGCTTACTTTTTTTGTAAAATTGCAGCGCGTCATATTTAAGATTCAAAGTCAAAATTGAAGTATGAGCTCTAATAACACATAGAAATCGGCTGTGTTTTTCAAACGATAAGAAATTTCCAAACATAACGGGACTAAACTGACTGACTTTAGACATTATGTAAAATACACTCGTGTTTCTCTGCACAAATGCGGGAAATAGTAACTAGAGTATATAAAGGTACGGCCTTAGTACGGCTCCAAACGAGCGACTGCAATCTGAAATCTGGTCACGTGATCCCATTTTAAATTCATAGACACTTTTAATTTTAAACACAAACGTATCAAATAATAATTTAGTTTTAGTTACAAATTATTAAAGTAAATAATCAGTTTTCATTAACCGTATGTATAAAAAATTCTCACGTCTATCATAATACGTTATCAAAGTCTAAATTAGATGCTCAAGGTGATAGTAGATAATAAAAATTAATTCATGGCGGATCAAGTGCTCGGTGTTACTAAATAATAAATGGCTTTAGTTGTTTATTTAAATACGTAATTGTCTTCTTTAAATATTTGTATTTAATGCGTGAAAACAAATTTAAAACTTGTGCTTGTTGCTATGGATATTTAAATGGTTGCCATGGTAACGTGGTACTATGGCAGACACAGTTTGATCCGTATGAAACTTTTGTTGTAATTAAAAATGCATAATATTCTGTCATGTATGTTTACGCCAATGTTTTTTTACTATTGCAAAATATTTTTGATTGATTAATATTTTTGTTTTATAATAGAGAAATATTCCAGAATTGTAACAGAATTTCACCCACATTATAGAAAGGGAATGAAGGGCGTAGGGATTATTTTTTTACCGCGTGTGGGGGATTGAAGAAAAGTCGTGGGGGCCTTTGTCACTTGGCAAGCGGATGAGAATCGTGTGATAAAAATAAAAGATTAGATTATGACTGAATGATGATTATCCAAATAAAAGGCTTTATTTTTTTTTATAACCCAAAAGAAACATTATCGCTATTTATGGAACCCTGATACTCCATGTATCTCCGTGTGCATGAAGAAAATACATATAACCATATAAGCACTGAATCGCAGCATCTGTAATAAATCATATTTAATGTTTTAAATACCACAATTTAAACAGTATGATAACATTAAGAATTCAACTAAAGAAAAATGTTGCCAGTTTATTTACGAACTTTTATGTCTCTACGTATGTTTTATCGTCGGACGCACTTTAAAAATTGATCGACCTTAGAGAGTCGTAAAAATATTTTTAGTTCTGTAACGGATTCGCATGTATTATTGAAATATTTTTGAAATAATTTGATTTTGTGTACACCAGAATAGTGCAGGAAGAGCTTTTTCGATATGAGGTGTCAAAATTACCACTACAGGACTCAACATTCTTCTTAAAGGTAAGGCCGCGCGGTCTAAAATAGATCGTTTTGATAAAATAACAAAATCAAGTTTCCGATAATAGAATACCATAAAATTTGTGTACAATTTCCGGAGATATATTTACTAATACTAAAGAACCTATTCCTCGTATAAAAAACTAAGTATCATGTTAAATTATACTAAATTTATCAATGTTTTAAATATTTTATAAATATCCACACATATAACTTGTACGTAGAGTAAACGTCAAAACTGCACAGACAAATCAACCATGTGTGTCACTCGGCACTTTGCATATAAAGAAAACTGATGAATCATAAAAAAATGTGAATACGAAAATATGTGAATTTGGCACACGACCTTCAAATGGGAAATTGGTGTAGGCGTTATCAAATTTGATCAACGATCGTAGGGATTCTTAATCAAAGGGCTGACATACAAATACATTCAGTATATAACGAATTATGTATTACATATAACTACATAAAGTATTTAATTTATTATTTTTTTTTACACTTTATTGCACTTAAACACTAGAAGCAAAAAACGTTAACAGATGTTAGTACATATAAGAGCAACGGGCGGCCTTATCGCTAATAAGCAATCTCTATTTTCAGAGTCAAAGCAAAGCATAGAGTTTAAAGATCATCGCTGGGAAAGTTGGCAGCGTCAGAATAATATATTATTTACATTACTGTTAAAACCAAAAATAGATGAAAAGTAGTTTACTATATATAGTTTATCGGTCACGGTATATCCGAACCAGTACAAGCACAATATTATCTATACTAATAATAAGACAGTAAAAATCGAAAAACTGTACATTAAATATTTTTCCAAAAAACTGAAAGGAGGCAATTAAAGAAGAGTCATAGAAACCAAAAAACCAATTTTTGGAATTCTTGTCTGTCTGTCTGTCTGTCTGTCTGTCTGTCTGTCTGTCTGTCTGGTACTTTATAACTTGAAAACTACTGAACGGATTTGAACGCGGTTTTCACAGTTGGATTATATATAATTAGGAGCGTTGTCAAAAGTTTATTTTGTCAAAATCGGTTAAGAGAAAAAGAAGTTATAGTCAATTGAAAATTTACTTCAACCACTGCTTCAAAATTTTTAAACACTTATATTGATTGATTAGTTATATATTGTTAAATATGTTCTAATATAAGTTAATCTTAATATTAAAACTTATGAGAGGTAACAAAAATAACAAATAACGCAGTGCGCGCGGGCGCGGTTGAAGTGTTGAACAATGTGCTCGATAGATGGCGTTGATAAAATTCGTAGATTTATTTTATTTTTTTATTTCTTAAACCTATACAGCTTATCAAAAACAGTTTACACAATAAAAATAGATTAAAAATAAAGCCAAAATGAGGTTAAAATATAGAATCGGAAATATAATCTAAGATCAGGAAAAAGAATAACAAAAAAAAACACGAACAGAAAAAAAAAATATATATATATACACATGAACAAGTGGAACTATGTGAAGTACGAGCATTTTAGTGTGTGCAATGGTGTTGCTGTGTGAGTGAGTGTGCGAGGTTGAGTCTTACTTTTCTTTTAAAGAACTTCTACTTAAGCCAAATATATCCATCGCGGTATTAAGATGCTCCATTGTGTAATGACTACCATGCAGTTCAAACTTTCATTAACGTTTTACCCTATGATTATTTTGAGTGAACACTACCTATACCAACAAGTAAAAGGAAACGAGTGAAAAGACGTTTATCGTTTGTCCGCTCCCATTTTTCCATCTACATCCTTCTTAACGTTAATGAGGTTTACCTTTTATTATTTGGCCAAGCTAATAAGTAATACCCTCACAAGTACGTATTTCGTACTCAAAACTTCCTAAGAATTTTCTTTCAACTCTTAACCGCTGAGGAGTTTTACCTTCCATCATCAGCTCATCCACATAAGAAGATGACTATCAGAATATAAAATTGTCAGAATAGTAATTGCCTGTACGTTAATTTGAAAGTTGCCCTCGATTTCCCTGAATCATCCGATCCTGTAAAGCTACATCATCCCTGAGTAACACAGGCTATATATAATTCCAATTGTAACAAGATTTTAGCCCGTGAAAGAAAGCCCTGTCGAGATCATTAAAAAACGCTATATACTTAAACACGTGGGCGAAGCCGCGGGCGGAAAGCTAGTTATTATAATAAATTTAAAAAATAACTCCACTTTCAACACCTTGATATATACACAGTTAAAGTGTTAATTTAATAAATAAATTTTGACAGCATTATATCACCTCCCTAATATGCTTGAGCATAACATTTTACAGTTTACATTATTTAACGAGTATGATTTTAATAAAGCCGTCACGATTAAACCGCTCTAAGAATCCGATTTGCGATATCACCATAGAATAAAATCTAATTTATTCTTAATTCATACAAAATTTTATACTGCTCCGGTTTTACTGAGGTTTTTACGAATTGCGACATTGACATTGACCCGTGGACATAGAGCTCAGACGATTATCCACACGTTAAAGAACTCAGCTCTGATAATCCAAGTTAGAATGCGAATGATTCCCAGAGCACAGCTTGCAGGCTATTGCCAGGCACCTGTTTTGCTTGCGCCTGGTTCACCTGGTTCTTATAGCTTGGAGTTCATATTGTTAGACTCTATTAGAGGCCAATATTAAGTCAACCGTTATGGCATCGATTTTACGTAGGTACGTATCATAGAAGGCATCTCATTAAAATCTTTTAGTTTCATACGGTAATAAATCTAGAATAAATATCGATGTTCCCAATTGTTGTCAGCAACCATGGTCATCATCATAACTGAGTAAAAATATGCTGGATGGCACGCACACATGCTTTGAAATTATTTTAAAAAGCACAATAATATGATACATTGTAATATGTATGTCACGCCTTGCTAAATCGTATGTCAACATGTATACAACTTTAGTCACGACTGTATTATGTTTATATGTATATAAAAATTCTAATATACATAACGCCTATGTAAATATCGCTATGTTGATTGTTTTTATTATATAGTATATATTGGCCTTATTATATAGGAGCTAAAAGAATTACTTACGTTTTTTCTTTTTATTACCAACAGTAAAAAGAGTGATTTTATATTTTTTATAATCTACCCTTACAATATCTAGTAAGTATAATGCTAATTTGATTAAACTAATTACTACGGACGATAAAGTCGTGTCATAACAACTAAATCGGTCCAATAGCACTGTTTCAAATGAGTACTTATTTGTATATATATTCACCGGAGTAAATATAATTTATCAAAAAGGCATATTAAGAGACTTATACCTCATATACAGGCATTCTATTTCTCTTTATCTTCCTCTGACAACCGCCTGGTAATCCCGCTTTTCACTATTTCCCTATCTATTTACTTATTTGTATTTTTTATTAGTGTATATATTGTTAGCAATGTAACTGTAGTATCAACAAAGTGTTTTATTGACATAGGATTTAGTTAAGAGACATATTTCTTGGATTTCTTGGTTTTTTGTATTGTTTCCAGAGTAAGTAGTAGCTCCTAGTACATTATATATATAGTTAATGAATAATCAAGTGTGATTAAAATCAAACATGTAACTTTTATTAACAACTTTTATTTTAACATAGCGTATCGTCATCCTGGCAACTCTTCTCGGTAGACGCAGTCCGTATCGCTGATAATTTAAAAAATGACTATTCATAGGTGTCTTGAGAAAGATGTCTTCTTGGCAAAGCCAAGCCAATACTATATTGCATGGCGACCTATGTATGGGACAATACATAATAGGACCTATAAACATAATTTATTTTATATCTAAGTAATACTGAATCGTAATCAATATTCATGACTAATAGGTATGATAATATGTTATTGTTCATTATAGTTGATCGTCTCGTAAGGATTAATATAATAATCATTATGATATTGAATTGTATGATTATCATTAAAATACAACTATAGATTCATACAAAAGGCCTTTGTAATAAAAGCCCATACACTAGGTATGTTAGTTATTAAATCAAAAAATAAAACGGATGTATTGGCAATAAAAAACACTCTAATGTTCGTTAATGGAGCATTAATCTAAAAACAAATTAACAAAAATCAACAGATCATACTTTAATATTGAATAAAAACTATTCTGTCATTTGGGGTTGACTGTTGGCTATAAAAATGTTTGTAGACTCCTTAGCCTTAGTCGTTTCTATCTATTTATTTATTTTTTTCATGTTTTCCCTTTTCGTTTTTTTAAGAAAGTTATTTTTGATTACAAAGTGAGCACTCCATTCATTTTTACCTTTAGCTAATTGACTTCCAAACTAGATCGGACTGAGAAGATACCCACAACAGATTCAGCTGGTTTGGAATTAAATTTAAATACGCCTAGCAAAATATTAATTTAGTAAAATCGAATTCCAAAATTGTATTAGTCTTAACGTATTTAGCTAGTTAAAATTCCTTCCATTATGGATATTACTACTACGTCTTAGATGCAACTCGACAAACAAGTTGGCAATTAAGTAAATTGGAATAGATGACAGTATCTAGAATGTAGGTTCATACAAAGTTTATACAGTAAATATATAAATGAAGTAAATAGATACAGTTCTTAGAAATAGTTTTTCTAACACGCATTCAAAATTATTATATACATAGTTGAATTGATTCGACCTTTCTAATGACAACTCTATAGATACTTTATGTTCTGATTAAACTATTATATTAATTTACGATATTTTTTGTTGAATTATTGTTATAAAAATTTGTTACTTCTACTGTCTCTGAAATGATAAAGTTATAAAGTCTACGACCAAAGAGTTTGAATATATGAAATAAATGGTAATCAAAGATATTTTGTTTTTCAGTTCGACCATGTCAGGGTGTCTCCGTAGTACTTCTAAAAAGCAATATCACGCGTCTAACAGCACGTTCCATACATGCAGCGGGGTATCATCTTCACTTAGTTGAACATTTGTAAGTCTTTCACAGTGAAATAAGACCCAAAAAAATAAGTCAACCACGAAATTTGTTCTTTTAAACAAAATTACGAAAAAGAAATCAGATTCCAAGACCATGGAGATTAAAATTACGAATACGTATCTCCGTTATATTTATGACGGACAAAACCTACACGCGTACCGTCTTTACATAGTGTATAAAGTGTCGTAGCTCGTCGGAAACCTTTAACTAACTTATTTAATGAGGCCAAACTAAACTTATATTTTCAGATCAGTAATGGACGCACCAAATCTAGAGCATGTTGCGGTTGAAGATCTGACTAAGATGCCTAATCTGAAATCACTGTAAGTCCAAGTCCTAGCTTCCTAGCTACAACTAGACACTAACTTTAGAGTGATAGTACATTTTCAATAAATGATAGTGCAAAGTAGCAATGTAGATATAATTAAACACTAGTTTTAAGTCGTAGAGTCAGCGGAGGAAGTATGTATGCAGAAGCTTACGAGCTTTAGGAGTGTATGCAGAATTAGTAGATAGATGTTTATTGCAAAGTCTATACGTCAAGTACATAATTGGCGTTTAACAAGATTTATTTAAGCTCAAACGACAGTTACAATAAGTCATAACTATCTAATAATAGTTACATAAAAATCATCATATAACATTTTTATTGGGGACTATTAATGACATTCTCCTTAGTAATTTTTAAACATGTCTGACTATATTCACTACGACGAAGAAAATATGCACCTGTAAATATTTGTATTGAGCATGCGTCAAACAGAACGGTCGCTAAACGTCATCACCGCAATGGTGTTAAATCTCGAATGAAGCCCTTATAAAATAATTTGTGTTTTGATAAATTGTAAGTGACATCCGTAACACTTAAAAACAAAGTAAAGGGATTAACATTTTTACTTTTTATAACACACACTTTAAATAACACAGTGATTACAGATTACTTAGATCAAACGATAAACATAGGTTAAGAATTTATTGTGACCATAAATTTATATAAAAGTGGTTGTAATGATAATTTTTATCAGCGTCAGCCTAAAATTGAGTTATTGATCTTTGTGTGCACGCGAATATTTCTTATTCATCCATGTATATTGTAAAATTTATAAACCAGAATAGATAACAGTACAGGTTTTGTTTATCGCTATGACACTTGGCCTATACTGACTGCCAGTCCCGGGTTGGATTCCCGGTACAGTTAACAATTACGATGCGCACATTTCTGGGTGGGTTATTATTTATGTATTAAAATATATGATGTATACATGATATAAGCTATAGATCGTTTACCTTTAACCGTTTTACGGTCTTTAATATGTTAGTGCTATAATAATACACACAGGACACAACACAGGTAGACGTAAACTATGGTCATTGTTGGTTTTATTATTTTCAAAAATCGTTTAAAGCGAGTGACCGCCACGTCGCATTAAAACACATTCTAGTTGAAAACGTTCTGTAATATTACTTATAAATCTATTAAGCTCTTAAGTCGATATCAGCTTCGCCTTTGTTATGTCGATTGATACTAGTCTTTCTTTTACAGATTTATAACGCAAGCGCCTCGGCTTCACAAGATAGCACCGCTCCCGGCTCTACCTGAACTGCGCACATTGTACGTATGTATGTTACTTATAAAAGCTATTTATTACTATTTAAACAACATTAGAGGCTGTTAATAACGTTTCAATTATTTAGTTCTTTATCATGAGTTTCTGATGTGTTGTGATCTGAAGATATTACTTATTGTCCAATGTAGATAAAATATTTTGTATAATTACAGTATAGTGACGACATCAGGTCTAGTGGAAGTCCCAAATCTCAGTCATGTGCATGATCACTACCGGCGGGGAACAAACACTTCATTGGCTTATTTGCAAGCTATGTAAGTTCAATACAAAAATTTCAGACACATAACCTAGTAAATAAGTACACGGTACACGATTCACAAATAGATCCCAGTTTCGTTATTTTCTCTTTATATTTAATTCATTGAAATGTTATCAGTACAGTAAAACCTCTTTTCGAAGACATGCAATTATCGCAGATTTTTTAGTCTATATGATTTCCATCACAGATTGGATTATAAACTTATGGATCTTTCGTCTAACGTAGAATGCACTCATGGTATGAAGGAGATCCGGTATAACTGAGATTCAAACTTATGACGTCTGTTAGGGAACAGTTGAACAGGCCGGCAACTCCAGTTGCAGGTATCAGGGTAGCACATTCTTAGTGACTTCTCCTTCTATCCCTTTAAAAAAATAGGGCTCAAAATTGTATATAATTAAAATGAACCTTATTAATTTATTTTAGTGATCTCGAGGGGAATCACATAAAACGAATACCTGCGCATGCACTGCGTGTCCGCGCAGACCAAGTGTAAGTCACTAGGTATATATATGTTTTGTTTTTTTTTTCATTATCAATTATCGGTGAGTATACAATACGAAAATGCTAAGGTATGATTGTTAAAAGTTCATTTACAATGCAGAACAATGCAGTAATTCTTAAACCTTATACAATTATGGCCAAAAAAACTCTCTAGTTTTTTCTTAGCTAATCGAGTATGTTTAAATTTAAATGAATAAGGCCTGACATATCGGTCAAAATAACCAGTAGGACACTTAAAGTCTCATAAAAGTTGAAATTATCGTTAATTTAAAAAAGAATTAAACAAATTTTTCAAATATTAATTAGTGAATAAGATAAGCAGAAGTAAAGATTATTAAATATAATATTCAATTCCAGGTCACTAAACTACAACCTCATAGAAGAAGTGCCTGCGCATGCGTTTAAGAATGCGCAGATATCCAAATTGTATGTATTATTATATTTGTCGTGTTGCGAATTATTAAAATTGTCATATATCATATAATTAATTTCAGGAGCTTCAAAGGAAATCCGAATTTAAGAAGACTGGACGAAAATGCTTTCGCTGGTAATCTTCTACTACGACAATTGTAAGTGCGAACAAAACATAACAACTAATACTTTAGAAGAAAAACACGAGGTTATAGAGCTGAGTTATTGAATCTAACTCAAGGCAGAAAAGGAACAAAAGGTTTTCCAAAGGGCGGCAACGCACCTGCACGACTGTCTATGGGAGGCGACTTCACCTGTATGGTGTGCCTCCTCTTGGACCGTTCTATATAAAATTGCAACTATAAAGTATTACAACTTTCTGTCTTCTGTCATCATAATCTTTTGCGTTGTAAACAAGATAAAATTATTAATATTAATCAAATTTATTAATATTATGTAAAGATTATTCAGAGAAGTAGACCAAACTTATTGTGGTGCACAACAATAAAAGCGATCAAGACCTCTGAAACCTATTTTATATTTTTTTAACAGAGATTTAAGTAATACTGCCATAACATCCCTTCCAACGAAAGGATTAGAGAAACTAGAGACGTTAAAGATTGAAAAGACTTCATCGCTTAAATACATTCCATCTATTTATGAGTTTCAAGTGAGTATTGAATATTGCCACTAAAGTTAATTTGATTAAATACATTTGTTTTCGCAAATAAAAATACTTTTGTTTCGGCTTCAATTATTTCATGTATCCCGCTAACTATACGATTTAAACATCAGAGCCTTGAACGGGCGCACCTCACGCACCACTTCCATTGCTGCGCTTTTGCGTTTCCGGAAAGGCACAACCCAGCGAGGCACGCATTGTATGAAACCCAGATGGCTAATATGGCTCAGGTAATTCCCAATGTACTTCTGATATTGTGTCGTAATAAATCGGTATACAGTGAAGAACAAAAAGGCCTAATGCAGGTTGAATGGTGTTATTGAAAATCTGTTTTGTGATCATAAGAAGTGGTATTTTTTTGTGTTTCAAATTGTATGGTTTTTAGTGAACGTAATACTGTTTTTAATTTTTCAGAAATGCGGTAAGAGCTACAAAAACTCTCCATCTAAGAGACGAAGGTCACTGCCGCCAGAAGATGAGAGGCTGTCAACGGTTTCATTGCCGTAAGTAAAATAAACATTAGTTTATTTTATTGATTTTGAATCGTACATCTTGCGAGCAAGTTTAGGGGTTTACATATGCATATATATAATATAATAAAACAGTAAATTAGATACAAATTGAAAGATTTTACTTTCATGATTAGGTACTTAAAAGGTCCAAGCTTTAGCAATTTTTACAAGCCGTTTAATTCAGTCATCTACACAGAAATATATTAATTTAAATATGATAGATATTCTGAAGAAACAACTACCAGCGAAGAGTATGAAGGTGAAGAAGAAGACTACTTCTCCGACTCATCTAGTTTCGAAGATGAAGGACCAGGTGACTTCCATGATCCGGTTAACAGTAGTCTCGGTGTTTCTTCGTTTGCGGAGTGTGGAAGTTTTAGTCATACGTAAGACCATGCAATTCATTATTTAATATGTTCGAATGGTTTTTGAAATCATACAGTATCAACAGCTATTAATAGAAAACTTCTGTTCTACTTAAAATTATGGAACTTAAACTAATATGTTTTGTTTTAATAAATTAAGTCTGCTTTTAAAGTGCACAAAGGTTTTGTATGTCTGGTTCCTCTATAGTACCTAAGCATACTTAATCTAGTTATTTGATTACAGTCGCAGAAAAGTCGAATGCACCCCACTACCCGACGCACTTAACCCTTGCGAAGATGTCATGGGCTGGTCATGGCTACGCGCCAGCGTTTGGATTGTTATATCAGCTGCGGTTGTTGGAAACATCGCTGTACTCATAGTGCTACTAACCAACCACACGGAACTAACAGTTCCAAGGTTTCTCATGTGCCACCTGGCGTTCTCAGACCTCTGCACTGGAGTGTACCTATCTATGCTGGCAGTTGTTGATTTACAATCGTACGGAGAGTTCTTCAACTACGCATATGATTGGCAATATGGAACTGGCTGCAAAGTAGCCGGATTCCTATCAGTATTTTCAGGACAACTATCAGTCTTTACACTGACAATTGTCACGCTAGAACGGTGGTTCGCGATCACATACGCTATATACTTGGATAGACGGATAACACTATCGGCATCAGCCAAGATAATGCTTGGAGGCTGGCTGTTCTCAATATTGATGGCCGGTTTGCCGCTTGTAGGCGTATCCCATTATTCCTCAACGTCAATATGTTTGCCCGTTGAAAGTGAGAACGTTGGTGTGGCCGTGTATCAAGGGTCGCTGTTTATGACAAACGCAATCGCATGGATCACCATAGTTGTATGTTACGTACAGATATATAGGTCGTTAGGTGGTGGAGGGGAGAAGTATGGTGGTAGGGGGGCAGCCGCAGCCGCAGAAAGGCGTATAGCGAACAAAATGGCGTTGCTAATCGGAACGGATCTGTTGTGTTGGGCGCCAGTTGCGTTTTTCGGCGTGACCGCATTAGCTGGCGCACCATTGGTTGATGTAAGCCACGGGAAGGTGTTGTTAGTGTTTTTCTACCCGTTGAATGCATGTGCTAACCCGTTCCTTTACGCGATACTGACGAAGCAATATCGTAGAGATCTCCTAACACTTATAGCAAGGACCGGAAAATGCAATTGGTTGATAGAGAGGTATAAACTAGGGACACCCCCACCCACAGCACAAACGAACCCATCGGCGCCTATGCCACTGTTACCGCTAGTAGATTACAGAATACAGTCACAGACTAAAGACAATGGAGAAGTGATGCTTTAATTTTATATATATTTGTAAATTATGATATTGTTACTATGTAATTTTGTGTTTTATTTCTTATTATTTATACATTATGTTCATATACACAGCATCTACATTAATATGAGTAGTATTAATGAGTACAATTTATATTTTATACTGTCAAAACCGTCAATCAATAATAAGAAAATTGAAACAAACCTTGGCTCCTTGAATATCAAGTAAGTACAACCAAAATTAATGTAAAATATTTTTAATAAATAAAATTATTCACAATTTAAAAATATTTCAGCAGAATCATCGAGACAATTCAGTATGTCTGTGCTAATATATTCCATGGCCAATTTATCACCTTCGAGCAAAACTTCATTTCTAATTAAATTTTGAACCTCGACATCCATTTTCACAGGGCTTATACAGTAACCATCTAGTTGTCTGAAAATTCTTAATTTAGTTGGACCAATTTTGTTATTATCGTTTTGAACATTACAGCTATCACATATACTGTCTATAGCTCTGCCTAGACTCCATGCGGAGCTTATGAATACAGGAATTGTATCCTTCAAGTCAGGATCTAGTACAACTGTATCAATTTGTCTCAAATTCTCAAAATCATGTATTATTTTTACATGTTTAGCTTCCATGTTTACGGGTTTTTTAATGGCAAAATAAATTCTATCTTTCGGTGGTACTGTTTTGGGTCCTTTTGCTTTTTGTTTTATTCTCATAAGATGTATTTTGGATGCCGTTTTAACTTTTGCTGAGGACTGTAGAGCTTTTCTAATATTCTCTGTTATCTGAAAGTATTTTTTCATTTTACAAAATATACAACATACAATAAAAAACTAAGAATATAATAATAGTATTAATAAAAATTGATACAATCAAATAATAGTTTGCAAACAGTTATTTTTATAAAACTACATAATAACTCATAAACCATTATATTATTAAAGAAATTATTATATAAAACACACCTTTTCTTGCAAATGCTTATTTGCTTCGTGAAACTGCCTCCTTGGAGCTTCAAGTTGTTCTATTTTAAATGCCATGGTTTCATCATCTATTTCTGGACATGACCTAGAATTAAAATACAACTAAATAAAAATGTAGAATAGTTATTAAACACAAAAACTTCTCAGAAACTTAAACACAATTAAATTCATTATACATATACTGTCATAGAATTTTATGTTGCTTAATTCCTCGTACTAGCTTTAAAAACATACATAATAAGAATAATCATTTACTACTTACAGATGAAATCTATGCTCTATACAAAAGTGTTTATTGCACTTGTTACACGACATTTCGTGTAGATTTCCTTTCCTACATCCCTTCTCTGAACACCTAAATATTTGGTCATCATTCTTAAGGTTTATTTCTTTAGGTTTTGGTGCTAATTCACATTCACCAGAATGGCAATGGTCATTGAAATGTACTCTACAAAATACCTTCCGACACTTACATTGTAGAGGCAAGAAATCTGTTTGGTTGCAATTCTCATACTGGCAGTGTTCACCAAGATCAGGAAATTCCATTTTATTGTATTCCCAATAGCTAGTAGTAAAAAAGTAACCTAAGATGAAAAACTAGCTCTTCGATTAGAAACAATATATATTAACCATTATAGAGCTTTGTCAAATTACAAAATTTCCATGTAATTCCTCATATATTTATTGTAGGTTTTAAAATAAACATCTATTTTTGTTAAACCACTCGTAAACAAACATGAATTTCAAATAGTCCATAAATTAGAGGTGTGACTAATATAATCGTAATAGGTACACGTAACATAATATACGTTATTTATATCATATTATGTTATTCGAAAATAAAGTAATAGGTTATCTCGGTATTAGTCAAATATTAGGTAATATCGAAATATTAGCTATTCTACGCGATACGTGTATGCTTCGTTCCGACAGCGCCACAGATCATGCTACTAAGCGAATATAAATATAATAGGTTTCATATCGCGAGAGCGAGTGAACGAGATGACTACATCATTTGAAAAGAGATGGCTGGAGTCGTGACTTCGTAAGGACATCACAAAACTTGTTTGACATACAAGTCAGGTTTCCTATAAAGGCTACTTAGTTCGCTTGAAAGTAAGCAAGCAGTGAAAACATATTCACTGCGACTTTTTCGTTATTACTCCGATAAAAACAAATGGAACTTAAGGATTTTTTGTTTGATGTACACGTCGCGTTTAATAGGAACGTCGCGGACTTTGCGGTGTTGGTTTGGAGGTAAGCAAGCAGTGAAAACCGTTTCAACCTTTTTCGGGGATTTCTTGAAAAATCAAATTTGGTTGGATTAGTTAAGTGGATATTTGTTTGTATGCAGTATTAGTGATTAGTCTTTCACAATAACGCAACGAGATACAAAGCACAGGTATCAGACTGATTGATTTGATTTACGAATTTAAAAATGAAACGAACAAGTGAAGTTTGGACACATTTTACAGTAGATTCAGAAGTTCACAAAACTGCTATTTGCAATATATGGAAACAAAAGTGCTCATTTAAAACTACAGTGTTAAACCTAAAAAAACCTATTTCAAACAAGCATATTGGGGTAGTCCCTTCGACTTCAAAGTTGAGGCAAATGCCAGAAAATGTCACAGGCACCACCAACCAATCCATCAACACACAAACTAGTTCAGGAATTAATGTACAACCTGTTGCTGATTTTCCGGTTGTCAGTGAATATAATACTGGTGAGTTGTCCATAATAAGCTCTTCAGGACAAATGGTTCAAACTAATACTGGTGAGATACCTACATCGGGCTCTTCAAGAACACTGGTTCAAACCAGTATAAATTTACCGGTGAAGAAGATGACTGTATCTCAACGGGGAATCATTGACCAAAAACTATCACTGCTTTTTATAAAGGACTTCCAGCCCTTTTCTGTAGTCACGGACTGAGATTTCACTGCGTGGATGAGAACTGTTACGCTAATTTTCATAAATAAATTGTTATAAAAGATTATTATTTAAGTTGTTTAACTTTAATTAAAGACCTAACTATGCAAGTATTTGCAATTTAAGACATGTAAAATTGATGATTTGATACTGCTCGTTCCTGCAGTTTTTTGCCGACAAAATATGTGTTTTTAAAGATCTGTAAATAAATTATTTTGTATGAACAGATGGTTGGTTTTATCTATATACTTTAACAATGTATTTCAAAAAAAAAACCTTATGTCATTCATCAATCATCAACCCGCTTAACTCTTTAAAATGCGATCGTGAAAACATAAGTAGTGCTCAAAAACGCACTACCTCTGTGTTTAGCGTATCATAACTCGACATTGTTGTTGAAAACTAACAAAAAAACTCACGTTTATACCAGTTCTCATGATCATAAAAAACATAACACTTGATAGCTGTTAACAAATTATTTTATGTTTATGTGAATTGTGAATCCGATCCGTTGGCGGCGTGCGGTCGTATCAACTAAAAATCCGTGCTTTATAGTCGGATATATATATATATATATATTTATATATATATATAGTCAATATATTCCAAATTCCGCATGTGTGAAAATGTGCGAACAAGCGGATATTACGATATTCTATGCAAATTATTAAAATTTATTATATACTTTAAGTTACGTAAACTAAGTTAAGTACCAAAAAAAACAATAAAAAAACAAAAGTTCGCAGCACTGCTTTATATTTTGATAACTCAAGCTAGCAGTTTTCTACTGCAGTCTTTTACAGCTTGATAGTTATTTTTTAAATCAAAATAATGGTTCTATTAGTTATTTGACAAAATAATGGTTAAATCTTGCCATCGTCTACATAATTATTATGACAAATTCAAATTTAACAGGTAATTTCAAAAAGAAACTCAAGATTACATAAAGTAATCTGAAGTACCTATTATGCCTAATATAATATATTAGGTATAAATATGATAAACGAATAATAATATTCAATCGGTTCACACTTCACTATTATTTGACTAATACCAAATAATAGGTATGATACCCTATTATCTGTAAGCTAATATATCAAATAATAGGATTACAGAAAAGTCAACCTAATATAACACCTCTACCATAAATACTATACAAAAAGTGTAAAGTGTCAAATCACTAACGTCGCTTAAGAATATAGATAAGTATACTTATTCAAGTACAGAGTGTTAATATATTTTATGAATTCCTTTTGGTTTTTAAGTTCGTACTTTAGTTATTGGGAACCAAAAAACATCAAGAGCGATAAAATATTAGTACTTTCAAATATTAATCACATAAAACTGATTTTTTTATTTCTAACATACATAGGATAAAGTGAATAGCGCATTAAGCCCAATTTTAAGAAAATCTTTATTTATTTATAAAAAGAAAATAAATAAGATTACAACACTGCTTTAGAGGTATAACAAATGTATTCATTTTTTTAACAATTGATTAAAGCACTTTAAGTGTTTGTATAGCTGTTTCTAGTCTTGATATTTCGCCTTCTGTAGTGTTCAGTTTTTCTGAGTTTGACTTTTGAACTTCCACTGGTACTTTCGTAGCATAGTCTTCCACGACCATTGATTGCTTGAGCTTTTTCAACGATTGCTCCAAACAATCCTTCTTCTTCTCCAGTTTCACAATTTCCTTCTCCGCGTCGACCAGACCCTAAAAACAATAATTTAAATGTATTTGTGAATGTATTTTTGTGAAGTTATAATTGGATAGTATATACCAGATTTGTACAAATAAAATTGATTCTTAAACTCGCTTTTATAATTGAAAATTATTCTCTGTGGCATTATGATTATTTGCAATCAGACAATTGACATGACATTCGTTAATCAGTTAAGACTTTAGTGTCAATAACAAAAATATCTATGGGTAATGAAAATTACAAAAAAAAGTTACCTTCAAATACAGATGCACCTCGATCTTATCGGATATAGGCAAAATGGAACAGCCAGCCGGTGGCGCCTCGTCCACAAACCTACTGTTCGCCAAGCACTGCATCTTCTCGAAGACGTCTTTGAGAATCGTCAACTCCTCACTGAGGATCAGGTAGACATCGGTTTTTGTCTTGTTGGGAATGTTGTATTCGGAGCGAGTTGATCTTATTGCGTGAACAATTCTCATCACGTTTTCCACATCTGTTTCTAGGGTTTTAGATTGCCAAGGTGTGTCCGCAGCCTGGAAGTACAAATAATCACATAATATGTTTACACCAAGTACCACCTCAATTTGTGCGTTTTAGGATAGATATTAATTCATTTTTGCATATAGATTTTTCCAAAACCTTAATCAGTCTTAAATAAAAATGTAATCGTATGAATAAATAGCCCACTATATATATAAAAACGAGACTTTACTTATGTATTTTACATGAAAATGTAACAGCTGTACAAGAACAAATAAAATAATTTAATATTATTTTGGTAATGATAGAAAAACCTATTTAAACGAGCGGCAATAAATGCAAGTGAGATTATGCACTTGTTATATGTATATTAATATGGTACATATTAATATACATATAACATATATGGTTAGTACTGATGTTACATATAGTAAGACGATGTTATATAATGTATAATCATATCTTTAAATATGATTATACATGAATTTGTTAAAACCTCTTTTGTGAAATACATTCATTAGAACCTCTTTTTGGTTAAATGAATTGATTAGAAGCATTTTTGAATAATGTTCGATAGCTTTTGTTATTTCTGTGGTAAGTGGCCATTCCTTGATTGTACTTTTGTAAAATTATTATTAAACAGTTACTTTTAGTAAATATAACTGTTATGACAATGATTACTGTGTTTGGTTGACATTGCTTATTATATATGTATTATAATCCTGACAATAGATAATATATAATGATGCAATGATATATATAAGTACTAAATAGTTGATTAATATAGAGAATAGTACAACTATTAGACAAAATATATGTAACGCTAACACACTCTTAAAAGTACTGTCTATTATTTTATATTAAAAAGACTTGACTCACTGTAGGATAAGCAGCCACACAGATCGACGGACAAGCATCATCAGCTCTCGGAAGACGCTGATACAACTCCTCAGTCACAAAAGGCATAAACGGACTTAAAAGCTTCAGACCATACTCCAACACGCTGTATAACGTACGTCTCGCCGCCTCCTGTTCAGTCTCGCTTCCCTGAGCGAATACTGGCTTCAAATATTCCTAAAAATAATATAAAAAATATATTAATGATTTGTATACTATACACAATTTTCAATTAATTCAAAAGCACTGACAAAAAAAAACTTACCAAATACACATCGCACAGGTCATACAACCATAGATTATAGCAGGCGGTGGTGGCCGCTGGGAAATCGTAGTTCTGGAAGCCCTCGTTAGCTTTGATCACAGCGTTGGACAATCGTGACATCATCCACTTGTCCACCATTGATAGGGTCGTTGGCAGCGGACCGGATCCGTGTACCTAACACACAGAACAATATTATACAGGGTGTCTTTAAATTAAACTTATCTGATTAAGGAAACGGTTAACTTACATTAAGTAAATTAAAATGAAAAGGTTATTTGTAATGATTTTAACGTCTAGATGATATATGATGATAATGATTTTTTTTTTAAATTAAATTCACTAAAGTGGTTTCACAAGTTTCACTAATCTAAAACTAGCTAAAACAGTAAATTAATTGGACATTTAAAAAAATCGAAATACTAAACAAACTATAAGCCTATAAAAATTTATGAAAAATATTTTTTTATTGTTTCACTAATACACAAAATTGCATACTTGACAAACAGTTGTAATGAAGTGTTATCAGGTACCTTATAAAGGGTGTCCTTGGGGAAGTACATGAGAGCAAATTTGGTCGCGTTCCACAATTTATTGCAGAAGAATCTGTACCCTTGCACACGAAGAATGTCCAAGTTCAAGTCTCGGCCTTGAGTCATTGCGCACAGTGCAAATCTTAAAGAAGATACTTGTAGGGTTTTTATACTGTTCTTTAAAATAATTTTTTATATATGAAAATATATTTTTTTGTTTTTTACACCGTAAACACTGACTAAGCAACTAAATAATACTTTACTTGATTGCAATTAATGCCTAGTCTCGAAAATAAGGAGAAAATAACATTTTTTTTATTACCAATGCAGTTCTTATTTTTTATTCAAAAAACTATATTTATAACCATATGGTTTATATCTAAAATGCAGTAATTATAACAATGAATATAAAGACTTACCTAAGAGCATCAGTTCCACACTCGGGTATCCCATTGGGGTAATCCTGCATCTGACCCTGTTTCGCCTTCTCAATTTCACGTGGATCCAGGTTCGATTCCGCGAGTTGAGCGTATAGCTCTTCCAAAGTGATGCCCGTCACTACATCGACCGGATCAATGACATTACCAAGAGATTTCGACATCTTCCGCCCATGAGAGTCACGTACCATTGGATGGAGGTATACTTCTCTAAAAAAAAAAAACAAATAATGGTCAAACATAAAAATGAATAATATTATTTTATTTGTTTTTAAACTCACTTGAAAGGCAGTTGTCCCATTAATCGTTGCCCGAAGAACACCATCCTCGCCACCCAGAAGAAAAGAATGTCGTGTCCAGTCTCTAGTAATGTCGTGGGATAGAATGCCTTTGGAGAAATACACACCATTATTAGAGACCACAGTCTATTCAAGCCAGTTCTAAAAATGATATGCTCCACACATTTTTTTTATTTTTTTAAAGTTAATATTCTACCATAATAAAAGTTTACAATGTTCTCCCAGTTTTTAATTTGCTCCGCTTGTTTAAAATTGACCCCCCAGTGGGGCATACTACGTTAGGAATCACTGAGTCTTTATATACATGGATTTTTTTCAAATCAATATTGAATGAAAATCACCTTCAAATCATCAGTTTTATCCGGCCAGCCGAATATCGCGAACGGGAACAGCCCTGATGAGAACCAGGTATCTAACACGTCCTCGTCTCGTTTCAAGGTGATATCGCCCGGGGCTACATTGAACTTCACCGCTGCTTTCTTACGAGCATCGTCTTCTGATTGAGCAGACACCCATAGTTCTTCGTTCTAGAAAAATTGTGACTTATTAAATAAACTTTGGGATCATTTGTCTAAAGCGACAAATGTCGGCCGATGCTGGCGCTGATAGCACGGGGCTGCATTACACAAAGACAAAAAAAAACACTGAAAGGAAATGGAGAAGGAAGAGCATAAATCCAATCTTGGATAATAATTATGTTTAAAATTGAATGATTGAAACGATTTTCTTGATGAATACTACAGACATCTTATATTGTCAAGCACATAGGCGTAATGATTATGGCACATTCTGTACTTTCTGACTTAAATGCGTAAAAGGGAGTCTTATTAGTATTAGTATTATAAATAAAATATTATATAGCTGTAATAAATGTTTGATTCGATATTAGGAGTAGTATTATTACATTGACAAAATCACCAACGCTACTGGCTACTTCAAGCATAAAAAAAAAACAAATTAGATATAACACGAAAGTTCACAATTAATTCTCAAAAACCTATGTACAGTTAGCAAAAAGGCACTTTATATCTTATTCCATATAATATTATAAAGTTGAACTTATTTCTTTACACACGCTGAACTCCGAACTACAACTACTGACTGAAATAGAAAATAAAATATAGCACGACAACAGAAACAGCTATTAAAAACAAGCTAAATAATGGTGCATGGGCATATTATGATCACTAAAGCACTAAATGCTTAAAAATGATATTTAACAGCTGAGATTATTGCGGGAATCTTGGTGTGCCGACTTTGATATATCAAATTGGGCTCTTCAGGCACTTTCACAAATGGCGACGCATGCGTTCGATCGCGATTGGCCAAAAGGGCGTAACATGACGTATGTCACTTGTCACTCACGTTGACAACTGACCAATCGCAATCGAAGAGTGCAAGTGCAGGTATGAAGCGACATCGACATGCGTACATACATTTGTCTGCGCTCGTACAGAGCGAGTTCGTTTCGGCGCTTTCTTCCGGCCCGAGCGTGTACGTCGCCGGTGCGGCTTTACGTACACACGCTCGTCGGTACCCTTTAATTGTGTTTATTTTAGTTTCACATAGTGTATTTTGTCACAAACGAATTATTACTACCACTTAAGTATGTTTTACTATGTTAACACATTGTATTGATATATACAGACATCTGAAATGCCAGAAATATTTCACGAGTTGGGTCCGTAGATTTTTATTTTTTCGAATTTTTTAAAGCTTCTCTAAATGTTTTGTCAAGCAAGCACGTTTTTATTCGACCGATAAACTTGAATAATATCTTTATAGATATTATATTATATGTTTAGTTTTTTTTTTTTTTTTTTTTGATAAAGGTTGGCAAATAGTCACACGTATTATGTGTGTGTTTGTCACATGGCGTAAACATTTAACTCATGCCAAGCATGCCGGCACGACATACTATTTTTATTGGCCAAAAACGAAACAATATTCTATATATAATCTTAAAATTGACTTAAACCAACCGAATGAGTAATTTAATTCACAAATTTCCTTAAACAGCATTGAAAACAATACACCACATTAGTTTAAGTAATAATTTTTTTGTCGTAATACTAACGTCTGTTTGTCACGAGAAGAGTCAAATAATGCGCATAGATGAGCTGATCCATTTTGGCCAAGGGCATGGTCTTGCTCTTCTAAAATATTGATATATAGGAGATTTTGTATTTACCTCAGCGGTATTGTTCTCCGGCAATGTGACTTTGTAAGCGGGTATCTGGTGACCCCACCAGAGTTGTCTCGATATGCACCAGTCCCTGATATTCTCCATCCAGTGATACCAGGTCTTCTCGTGAGCGTCGGGAATAATCTTCAGCTCACCACTTTTCACTGCTTTTATTGCTTCAGACGCCATATCGTTGCAACGAATGTACCTAGAAAAATATATACAACCCCTGTAGGGTTATTTCTGAAAGGCGTAGCATCAGCATTGCCAACATCACCATCAACATCGAGTCGGTCATAATAACCACATATTTATTTAAAGAAACATTTTCCATAAATATTTTCCAAGATTTATATTTCACTATTTGAAGAGATGATTTGTTCCGTCTTACTAGCCTGAAGGGCTGGACGAAAGCTCACTGGAGTGAGCGGACTTGAAGTAAGGGACCACGCCTTCGCCGGCGAAGGCGGGTTTTAACCCTAACTCTCCTCTCGGGTTTTGCTGTATGGTTACAATGCGACGGTATTTATAGTGCTCATATATAAATTACATATTTAAACTGTAATTATCGTAGAAAGTAATAAATTAAATTAAAAATATAGATTATTAAAATGGATAAAAAAGAACACCATTTTGTAAAGATACACACCACTGTGGTTTCAACATGGGTTCGACCACATCTTTAGAGCGGCTGCAGAGTGGTACCACCATGGCATTATCACCAGTATCTCTGTACAGTTTCTTCTCTTCCAATGTCTTAATAATTTCTCGACGTACGTCAAAACGTTTTTTACCCTACAACAGAAAAAAAAAACTATAATCAATTGAATAAATAATTATAATTAAATTTGACGAGCCGAGGGTCGCTGTCCGAGTCCCGGCACGGCCAATCAGTATGACCAGCATATACTTACAGCAAACGGCCCACAATTGTCCAACATCTTGCCCTCATCATCAAAAATGGTGATGAATGGCAAATTGTGACGTTTCCCAATCTCGTAATCATTCTGATCGTGGGCTGGAGTTATTTTCACGGCACCTAAAACATAATTCCACTTCAATTATATCAATTTATAAATTTTATACATACATAATGCCGACATGTTTAAATGAAATAATGAAACTTAACAAAAATACGAATAGTATATAGTTTATTAACAAATATTGTTTTTTTTAAATAGTAAACAAATATTAGAACATTTACCCGTGGTAATGAAACTTACCAGTTCCAAACGCCATATCGACATAGTCATCAGCGATCACTGGTATTTTCCTGTTCACTATTGGATGCACGAATCTTTTTCCTATCAACTTCTTATACCTGAAAATGTAAGATTCATTATTAATAGATATAAAACAGCAAATGTAATATATATTAATTTAAATCAAAAATAGCTTTATTCACATTTTTATTTATTTATTTTATATTATTTATTATTTAGGTCACCAAGGTACACATGTACAAAAAGGAACAACATTTAAAGTTTATACATAGCTGTTCATATATTAGATGATCGCGAAAAACGTCGTTTTGCCAAAATAAAAAAAATTAAAAAATTCTCTAAAAATAGATGTTGGCCGATTCTCAGACCTACTCAATATGCTCAGAAAATTTCAGGAGAATCGGTCAACCCGTTTCGGAGGAGTAAGGGAACGAAAACTGTGACACGAGAATTTTATATATTAGATATATAATAGTTTCTCCAATTTCATATTATTAAATAGTATGTAAAATTAAAATATATATATTTTGTGAGAATACAACATGTAAAAAGAATTGCCAAATGATAATTGGTTAACTATATTGAACGAACATCAATTACATATTTGATCGTTGGGTAAAATACCCGATAGATGTCGCTATTCACAAAATGTCAAAGGGTATTTATTAATTTAATTCACCTCTCATCATTAGGATTGACGGCCACAGCGACATCACCCAGCATGGTCTCTACACGTGTGGTAGCCACAACCACTTCATCATCAGAATCCTCCATCTTATACGCAAAGTATACAATCACACCAAACTCCACCTAAAAATAAATATAAGTATCAATAGAAAACCATGGCATAGAAAAAGTCACTCAATCAGTTCCTAATATGCCATATTCATATCAATATATGTATATTAATATATATACATTATATTCAGCAACCCAAAAATTACAGATTGTCTTTTTTATTTTTTTATATTATCATGCCATCAGTCCCTACGACTATGAACAGATGCGCTTATATAGTACTTTTTAGTGTATAGATGATCCTCAGCGGGACCAACCTCCATATTTATACTGACTTCCCAGTCATTGTAGGCAAAGCTAACGTCCTGCAACGCTTAAGTCGATTCAACGTATCAGACAAAGATAGCTGGACAGCAAGCCAATAGGGACGGCTGTCCAGTCTTTGTCTGTACTTGTACCCAATTGTCAAAATCTCCAGTGAAGGATCACTGAGGCCATCTCCAGGAATTTATGCAATTCACTATTTCTAATGAAAAACATTCTGGGCAGTTTGGCGTTTATGTTTGAACTACATGTGGCTCCAGAGACTTGGATACCTTATGTCCAGACTGACAGAAAATTACAGATTCTCACCTTATTTTCATACCCAGGTATTGCTAGCATTGTTCGTCCGGTCAACTCAACTTTATCCACTTCTATATCAGAAATTGCACTTTTTAATGTACACGACCAATTGACAAGTCTATTCGCTCTATAAATATCTCCAGCATCATGTAATCTTATGAATGCTTCATTCACAGCTCTACACATAGTGGAGTCCATTGTGAACCGTTCCCTTGACCAGTCTAGTGAGGACCCTAGGGATCTAAGTTGTTCATAGATACGACAGCCTTTTCTGAAATTAATATTTATTGATGGCCTCGGAAATATTTGAAATGGAGATTTTAAGTGATGTTTTAATACATTCAAACTCACAGTGGAATAAAATTAACTGGACAATATGGTTCATTTAAATTTAATACAAATTATCTGTACCACTTGACGTCGCAGTTGTTTGTAAAAAATTACATACTGATATTGGCAACTAATAATGTTCTTTATTTAAGTAGTATTAACTTGCTTAGTTTTCAAAATATAATAACTATATAATATAAATAACTATATTTTTTTGAAAAAAAACAGCTTAGCACTTTATTTTTTACATGACCTACTATTAATTATAATTTGTGCCACGAAAATCTATTAATGTAGGCATTTAAAAATACCCTTATAATGTATTTTATCTATAATATAAACATAAATCGCAAAATCTGTTGGTAAGCGCATAACTCAACATGCCTGAACCAATTTGGCTAATTCTTTTTTTTTTTAATGTTCGTTGAATTTCAAGGATCGTTTTTTACCGCGAGAAGTCGAATAATTGCTGAAGAAACCCTAAAAACACCAAATTTTTCTATACAAACATTTTATAACTAAACTGTAGAGTCAATTTGAGCTTTATTGTAATTATATAAAGTTCAATGTAGTGCTATCCCAACCAAGTCAATTTCAAGTGAGTTGGAATTCAATCATATCTATCATAACAGTGTGCGTTGGAACATAGAACACATCATTGGAAGATATAAAATTTCCCTGTCACAGAGTTAGTTACCATACTCCTCCGAAACGGCTTGACCGATTTTTAATTTTTATTTGAGTATGAAAATCAACCAACATCTATTTTCCATACCCCTAAATGATAAGGGTCGTTCAATTAAATTACTTTTTGCAATTTTTGTTCCATTTTATTAGTTTTTTTATAGTGTGGAGTTGTATAAGATTAACAACTTACAACTCTAAATTTTTATGGTAATTATAGTAATTTAATCATTTTTCATCCCCGCTCAATAACTGATCAATCGTCATTTAAATAGTTATATAAATTATTTGTATGGCAAAGCAACGTTTGCCGGTTCAGCAAAAGTAGGGACATGTAACAGATTCAGGTTAAAATATAAATATTAAAACCCTTTATGTTATACATACTCTTCCTTCCATTTCCAAACACGTTTAATAAATTCTTCTCTTCCTAATTCATGTCTTGTCTTCTTTTCTTCTCGCCACAGTTTTTTCTCCACAACCACTTGGGTTGCAATACCTGCATGATCACAGCCAGGGTTCCATAGTGTTGTACGACCATTCATCCTAAGAATTATTTAAGGACTTAATATTAATATATATAATAAGCTTATAAGATTAAAAGTTGGTCTCAACCTTTCTTTTGGAAGGTAAAATATAATAAAAATAGATATAATATAATGGCAATTTTAAAAAAAAAACAGTGTATGAATGTGCTGTAGGAGCATATTTTATCTTACACTTAACATGATTAACAATAAGTTTAAAGGGTTTGATGAGGCACATAGGGTCTAAAAATCAGCGATGAATTAATATCTTAATACATGAAGACTTAATTCATAAAAGGTATGCAATTTATTCAATTTAAAATTGTTTTTTTTACCTGTGCCACCTTGTAATGGCATCTTCTACTGCATTGGTCAAAGCATGGCCAAGATGTAACGAGCCAGTTACATTTGGAGGTGGAATCACCATCACAAACTGGCCATTTGGGTTTGGTTCTAAGACAGATTTTTTCTGAAAAATCAAACAGAATATGTAAAATCCTATACTAGATTTTAGGTGTGCAATTATCAATATATATTTTATGCAAACATTTATTTATAGCCCTGTCTTCATATTGTCTGATTCCAATTCATTTTAATCACAAATACAAATAAGATAATTGTAATGAACATCATAATGCACATATATGTCCATATGATAGGAATTTAAAATGAGACGGTTTTAAAAGCTTTATGCTATTTATATATGTAGTAATTCTTCTTGTACCCCATAATCAGGCTTGAAGAATCCTTGCTTCTCCCACCAAGCATACCAAGCAGCTTCAACATATTTGGGACTGTAGGCATCAGGCATAGGAGTATTTATGTCTTTTTTATCTCCAACTGCAGTATTTGCAGTGTATACTGCACTTTCTTTTGTTTCCTTAGCTTTTTTCTGCAAAAAATTTTTTTTAATGACATGTATCAACATTAATCTAATATAAGCAAAACTAGTAGCAGATTCAGGAAGTGATGCAATAACGAAACAATACACGTTAAGAATTCCTTTCACTAAGCCACAGTGTTAACCTAAAACATATCAAAAATTTAACAATAAAAAGGACAAAGAATAGCGAACTTTATGAATTAACCTCTGGCTTATCTTTCGGGACCGCTGGGGCAACGCTCTTTTTGTCCAATTTTGCCTTTAATTTATCTAATTTTGCAGCCTTTTTTGCTTCTTTTTCTAATTGTTTTGCTGTTTTCTCTTGAGGCTGGTCGCCTGGTAGACCATTTTGGATATTGTTTTCACTCATTTTTAATTAAACTAAATAAGTCAAATTATTTGTAATATAGTTTATTAAATAAATACATTTATACATAAATCTTAAAATGCACACTGAAGCACAAAATTGAATTTATCGCAAGGTTACATTTAGCTCTTTGCCAGCAAATACAACATTTATGTCAGCCGTCAGGATTGACAAGTACACAATAACTGCAAACGCATAATGTCAGTGTCAAGCTGTCAGCTGTGGCGGGGTGGCGGATATAGTGAAGTTAATCTGTTTTCCGTTTTAGTCGATGTTCGAATTATGATTGAAAGTTGACAACGCCAAATGCCAATCGTCTCCCCACTCTGCACCCGCCAACCAAAGACCGAATGCCCATCGTGGTCGCATCTCACAAGTTGAAATCAGCATTCTTCGCCATTTTGTTTTTCCTTAAAACCACATTGTCGGCACCCGTGTCCTAGAGCAAATAATTGTGAAGTTTTTATTGCGATTATTGTGTATATTACATTGCTTGATTGGTTTTCAATCAATTTTCATCAACATGTCGGATCGAGAGGTAAGGAAAAGAACTATTTGAAATATTGCATTTCGACATAGTTGCTAAATGCTCGATATTTTGCCGGTCGTTTCTGTAAGCGTGGAAATTCAATTTACACATTTGTTTTGGCAATTTCAGAGAAGCCGTTCTAGAACTCGTAATGGGTCCCGCGAGCCGGTACCGAAGCCTCCAGCCATGTCTCGCCATAGTAGAAGCCGGTCAAGAACGCCCCCGCCGCCAAAATCATCTAGCCGTAAATATAGGAGCCCGTAAGTCTATGATAACATTATTTTTTCATTTGCAATGTCGTATTATACAACAAACGGCAGCTATTATTGCTAAGCAGCATTATTAACATTTCCGTAACGTTTTTATCGAGGTAACCTCGCTGTCAAGGCAACAACGAATTGCGCAATGTTCTAATAATCATAAGCTTTTCTAATGAAGCTTCATAAGTCTAATTTGAGATCATTATTAAGTCCTAAAGTAGAACTTTTAAATAAGGATAATTTAACAGTTATTTAGCATCTTCGTTGTTATTCTCTGCTAAATATGAAAAATAAACTAACAAATCTGAATTGTTTGTTGTTTAAATAACATGGTTATCAGTAACATTAAATTTGTATTTGCGATAAGGCTCATGAAAGCCTTTTTATGATTATTAAAATGTTATGGTGATTTTATAGCACAATGTTAATACTAATGCACTAATGATACATTTTAAAATAAATAGGCAAGCATTCTTTATTTTGCTTATTCATGTCGATGCTATAAATGCTAAAACTAACGGTTTTAAACATTTTTTCAATGAAGGATGTCTTAAGCATCTTACAAGCATATGTTAAAATCATGCAATGGCATATGTTTGTTACTAGATCCAACGCGAGGTCACGATCGCGCTCTGTGTCACCGCGTCGTTACCGCTCTGCCCGCTACTCACGCTCGCGTTCCCGCTCATATTCGCGTGCCCGCTCCCACTCTCACAGCCCTATGTCATCCAGGCGCAGGCATGCGGGGGACCGGGTGAGTCTGGTTAGTATTTGAATAGACTGCGGACGTTTCTTCTTTGCTCACCGAAATGGCTCCCATTTGCGTTGTTGCCATAGCGACTCACTCTATCATGTTTGTTAGTAACAAACCATAAAGTAGTACTAAACACTTGAAGTACTAATTAGTTAAATTTCTATTGATTCAAATGTTATCCATTAATGAGCTTTGAAAAAACGTCCTTGTGGGTTTAGTAAAGTATTTATAATTATGTTATTGTAATGGTAATTGATGTACCTATAAGGTTAGATTTTTAATCTATTTACTATGTAGAAATGTAAAATTTATATATATTTTAGTGATTTAATATAACTTTGTTTTATCCCAGATAGTCTACATTATGGGGAACTGAAGAGCGTCATGACTTGACTTTCATATAAATCTTGAATTAATGTTCTCCACAGTGATATTGTTCTTCTGTGTTGTAAGCCCAGTTGATGTGTCGATTGACATTCTAGTGTTGGGCTATGTAAAAAAAACTACAAAATGGTTTGATAGTTTTTGAAATTTTTTATATTATTAATTCTTTTTCAACATTTCATACAATTATTTCTTTTAATACTCTCATTAGGTTGTGGCAATGTTAGTTAAAAGAAATCAACAAACAGTTTTGGTTGTCTTGTGTTATATCAATACAAGAGATTTTAGGGGTTGTATGTTTTCAGGAGAATCCAACACCTTCCCGTTGTTTGGGTGTGTTCGGGCTAAGTTTGTACACCACCGAACAACAAATTCACCACATTTTCTCCAAATTTGGGAATGTTGATAAAGTTCAAATAGTTATTGATGCAAAGGTATGTACTAGTGTGAAAGACAAGTTAATAAAATTAAATTTTGTTGTAATGAATACATTAGTTTTACAATTTTTTTGAGCTGAACTTATTACTATTTGAATTAAAGCATTGTTGATCTATATTTTCATATTTTTTTTCTAGACAAGCCGCTCCCGCGGTTTCTGCTTTGTGTATTTCGAGTCGCAAGAAGATGCTAAGGTAGCAAAGAACGAATGTACTGGGATGGAAATTGATGGCCGAAGAATTAGAGTGGACTTCTCCATTACACAGAGAGCACATACACCTACGCCAGGCATATACATGGGCAAGCCAACACAGTAAGAGAAATATTATTTTTTAAATACAAATAATATGATAATTTGAAAACTATTAAAAAAATAAGTGTAAATTCTTTTGCTAGTATTGAATGAAATTGTTGAAAATTATTTTATAAATGTAATCTTAGATTCAAAGTTGAATTAAGCCTTGCAGTGGGACTTTTTTTATTTTATAGTTTCACCAACATAGAAATGCTTGTATGAAAATATTATTCATACTAGTTTCCTTGAGGTTGGAAGAGTAATTGAGTAGATTTAGAGGGAGCTTGCTTTGAGTTACGTTAGCCCACTAAAGGCCTACTTTTACAGTCGTTTTTTTTAATAAGGCCATTTAATTGATATACGCTAGGCATGATTTTCATCTGTTTAGTGGGTTTTGAGATAAAGATGGATTTAAAATTATAGTTTGCAAGTAGTTTAGACATGGTCATTTCCGCTTGTCATGCAAAATATCGTCGTAATTTTATAACAGGAAAATGGTTTGATAAACACATACTGCGGTTAAATATAGCAATGCAAAGAATAAATTAAGTTTTTTTATTATTAAAAACATAAGAGCACCATATATTTGAAGTGAATTTGGTAGAGGCAAAGTTTGATTGTTACATTTCTTAAGCTAAATCTCTTTTGCAGTTTGAACCGAGGTGACAATGGATACGAAAGACGCCGGGACCGAGAGTGAGTTTGATATTATATAGTTTTATGACGTGTGAGAGAGAGAGATTTTAGATTCACATATTATTTACTTATATTTGTATATTATTTAACTAGGGTCTCTAATATTTTTTTGTCGTACGGACGACTGATTTAACATTGTGGTATTGCAGTGACTACTACTACCGCGGTGGTGGTGGTGGCGGCGGCGGTGGAGGCGGCGGCGGCGGCGGCTACAGGGGTGGGGAGCGAGACTACTACGCGCGTGGCTACCGACACCGCTCACCGTCGCCGCACTACCGCAGGTCGCGACGCTACGAGAGGGAACGGTCTTACTCTCCGCGTAAGTAGCTCTTTGTTTCGCTACAGCAGCGGTACCCTCACATGTAATGGATATTGTAAATATGGTGGTTTAAAAAAAAAAGTTGTGTTTCTACTAATCACACACAGGGGATTGGAATGTGTAAATTAAAACCTCAAGATACATAATACTTATTGAATGTTTGATGCATTTAATAAGTTTTCTTTTGCCAAAAAAATCTATTATCATAAATTTATTCTGAGATTATATATCTTATGTTTGTTTTGCTCGCAAATGTGATTATGATTTTCGAAAGAGAGACAAGTTTTCATTATGAAATCTTGTATGTTGATTTGTGTACCGCTGATTTAGATTGATATAAGGAATTAACCAATGTTTAAATACCTCTAACATATATAAACACAATTTGTGTACATCCCTTGTAGATGTTTGAATTTTAATTTGTAATATGTTCAACTAATTTCAATATTCATTTATTTTTGCTACTTTCAAACATTGAACCATTCTTTTGTTATATGTTGAACTTTGCATTGTTTGTATAAAGAGTAGCCCATTGTAATGAAGAAGTGTAACTTTGTCACTTAATTCCATTGTAGCAACAGGTAAGATAGAGTCGCGTGTCGGCGTGTGCTGTGTAACTACATTGGTGTTTGACTTTGCAGGTCGGTATTAGTTTCGCGACGCTGACGTCACTTTTAGCACCACAAAGCCGGCCATTGCATTTATTGAGTACCTGTAACCGGCTCAGCACTGAGTGCGATAAGGGTCCTAGTTGTAAGCAGCGCTTGACGCCACTAGATGTACTAATAAAGATTTAACATTAAAGCTAATATTGATTTTGTTTGTTTGAAAAGGTATTGAAACAAGAAGTAAAGGATGAAGTTCCTTGAAAAACTAACTGTGTTGAAGTTTTGAATGTTTGAGAATGTATCGGTGGCCGGACTGCGCCGAACAGTGCCAGAATGAATTAAAAGAATATGATCACGTGAAGCAACGAAGATCGCCCTCAGATCATATTCTTTACATACATTTACACACCACACAGATATTTTTTAAGCGACTCTTATTTCTATTCGATTCCGTAGATGTAATTATATTTAGTTTGGTGATATTGCATTCTAGTGTAGACTTGTGTTGTCAACGAGTTGTTAATAAATAATGATTTTTCCAAATCATGACTCTTCATACTCATTGCGCCCTTGTCTATCCGCTCATCCCTTGTCTATGTCTCATCACTCTTAGTGTTTAGCATTTAAACTCTTTAGAAGTATTCCATTGTAGGGTAGATTAAAAAAACACGTGTGTTTATTACTTTTATTCTCAGTAGTCACGTACGAGTAATTTAACAAAAAAAATCTCACTATCGGGTTTTCAAGTTCTTAAAATATCTATATAAAGAGATATAAATAAATATTGCATATAATTGGCACTTCTTTTTACGGAATGCAGTGATGTAGAACAAAGTAGAAAAACTATTATTTCACATTTTGGACGCCTTGATTTTCTATAACGCGCTAAATAATTACAATTTATTCAGTTTCGGTAACATATTTCTATTAACTGGGTTAACTATTGGGGACTGAGACGGTGCGTACTAAATTATAACGTAAAAAGTTGAAAAGTATTATTTTAAAATTACTTTCAATAGTACATCTTAGTCCCCCGTAACTCTCCTAAGAAGTTTTAAACGCTAACCGTACTAATTGCGTCAACTATTTAAAAACAGTCCTAAGCTCTATAAGTCCTGTTAAGATTTTTACACAAATATTTTTCGCACGTACGTTTAGTATTTTCAAATCGTATATCTACTGGACCTAAGTATATATCATATTCTAGTTTATTTAACTCATAATTCACGTATAAAATTCTCATCCTAGGAGCATTAAACAATAACAATTAAAATACGAAAAAGTAACCTATAAATTCAAACAAATCTTCAACACGCGCATACAAAATGCAACATAATACTGCGATAACAAAACGTCTAATTATCCCTTGAAACTTAGCCCTTAAGTCTGCCTGGATTTATTGGTAAAGGTTCTCATCGATGTACGTTACAAAAATGCCTAAAACAACCTTAACTAGATCAAATAGCAAAACGCTGAGGAGTCCTGACGACGTACGAATAAGGGTAAGGATTCTAGGTAAGTTAAAAATGACGTTTGCGTTGGGCTTTGTCCTTGTCAAATCTGACAGCTGCCACTACGCGAGCGTAGATACAAAACCGTGTCAAACTGAAACCATAGCTGCATCCAAATAAAAATGGTAACCATGACAACCGCACTGAAGACCCGATTTCATGGGACATTTAACCTAACGCTTTTCAGCGACTAGACGAATAGCCTCTAAAGTTTTAGTCTAAATTAAAAAACTACAAAGACGGCAAGCTTGAGCAGACTAGCTTAAAGAATGGCCGGAACAAACTGGTGATTGCATTTCACGTTGCATATTGGCTGGAATGGCTGCATTAAAAAAATCGGACGAATTGCAAAGTATCGAGTGTGAAAATTGTAAATAAATATATTTAGATGGCATCAGAGATATGTACGGATCCTGTTTATTCTATTTACAACTATTATGTGGCGCATCGGCCCATTAAGTTACAGGTTTGTAAAGCCTTGATTTGAATAATGTCTAGTTAAAAATACAAAATTTATCATTGATTACGGGAAATATTTCCTCTGTCTAGTTAAGACTTTCGATTTTGCCAAATCTCGAGTATTATTATGAAAATTCAATAGCGATATGAAAACAAATTTACAAGTTCCTACTGAAATTAGAAAATTCTAACCTATACTAATAAGAGCTACAATTACATGAAAAATCTCCAAATGAGTAGACGGTAATTATTAAATCTGAGTGGAATTTGCTTATTTCATCTGATCACTATTAAATGTTAATTAATATATAAATAGAGCGAGTCTGAATTTTTGCATAATAAAAACCTTTCAATCCAAAACGATGTCTCACAAATCCTATGATTATTTAAATAAATATTCTCGTTGATGACAAAATACTGAACTGGTTTCTGGGAAACATGTAAAAATTCTCCATGGTTCGGTAATAACCTACCTACATGCCTTAACAATATTTGTGCCAGCCTCTTAGAAAGGCTAGCAGGGTTTCTGTTATTCACATTTTGGGAGACGTCTTCCGAGTCAAATTAAGCGACTCAATCTATAGTATTAAAGTCGAGTGGTCCCTGTGCAGTCTTCGTCTGGCGCGTAAAGGCGCAGTCGCAAGTATGTCTGAAGGCGGCGGGAGGCCGGGCTGCCGCTGACCATTCTCTTGGTAGAATATTTGCGATTTACCACAGCACACTCCCAATACTACACTGTCTTCACTCCTATAAAGAAAAAATGATTTTAGTATAAAATATTTAAAATTCAAATTTAGCAGTAAAGTACTAAAGAGGTATCCGCGATCGTTGGGATACTAAAAGCCTTTTTAAATGTCCGTTTTGGGCGTTATATAAATTTCAATAATTAAATATGGCTGCATTATGTGGGTTTCAAGCAATAAAATGGTAAGTTCTTCGACCCATTAAGACTGGATCTTTACATGTGTGTTACCAAAACAAATAACAAAAATGTTATTTTATTCATAAGATTATAAATGATTAGATTAAAAACAGCTACGTGTTTGCATATCTTTGAATGATGCTAAAAGCAAATCACAATTGGTATAACAATATTTGATATATACCTACTCAGTATCCCGATTTCTTTTCTTAATCCAATCATGATCGATCAATGGTCTTTTTCTTTTTAACACACTGTGAGAGAAAAACAAACAAACCGGTATGTCCGTAGACCAAAGAATCGAGGAAGTAGATGCATTCTCTGATATTTTTTTGTATTAAAGATAAATTACCCGTAGTAAACTCATCTAAGGATGTGGACTCACCTCAACATAAACTCTGAGGTCTCAACGTCTTCTTCAAACTCATTGTGTATGAGTCCCATAGTGGCAATGTCCATGGCTGCCCAGGGCCCTCCCTTCTTCACGGTTCCCCAATCGGGGTCCAGCATCAGGTAGCTGTAGTCGTGTGCCTCCGGACCAGCCACTAGTGGGTCAATACACTGCTGCTCTATGGGACCTAACGCGTTCAGTGACGTCTCCCACTAAAAGTTTGGCGCATGATAACATTATTGAAGAAGTATTTTTTTTTAAGTGCCTTCCAATAAAATAAATTCATTAAGAGCTTTTTTGTTTATGTTTTTATAAACAGCGTAGTTTCTGTAGATTATTCGTTAACTAGATTGGTACATAATAAGAATGATAGTCCTATTATAACTTCGCACGGCTTCATTGTTTATATTCTCTTTATACGTGACGTCCGTGATTTTTTTAAGAGAACCCATTCTTTAAACCTAAGTATTGAGGAAACAACGGGCTTCCCTAAGCTGTATACTTTAAATAATGTAATACTTTTCGTTAAAAACACGCCCATCGGAAGTTATAAATAGAATTATTTGATGTGAAAAAGACTAAAATTTATTAGACTACTTACCAAAGAGTTAATAGTTTCTGAATCGTTAGCTGCTTCGACATCCATGAGTGCTATCAGCGCCATATTGTGCAATCCGCTCACAAAGAGGGCACATTTAACAGCGTGAGCTGAATATTCAGACATCTCATCCTCATCCGATTCACTGTCAGACTCGCTGTCCCATTCGTTTCGCGGATTTTTCGGTCTGTAACCAAGCCTTAGCTTTAGGAGCCATTTTGAAGGAGAAAGATTTTTATGTAGAACGAAGAAGGGATTAGAATATCACTTACACAGTTATAAAAACAAAAGCTTTCAGTCTTAATCATATAAAATACATAATTTGACAGTAACAGTAATTGAACGAGAACATTATACCTACTGATTTGGTAAACGAATCAACATAGCCCATATTGTATTTCTTGGCAAACCTAGCGTTGCCACAGAGGACAACCTCTGGCCGAAGAGAAGAGAAGTATAAAATAGGCACTATGACTTACTTCTCGCTAAAATTGATCTGTTTCTCCAAGCCCGGCGTTAAAATATCACGTAACTCCAACGGCGTCATAACCCTACTGCTGTATCCACTCGACTTGTCCGAAAACGCTAGGTGACTCAATTTCTCCATAAGCGGTGTTAACTGAACACCAGACAACTTTTTCTTAAAACCCACATCTGATTCAGTTTGATCTGTGTTCAAGGATTTCAGTGGCAACGATAGAGATTTTCGTCTAGACTGATCCGTGACGGCCAATGTCTTAGTTGAATCTTTAGCGATTTTCTTCGGCGTCCGTTGCGGCGACTTTGCCAATTCAGAGTCAAAATCTTGGAACTTATCCAATTCACACAATTTAAGATTGAAGTTGAACATGTTCTCTTCCTTTTTGTCCTTCATACCCGCGTAATACTGTTCTAAGTACTGGTTAAACAGTGACTCTGATATCGCAATTCCATCATTTCTGAATACTGGGAAAGAGGGATCGTTTATTGTGATGGTGTTTTGATTCTTCCGTTTCAGCGTCGGTGACAAGTCTAGCGCCTCTTTAGAATTCAATTTAATATTAGATCCATTTCTGGATATCTTCTGGAATGTATCTTGCAAATCGGTAACGCTGGCTAACTTCCTCAAAGGTTCTGGTTTGTTTATAAAATGTTCCGCAACACAATCCGAATTGAGTACGGTGCTAGTGTCGCGTTTTCCGTCAACTTTGTTTTCTATATTCTTCAGCACGTCTGGCTCCACGTCCGATTTGTCCTGGCTTTCGAGATTTTGACAGATCGAAAGCATATTCCCGTGAAGGCGTTTGTACTCGACCATCGGCGTTGAGCAGACACTGGTCTGTCCGGTGAATACGCTCTCATTTTCTTTTACGTCTTCATCCAGCGACTTCTGGTTTTTAAAACTAAGAGAGAGTTTGTTTGGGCGTGATCTTGGTTTATTTGAGAATGGTACGACATCAGGCATACTGGGTTTCCTTTTTTCACCCGGTATCTCCTCTCTATTTGGAGGTGATATCATTGTGTGATCCTCTTCTGGCACGGCTGTGAACAAAAGCGACTTATCTCTTTTCATGCCTGATTGTGGATGATCTCTAGCTCTTTCTTTCTCGATCTCTTGAGCCTGCAATTAATGAAACGCGTTGAACATCTTTTTTCCTAAAAACGATTGATTATATTCGACATTTGCATACCTTTTTAAATCCATTGATCATTTCTTCTCCATTACGAGAAAAGTCCTGCAATTTGCTAGATTGTTTCTTTAAATTATCGTATGTCTTTCTACTGACATAAACCACTAATACTTGTGAGCCAAGGGGCAAAGGGGTATCTGTCTCGAATGTTTCTGCCGGTGATTTTATTCGGTATGGGTCTACAACTGTTATATACGAGGTCAGACTTGGCGGTAGTTGAGTTGAAATTATCCTGGAAATATATGGCTGTGTAAATGTATGGTAATTTTATTAACCACCTTTTTTTCCATCTAGAATGTAAAGTAGACAACAGTTGCAATCATATGAATGCTTGTAAATATTTAAAAAGGAACTTAAACATTTCTCTTCAAAGATTTTTACAACTGGCTCAATCGTGTTCTCATTGAGATAAAAAAATATGCAAAGTGGGACGTGTGATTCGCCGATTAATAATTTACGGGACAGTCGCGTTGAAAATGTATTAAATACATATTCCCCAACAACTGATTTTAAGATAAATTATATGAAATGACAAATATCATAATTGATACAATTGACATTATGACTTTAAATATTGTTTAAAATAGGTTTCTTGTTACATTAAAAGTCAAAAATTCTTTATTTAAAATTGAATCATATACATACAACCTCTTTTGAATGTCACTAAAATACTTCACTGCGGGCTCTCATTCAAGAAGAACCCACAATAAACTCAGCGATGTTGTCATATTCTGGTGAAAGTATTAACAATTATCGTTCTATGTTGGTTAAAGGTAAACAAGTATTTTTCTAATCTAATGATATTTCAAAGACTTTGTTTTGGGTAGCGCGAAGCATGTAAAATTTTACATTTAAGGCTATATAAGTTACAAGTCGTAATTAAAAATCACACTGTTATTTTAACGACTTTTTATTGCGCATTTAATTCGCAGTTCCTTATAACTTTAAATAACTGAAAACCAGATTTAAAACAACAGTTACGGGCGGGGTAACTGCGAAAAGTTGCTTTAAGCGCGTCATTAATTTATTGGGAAACAAAAATTAACAAAATGCAAATACTTTAAGGTCGTACGCAGCAAGTGGTCGAAACACATTGGAAAGCATTTATATAACCAGCTATTCTGTTTAATGAATGTTTTTGAATTATCACCAAAATTAAATCGGTATCGCGGGACAAATCTCATGTTCCCAACTAAAAATAAAATAACTCTGTTTGATACGCGAGCATCTTTAAATGACTACACGGATTTTTATTTAAATTTGACAACGAAATAAACAACCACACTTGGTAAGTGCTATCTATATACATCTAAGTGCTATCTCTAAATGCAAAAATAACTTGAATATCAAATAAATGGCCAAATTATATAATATATATATTGGCTTACGGTTAAAATACTTATGTCATAGACGATCATATAAACACACGAGTGTAATGTATATCTCAATGTATGAGATATATTTAAACTTATCTAAAAAACATTCACAGAATATGACAAAAACATAAGCAAATAACAAAGATTTCAAGTAATTCCGGAATTGTTTATTCATTTGAATTAATTAAAAACCACGCATTGTGTGTATCCTGAAACGCGGTTATAATTCTTATATCGAGTATAGAAAAATATATATTATCGAGTCAAATATATATTTTTCTTTCGGTTGAAAATTATAAACTAATTAAATTAGTGCAACCAGTTCATAGATTTTAAACCGCTGGTATAAATATAGACCGCGGTAAATATATAAACAAAAAATCGCATCAGTAGTTCCAAATAAAAGGTAATTTACTTGTTCGATACAAGATTAACATAAGATAATTTACTCACTTATTATTATACAAAATAACGCCACCCAGAACACCTTTACTCCGCCGGCACTGCTCCAATATCTGCATCGACTCCAAATAAACGGATGTGGCACTCTAAAATAAATATAATTTATGTACATTGGAACAAATTTAGAACGCGCAGTAATCATTCATAAAAAAAATGACTACGCCTGCACGCAAGCGACTAAGCTGAGACGAAGCGGTCAAGAAAACCAGCTTGGTTCTATATTTCGATGATAATCCTATTTAAACGTTCAAAATAATACTATACGCCTAAAAGATTCTGTTTGACAACTTTTTTGAAATATATTTACCGACACAGTCAACATTTTTCTTGGAACTGAGGGAGCTCTGAAGTCTCATACAGAAAACGTAATAAAGTACAATTTGAAAGAAACATTTATCAAAATACACACGACATTCAGATAAACATGGACATACATACACACAAAATATAAAAAGAGATAGAAAAATATCAAAATGAGTTATACATAAATTACTCATTAGTCAAGTTATTAAAAAAAATAAGGCCAACCATGAGCCGTAATGTATTTTCGCATCTTAATGACACAAATACAAAACATTAACATTCAAAATTAAACTTTAAAAATCAAATTGCAATTAAAACATTCCGCCCCTTTGTAGTTATAGTCAAACAGTATTGTGAAATTGTTAAAACGAAACTGAAGCGATAACATTGCGAAACAGAACGCAATACGAAGGGCGTCATTAAGAATCTCTGAATGGAAATAACAATTAGATTGTTATTTTTAGAATGAATTTTACAACACAGTAAATCCGTATTTATAATTGTGTATACTAAGCTATACACAACTTAGGGGTAAACAAGAAAACACTTAATCTGAATAACCGGTGTACCGTTTGTGTATGGTGAAATAATATTTATTTGAATGTATGACACGAGAGCTATAAAATTTAAAAATCAATATTGACAAGCTATACACAACTTAGGGAACGTGCGTTTGATTCCCGGCTGAACCGTTGTTTTGATCATTGTAAACCAAAAAAGGGAGTGTCCAAATTAAGTATAATAATTAAAAGTAAACAAGAAAACACTTAAGCTGACTAACCGGTGTACCATTTGTGTATGGTGAAATAATATTTATTTGACTGTATGACATGAAACTAAAATTTTAAAATCAATATTGATACAGTGATCAAGAATTATATCTTGTGGAATTTTACTGTAAAGCAATCGCTAATCCACTCTTATAAGTAAACATTGTAATGTAATCGTGTACTATCAGCAAAATACGAGTTTTCCTATCGAACAGTGTCGGCCAAGTGGCTTAAGTATGCGACTCTTAAACGTGAGTTTAAAATATTTCAACACTAATACATATATCGGCTAAATACTTTAATTATTGTATAACCCAGATTTTAACTTTTTGTTACGTTATTATACAGTATAATAAGATATACTTATTTGTTCTTATTATGTTATTTCTACGAACAGTATTCAATGTGATACCACGGGATTATTCCGTGAGACATTTTTAAAATACACCCCCTCAATGGCGTTGATGCTTTTGACTTTGTTCACGTGAAATATTTCACGAGTTACGACTCGACTTTGAAATATGTATGAATTTAACCTCGCTGTTAAAACGATAAAAAATAATATCTAAATGATATTGTTCGTGTTTTATAAAATACATTTTTAATTAATTCCACATCCTGTATAATACGAGTATAAACATTATTTGTTTGTTTTAAACCGTTTAAACTATATAAAACTAACAAAAGAATGGAATCTTAACCAACGATTCTGTAGTTGACTTCAAATGTAGAAATCGGATGGACATTAAATATTAATAGGCTTAAAACGAATAACACTATGCAACCCCAGAGAGTTGCTTGTAATTTTGTAAAGTATCTAATAAATATATAAATAAATGAACATATAATATGAACTATAGATATAATACCTGATCTAATTAATTATAAAACCTTTGTTTGTAATGTTTGACAAAAAAACAATTTTCTATGTTAGACCTTGTTTGTATTCGCTCAAAAGCCTTCGCCTATACATAAATAAAGTTTTCATATAACGTTTTAAAAAATCCTACAATTATATCGGTTATAGACCGAAGGTCAGCCACTAATATCTTAGATATGCAAATATACCGGATTTGCACATCGAAGCAGATATAAAACTATCTGTTTTTAATTAAATAGTTTGAATGGTATGTGAACATGGTAAGATAGCTCGTGTACCAGTGCTCTGCCCTAATATAATTAATATTAGGGGCATCGACCCCTAGGTGATTTTTTTTATAAACAAGTCATGGTATTAGCCTTTTGGACGCACGTACTTTTTTTTTAGATTTTTTTCTTTTTATAGAAGAGGGTGCAAACGAGCAGCAGGCCCACCATATGGGTGAAGTCGCCGCCCATAGACACTCACGCGGCTGGTAGCTCGTGAGTTGCCGGCCTTTAAAGTAAAATTAGGAAATGGGGGGGTAGGGGAAAGGATGGGCACCGGAAGATCTCACTCAAAAAACGCGAGTACAAAATGAACAAAGTCCAATTGCATCACTTTACCTCGGTTTTCTGTGAGAGAGTGGTATTTCTCCGGCCGTGCCTGCCCATTCGGCTGAAACTCTAAGTAACAGCATGGCACTCCCACTCAAAAAAACATAAAGTTTTCTTGACTGCAAGAGCAAGTGAGTGGTATGAACGCGAGGTCACGATGTAAAATTACCCGAAAAAGATGGTATTAGTATTTATTTATTAACACTTTTTTGCACTAAATCAGTACAAGTAGAAAATTTTAATAGATGTAGTACATATAAGAGCAAAAATTATCGCTAATAAGCGATCTCTTCCAGACAACCCCCCCATAACCATACATTATTGTATAATGTTTCATTCATAATGATACATTCATACAGATTTATATGTTATGTATTTGACATATCTCTGGAAGATAAGACCATGGTACAAATACTTCTAATTAAAAGCTATACAGCGCGTAACAAGCCAAGCTTGTAATCAACTGTCTCTTCATTACAAACATTGACCTCATTAAAGACATTTTAAACCAAAAATAGATTTCAATGATCAAATTTTTTGAATTATGTTTATAGGAAAATAATCACCGTCTAAATAATGAAAATGAATTTTATACCCGACGTTACGCATGGACAGTTATGGTCAGCGGGAGAATACTGTTATTTATTCAATTC
The DNA here is from genome assembly GCA_951799465.1 of Leptophobia aripa. Classification (NCBI taxonomy): domain Eukaryota; kingdom Metazoa; phylum Arthropoda; class Insecta; order Lepidoptera; family Pieridae; genus Leptophobia; species Leptophobia aripa. Next base: position 564,240 of record OX637268.1, on the reverse strand, counting down.
AAAAACCAAATGAAAAAAACATATGTAGGAAATATAGTCCATTAAAGATATCTACTTTACATACAGATTTGCAAGTAACAAAAAAGGATTTATAAAAATCAAGAACAACCGGGAGCGGGCCGTGGGGGGGAAGAAGTAGGAAGGGAAGGTGCTGAGCATTGTTTTTAATGGTAAGGTTAGCGTAATGTTTTAAAACCATATCGCACCGGTATACCTCAACCTGTATATATACCGGTATACTCAGCTTATTAAAATGTCAAATTAAATTAAAACTAACCTTGGGAAGACTCAACATTGGCACTCTCTGGAAAATATGGCAGCCATACTGTAACACCGGTAAGTACGTCTCGAAGATCTGGTACAGCTTCTCAGCCAGACGTTTCTGGTCCTCCATGGACACCGCCAACGACTGTAGGTCACCGTGGTAGACTTTGATCATCGATGTTAGAAGGTTAGCACGATTTTTCAGCACCCAGTCGGGAATATTTCGATCGCTACCTATAGCCTGTTGACAAATATTGTAACTACACTTTTTTTTTCATTGGCTTTGACTAGAATTAGGTTTTATCAAATAGAAGAAAAATCATAATCTGGTGTACATTTTGGTTTTTAATCAATATAGCCGTGAAATTGTAACATATACACATACCTTCACATTTATATGATCCTAATATGTTTCAATGCGTTTAATTGATAAATCGTTAACAAATTGTTAAGTAATGTAGTCAATTGAAATCGATACAGAAAGCCGACACTTGCGATTTATTTCAAAAGTAACCGCATATTTCAAATTCAAGAGCGTAGAATGAAATAATAACTTACCTACACACAACAATCATTTAAAATTACGATATACACATAAGTCCAAGAAAATATGGGTTAATTCGGTTTTAATCTTCTCCAAAACAATCGGTGATAATAAAATTTCTTATAGATGCATGAAAGTTTAATGCATATCATTTTATACAGACAGGTTGCGTCACAGGTTGCATTCTTGATGCGAGATTATCAAGCCGCTAAGAATAAAACGGCTAAAAATTTTATAACGACCCGTGTTTAAAAACCACCGATGTGTAACACATTGCGGTTTCTAGATACATAAGCTAGCGTAGCTACCTACCATTATACGGTGCCCAAACAAAGTATGTACCTATATATAATTCAATAATTATATGAAAGTTTTGTGTTGGTATAAAAGTGTTGCAGGTACTTTGAATAGCCTGTGAATGATGTTATTGAGACGGGAATATTAATTAATTAATGCGTGAAAGCCTTCATTAACTTGTTCTAAGATCAAGAAGAAATCCAAAACGGGAATTCTTGAACGGTGTGTGTGGGCCATGATATTTAACTTACGTCTGTCTCTAGTACTTAGTCGGTTAGATTGTCTCATTAAAATCACATCTGATATATATATGTGAAAGCTGCTGCTGCTTATTGCGAATAGGTATTTTTCATGAGACCACTTCTTAATAACAATGTCAAATAATGAAATACTAATAGCATTCTTTCATTCCTAATCTTAGTTTTATATTTTTTTACAAACATACATAGGTCTTACAAATATTATTATATATTATTACTAAACTCTGATCCTAGTTGACTTTTAAATTAAATTTAGCCAAAAAGGACAAGAACTAAACCTTTGAGCCTGTTCATATTCTAGCTTCTGTTTATTGACCGCGTTGTTTGATCCATTACTTTTCTCTTTAATCCACAAAACTACAACACGTGAAATATTGAGAGTTCAGTTCGGGTTCAAACAACCACAGAGGTTGCATCGTGTAGGTTTTCACTGTTCAAAGACGTATTACAGCCTTATTAAGGTCGTTGCGTTTGCGCTTAATAAATGAAACCTTACAACTCACGTGTAGCGATCAAATGACGCGACACATCTGTGAAAACCGAACGCAAGTTTATACACGCTTTATGTGATATAAATATATAAGTAAACACATTTTAAATAAGACTTGAATGATATGTGGTACTTGACTCGAGTTCTTTGCTAATCAAAGAGCCGGAAGCAACTCTTATTCCAACATACACCTTGCGGTCGATTTCTAATTATACTGAGACCTCAACGGTATAGACATTATGGTTATCGCCAAAGTCTACATAGGCGGGAGGAGATCAGAACTCCTCCGCCCCTCCACCTGTTAAATGAGTTATTGTTCTGCGTTTTCTTTCAGCAAACACCTTGCCTAGCAATGCCTACACAATGCCTTAGTTAGTTCTAATGTATAATTATACTTTACGACTTTAAATTTTCGCTTATTTACATATTGTATATTAAATTAACGATATCAAGCTAAGCATACTTTATCAAAAGGTATAAAATGGTTTACCACATTTTAGTCGTATGGCTAGAAAATATATGAACGATAAGCCGGTCCGGGTTCCGAGGGTGCTTCAATATTCACAAGAAGCTAAGTGGTTTGTTCTAGCCGAGGAGAGCATTAATTAGTCCGTGATTCGAGTGCACTGGACGCTAACGATGAATGTTAATCACTAGAGGAATATTATAGAAATATTTGATAAAACACTACAAAACTTATGTACTTTCATGATAAATTACACCTTATAACTTTATAATATAAGTAAAGATTCCAAATTTAGAACACTAATAATTAAATTTTATCTGCTTACATCCTGAAACCAAAGCAACTCTTCGATAATACCAAAGATAGATAGTAGACTGACACAAAACGAAGCCTACACATTACCATCATAGCATTTGAAAGCCTCAAAGCTTTCACGATTGCGTAAGCGTAACTACGACAGGAAAATCGATCAGGTAAGTGCAACCACTTTTCATATAACATATATTTTTAAAGCTCATGCTGTGTATGTCATGACACATGGCACCCTAGCATAACTTCAGTGAAAATGTAATAAAATGTATCAGGAGAGAACGTCTGTCAAAACCATGCCGTCACTTAACATGCCACTGTGTAAATACTATATAAATTACACGACAAACATTCATTACCATCATATTAATATTTAATTTATATAAGAGGAGATTTATATAATGTAGCCCATAGTGAGTGCGTTGTCGGCCTTTTTAAATGACCATACTTTCCATTAACATGTATAATTATCCCATTATCACGTGTGGTTATACATTTATTTTTAAATATATAAACCAACTTATATTATTATTAAATTGACGATGCCGAATCATTAAAAAAACAAAGACCTAATCTACTAATCACTAATTGTAAATTATCCACAATAATGAGGTTCTATATTTTTACCGTGTGAATAGACGTTGCATGTAAACTAATCAAGCGGAAAATTACGCGATAATTATGATAAAGAATTGTTCAAGTTACCGTTAAAAACTTTTTTTATATATGTTTGAGCCATCCTTTAAATATACGTAGACTTTTTCTAACGCAAAGCTACATACAACGCGATGGATGATCATTGAACACATCATTATCATCATGGTTAGGAATGATAGTGGACGAATATAAGAGGTTGTTAGATTTAATTTAAAAATTGTATGTGTTTTTTGGCTTCGGCAGTAAATAAATAAATAAACTCGTAGAGGGGACATTATGAATCTCCGATCCAAAATTCTATGACGTATGAAATTGCTAAAATATTCTTATTTATTACTCAGAGTGATCAACTAACAGTAATATACATAAATTCATGCATTTACGTAGCTAATAAAACAAAAATATATATCGGTATGTGGCTTATAGATAATCCATGAACCTTTTCATAAATATATGTATAATGTCGCATTTAATGACATTGGGATAAGACAAGTTATACACGGGTCAAGGTCACAGTAATATTACAAAACGACCTTTAGTAACTTAATACGGAAGAAACCCGACTTTAAATATATCAAAACATATCAGAAATTTAGATTTGATATTTAGTAAATATAATGTGTATATAATGTGTGTATGATATATATACGCCTATTATATAGTAATAGACGTATATATTCGAAGCACTTAACCTAAAAAGAAAGTTGGCCAAGATTTAACCGAAAAGGTAATATATATATTATTTTCAATTGAATTTTAAGGTTCGATTGTACGAGAAAAGGAACTGCTGGAAAATGTCGTAAGGCAAGTAACATTCCGCCTAACATATTAATTATAACACAAACATTCGTCTGCTCGTTTAAATGTCAGTCTGATTCCAATGAGATTAAGACATTCAAAACATGTAATTAATTGATCCATATATTTTATTGAATAAAAACGTTCGACTTTGGTATATATATTTTTTATCATTTTAATTTACTCATTTTATTAGACTAAAATGTTCAGTGTGTCGAACAAATGTGTGTTTTCATTCAAAATTCCTTACTTAAGTAATGTTTATAAATTAACTAGCTGATCCCGACAAACAACGTTTTGCCAAAAAAAATTTAAAAAATGTCGGTAAAAATAGATGTTAGCCAAATCTCAGACCTACTCAATATGCTCAGAAAATTCCAGGAGAATCGGTCAACCCGTTTCGGAGGAGTAAGGGAACGAAAACTGTGACACGAGAATTTTATATATTAGATTAATATAACGGTCTATACCGAAACATTGTTTCTTTATCATAGAATATAACATCTGGCATTATTAAAACACAAGACGGTATTTGTCTTGTATTGTGGTAATATTATGAATTACTTGATGGTATGATATTCCTTGCATAAGAATATATTGCGTAATTTAACATACGGTTTCCCGTAATCAGCTATAACCACAGCTTATACAAACAATCGCTTACAGATAATCTTCAACAAAATCGGATTATTCTTTACTTATAATTAATATACTCTATTATAGAGCGCAGTACATATAAGTACATATTTATATTATATCTAATACAAGATTATATTTTATCAACATAATATAAATAAACTGTCAGTTTCGTAGTAAACTTATCCTAAATTAAGTTTCATTTATGACGTCAAACAAAAAATGTATTTAGTAACAAAAAATGTTTAACCGAAAAGCGTGTTACTATGTAACTCACCAACACGTATCTTCCGTATTCCCGGATGATAAACTTTCCACTCTGCAACGTGATCGCTGATGGCTGTGAGAACAGAGACTTGACGCAGTGAGCCGCTCCCACCACCTACAATTAAAGAGTATCCGTCTTTTAACTCAGACATCATCCAAGTTGAGAAATTATCACAATAAACCAAATTTATGTTTACAACGTTTAATTAAAAATATGAAGTACCTACATATTTGCATTATTACAAGCACAACTTGTCCAGCGATATTATTTATATTGCCGACAGATTTAAATTGATAATAACTGTATTAAATCACAATGCAAAAAATACTAAATAATTATCATTATATTAAAGAGTGTTAGTAGTTAGGTTAAATATAAGTTATTTAAAGATAACTAAAGTTCTTCAAATATTAGATTTCGTTTCATACGATGATGTTGATGTCGATAACCTTCTTTGAAAACACCCAAAGCCAAGCGCCTGAGTTTTAATTAATTACCCATTACCGTCTTTTTGGAGGGGGTTAGTGGAATCTACAATTCTGTGGTATTGTCGGACGTTTACGTCAAACTTTTTAAATACTTAAATATAGAGCTACATTTTATTAAAAACATGGTAATCTAGCTTTTAACACGAGAGATTTTATCCTATACTGAAAAAGTTTTTTTACTTATTTCCATAGATAATAAAGCAATATTTTATTACTCAAGATCAGGCAAAAACTTGTAATTAAAACAAGTTAATTGTGAGTTATATGAATAATAAATATACCTGTTTCTATTTGACTGGATTATTACTTTTTATTATTTATAATCAAATAAAAAAAAAAAAAATACTAATAATTATATTATTATATTCCCAAACACATTATTATTTCAATTAATCTGACACATTACTCTTATTATGTTAAAAATGCTATGCAGATTTAGATTTTAGTATGAATGTCACAATATATCAAACTTTATATATGTATACTGGGTCGGGTTTTAAATTATGCAAATGGTGACACATTACTCAACACTACAAGTCTTGTTTTTATTGATAGTAAATTCTAAAGGTATTTTTATAGCAACAAACCAAATAAAAAATCTGTCAATTAAATCTAGCAATTTTGGCATTTAAATGTTTAGAAATCTTGATATTATATCAAGAGGCAATTAATTAAGAATAAGCAGAATTATTTACTAAATCATAAAAGTTAATATGTATCGCTGGATAATTGTATAAATAGAATACCTGTCCGGCCAAAGCATGACGTTGAGTGTCTGAAACCCAACCAGGGTGAAAATAGAGAACGGCATCAGCTGGATCATCTTCTTCAGCCACACAACACTCAGTGTCATAGACAAATACTATCATCATTTCCCTAAAATAAAAATAATACAAAATGTTTGTTTATCTAAAATTCCTCATTCAGAAGCTTTATTATTGTACTGGTTTTAAATTTTTATTAAAGATATATTCCATGTTATTATGTGTCTATATGGATATAGTTATCAATAACTTTCATTTAAAAGTATTGTAATTGCAATTAGAGTTTTAAATTCATTGAAATATGTATATTATGAAACAATATTATGTTCATAATATATGATGTGAATGCAATGATGTCATTAATATGTTATTCAATCGTCAATATTTTAATTACAATGATAACATCAGTGCAATTATAAGAAAAAATATATGGTGATAATTTTATTTATATTTATGTCAATGTTGATGGACAATAATCAATCCTCTTTATTTAAAGCTTCTGATTTAGATACAAAGTATCCAAGTAATTATTTCTTAATAAAACTATAACAATATAACCGTCGGCGTCAAAAGCCTGACACAAACAGTGTGTTCAAATTATACTATTTAATATAATTACGAGCGATTTAATTTGTTTTGTAAATTACAAAATCTATGCAATAAATACATCAACTTTCTAAATACCATAATTTGTACTTATCACATCATATGCCTAATGTATATGACTAGTGAAGCATGAATATTTCAATCAGTTTTCACCAAAAAAAATATTTTACTTACTTAGCCATTGTGGGGGATTACAACTTCACTTATTAATAATTAACAAAATCACAACATCTCCATATATGTTATAAAAACAGAATTTTAATAAATCGATCGACTGCGCGTATTATTTTCGTTGCGAAACTTAACGAACGTCCTACGTTCACCGATACAGATTATAAGTGAATTAGGCTGTCAAGTATCATTTGTGTCTGACAACTGATCATTCAAAATTCCAGTTTCATAGTGACAGATAGCACGACGAAACTTGTGTACAACTTCCAGCTGTCATTATAAATAATTCTGTGGTTTTCTGTAATGTGTATTCTATAATGTTATGTTCATTCTCCTATATTTCATGAATTATATTATTTTTATTCAATAATAAATCAGGTTCAAGAATATACTACTATTGGTATATGGTTTATTCAGAAAGGTAATTTCCTGCCATCTACACCACACCAACTTAACTAAAACCCTCTTCGTTACAAAATTTTCCAATTATTAATGTTTTGTAAATACTAATTTTTAAACAATAAAGAAGCAGTATAATATCTAGTTATGGTAAGTTAGTTTCAGTTGTTAAGTAATATAATAATCTTAAAATTACTAACTACTAACCAACAACAACAAAATATATATTATTTTAGCGCCTGCGCCATATATTAATATACTATAATAATAACATTTTAACAGGCGTTTCAAGTAGATTTTGTATAACTGAGTGAATATTTATGAATATATCGTCACAACTATATCTACTATATTCTTCATATTAATACATAAATTAATTATGTATTGAATCCATCAAACAATGCTATCATGCCGGATATCCGGTTTTGTGTCCTTTGATGGGGTCATATCAGGCCACCCAGTCTCGGGAATAAGTTGCTAATAGAATACTAATTATAAATGGCCTAGCAAGTGAAAGAGATGTTTTAAATGTAACATTGATAATTCCCAATATATACAGAGGCTACCCCAAACAAAAATTTGAGGCAGATTAGATATTTGTCACCAGTTGTTTACAAATATCTAGGTAAAAATAGGTTTGAAACTTGCAAAAATACGTACGAACGTAATCAAAGTTCAATTAGTATAAAAGGACTGAAGACTAACACAAGATTTAATAACACATAAATCTTTTTAATATAACACGTGTCAAAATGTGTTACACAAAAAGCAAATCAATATAGTTCTTAACGTTTAATTAATATTTTAACTTACATAATTTTATTGTGCAATACGAAGTTGATATTAAGATAATTACGTTGAATTAGAAACAAAAACTTGATTTTATGCAAACATTAATAACTTTTCTGTTGTACTCTAAATGGCTTACACTAATTGTTAAATTCCAATGTTTTACGTAATATATTTGATTTATAATATTTTAATAGGAAAGGTATCGCTTGTGAATAAGTAACCACTCCAGACCGATTTGGCGTAGCAGATATTCTATAAATCTCTGGATACCAGAGATAAAAGATATCCTCTGCACCCTCTATGTCTCAACTTTCACACATCGATTGAATTGGTCATAATACATCGTAAGCATATATGGTTTTCTTTAAGGTCTCATTATAAGTTCAGGTAATAACATTTTTTCTTATTAAATTTGTAATATAAGAAATACATATGTTGTAGGAATTATTGGGATACATCTCATTCACTGCTTAATGAAACATTAATATAGTATTAATGATGATTAAAATAAAGATTGTAACAAATGGAGACGCGGCAGCCGTGTTATATATTGTACTGAGTTGGCGTTACATAATATATTTTATAATAATAAAAATAATTATTTTATTATCTTATTGTTTTCTAGGTCAATTAAAATTAACATTTTGTGAAATATTTATATTGAATGCTAAGAATTAAATGGAACGTACTTAAAATTTTTGTTTATGATGATCAATACCAGATGGAAAATCGTACAAATAAGTTGTGGGATTTTCTTAGCAATACATTTGATAAAAACATTCTTATGTAATAGTTGGGTGTGTCCGCCCACATTCCTCGATCCTGGTTTTTTGTGTCAACGTGTTACACATAAGAAATAATGTATGTGCTTACGATTTTGGTTAATTAAACTTCGTTAAGAATTTCCGTATAGGTACGTCTACTTGCAAGAGTATTTTACTTTTTAAGTTTACTAGATTATAGTAATTTATTTTCAAATGTGTTAATGATATAGTAAAGACGTGATTAAAATTGTATTCTCATTCTAAATCTTGATTGGTACAGACTTGAAACTCCTTTGATCTCGTTATTTTGTTGATAGTTGATTTTCAGTTTAGATTTTCTTTGTTCATACATATAATATGATTGTTTTAATAGGTCCGCAGATGTATAAGCTTGTCAACTAAAGAATTCAACGCGTTACACGTAGCGTCCCCAAGGTCGTGTGATATACTCGTAGCTTATAGCATTGCAAAACTATTTTGAATACATTTTTTTAGATTTTAAAATCAATTTGAAAATTATTTTTCAACATTTAATTTGGATTTTTTTTTAATATTTCTGTACGAACAGAACAAAATAAGTTTTTTTACGATGGTTTGATGATTTTTTAAGAACTACCAGGAGGTTGCCACTTAAACTGCCATGGGGCTTGTAAATGCTGGTTTGTTCTTAAAGAAAACTATTTCACATTCTTTATGATAAATGATATAGAAAATACCAAAAGGCGCATCCTCTCTAAGCAGCACAAAACACGATGGAATTTTTTTACTATACGAATTGAAGAATTTCAATTATCTGGGTACACTCATAAGTTCTCAACGTGTAACCTGTACAATACAAAAGCAGGTTGTTCATAACTAATTAGATTTTTTTTTTCAAATGGTAAATATATTACATCGCCTTGTTACGTAAAACTTAACGCTTAATTACAAGCATACAACGTAAGGTCGTAGAAAGTGAATCGACTCGCGTGAACCCTCAAAAAAACCCGCCATATTGCCAGTCTTTGACGAGCCGCACGAGTGATTCCACGTTTCCCGCCGACGCAAAGCCGCGCGGACACTACCACATTTCTTAAGTGCGTGCATCCAGTGACACTTATATATTGGTGGTTCTATAAATGTGAATTATGTGAAGCTTTTACACTATTGGATTCTTGTATTTTATAGTTAAAGTTTTGCAATGGGGATCGATTGGAAAGCGTTCATTTCAAACATGGTGAGTTGAACAAAAAATATGTTTTTTTTAAACTACAGTTATGCAATATATACCAGCGCTGATATTACGTTGAAAATTTATTTAAAAATTAAGTTATTATCATGTGAAAGACATTTCGATGGTAATTTATTTTATGTGCGCATTACATTCACAACTTTTACTCAATGCTGAAAGTTTTGGATCCGGACTTGTTGGGTAACAAACTGGTTGATCTAAACGACTCATAATTTCAAATACTAGTTTTCTGCAAATATTTCATGCATCTATTATACTGACTAAGCCTTAATTCTTAAACCAAATATTTTGTTTCAACTATTAATATTTAATACATAACAATAATTTGGACTAATCCGGTACTAACTCGTAACGGTAGACTAAAAAAATTCATAAGTAATATCCTGATTATTGTATAAGTAATGTCATTACATGTCAGAATGTCAATATATATTTGATGTCATTAAAAATAGATTGAATATTGCAAAAGATCGTATGTTGTCATAATAACACATTTCCAATCTTAATGTGCTGTCATCAGCACAGTATCGCACCGATGTAGTCAAAGTAAACGCCAATGAATCTTAACTGCACCACTTTAATATAGTGAAAAAAATAATTTTATACATTGAACATTTTTCTAGTGAAAATAAACGATAGGCGTTGGACGGCCAATTTTATAAACATTACACTCAGGTAGGGGATAACCGGACCTCAGTTTAAACGATTGATTATTGATCAAAAATGTGTATCTATTATTTGTGGTATATATCATAGTCTATTAAAAATTACAATGAATTTAAATTAGGAGCTCTCACTCGGGCCGTATATGGAATGCTGAAGCCGATGGCGAGACGGAACTTGCTTCGTCATCGCAATACAATTTCGTATTTTAAAAGATATTACATATTGATTGAATTTCTATGAAGTAACTTTAAAGTTTTTGCTATGTGCAGTGCAAAAATGTAACCTATTTTCAAACCGGTTGTACTTTGCGCACATTTAGAATTAAACGCGAGGCCAAAATATAAAACGATAGACTAAGAACATCGTTACGATACATTTTCCTTTAAACAACTTGCACAGACGAAATCGTGTGTAAAACAAGGGTAACCAATAGTTCTCTAATGTCAAACATCAATCGGATGAAAAACTTATAAGCCACTGCTATGACTATTTAAATATACCGGATTCCGGGATCCGGTCAATTGTAGACATTAATGTATGATTGAACAAGGCGATAATATGTTATTACTTTCTCTACAGCCAAATTAGTTCTAAAAGCCATTTTAAACGGATTTCTATATATGGGAATTATTTGTGGTATTAAAAAAAAAACAATTCCATATAAGTAAGTGTAAATAAAACAATTATGAACGGTGTTATTTAAAAAAAAAGTACTTTCTCCACTTTTCGCATACTCAATAAAACTTTCTTGGGCCACAAAAATTCTCACAATAATAACATAGAAATACAAGAACGTGATGTGCAACTGATACATTCATTGCATTGTGCACATTAACAATTACTGTTGTTTTAAAGGCTACGCTGTTTGAGTTTATTACGAGGACTTAATTCGCTCTGTGTCCTGTCTAACTTGCAGGGACGCTATCTAATGTAAAGAATTTTTCATGATTAAATAGTTGTTTAAATTAAACATACGCACAACATGTGTTCAAGGTATTGCGATATCATCGAGAATACTTTTCGCTTTTACAATAAACATTTAACACTACAAATATTCGGACTAGCCTGCGGAATAAATTTATACGTTACGTGGCTAAAATACGTAGAGAATGTGCGCGGGCGCAGTACAAGGACGAAATGCTGATTTTATAATATTGTGATGTTTGTGGCTTTACATTATGTGAATATCAATAAGGGTCAAAATATAAGATTGACAGTAACGCACAGAAAAATCGTTTTTAAATCGTTATATAATATGTCAAGAGACGCAAACCTGATAGTATTTTAAAACTTCAAAGGTATAAAAGCCTATATATATGCAAAGTTTGAACCATGTAAATTCTTTTTGTCTGCTCTTAGCGATGTCAGATTGTATCAAAGAGGATTTTTACTAAAAAACCGATACCTTTTAAAAGATATAAATACGAACAGTCAAATAGCTAATATTAATAGTGACTAATTCTTAGGACAAAATTGACAAAATTATTTAAACATTTGCCTAATGACGAAATTTTTATATTTAATTAGCATTTAATGAACTTTGCAAAATGTCACAGTTCCGGATAGTTGATTGATCGGGGTCATCTTTAATTATTTATTGATTGTATCGATTTATGAGGTTATATGACAAGTCGTATTGAACTATTCTCAACATTTAAATATAATACTTCCTATTTCTTTCAAAATCCAATAAACTTCTTTTAAAAACTGTTTTAAGATAAAGTATACAGTGTGTGTATATAATGTATTTCATGTTTAAACATCAGGTATATTTTACTTAATAACAGTTTGATACCAATGAAAAGTATACGTTTAAGGTTTCATTGTCATTTTTGTTATAAAAAACTTGAAAGCATTGAGGAAACGCGTTTCTGACGTTAAATAAATAACTCTGCTGTCTTCCTTAATATACCTATGCATACCTCAACCCTCTAGGGTTGTCAATTATCATTAACTTAACAATAACATAACGTTGTGTTTTGTTTTCTTCTCTAACTTGAAGTTATCTAAATTTTATTATAGATTTGTGAATGTATGGGTCAAAGCGTCCTAACCTAACGAATACATCACCGTAGTAGTAACTTTTTTGAATGTTTTTAAATAAGGTGTTCTAGAGGTTGATCTATGTAAAACTAATAAAGTTGTAACTCAAACTTTAAGTCAAAGCTATGATTATTTTCACTCAAATTAAAATGTAAATGAGCTGGCTAAGTGGTGACAATCCTGTGTACCTTATAGTCTACAAAAGGAAAGGTTGGTTGTTAGCTCGTAAAATACGTGCTTACTTTTGTGTTTTTCCGTTTGCAGTCTGCAAATACACAATGTGCATTCCTTTAATATTTATCATCCTTTGTTGTCTTTGGATTACACAGATTCAACTCATTTAAAGCTAACAACAAACCTTGAACAACGTAAAACGAAGATATACTTAAAATTTATTGGTGATAATTTTACGATAAATAAGCATTTGAAAACATATTTAGTATTAAGCGTACAGCTCTGCAAACCAGTTCTAGAACCCTCAATACAAACACTTAACTAGAAAATGTATGCTCTTTATATAGTATTGCAGCAAATACCTTGGTTTACAATCTATGGAAATCAAAAGTTAAGATAATGATGGTCCAAACAATAGACAATGTAAGGTGAATGTATGATATGGGAATCGGTTTGAATGGAAGACCTTGTTGATAAATGTATTTCCCTTCACATGAAATTTAGATTTTAACTATTTAATATAACCTTTAAGAGGTTATTTAATATACGTACTGGTTTGTTAAAATAATTTTCTATTAACGTCACAGTTCTCTATCATAGACTTATCAGTAACTCGGGTTTCTCACAGTAATGGTACTTACTGAGAAATAACTGGCATAGAATACCAGTATTTGAATGCACTTTGTAGATTTAACTATCGAGAAGGAGTTAAGTTAGCAGTGTCGGCGTTACTAACTTGCTAAAAGCTCTCATAAAAAGCTTATTTTTTCAAAGTTGTAATTATAAAAATCAAAATATAACAGATAGAAGTAATAAGACTGCAATACAACGTAGACGTCTTAAAATAGCATGACCTAGAAAGCTAGACCAGTCTTCAAGGCAATTTATTTCTCTTATTAATTACGCACATTTGCCACGTCAATTATATTTATATATTTATGTTTTATTTTAGAGGTTAAAAAAGAAACTACGATTCAACCCTCACTCACACAGCAAAACCAATGCACACACTAAAACACACACACACACTTAAATGCTTGTTCCTCACTTGATATACTCCACTTGTTCATATGTATATATTTTTTTATTATTATCTTAAATTTAACTTTTTGTTCTATGTCTACACTGTATTAAGGTCTACACGTAAACAAGTAACGTCACCTATTTAGGAAGCTTAATAGTTGAATTTGAATAAACACTGAAAAGTATTTTTCTTCAAAAGTTACATGATATACAAGTTACAGTTACACACCAATTTGGAAAGAAAGTTATTTCATTCGACAGATATTATTGCTTCTAGAATTTCATTGAAAGCAAACCTTACCAAATACGTAATATACTAGAAATTCAACAATACACGATTGTGCAAAAATTCGAGTGAAAAGTGAAAGATATAAAAGGTGTAGTCGAAACACGTTGTACTTTCTAGATTCAAATATGTCTCGATTACTTGATTACCTACCGATTATTATGTATCGTATGATCGGTTGAAATCGCTTTGAATTTGTATTATTTATGACCAATGTCTTAGACTTAATAAAAATATTGGGTAAATGACGAAGAATCTTATGGTTATCATCGTAGCCATACAACATAACATCGTTTATGCTTGTTAAAAACCTAAAAATATTTTGAAATACCATTGATAGTAGAAATTTCCTTCTCAATCTAGATCACCTTTTTTTTATTTATCATCTTAACCCAATCGTTTTTTATATCTGTAAACACACTTGGCCACAGATAAAATAAGTAATTCAAATTAGGAATGTCCTAGTTAATAAATATCGTAGTTTCCCACGACTGTTTGTAATAAGAGCACCTCTCACCACTGCATTCTGAACGAGGTCTCAATTTAATATTAACGAATACCTTTCATGTTTTAGAAACATTAAACTACTGTGCACAGTTTTTAAATTGCTTTAGACATTGTTAAGCTGGCAATTACGTTTCAGAGATACGCGTGTCAGCGTTTCTAAGTCTTATAATAAAAAAAATATTTAAGTAAAAAAATACTAATGTTTCAACTTTTTCAAAGGTGTTCCTATCGATAAAACAATTCATTAGGGCTAAAAGTACGTTTTTAAGTACTGTTTCATATGTGTATATACGATATTTATGTTACTGGAAATTTATGCTAACCCTATAATAGGAAAGGAAATTTATTTATAAAAATGGTATAAATTAAAATGAGATGAAAGTCTCTCCTCCAACTTGTTTTTTTTTTGTTTTGAAGTAGAGACTTTTGGACCAACATTGTGGGTACTGCCACAGGAACACAACTTTTTAAATTTGTTCTATTTTTGTGTTTTATTTTAAGTTATATTAGTTAGTTTAATACTAATATTTTTTTAAAATCATTATATTTGAAATGAAATAGATTTCGTTTTAATAAACAGGTATAAAAATTGTTAAATGATACGATACTATATATAGTATAGTCTATAACCATGTATTACAGAAACATTCTACGTCTACTCCTCTCATTGAGATCGTCAAGATTTAAATTTCATCAGAGCAATGCGAATAACTCTTATTTGTATATCCTTTATTGAATTGCAGCTTTGCCACATATTCTAGGCGTAGTCATAGACAATCTAGGCGAGAGTGGTTGGACCAGTTTGTAGGTCAAAGTTGAGGATTTCACGACTTTGACTTTTGCAGATTCACCGCGAGTAGTTCTAGGTATTATTGAGTGGAGCCGTTAAAATGCGACCTGGGACCAATGGTAGATATAGGGCAGAGTTTGATTTTTTGTGCAACGGAATATTAATGATTCATGTTATAAATTAAGGTGCGTATGAATTTTTTATGCATTTATTAAATTCGATGAGTCTTTGGAATTCGCAAAATGTCCAGTTTATAATGTCAGAGATAAAGAGCGATCCTGTCGACCTTGGTAAAGACTGTTATTTTATACTTCGTTAAGTTAAGGTCTATCATTACCGGATATTAAGTATTATATATATGTAGTAACTTAAAGTAGTTATTAAAGATTATTAGGTATTAAAATTGTAGCATTTGATAGTTTTTTTTTAAATGATTCATATTTGCTTCATAGGAACAATAAAATCTATTTAAAATCAGATCCTATATGAATTCAATCACTAACTTATATTTTTCTATCAGAAATAAAATTGTTATTGATTTAAATTACACTTTTTCTCTATTGAAACTAAAGAGCCGTATGTAAAAGTTATGCATAAGCATAGCCGCATATAGTAAAATATGGGAGCCGCATATTCTTTATGCTTGCATGGATGGAATATAATGCATAAATTATCTTATCGTACTTAAAAATATGAGTGAAAGCGTCATTTGATGATATTCATATTTTCTAATTGTTAACAATTAGTTATAAGAACAGTTACATTAACTGTTTTAAAAATAAAACTTTTGAGTTTAGTTAAAATAAGCGATCGCACTCTCTTAAACACGCCTGTTATTAAATATGACATGTATGATTTATACCTCAGTTTCTAACTACTTCACTCAATGTAACGATAGACTATTGGATGATATCTGTAATAATACTGTCACAGTAACCTTAGTATATTCCCTTATTATGTAGATCATTAGATTAGGTCAAACTGTAAGCTTCAGTGCACTTGTGGTTTGCAACGCGCGGCCGCTCGCGTAATTCACTTTACACTCACCATTTATTTTGTAATGGATTATTTAATTTATCTCGTTTAGTAACAAGAAAGCGTTGATATTTATCTTTGGTTCAATATTTTTTTGAATAAATACATAACTAGGTGTACATTTATTTTAAGTTTAAAAGTAAATCTCTCTTCTTTAACTTCAGTCTGTTTATACAGTACCACATATATATTTGTGTATACAGTATACAATAATACCGTAATTTCTATTAAATTAATATTACAAATACGAGTTTTATGCTTTGGTGTAAATTGTGTTAAAATTATAAGCGATAAAGTTACAGGAAACAAATAAATTTTTGCGATGATTACACGACAATTATACACAGGAATTATACGATTTTTGTAACACATATTCTATACATATAGTAAACGGAACTCCTCCGATTACGCAACCGGCTGCCGCTTTCTCGCCTGAGGTCGTCTGTTAGAGGAAATAAATATTTAAATTCTTCAGAGTTCCTTACGGAAAATACCAGAATCTTTAGATTTTTTTGTTCGTTTGTTTTATTGTTAACTTCAAAATATGACACATATTATTTTTTGTTAGTAGGAAATAATTTGACCGCAACACTTTTAAGTGATTTTTGAGTAAATTGTTTTTTTGAAAAATTCCTAATACAGTAATATTTGGCCATGGCAATGTCTTGAATATTTAAATAAGAGTATTTTTTACCCTTCGATCCTTACAGGTATTTTATTTTAGTTTATCCATTAACGGTAAAAACTAGAAGTTAGTAGTTTCAAATTTTTATTGGTATAACACATGCATAGCATCTATATTTCTACTTTTAGTTTTATAATCACGGTGTACAAGCATACCTTATATATGTTACACCATGGCGCTTAATTTACATTCCGCTAACAAAGTGAAAATCGCGTTAAACTGATTGACACATGCAATATTTAACTTAACATAACCTAAGGTTGAAAGGTATTTTTCATGTAAGGCCGCTCATCTACGAAACATTAAGATTTTTCATATAAATATTTAACGTTTTGTAAAACTCAGAAGTCTAGCAACAAAAAGTCAATCATATCCCAAGACTAAGATATTTAGTAAGACTATAATAATAATTAATACTGATAAAATGATTATTGTCATTAAATCAACTGTAATTCCATATTTGAGAAACTAATTAAAATTAAACAAATAACCTGTACCTCTATTGTTTAAGTTATATATAATTACAATATTGTGTCAGTTCGTCAATTTTAACAGTAGCAACCGATAAAAGTTAATTCATACTCGCATCTAATTGCAAAAATATTGCGTCAAAATTATGTAACTAAACCTACAAGGTAATATTAGCTTAATGCCAAAGAAAATAAAACTTAGAATGCTATACAACTTTGAGCTATAAGATGTGGTCGTAATCGGTGCATTGAGCATCGGTGTTTGATGCATTGCAAGTCTAGTTCCTGATGTATATAATCTAAACACATTAAAACTATCAAAAAATATATCTAAAGAGAATAATTTTAAAAGAGAATTGTATGAGATATCTACATTTCAATATGTATTACTAATAGATTTTTTGTTAGGTTTCACATTTTCATGTTTTGTGCGTTGCCTGAAAGAGATTACTTGATAAAGATAACTCACGTCAATTTTGTATTTACTAACACATGTTACTTCAGTTATATCATTCGTGCAAAAAAATGCAAAAAAAACTATATTAAAATATAAGTAGTATCTTAAATAACAGATGTTACCGATATATAAACCCTGTTTTGTTTATTCGCTTTCTATTGATGCGTATACTATTATTCAGTCTATTGTCAAGCCAGATCACCTGCTACCGTCAAAACAAACATGAAAGTGATATTGGTTATGCAACACCGACGCGCCTAAGCTTTCTATTCATCTATCCATTAATATTAAATACATATGACGTTAGATAACATAACAATTATACACATGATTAAAAATCAATTGATGACTTAAAATGACATAAAAATATATATAAAGCATAAAGATTCAGATATATTTATCTCATCAAAGTAGATAATACAAGTAAATACTTGGTGAGCTTGTGAACGCGCGTTGAAGTCTTTTATATGTCGCAACTGATGCATATCATTTATATGGTAGCTTTCAATATATAATGTATTTAGAAATAAAACTAATGATTTTTCTTTTGTTTATCATATCGTTAAATTATATTTAATCTATTCTGTAAACGATAATTCAGCTTAGCTTTATTTATCACATGCTTATTTTAAATCAGAACGTTTACGTTGGTATGTATGTATGATATTTAATATTACTTAGTCTGGCCATAAATACTGTTACTATTCAAAAAAAGAAAATATTACGTTTGAATTTGGAATCTGTCATTTTTATATGATTGCTTGATGTGTTTTCTTATTTTCGCGCCATTATATTGTTAAATATTTTGTTATATTAAAATGGAGTGGGGTGATAAAGAGAACCGAATCGCTGTGATTGCCTTACATAAAGTAGGTATGGAGAAAAGTGCAATTTTTAAAACCCTCCACCCGCTTGGTATTAGTCAAATGTTTGTTTACCGGGCTATTGATAGGTACAATGATACCTCCTCTGTTTGTGACAGAAAAAGATCTGGCCGTCCACGTACCGTTCGTGTGAAAAAGGTGATTAAAGCAGTTAGGGAAAGAATTCGAAGAAATCCTGTCCGTAAGCAAAAGATTTTATCTCGGGAGATGAAGATAGCTCCTAGAACCATGTCGCGTATATTAAAAGATGACTTAGGACTTGCAGCCTATAAGAGACGTACTGGTCACTTCTTAACTGATAATTTAAAGAAGAATAGGGTGGTAAAATCCAAACAACTACTTAAGCGGTACGCAAAGGGAGGTCACAAAAAAATTTTGTTTACGGATGAGAAAATTTTTACAATTGAGCAGTATTTTAATAAACAAAATGACCGTATTTATGCTGGAAGCTCTAAAGAAGCTTCGCAATTAGTAAACAGAGTACAACGTGGGCATTATCCCACTTCAGTGATGGTTTGGTGGGGTGTTAGCTATGAAGGGGTGACTGAGCCATATTTTTGTGAAAAAGGTATTAAAACGTCGGCACAAGTTTATCAAAATACCATTCTTGAGACGGTAGTTAAGCCTTTAACTAACACCATGTTCAATAACAAAGAATGGTGCTTTCAACAAGACTCGGCACCGGGTCATAGAGCTCGATCCACCCAATCTTGGTTGAAAACTAACGTTCCGGACTTTATCAGCACTGAAAACTGGCCGTCGTCAAGTCCTGACCTAAATCCATTGGATTATGATTTATGGTCAGTTTTAGAGAGTAAGGCTTGCTCTAAACGCCATGATAATTTGGAGTCCCTAAAACGATCCATTCGGTTGGCAGTGAAGAATTTTCCTCTAGAAAGAGTTCGTGCTGCTATTGATAACTGGCCTCAACGTTTAAAAGACTGTATTGCAGCCAATGGAGACCACTTCGAATAAACATTGTATATTTTTAATAGTTATATATTGATGTATTAAACTAACTCACTATGAAAGGAATAAATGTTACGTATAAAAAAAATCGTGCTTTTCTTTATAACAATATTTATGGCAAGACTAAGTATAGACTAGGCTACTATTTAAATGCAACAATACACGCAATGAGATCTGTGGTGCAAGGTCAAATTGTCATGATCACGTTTACAATGACATTAATAAATCGAATTTAATTAATGCAAATAAAATTCCATTACAGGAAATATTAAACCGCATTCCGAAGAAACTCACAGAATTGGTTGCGTTATAAAATTTTAAACAAGGGGTAGGCTTTTTTTTTTTTTTTTTATAGAAGAGGGGGCAAACGAGCAGGAGGCCCACCATAAAGGTGAAGTCGCCGCCCATGGACACTCAAGTGGCTGGGAGCTCATGAGTGCGTTGCCGACCTTTTAGGGATTTATACGCTTTTTTCTTGAAGGACCCTAAGTCGTAGTGGTTCGGAAATACCGTGGCGGGCAGCTTGTTCCATAACGTGGTGGTGCGTGGTAAGAAGTGTCTTACGAAACGCGCAGTGGTGGAACGACAGACATCAAGGTGATACGGGTGGAATTTCGCATTCTGCCTTGATGTCTAGGCTAGATTTTGTCTAGAGAAACAACAAAAAAGCGTCGTGTATATTATATGTATTATATTATCACTTATATTATTTTTATGTGCAGTATTTTTTGTACAAATTTAATTATAATTTGGCAGATTTCTGTTTACAATTTACATATAAATTATACGTTCGTAAATACCATTCTGAATACGTATCAGGATTTATAAAGTGACTAAGACATTCACGAATATTATGTCAATGTCAAACATATCACGTGGTGTCGTTGAATCACGATTGTAAATCAACAAGTTTAAGATACGCTTAAACTATTGTTATATTTTTAATATTGTTATTGAATGAGGGTTCCCCGGTTCGATCCCCGGTACGGTCAATTATTATGTTATGAGATTTTGTTGGCTTTGTTAAAATATGTAGTTAGTTTAAACTTGCTTGGTAATTTTTAAGGTTTAGGTCTAAAAACTCCATAGACGTAAAACGTTTTTATCTTGAACGAATGCAACCAAATAAAAACATGTTAAGATATGATAATGCTCTGAAAAGTGAGACTTATTTTAAAACTAAAGAATGTTTACTATTCGTTCAATGTCTTTAATATACATACTGCTCAATCTCATTATTATTGTTATGTTAAAAATTCTCCCAGTGGTCTGCCTGACGACATAAACCGATAACTTACGTAGGCTAAATTACCATCAACGAATGTAGGATAAAAACATTCAATGGACAGGGAAATAACATCATACAAACCTGATCGTGTTATAAATTTAAAAATATCGAACATTTATAAAGGTATGAGTCGTATAACTTTTTATATCCGAGTTTATATCATTCATAGTTCAAAGGCTTTAAAAATTATTTTCCAGCCAATTTCGATTTCGTTTGCCCATAACCGGTCACATACTCTCACTTTCATTCAATAGAATACTGGTTCTTGAGGAAATCACTATTTTCTATAATCATCCAATCATAATTTTAAAGCAGTTTCTATAAATTCTTTTAGTTATATCAACCTTTTTGAATTTTGGTCTAAAGAAAATATTACGTAACAGATAGCCTAACAAGTGTATTTTCATTTTAAAAAATTGTGCGATTTAAATTTATCCAAGTATGATTCCATATATCAAAGGCAGAACATCACCAGCTTAAAAGGCTGAGTTGCTATTGTTATATTTACAGATCGGTCTAGTTTGCAAACCTTTTTAGAGTTGGGTATAAAAAGAAATGTGAACCCTGAAGTATCAAGTCAAATTGGGTAAATTCTTGACGTAACTAATCAATGACACGGTTCTAAGTAGTAAATGTATATATTCGATCACTCATGCAAAATGTACCACAAACCGAGGAACCAATTTGGTGATAGCGTGTTTATGATAGCCACTGGTCTCTTCTCACGCGATGGAACATATTAATAGACGAACAAATTGAGTGATCCGTTTTTAATATAATATGAGAATAATTACAATTCAACTTAGAATTAGGTAATCGTTTAACCTTTACATGGCCTTTGAATAATATTACGTTAATATTCTTTTGACCTATAACATTGTTCACGGTTGCGTTGTTTCACATTCGTGTTTACCGTGAAGATTGTCCGTCTTCTAGGCTCCGTAGCTTGCAGCCATTGTTATCCAATCCCGACAATTTATTTTTAGTATGGCATGATTCACAGCTTAAATATGATTTTTTTGATAAGGTACTTTCTAACAAAAGAAAGCCAATAAAATCAGTTCCTCTATAAGGTCACACAAATGTTGACGGGGATTGAACGCGGGACTGCCCGTGAGCATTTCGTATTGATATCATATTTTATAAAACCATAGATAATTATGTTCTACTGATTTGAAATATACCTATTATTTAATTGTAACAAGACAATTCAAGCGTTGCCAATACTTATTTCGTATATATATATACTTTTTCAAGTATATATATTATTATATATTAATATATGTGCCACATAAATAGTGGAAGCGATATAAGAACTATTATCTATACATCGATGTATATCAACATTCCTTGTAATTAGTGTAACTAGAGCGTGTAGTAACGTCAGTGAAGACTGTTCCTCATTTACTTGTACGATAAGGATTTTGACGCAGTCTCTTCGATCACAGAAATATTTCAATATACAATATTCAAATAAAAATTAATAAAAGGTTATTATTGCACGTTTTTGTATAATAATACATAATTGAATAATAATTCAATTTTAAATATTTCAGAAAAGTTGTTTTCATCAAAAAATACTAAGTTGGGGTTAATTGTTAATATTTCAACAAATTTGGAATTGTCGATGGTGCAAAATAATTCTACAAACCAGTCCAGCGTGGGTTATTACTGTGATGTCCCAGGTTGAAACTTGACGACCTTGCGTTAAAGCGGAAGGCATAGCAGAATGATTAATAAACTACATTTTATTGGGACCTTTGAGTTATTTTTATTGAATATGTTAATAGTCTCGTTTGCCTGTGAAATATTGATGGTTTCGACATAAAAAGTGGTATACAAAGATGAAAAATCATATTTACAAGGTATCAACCTCGTGGCTTATTCCGGAAAAACTTTACAGTAGCTTCTGCATAATTTTTCAACATATTATGTAACATATGGCGCATTATAGCGGTTTCATTATTCACTCATACATATTATGTATAGAAATATAATTCTTAGTTTGCGTAGTTTGAAATAAACAACTTAAGTAATTTATTAGGTAACGAAGTATTAATAGCATTAGTATGTGGCTTTTAAGGCTCAAAATATGTGAGGATAAATGAACCATTAATATTGTAATATTTTGTATTTCCGTTATGAACGTGTAATTTAATTACTTATTATGTACTATATACAATAAATTAAATTTTGATTTTATATAAATGTGACATGTCGTGTTGGTATAAAAAGTATGATTGACTTTAAAAGAAATCTCGATGGTTCTATAGACAAATTTATAATAATAATTTCCTGTCTTACAAACCGGAACATAACGTTAATACTCAAATATATTTTAGTTTATACCCACAAATATGGGATAAAAAATGTTCTATTTATATCAAAATACAACCTTATATTGAATAAGAGAACAATGAATGATTAATCCAGTCGTGCGTAAGACGTAGAAAGTAAACTTTCGTTGAGAGAATGCTGTACAGGAATCAAACCTGTCGTCCCTTGTTACGCAATAAGTTGGAATTGCCTTAATTTGTTGACACATGTGAGGTAATATTAGAAAACCACTATTTATATGTTGTTTTATATATTTGAACACGTTTCTACATTTTAGTAATAGGGTAATTAGTTAAGCATATTAGTTAATGTTTGTGTTAATTAACAAAGACTTTTAGCACTCTAATTGAACATAGCTGCTTTATTATATCCTTCTTAATATGATACTTTAGTGAAGTATATTATCGCTAGGGTACAGTAGCCAATTCTACATTAATGCCTTAGGCCCCAAATAATTAAAGTAAAAACGTAAAAAAGTAAAAAGTTTATAATTTTTTTTATTATTATTGTAAGTAAAACATTGATTTTATACTGAATTTTTAACAGTAAATAATTATTTTAAAAAAATACACTTGCCTAAAATACTATTTCATTTCTTTCAGGCTTTTATCTTTAATTATAAATTAGAATGATACTGTACATTAAAAACCAAATAAGGCTTTATCTGGGTCTCAGGAGTGAATGCTGAGCCCCATGGTCTTTGGTGGCGAACGACTGAGAAGAAAGCATTTGCAACTCTCAAAAAATGCGTCTTCCCATAGTTAGTATGTTTGTTGGTTGCCACGGAAAACATAGTATTAATATTACGATACTCAATAGTTGTACGAACCCACCGATAGGCATTACTTTAAATTCGCTTACAACACGCTATAGGAATGGGTGAAATACGAGGTTTCATATTCCGACTCAGTCGTTAGTGTGGCAAGCTATGGCGCAATGCGTGAACGCAATCTTTGGGTTATTTCTGCATAAAAAATTATCTAAGCTATGTCCTTAGCAAATAATTATAACATAATAACTCTAGCCTGCTATTCACTATTTAATTTACCTAATCAGTAGTCAGTACCAGGTATCAATAACCTGATGCTGTTCTCCTTCAATGTGTGAGCTTACGGTAAACGTGGTACAGCTAATAAGCACTGCCAGAGTTATCGGTAATTGGCCACAAGGAACAAAATTTGTAGTGTAAAGTATTTGTTTACATAAATATTGTGCAGTATTTTGCTGTTATTAATTACGTTTCTCATGTCGTGTGTACGTATATTTAACATACGTTTTCTTGGTAAGGGTTAATTCCAGGAACCATACGATTATATTATAGTCTAAAAAGGTATATATTGTTTTCTGTTGTTATATATTTGATAGATCATAAATCAATTTCTAAATAAGGTATGTCTTGTCTTATACATATTTATTTTATACAGCAAAGGTGGAATAACAATACCAGTGATGTTTCCAAACTATTTAGAAAATCTTAAAGTGACAATAGATTTACATATGTCGTAAATTAATAAGTCCATTGTTCGCGTGAGGCAACAATCGTCAGAACCACCGGAAACGTCCGGATTAACCAAAAAGCATGAAATTATAAACACTGATTTCTTCACTTTACAGTACTTGCACAAGCTATGTAAAATTACATTATGTTGTTTTAATAATAAGTCTCAAACAAATAACTTGATAAGGAGTAGCGTTCCTTCTTCCTTAAAGGCCGGTAACTCACTTGTAAGCCTCCTGGCGTTGCAGTTGTCCATGGGCGGTTAGCACATCACTCGAAGTGACCCACCTGCATGTTTGCCTCGGCTTACATACAATAATTGTTTAATTTTACATATTCAATTCACTCTCATCTCCCTTTTCGTAATACGCAAATTAATACACCGATTAAATAGAGTAGTGACGACTTTTTTGTCAGTTCTACGGGCGTACCCTTGATATGAGTTGAAGCAGTCGGTGAGTGAGATCTTCCGGTGCCCATCCTTTCCCCTCCCCCGTCCTCTTCCCCTCCCCCGTCCTCTTCCCCTCCCCCGTCCTCTTCCCCTCCCCCGTCCTCTTCCCCTACCCCCCTATTTTCTAATTTTCCTATAAAGGCCGGCAACGCACTGACAAGCTACCAGCGTTAGTGTCTATGGGCAGCGACTTCACCTTTATGGTGGGCCTGCTGCTCGTTTGCCCATCTCTTCTATATAAAAAAAAACTGCTACTTATTTATATATATATTTATATACTTTTTACATATATACAATTCAAAGTCGTAAGTATTATTATCATTGTGCCATTCAAGCGGAAATTGATGAGACGAATGGTATTAAACTATGAATATTCAAAGCACGAAACCATTTAGAACAGTTAGGAACCCTTTTGTCGTTCTAACGGTTCAACTTCTTTCTGAATTAGACCAGGCTGAAGACGGAATACTGATTGCATTGTCAATTAATTGTGACATTTAAGACGCGTCCACATAAGACATGAATAAAATACTATTGTAATTATTACCTTAACATGATATTGTTATCGTTAGATTGGCCATAATACCAATTTTACAATAATAATTTATTAGCTTTGTCAGTTTGTAGTTAGTCAAAAGTCCATCTCAATTTGACCATTACACATTTGTTTTATTTTTCTTAATTTATATCTATATTTTTGTTAACGTATAGACATTTAAGATAGACATTCCTTATATTAACCTAACTAATATAACTTAAAAAAAAACAAAACACAAAACTGAAGAAATGTAAAAAGTTTGGGTCTCTGTGGCAGAGTAACAGAGTTTTTTAGTTAATGATTAAAAATAGATAGGACCCGGACACGTGTCAAAGACGTCGCCTACGCATTTGTCTCAAAAAAAAACACTATACATGAGTCTACACAACTTGAATTTTAACAATTTTTTTTTAAATAATGATAATTTGTAGTTAGTTAGTTAGATAGTTTGTAGTGTTTGTAGTGAAGCAACGTATGCATTTATACTTTATTGCGATATAAAACTGTGCTTTGAGGTCAAGAACCCTTTATGACGTAACATTACAATATTGACAAAAAGATTGTCGAGTAAAGAACGAACGTAGCAAAAAACTTAAAAAATAGGGACGGTTAGTAAGGGAGACTTCAATAAGTCACGCCATATTTCTTAAATTATCAGGTATCTTAAATAAATAAGACCCGTTCTCAATTGATCAATTTAAAAGTTAGTAGCGCGTAACATTGATGTTTGATTTATTATTTGTTCATATTGTCTTCTTTTGTTTGCAGGGAAGCACGAAGTGGCTGGCAATATTGGTAGCAGTTTTAGCACTTGCAACACCAGGTTAGTTTTAGTATAGACCACGTATTATAAACCATGTATATAAAAATAAACAAAGCTGACAATGATAATTTCCTTCTTTGGATGGAAATGAATGCAAATTCATTACAGAAATGTGTATTTGCGACCTATCCATATATGGATATTCATGTTTTGCTCTTTTGTCTCATGAACAATAGACTATTTCGCGATACAAAAGTTGTTTTTTTGTGTTCTTAATATATTTAGGTATGTATGTATGTAGTTTATCAGATAAGCATATATAAATACACATACATCTTTTATGTTTATACACACTTGGGCCCATAAACTGAATTAATAAAAATATTGTGATAATACATTATAAATGGGTATTGTCAGGTTGAACCAGGTTTTGTCTTCGTAAAAATTTCATAGCCTAGTGACTTTTACTAGATTCTGTGCGGGCAGATTGACTGCATACATTACGAATGGGTGTGGCTTGATGAACTTTGAAAACTACAGTTAATTACCCATTTCAATGTTAACGACATTAATTTCGGTAGGTTTTTAGAGGTGTTTAGAGACTGATATATATGTTAAAACAATTGATCACATCAGTTATAAAAAAAATAAAACAACCGAATTCCTTATTTACACTGAAGTTAATAAATATTAATAGTTTTCTCTTATACATAGGAAATGTAATAGCAAAAAGTCCACATTGAAGGCTGAATAATAATACAATGCGCTATTGTGCGCCCACTCGCTGAAGTGCATTGGCCTGTTGTCGTATATGAGACTTCAGAAGTAGTGCGTCTAATTTAAAAATAACTTTATATTCGTGACTTTTGTACACTTACAAATGGTCAGAGAAATTATCAAATTGTTGACTCTACATTGACTACTTATTTGCCAAATGTAGAGCGTAGAACTGGCAAGAAATACACTCCTTTAAATCACTTAGTATATTTTACAGAACGGTCGTAGTATGTTTCTGTCTTTAAAAGTAACTTTGCTGCCCTTCGCAGATTCCTTTGATAGAATGCATTCTAAAAATAATTTGATTTACTTAAGTTTTGAATCAGCCATATTTTTAATCATATTACGTGTGGTAATAAAAAGCTTTTTGTTTCAGCTTTATCAAGCTCTCCACGGGTCGTTTGCTACTATACAAATTGGTCGGTGTACCGGCCAGGCACAGCCAAATTTAATCCTCAAAATATAAATCCATACCTGTGCACGCATCTTGTGTACGCGTTTGGAGGCTTCACTAAAGACAACACACTCAAGCCTTTCGACAAATACCAGGATATAGAGAAAGGTAAGTTTTTTTTAAATACCGACAGAAAAAAAAGCAATTGTCCTTATAAACATACGTACTTATTTAAGGATATGGTTTTTAAAATTCCCCGTAGGTCGTGTATAAGTCGTTATTACAAGTCAACACTTTCAAAAATCTTTTTAGTTATTTTATCAGTTCAATTCTATTAAAAGTTATGCCAAAAAGAGAACGAATATTAAGTTCTGAATAACAATAATGATGTAACAGTGTTATAGCAATAAAAAAAGGTAATTTACGAGTGCAGCGACCTCAAATCTATCGACAATTCAGTTTCCGCAGTTTAACACTACTGAGAAATACAACGATATAAAATAAACGCGTTGAAATATTATTGACATAACATAATACCATTTTAAAAATGAAATAAAATAACTTATCTTATTTGCTACGATTAGGTATTGCAAAACTGCCAAAAAAACCGTATCATTAATAAACTGTAATTCAATTATTAATATTCATTAATGACTTTATTTTTAAATATATCTTTTTCCGCTAGATTTTATACCGAAATCTATCTATGTACCAAATCGAAAATATCTTTATCCACATAGGTAAACTATGGTACACTTAGGAATCGTCAAAAACCATAACTTATAATAAATGATGACTCTACTTTTTACTGACTACATTTACTGTCAGTTCCTAAATCAAGAGTGTAAAGCGGACGAGAGGAATTGGCAAGAAAAACTTCGCCACTCCTTAAAGTCGCTAAGCATTTTTACAGATTGATCGATCTAAATTTTTCATTATACGTGCCGTAGTCAAGATTCGACTAATGTTTTATTATCTACAGGTGGCTATGCCAAATTCACTGGCTTGAAAACCTATAACAAGAACCTCAAGACTATTCTAGCAATTGGAGGATGGAATGAAGGATCCTCCCGATTCTCTCCAATGGTCGCATCCAAGGAGAGAAGAAGGGAGTTCGTTAGGAATGTTATTAAGGTAATTATTTTACGTTTTTATCCAAGTATTTATTTAAATAGGATGAGACATTATGGAAAATTACAGTTTATCCTGACATAATATGTTATTTAAGTCTAGCATACTTTACTAATATAAATATTTAGAATATGCCTGATATTACAATATCTATTAAGAAAATGTGAATTTTTGTGTTTTATTATAAAAATTATCAGTATCAACTTGTCACAAGTGAGCCTTACAAGTAAAAAAGGTGCTAATCTAAAAATGTATATTTTCACAATCTTGCTTATTTGAAGCAAGACTCCATAGTTTTTACATTATCTTACGTATTAGTTGTGAAAAATACAAAACAAGGATTTCTTATGAAATTATATTTAAAGTATTGTACGTTATTTTTGATAAAATGGTATAAAAGCACTTAAAAAATTTCTTTGTGCACCTAATGTAAGCGTTAATTACTTTTCACCGCAAGTCAAGTTATAATCAAACGTTTGAAAGCTTCACTTTCTAACACATTATGCGTTATTAGAGGAGCGGATATCTGGTTGTATAGCGACATCTACAGGAAAATTCTTGTTGAGAATTATTTGACTGTTTAAATGTCTAAAAATAGTCTAAAACCACCTTTTTATTACTTCAAAAAGAGGTTATCAGTTAAACCTATATGTATATCATAATTTAGAATTGTAATTTGAGATACGTCCTAAGAATTACGTCGTGTTTTTATAATATACTAGATGAACCGGCAAACGTTGCTTTGCCATACAAATTATTTATATACGTGGTAGTCATACTATTGTATTGTAGCTTATATGACACGTTTGTAGGTTTACCATAGCAGTGCCATCGATTGATTACTTACTCAATTCAGTCGAAAAGTATCGACATCTGTTAGAATCTTTTGGAGTTAACAGATAATTGTGATTGTCAATTAATTATATAGACAAATAATTTGCAATAAAATAAAATTAAATATCTAATCTATAATTAAAGATCTAAGCTATCCTATATCTCAAGTTGGACCAGATTGCTCACGGTGTGCCAATTTAATTTAAAATCGGTTATTTAGTTTAGGAATCCATCGGGGACAAACATCATGACAGGAGATTTATAAATATAAGATTCGCTAACTCGACATTAGATATGGATTTTGTCATTTACAGAATCCACTGACAGCTTATAACTGTTAAGTTCCAATTAATGAATACGCACTTTCTCACAGTTCCTTAGGCAAAACCACTTCGACGGTCTGGACTTGGACTGGGAGTACCCAGCATACCGTGACGGTAGCAAGCCGAAGGACCGTGAGCATTACGCCAAATTAGTGAAGGAGTTACGCGAAGAATTTGAAAGGGAATCAGAAAAGACAGGCAAATCACGACTACTACTGACGATGGCTGTACCTGCCGGCATTGAATATATACAGAAGGGCTACGATATTAAGACTTTGAACAAGTATGTAGTACATTATTTTATAACACATAATACATTATTTAGGTCAAAATTAACAAATTTATTTTTATTTTTTGCACTTAAAAGTCAAACTCAAAATATCTTTATTCAAGTAGGTCTTTATAAAGACACTTTTGAATCGTCAATTTCTACACTACCGTGCTACCGGTTAGAAAGGCAATAATATACCGAGAAGAACCGGCAAGAACCTTAAACAGTAGAAGTAGACGATGTTCATACATATAAGAGCAACGGGCGGCCTTATCGCTAATAAGTGATCTCATCCAAATCAAAAGTTAGTTAAGACGATAAGTAGATTTTTAAGAAGTTTTTTCCAGAGAAGCACCTCTCTTAGGGTAGAAGTTCAACAGTCCATTTCTTAAACGTTATTCTTTAGTGTCTTTGTGTGAACGACGCCTAATACATTTTCATTCACGTAAAACGTACACAATAGAAAAAACTACTAAATATATTTGATGTGGTTTCGATCACATTTTAAATTATAATGGATCACATACTTATTAACAAAAATATTTAGAAAGCAATCGAGCGACACTTTACCAAGTTAATACTGTCGAAGTGACGACAAAATTACTAAAATCCTTATATTTTATTATTCAAGTCCAAAATTCGTAATACACAAGCTTAAACATTGCATAATTTAGTTGGTATTTACAAAACAAGTTAATATACTATTAATATTATCACAAAGTGAATGTAAACGATGCTCCTGCAAAGTTCAAGGTGTGTCGCCACAGCGTTACCTTCACCGCTGTCCCGGAAATGATCAATACATGCAAATATTTGAATGCATCTTCAAAAAAGCGTATCACCTAGTTATGGGTGAACAAACAAAACAAACCTTTTAATCCTGATGGTGTTCACATGTATTCTTGTTTGTATTATTATATATATATTGTATTTTGTTATATCTCTTAAATGTTTCAAGTTCCCTTATAATTGTTTTGTGTGTAGACCTTGTTTTATTATTTTATATATATATTTTTAAATATATTTAGCACATAAGATATTTGGGGACGGATGTAATAAAATAAAATATTGGCAATTGAGCAACTTGGGTTTTTCCCAGTTGAGAAAGTAAACTTAGCTTTTGACGTTCAAAAGTGGTAGAACTTAAAATTACTGATGAGCCTCCTCTGATCATGCCTTGAGCTTGTTGCATGTACTTTTGAAATCGGTAATGGTATATATTCATAGATAAATTAAAATCTATAAACCCGAATGTATTACACAGACATTAGAAGCTATCAAATAATTTCAAAGACAACAAAGTATATGATTAACGAACAAGGTTGCAATGACGGGCGCCATGTAGGTTGTCTCAGGGCTACCAATGTCAATCGACGATCTTACGAAATTATATTAGAGCTACTAAACTGATTACCCGTTTCAATGCGCTTATTAAATTAATTTGTAACATTCGTTTTTTATTTATTTCGTCTCACACCGTCTATGTGTATTATTTGTACATTTTTTTTGTAATAGATTGAAAAGGTTTTAATTTATTTCTACTGCCACAAACTACACTAGGTTAACGTAAATATTTATCGTAGCAACTACAAAACTGGTAGATCTATCGAATTTCATCAGTAGATTTATTAATATTGTCAATCAGACAGTAGCCTTCGGAAAGCTCTTGAACTCACATATTGTTAACATCTTCACGATCAATTTCCTAACAAATCAGGGACTATTAGCAATTGTATGTGTTTAATATGCGAATTGCCACTGAACACGATTCTTGCGAAATGGTGACACCTCGTTGTGTTCCAATGTCACGTGGTATCATCTATCGATTTTATTAAAAAAACATTGACTAAGGCAAGCACTCAAGTCATAAATATCCTTAGTAATCATAGGTCGGATCACCTATTAATTTACGTGAAAAAATAAAGGTTAAAATAGTTATTATTTAGCTTATCTTTACTCACTGATGATAGTATCGCACTATTGTTTTAAAAGTAAAAAAGTCAGTAGGTACTATAGTATTTATTCTTAATAAATTTAAAAAAAAATCATTTTTGCTAAAAAGAGTAATAAGGGTCATATTTATAATAATGATATATAATATTATATCCATCTAAAAAAAATAAATATAGCTCATTCATCACCGTACTAAAAAGGTTCTCGCTTCTCGGCGAATCTAACCAGCCACTACACAAACAATAGGCTTAAAATAGGTCATATATCCAAAGAGGTGGGATGTGCAATGCGTAATATATTCTGTGGCCAAAGTATGATATGTGCTTGAACAATATTTGTAAGGCATCATTAAAAAGGTAGTTACGTGATGAGTGAGCTAACAGAGTGTTGTAATGTTTAAACAATCGAAATGATCCACTAACATCCATAGTCTATGCTTCGTACGGTAGTTTTTTGGTCCATTGATATGTACCAACCAAGCAAACAACTTATTAAGACGACATTATTTATTGAATTTATTTAGACCTTTTCTACGTAAGATTGTATCACTTGTGTACATCAAACAATTTACCATATCTAGATATACGAAGGTTTCAAAATAAACCGATATAAGAAGGCACTTACAACAAAGACCTAGTTTTTAAGCGTGATCAATATTACACAACAATGTCCTTATCACAGCATTTAGGGCGAATATAAACTCGATTCTAACATTGAAATCAACAAGGCATTCAAACTTATTGCGTAGGATTAAAACGAAACTAGTAAGAAACGGATCACGTTATTAATAGTTGAATAGAAAACGTTGAGAAAGTTTCCATAAATATCATTTGTTTCAGGTACTTGGACTGGATGAATCTACTGACATACGACTACCACTCAGCCTTCGAGCCCGCTGTCAACCATCACGCACCATTATACCCACTGGAAGAACCAAACGAATACAGTGTCGACAATGAACTTAACATCGTAAGTACATTAGGAAATGTCTAAAATATATTTTACTGCGTCTTAGTGTACAATTAAAAACTCAATTAGCATTTAAAACCCCTTTTTTTTTCGAGGTGGAAATGCGTTTCCGCATTCCCTGGTCCCAAAGGATAAGGGATATGTGGGACTCAACCCACGCTGGTGTCTCTGCTTTTCAGAGACGAGGTGGGCAATACTCACTAAAACCACCTCGGGTAAACCTACAAGACCGCATTGAAACGGCCCTGGGGTCGCTTTCGCACTCAACCAGGCACGGTTAACCTAGTCCTAGGTTTTAAAGGCTAATTGAGTTTTTAATAAGAAACACGACAGTTGTCATATTAACAATATCCATAAGGGCACGAAGACTCATAAGGATTGTTTATGGTTCAAACCACTTATTTATCGTATTGCAGGATTATACAATACAATTCTATCTGGAAAACGGTGCGAGTCCAGACAAGTTGGTGCTTGGTATACCAACTTATGGTCGCTCGTATACGCTGTTTAACCCTGATGCTGTAGAGATCGGCTCACCAGCTGATGGCCCTGGTGAACAGGGAGACGCAACTAGGGAGAAGGGCTACTTGGCATTCTATGAGGTTAACATTTATAGACATTTGAAAAATATTAGTTATTTTAAATTAGAAACCATTTTAATGTTTAAACATAAATTATTAACGAATGGAAATCATGTAATATATGTTAAGTAACCTATATTCTATACAAATCTAGTTCTGCCTTAGCGCAAGTATTATAATTTAAAAAAATGTGATAGATAATAAATCAAAACATCTATCAAGATTACTTTGTTTATTATAGATCTGCGAAGCGCTTACAACCAACAAGAGGAAGCGAGCTATCGACTCTGACGAGGAGGAGTCAGAGGAAGAGTCAGAAGAGGAAGAAGAGAAGCAGGAATGGACAGTGATGTACCCAAATCCGAAAGCCATGGGGCCGGTGGCGTATCGAGGCAATCAGTGGGTTGGATATGACGACATCGATATCGTTAAGAAGAAAGGAGAGTACGTGGCTGAGAGAGGCCTTGGAGGTAGGGATTTGCTTATCTTTTATTTAACTATCGCAAGTTTCAATTTAGAACCAAAAACAATATATTATTAAAATAAATTAAGTCTAGAAGTTTCCACCGCTTTCATATATTTTTAGAGGTAACGTTTTGTATTATCGTTATGTATATATATAATGAAAATAAAAAGAAACGATCGTCTATTGATTTTAACATGTATAAAGATGATTTTATTTCGAACATAAACTTTGAGGATACCGGATCATTGGCACTGATGAATACTTGAAATAACAGAGAAATAATTATGTTGCTTTTCCACAGACACATTTTTTATTTAAACATATTGTTATATTCTTAGGTATTATGTTCTGGTCAATCGACAATGACGATTTCCGTGGCAACTGCTATGGTAAACCTTATCCCCTGATTGAGGCTGCAAAGGAAGCTTATATAGCTAAGTTAGGGTATGTTTAAACAAATGATTTCATTTAGTCTTTATAAGTATCCATACAAAATATTTAAGTGAGTTAGATTATCGTCGATCTAAATAATAAATATCGCAGAATGAGTTGCATCAATTCTCTATTAAATAAATTATTTATTTAATAAATTACTTTTTTTGGCCTTGACATTAAATTTAAAGCCTTCAAATGTGTTTTCGTAGGTTTATGTTTCATAATATAAATAAAGGTTATTCTATCTAATGAATTAAATAATGTCAATTTTGATTATAAACTAAGCGAGTAAAACAGATGTATTTTTATATCATTTTGTGTAAAAAAAATAATCAATTTTTAACTTTTCAGATCGACAGAAAACACTGTAAGACAGATCGAGCCATCGAAATCAATTGGTTTGAGTAGTAATAGAAGAAAATCGAGACCTCGTCCAACAACAACCACACAAAAGCCAACCACAAAGTAAGTTTATAAAACTAAGTTATAAATGTCTGTAAATATTTTTACTACCATACAGTTAGGCAATTAAATGTAATTAAAAAAACTGGGTCAAAATATGGTTAAAATATATATTATACTTTAGGAAAGTTACATTTAAAAATAAAACAATTTAAAAAAACCGGAATACAACAGATTTTAAAGCATTTAGGGTGAGTGTGATTGTCTATGATTGGTGTGGATGGTTGGTGAGCTTTATTTCTGATTTTTTTTATAAAGCTATAAGATAATGTGTTTCATATTTATAGATATTTATGTAACATTTTTATGTTTTAGGAAACCAAAAGTTATACAAAGTTCGACTCCAGCTTGGAACCTGATCACACCAGAACCTCCAACAACACCTGATCCGGGGTCTGGTAAGTTTCATAATGAGTCAGTCTTCAGACACCTTTCTTTCCACCATGTGGTGGAAGGAAAAGTGTTAATTTACTCCAACCAAAAATGGAGGATTCTCAGGCTGATTAAGGCTTGTTAGGAAAGATTTATGTGTTACTTAACTGAAGACATTAATATTCCAGATTTCAAATGTACCGACGAAGGTTTCTTCCCCCATCCACGCGACTGCAAGAAGTACTTCTGGTGTTTGGACTCCGGCCCTTCGGATCTAGGGATCGTTGCTCACCAATTCACATGCCCTTCAGGTAACATTCAATATAATCTTTAATTAATACATTTAGTTAAAAAGAAACAAATGAACGTTAAAACAGCCCAATCTATATATTAATGAATACCCAAATATAATTTCAGGACTCTATTTCAACAAAGCAGCCGACTCCTGCGACTTTGCTCGTAATGTCCTCTGCAAAAAACCGGCTGTGACAACCAAAGCGCCAACAACATTGACAACTAAACCATCCACAACAACAACAACTCTCACCACCACAACAACAACGACCAGACGACCGATCAGACTTACATCTAGAAGCTCTGCGCTGTTTAGAACAACCACTACAACAACTCCTGAACCGGTGGTATGTATTCATTTTTTAGTAAAATACTTAAACTTTTAACTCTATTTTTATGTCTTTTGGTTAATGTTGTAAAAAGCTAAAAATGTGGAATGACTGAATTGACTGTCGTCCATAAACTAAAGTGACGTGCTTTTTGTGGCTCTATTATTGGGAACAAAACTGTTGTTAACGATGACAGAGTTTATGTTAATTGTAAGAGACGTTTACCAGATTAGTGATGAAGACGAGGAAGAAGATGCAACGGATGAAGACGAAACCGATGAGGATGCAGAAGACCCGAAAGTAATTAAAGACCTAATTGATCTAATTAAAAAAGTTGGTGAGTTTGCATTTTACTTATTTGTATATCTATAAGTTTGTTATTATAGTCCTTGTCCGTCCTTGTCCTTGTTCTTTTATAGCCCAGATCTCTTTAATCAATTTGAGACAATATGGTAAGAAATAGTACGGTGACTAAAATATTAATTCCCATGGGAATTTCACTTTGCCTATTTATCTATAGTCTATAATAAATCTTCACATACTATAATATTTAACAACTACCATTCTTCATTACAAAATATGTCATAGAAATAGTTAATTTGTGATTGCGCGAGGTTACTTGGTGAACGAACCCATTTAACAAATATTAAATTGAATCCTTTACGATGTTATTTCAGGAGGAGTAGAACAATTGGAGAAGCATCTTCGTCTGTCAGAAAACGGTGTAAGCCCCGATGGTGTGGTAACCACCACTCCTGCGAATTTCAACAAGAAACTCTACCAAAAGGTTCTAGAACGGGCGAGGGGAAAGAGCAAGTGTGTATACATTTATGTACAAAATTACATTACATACATACATACATACATACATATCATTATTACTAGTCACGAAGCTAAAATTACTCGAATTCTTCCTATTATACAATGAGTACTACTAGAACATGCATAAAAAATATAAATCATCCGACATTTTAAAATTTTATCTCTGTTCAGTATATATAAATAAACTGAAACTTATATTTTAAAATAATTTTCAATGATAATAAAATATTTTTTAGGTATGGCAACAGCATTTTAGAGAGCGGAACACAGAACAGTCGTGGTGGTCCTCAAAATGCGGGCATTGAACCTTCTGATGATCGTGACAAGTTATACAAAAAGGATAGACCTCAGTAGGTTCTTTTTATTTTGTCTTTGGTTTATCAAATATCTCATAACA
The DNA here is from genome assembly GCA_951799465.1 of Leptophobia aripa. Classification (NCBI taxonomy): domain Eukaryota; kingdom Metazoa; phylum Arthropoda; class Insecta; order Lepidoptera; family Pieridae; genus Leptophobia; species Leptophobia aripa. The sequence continues at coordinate 526,362 of OX637268.1, read as the reverse complement.
ATGAAACTGACTTAACTTTAGAACTGTTTATTTTATTTCTATATTACAAGCTACTTTTTCGATTAAAGCCAGAACACTCTTCATTTTTATAATCTTATTAAAGATTCGTTGGAACTTCCAGGTATGTAACAATAAACCGAGCCAGACAAGCATCATCCACTCCAGAACCTCTGGAAAGCTTGGAGGAAGACGAATCCGGTTCTGATGAAGTACAGGAACCGGTGCGAGCTAAGTTCTTGGAGTCAGTAACCAGTAGTGGCAATACTAAGCCATTACAATACGTTAATATAAGAAGAACTCGACCAACAACCGTTAGTAATGCAGAGGATGCAGCGCCATCTAGGTGAGAAATTGGTTCAGTTACTCGACTTATTTAGTGGCACTCTGGTAGTAAAAAAACACAATAATCATTAACTTAAAACATTGTAATTGTTAATTCTAATAATTTTCAACAGAAATGCTCTTTTTGAACGAGACCCCGTAATATCTGTGTCGGAAACAGCTGGTTCAATTGATATTGCAAATCTAAGGCGTACAACGACTCCTGAATACGTCACTATTAGGAGAAGTAGACCTACTACTGAGGAGCCTACTACAGTACAGTAAGTTGCATTAATTTATTTGCTTTAAACAACGCGAATTATTGAGATAGGCACATCTAACCATTTGTACTCTAAAATTGGATGAATTTTTTAAATAAATTTAATTAATTAAGGTTTAAAGTAAATAAAGATTACAACTGAGCTATTATGATAAGTATAACTATACATTTTTAATATAAAAAGAAATAGTGTTCAATTTATTTAAATGTCTAAAGAATCGCAATTGCTTCAGAACCCCTCATATACTCTGATTTAACGATAGTCTATAAAAACTTACTAAGTAACATATATTTGTAGATATCAGCAGCCTGAAGAAGTTGAATCACAAGAAACAGCTTTAGAAAGAGAAATATCGTCACCTTCATTACAACCTCAATACTCGTCAATAATACGAACTCGATCAACGACAGTCGCACCAGAAGAAATTAGCACTCCAGAGCCAACAACGATATTGTCAGTACAAATATCATCATTATTAAACGCTCCTAGTCCGATTGAAGAGACAGAACAGGTTCAAACAGTAGTTTCAAATGAACCTGAACCAACCACCCCAGTTTTAACAACAACAACAACGGTTGCCCCAACCACTTCAACGACTGCCCCAACATCAACACGTCGGAATATACTACGTCGACGGGGCTCTACATCACCTACCACAACAACAGCAGCAACAACAACGCAGGTAAGTTCTAGAAATTACTCTTTTATACGCCGCCGTAGACCACTGTCTCAACCCAACGATATATCTGACTCACAAGAAGTTAATGAAGTTAGGAAAGTTCGGTCAACTACGCCCGATAGTAGAGAGGTCGGAAGTAAGCCAAACGAAAATGTCCAAATCCGGAGATTTAGAGGTAGGTTCCAAAATACGCGTAGCGATGATTCAGTTCCAGCCGCTGATACTCAAGTACGAAGGGGACAGTTTAGACCACAGTTAACGAGAGATGAACTGTTATCATTGACGCCGATTGACCTCGATGATGAAGATGTTGTAGGCAATGAAGATGAATTTGGCAAACATACAACTATTGCAACCAAAATAGAGGATAGTGAAGTTTCAGCAGCTACTATTGATGAAAGAAGGCCAAGTGTATTATCTAGAGGACGTGGTAGATTTTCTATTACTACAGAATCATTAAGCCAGTCACTTGTCACACAGTCCCCTATATCTCAAAAAAGACCAACTTTTGCCAGATTTACACCTCGCCCTTTCGCTAGACAAAGTACAAATGCTCCCACACTTGAACCTTCTGAAGGTAAACTACAATTCGAAGAACCGAGAAATCGAAATCGGCAAACGTTCACTAGACCAAAAATAGGATCTACACCAATAATTCAGGGTAGAAGGCTTCCATTCCCAAGTCGAGTTTCTACTGCAGTCCCAGATAATGTATTAAATGATGACGAAATTATCGAAAACAAGGACGATATAGCTCTTTCAGAAACTGCCATTGAAGAAAAAAATCACGAAGACGATTATGACCAGCTCGAAGAAACGACTAGAACGCCACTTAAATCTCGAGTTACCATTAGGAAGTTGGGAAATTCTGATAATGGTCTTATTAATGAATCTATTATTGATGAAACTGGAAAAAGAAAGTTTAGAGTGATTCGTAGGCGTCCTACAACGACTACTACAACTACTGAATCAATTCCGGTCACTACACCGTTAACTAGGATAAGAAAGATTATCCGAAAGAAAGTCAAGCCTACGGAAGACGATGAAATAAAACCTCAAAATATTGATGTTTTAAATGCAAAATTCAAGGAAGTGCTTCCCAATATACAAAACTATGGCGAAAAGACGAAATTAACTACTATTCCACAATCTGAAGAAATAACAGAAACAACAACTCTTGACGATGAAATAATAACGGAACATATATATACTGATTTAGTTAAAATTAAAACTCAGTCAGGGGAACAGCCAGATGTCGTTAAAGCCTTTGAAGAAAATAATGTATTGGTCTTAGAAAATAATATCCATGACGAAAGTAATAAAGGCATAGAAAATGAGAATATAAAACCTGATCTTGTCGTAATTGAGGATGATAAAACAATTGAAATATCAGAAGTTAGCCCTACTACAAGTGATAATACAAAAGATGAAAGCCTTGTTCAATCCCCACCAGTAAAACAACCTTTAGAAGTGGATAGTATTCTTAATATAAATGATACTTCAATACAAAACGATGATAGAACTGAAACTGACAGTGATATAGGCGATAGTTCCTCAAAAAATATTACATCTTTAGAATCTACTAACGACAAAAAATTGTCTGAAAACAACGGATCTAAGATAGAATCTACGATCTCAGAAGTAACAACAATAAACTCAGTATATACAGATGATGATATTACAACAGTTGCTTCATCATCACAGCCATCATCTTCAACGTTACGTTCGAGACTGCCGTACCGACCTACCAAAAGATTGTTCACCTCGACGACAGAGTCAACACCGTTAAGCAGTAGAACTTTCAGTCGAAAATATAATCCAGGTGCATACACAAGCCCTTCAACTATTGAAAGACCTAATTCATTTAGAAGACCCACAACTAAACGGCCATTATTCTCAAGACCTTTTACAAGGAGGACGTTTCCGACAGCCAGAACTACTCCTAAATATCAAGATGACGAAGAAGAGGAGGAGTATTCAGATGAAGAACTTCTAGATGAAGAACCCGAAAATCCGTTAGTATTTGTACCAAATAGTCAACTTTTCACTAGGAAGCCAGATTCCGAAGAGTACGAAGACAACGAAAGTGAAGATAGGCCAGAAGAAGATGAAACAGATGAAGGTGAAAATTATGATGATGATGAGACTCATGTAAATAAATTTACACCATCAACCAGAAAACCCTTCTTCAAACCTCGTATAGTGAATTCCAACACCTTTAGGGCGTCAACATTAACAACAGAATTACCTAGATCAATAAGCACTAGTAACCAAAATAAAACCCTTGGTAGAGTGGCTAACCAACCAATAGATTTAACAAAGAAAAGAAAGCAGAATGTTCCGGTTGGTTATAATTTCCAAAAAGCAAACGCTCCAAGTCTTTTAAATATAACTAAAACAACTCCAACTGAAAACTTAACAAGTCCTCAGACAACTACCGTTTCTTCAAATTCTGCAACTAACCCCACCACTACAAATACTGACGATGATTATTTATCGATGACTGAAAGTGCAACAACGTTATTGGATAACAGTAATGTAGAGAATGAGAACATACTTACTACTAACATTAATGAACACGAAACCGTTACTTCGGAGATGGAAATTGATAATAGAACAGACGACTACTTAGAATATACAACAAACTATCCAAATACGAATGATGATTCTTACGCAAACACCCAAACGGAGGCGGACGTAAATAAAGCTACAGAAAGTGAAAACCTGGTTACGAACAATATAAATGAAATTACAACCACAGCAAGTGCAACGGAAATTACGACGAACACACCCGTATCTCCTATTGTCAGAACACAATTCGACAAACTATTTTCCATCAGCAGAATTGTTGAAGTCTCATCAAAATCTGAAAAACATAGATTAAATAAAAATAATGAAACAAGGCTAATAGAGGAAGGTAAAGTGATGATTGAAAAGAAGCCAACTGTTGACAAAATCGGTGAAGTTAGTAGATACAGTCTTATAAAAATAGTAGAAGATGAAATTCCAATTTATTTGACAACATTTGGGCACATATACCCCGTAGATAATCCACCTGATAACCCCATTCGTATAGATGAAGCTCGTAATGCTAGAGCTTTATTTGACTATTCTGATGTTCATAAAGAAAACCTTGTGGCTTCAGAAAGTATGAATGAAGCTTATAGACACGTGAATAGGATATCAAAGCCAGAAAAAAGTATCTCAGATAAAAATAAACCTCAGGAAGAACACATTAACGATGATGATTTTTTGTCTTACATTAACGAAGACAAAAAGAAAGAAAATCCAGAGGAGCAAGATTCTCATCTTTATTGGCAGTTCGTTCCAGCCGCTTATGAAAGCGAAAGAGATAAACAAAATAAACCTGCAAAAAGTTTTGAAATTATAACACCACGCGCTGTTGTCGCAAATCCTTCAACGTTATCATTAGAGGGGCTTTTTAAGACTGAAAGCCCTATTGAATCACGCAAAACAAGTGAAAATCGTAATCAACCATTTGTCGTTTACTCCTCATCACTTCCAACCCAAAAAGAAGAGCCTAATATTGTCAAATTACATATTTTAAAATCTGAAACTGGAAGAAGTATTGAAACATTTGCAAAGGGACAGGAATTAAAAGGATCCCCTGTTAAAGAGGACGCTACTGTGAAATATCCCGTATACGTTTCAGTCATATCCTCATCCGAAGCCCCTATTCGTTCAACAGAAAATTCGGTATTGGCTGTGGTTTCCACGATAACGACACAAAATCCTAGCACAAGCCCACTTTTAGAGCTTTTGACGACAACAGAGTTACCATCACGCGACACTCCACGGTCCACAACTGAAGCTGTTCTAACCACAATTACCGAGACTCCCACATCCGAAATTATCACTGAAGAAACAACTACAATTAAAACATCACCTCTGGACATTAAAAGATCTAAGTACTTCCCTAAAAGACCAATAATTAGACCATCTAATATAACAAAATATAATCCAGTTAGAAGTGGAAGGTTAATCAGCACAACAACAAAATCTCCATTTACTCCGAGTAAAACACGTTTCTCCGCAAATAGGTCGCCAAACGTACCAGTAGATGTAAGGAAAAAGAGTACAAGCAAAGCCTTGAGGAGTTTTACAACTGAAACCCCAAGGTCGACGACCGAGAAGCGTCCAGTTATTAAGCCGGTACGGCCTGTTAGACCTGCGTTTTTTCCACGAAGACTAACCACGCCCTCTACAACTGACGTTGACACATAATCATACAACCACACATTGACTGAGTTATTTTATAAGGCAGATATATCGTTGGGTGCTTTAAGAATGCTTCGATTCAGAAAAAAAAATGATTAGATATTTAGTTATTTCCAGTAATGTTAAGTGTACATAGGATTGGTTTGATTGTAGTCATATATAGAGATTATAGCTTTAACTTAATTATTTTAAAGGAAGTTTTTCTTACCAAAAATATTGTGTATTGTGTAAGCCCGTTTTGGTCGGAAGACTTTCAAACGAGTTAGTTTATAATACGTATAAGAATATTTAATGTTAGATTATATTGTTACCATGTATATAAAAGAATCGGGATTATGTAATCTTATTGTAACTGAATATATAACAAATTTTGTAATAAACAGTTTAAAAAGTAGTTCACGTTATTTTTAGTGATAATTAAGGGTTAACGTAGAATGAAATGAGGTGTGAAATCGTGGATTTATTTATAAAGGTAAGGAATTTTATTGACTGTCTGGCCGTAAAGACTTTAAAATGACATTTTAGGGACATTCAGTAGTTAAATTAGAATTAATTTAATTAAATAAGCTTAATCAGATCAAAAGACTAGTCGTTGTTGACGACTTTGTTTGCGCAAGAATTAATTTTTACTACGAATTCGACCCTGTCAAAAACTACCTAATATCGATTACAATTATAAACATGAAACTACATCCCTGTAATCCGGTCCTATCTGAACGGATAGTTAAAGGAGACGGCAACCCAGGCGCGTAAAAAATATTTTTATTTGAGCTAACATTTATCTGTCGTAATACACAAAACATACAATATAAACATATATTTTTAAGTCCATCGGTTTTCTATACTTTCCGATTTCTTTTATATATTGTAGAATTTACATTATATATATCTTCACCGCGTCGCACATATTTTTGATTAATTCAGAACTTGTACCGGAGTGTCTTGCTGACCCTGGCTCTTGTCCATGACCAAAGGCCGAGTTAGATGCGTTACGTTTGTTTTCTCTTGCAACACACACCGTATATATGAGCCTACAGAGGTCCTTTATCCACATTAGCATAATAAAAATATAACTTAATATTTTCCTAATGTAAAAATTAACGATTACCGCACGTTTTGGAATTGAGTATCCATTCGTTTCTCTGGTAAAGCCATTATTCATATATTTGGCATGGCGTGTCTATATGGAATAGTTACTACTACAAGTAAACTTACAAATATAAGAAAGTTGAGAAATAAAATTTTATTAAAAAACGGTGTAGCTTTTGAATTAATCCAACCGATTGTCATATCTTATCGTGTAAAATGTCAAAAGCATAATAGACTTTGCATTATGAAAATGTCTACGATTACATTGTTAATCGAGACGAGGAATTCCAAATAAATTTACAAGTTTGTAGAATGAATTAATTTATTATTAAAATATTTACAACGTAATTACAATTAGACAACAAAAAAAACAAGTTACGTTGGGTAGTTCTGATACTTATTTTGTTTTTGTCAATACGGGGCCATTTCTTAATTGAAATACAGTTAATTTTATAGTAATTTCATTTGAAAGCGGTGGCAAATTCATCGTGACTCGTTTCCATGACGACGTGTTTCTCACGCGATGTCATCAGAATTTTGTAATACAATTTTTTTTGTCACATTTTATAAATTCACCGCTCTACTTGTGACATTATGACTCTCCAAACACATGACTTTATCCTTGATCAATAATTTGTATATTTATCAACAAAGATAAATCTCTATCCTATAAGTGAAGACCAATAATATCTAACGAAATATACCCTACGTTGTTTACACCCTTCAGATATGAATGTAGAGTCTAGTCTAGTCCTACGCAATTTTAAACTATAACAAAAAATGTGAAAATTCCCGTAGACGAACCACTAAACTGAGATTGGCTTACTTATCTTTTTATGATATTATTTATGACTTGTATGCAGCGTTAAAGAAAATTCTCCCTTAATCGTATTAAGCGTGAATCCAGATATTAAACCGGTACAGAACTTAATGAAATAATTATTATCGGTTTTACATAATACATAACTAACCACTTTAGTAACTCTAATTGATTTGAACAGCGATAGTAATAAAAAGAGGTACGTTCTATGACCACGATAGTTGGAATGCACTCAAAACGAATTCAATAAATTTTCTTTTCTTTGTTTACAAAGACAAAAAGTAGTTACGCTTTATATGAAATGATTGAACATTAATTTAATTATAAAAATTTAATATGGTCTAATTGACTTATCAAATAATTCTATTATAATAATTAATGTAATAACTAAAACACTAAATTAAATGTAAAAAGTTAATATAGGTCAAATATTTTCAGTTGGTCCAAGCCAAGCTTATGTCTATGGAAGCTGTCTATGGAATTCTATTGTCTATTTATTATTGTCTTTTTAACTGAATGTTAATTCGACCGTAGCGTAATTATCAATCGAATTAATTTTACCAAAAGAAAATTTCCACTCGCTTAATTTATTGCGATTAACGTAAATAATATGTACATAAAAAACAAATATTGTCTTTGGATAATGACTTCATTTTAAATCTATCTTCGTTCGATCTTGATGCGCCTTTGATTTTAGCAATTGTAGTAACTAAACATTTTAAAAAATGGGTTGAAAAATAAAACACAAATGTATGCTCAGTTTATTATAAAATACCAATGTTAATATAATGTCAAAATCTGTCTTATCCAGGATGCGAAGAAAGTATTCTCCGTTCTGTTATTGTTGGTTTTAAGCATGACTTATTGATCCTGGTTTTCCAATCCGTGTCTGCCATAGATTATAGTATTTCTGAAATAAACAAAAATAACATTTAATATTTTGTTTCAAAAATATTGCCAATTTAAAAAGAAATACAAGTCCTCGTGCGTCTTTGACAGAAAGAGAGACTACTAATATTGTGAAATAAGTCCGATTAAATAAAACCATATTCCACTAAAAACAATTTCTCTGTATTTATTACAGGGAAATTGTTGGGTCAAGAGCCATGTTAACTTAAAACCCTAACTCCAAAGGAATTTGGAAATGACATGAGCTCACACTTCGTTATGTAACTATTACCATAACAATATGGCGCCTTTGAAAACTCATTTTGTCCCACACAAGATTAAATCAATGCTTAAAGTCCGCGAGTATTTATACATTTTAATTCAGGCAGAGTTATTCTCCCCAAACTTTCAAAAAAGAAGAAAATTCGGGAAATTATTAAATAGCAAAACGGAATTACGCCGAACAATTTTATGTATAGCTTACGGTGAATTTTCTTTATTACGTAGTAATTAATATCATTACGGTACTTATATAATTGGTAAAAACGTTGAGATTTAGTACATATCACATAATTCAACTTAATCGAAATCCGAGTTTCTCGTGCGCGTTCGGTTTCACTCCATTGATGGATAACCACTCTAAAAACCGCGCAGCATCCGAGTGAAAACAACTTTCTCCCTAACCTGTGATTGTATAATATTTATCTAATTCGTAATCAATGTTTGTATTTTTTTACTATTGTGAGTCGCGTGCTAAATAATTTCGTGTTAATCATATAATAATTGTGAAAGTTCTTGGACTAAATTTACATTAAGTTTCAAATTTAAATTTCGAACAGATAACCAATAATCGATGTCAATTATGTTGTGACAAATTAAAATTCAAACGAACTTTCAAAACGAATTCAGTGCATTTATTGTCTATGATTACACAGATATCCTATAAAGGCAAAGTGTTAGTGTCTCTTAAAAGCCTTGTTGCCATATAAAATACATGGTAAAAAATAATGACGTAAGAATCGTTCAAAATGCTACAATAAAAAATGTTTATAAATTGCCGTGTTACTAAATATGGCCATAGAGACCGATTAATATGATAATTTATTGAAGAATTCTAATACAGTGGTAATAAAAACGTACTTTATCTTGATATAATATTTCATTGCTAACGGCTGACTTGTGGTTAAGCCCTGAGGTTTTAAATTCTTTAAAAAACATCGAATAGATTAAATTGCTTATTATTTTTTATTACGTTACTAAAATAGACCAAAGTAAAATACTCTGTTCATGAGTACAATGTAAATTCTTAAAGTGAAATTCCACCATAGTGTTACAAAACACCGGCATTCGGGTTATGCAAACAATTTAAGATCAATACAAACACAACGTGCACACAGGAATTTAATTATTAGCTTAACAAGTAAATATTGCCGCAAATAACTGGTTCATATAAACGTAGTATTGTATAGCCAACATATTTTTTATGGTCGGTATAACATCGAGTTTTGCAAATGTGACTTCTCTCACGTTAATTAGATAGATATACGACAGCGCCATCTAGTTCATTAAACGCTTTAAAAGCACATTTATCAATTAAATGTTCTTTAATAGAAGACTTAGAAACAACAATTTTATGTAAATTCTAGCTGTCCTGACATACGTAGTTATCGCGAAAAAAGTGGTTAATTGAGTATGAAAAAAAAAGGTTTAAAAAATCTAGCAGACGAATGGCTTATAATTAGAAAATAAAAAATAGGGATTAATAGATTATAGATATTACATTTAGGTGTGTTTATTATTTCCTTTAAGAGGAGTTAACAAACAAACACCGCGACTCTTAATACATTATACGATGTTATGTATAAACTGTTTCTTAGAACAAATTAAGACATGTTTTCAAATTATTCTATCGTGACGTTGTCATACATGGGGCCAATAATGATAATTTCCGAACGAAGTCAAGGCTGCATGTCGACACACTTGGGCAAGTTTGTTTAAATTGCCTTATGATTAGGGTTTGGCTTTATAAAGCAGTTAATGTCGAATTAAATTTCTATATATTTTCAATGTAACGAAGAGACATCACCGGCAACTATTATGACATTGGTAACAATAATTTAACGAGGACTAAATTTTTAAACGATCCATGATTATGCTAAAGGAGGTAGCAATAAATATACACCTTAAACAAAACTCATTTGTATGCAGTACATCTTTTGCAATAGTCAACAGATTGCGGTTCTGCGTTCTGACCTTTACTTAAAATAATTCAAGACGTTACATCTGTATAAAGTCGTATCACGTAGTCTTACCTTGATTGTCATTCTAGATATTCTAGATGCAGTGGCTTTTACGCAATTTTAGTACTAAGTAATACGTTTTACAACTGAATACCGAATCTACATATAAAATAAACATGTTATATTATCTGCATACAATAAATAATTTTGACTTTTTTTTAATACGGTTTTAATCTATACATTTGAAACATAAGTGTTCTGTGCAAATATTGTAATGATTCGCAGACTCTTATTTGTATACGCGTATATATTTATATATTTCAACGATTAGAATTTAAAAATAATCTATTTTCTTAACTGCGACTTCACGATACTGCCACGCCCAGTTAAATCGTTATCGTATACATTAATATAAACATTTAATAATACAATAATAATTACAAGTACGAAGCGGCCCGATCACCTTGAGGCAGCATTCCTAAAAAGCCTTTAACAAGTGACCTACGTGCTTCCTGTGTTTTTATACATAATGAGTACAGCATCACATAAAAAACGCGTCTGTAATTATTTTAAGCGTATCATCGAATATTGGTGTTAAGAAATGACATTCATTCGTTAAAATGTTCGCTAGTTCGTGGGTTAAAATAATCATTATCATTCATCTTTTTTTTTTTCTGTTCGTGTATTTTTTTGCTGTAATTTTTTTTTCTGATCTTAGATTCTATTTCCGGTTCTATGTTTTAATCTTATTTTGGCTTTATTTTTGATGTATTTTTATTGTGTAAACTTTTTGTGATAAGCTGTATAGGTTTAAGAAATAAAAAATAAATTAAAAGAAATCAGGAAAAAATGTTCGCGCTAGGCAAAACGTTTGGTAAACATATTTTATACCTATAATTCCGTATTATAAAATGTAACCATGAGTAATGAGTTATTACTCAAAACAATATGTTATCTGCCTACATAGTGTAGGCGTTACTAATTAGGAGTGATCATCTCAGCTAACACCCACTCTTAACGGCCAGGTTAATTAATGAGCAAAGAAATAAACTATTATATTTTGACAGAAATTGATTCTATTATTTAGTAAAACTATTTCAAATCCTTTTATGGAACAAGCAAAAAAGCACTGTCTCATAACGCGAACTCAACTGTATACAATAAGTTATAGAAAAAGTGTACAAAATGTTTTTTGTCAAAATTGTGTATTATTCATATTTGGAATCACCCGTCCAAAGGTGCCAGGATTCAGGCGATTTGTCTGACCTTGCCGATTTTAATACAATACAAGTCCATCCCACGTCTTTTTATTGAAGCCAATAACAATCAATGCATTACGCAACTCGCACCTTTGTTTGGTAAATTGGCGGGTATTAACAATAATACGTTAGTTAATAAAACTTACAGTTATTCTTTAGTTTGACATAGCTGTCTATTTTGGGTATTACATTTATAATTGCCACCTGCATGGTCAGTCTAACTGCAATAAAGCGTCAGATATTACGCGAAGTAAAGTTGAGACATTTGAAACTCAAACTCAAAATATCTTTATTGAAGTAGGTCTTTATAAAGACACTTTTGAATCGTCAATTTTTACCGGTTCCGAAGGCAGTTATGTAGCGAGTAGAGCCGGCAAGAAACTCAATAGCTGCTCTTTTAAAATAAACAATTAATACAAAATTATGTTACTTACAATTCAATCACGTTTGGCAAAACATACACAGACATTGGCTTGTAAAAGTTTGTAACGATAGAATTCAATAAATTTTTATTGCTTAGAAACCGTGAAGACTAAATAAAAAAAACAAGTTAAGTTGGCAAATATAAAATTACATACATAATTTTTCGCGTCGTTCATATACAGGTGTAATGGCAGAGATTTCACAAGTGCAATTCACCACAACTCTAAGCTACATACAGTATAATTAGCTTAGAATGCCTTGTGGTCAACTGACCGTTTTATCCAGGGTCATTGACCATAGTTGCCATAGATCTTAACAACTGTTGGAAACAATACCAACAGAATATTTCGATCTTCACTATTATTACTTCGTCTATCGCATTACAATGTAACCTCCAAAATTTGTTAATGTTAGCAATTGTCACCAAATTTAAATATATTTATTACGTACGTGTATGACTAATTATCGTATTTTTGGAATAACTTACGTATCACGTTTTTAAATCTAATTTGCACATTAACGACGTATATTACGAAGAATACATCGCGCATTAAGTATGTACTATTAAAAACACATTTAACATCATTTGCTAAAACGAAATTTAAAAAAACAATTCAACGCTATAACCAAATTGTTCCACATTGGTTTTTCTTAATAGAAAAAGGTTGGTCCTTAAATTAAAGTTATTCGTTTTTAAATGTTTCTCTTCAAATTAGGTCAATTTAAATTAAAAACAAAAGAAGGAAAGTGCAAAGCGTCTCGCTCATTAACCCTACAATGTGTTCGTTAAAATTATGTAAATGATGAGAGAGGCATTACGTCATGAAACTGACATATTTCTTAGCTTCATGTTTTCATAAATCTACCGGATATATGTAATCTCTGCTAGTGTTCTTGTTTTTATACTGTATTTAATACTAAAAAAACATTGTATGGACAAATTGTGATTATAATTGTTTGTATTGTTTTATAAATGTAAATACAATTATTCGTTTATTACAATATTTAAGTAAAAAAAACATGTAAAAAACATGAGTGGCTTCGTAGCGCAGGTTTTAACGTGGAGGTCCTGGGTTAAGCCAGATAAAGACCGGTTAATTCAAAATGTCAATAATACAAATGTATGCTCAATTAGGTTCTAAAGCAGTAATAAAGTTATTCAAATAAAATCAAAAATTACGTTATTCATATAAATCGATAAAAAATACTGCAATTACATTTAATACTCTCTCATATTACAGTCAAATATAGTTCTATAACATTAGTTACGCAATAGAAAAATTAAATAGTTTCGATTACACAATTTTAAATATATCAAAGTCATTATTAATTGAAATTCCTTCAAGTAATTTTGACACTCGTAATGGGCTCGTTATACAGGTTTCTCATCATAATTCTATCAATAATATCAGGTTTTATTGCAATAAAACTTTTGTAATTTAACATTACGATGTATAGTTTCATTTATTTATTATAAATCCGTTTTAAAGGCGGCAAATACGCGAATTAATATGTAAATGATTATTATTTAAAAGCTATTATCATTATTACATCCGTTTTACGCAGAATAGCCTACAAATTATATACGTAACTTTATTTTTAGCATTAATATTGGATCGTGTTTATTGTCTTTAGCGTTCTAATTTAAATTTATTTCTAATTATATAAAGGTATTATTTATATAGAATTTAAGTTGTACTAAAATGACTACAATCAAACCTATTTAATGTCACACCGCTATACATAAAATATAACTCACCATGTCTGTCAACAGAGCGTTAAGGAACGCCGTCCATTCCTCCGTCGTACGAGGCCCACAACAATCGGTCCCCAAACAGAAACCACCACAGATGTCGAAACAACAACAAGGCCTACGCGACGCGGCAACAACAGATTCAAGAACCGAAAAACGGAAAAAGATACAAAAGAGAAGTCACCATCGGAGAAGCCATTGACGCGAAATGAGAAGCCTGAGCGTACGTTCGCGCGGCGGCGGCTTGGTGGGGCGAACAGTAAGTCCGGTTTTACATTCACAATTTTGAACAGAGATATAACTAGCTTATTACAATATGACAAGAGCTAATGTCCCTTGAGTGTATATGTACCTTATTGGTAGTATGTACGCTACGACGCAATTTTCCTATAATTGTATTGTGGCCCTTAATACTAAAAGTATGCCAATCTAACGACAAAGGACGGTTGAATCATTGCGTAATGACTCAGTTTTAATAATTATCATTGGAATTTCTCGTAGTTTAATAGTTTGATTATTAATAACGAAAACGTGTAAACTTATTGTAATGTTTTTGGTAGTTTTTTAATAAAAGGTGAGCTGTATAACTGTTTTCGCTTATAATAAAAAAACATGCTAGAAACTTAAATAGTAAAAGATTCATAAAAAGTTTAATGAATCTACAGATCCCACAGGAATACACGTAGCGCGTAGCGTCGTAGCACTACGATTCTGTAATAAAAATAGGTGGCATTGAGTTACATGACATTAAATCCTTTTGACCGTGGCAGTGTTTACTTGTGGTGACCTCTGTCCGACACAATTATCGCATGTGTGACTTTCGCGATGAAAATACATTTACAACGTTAGAAACCAGTCATCATGGCTTTTTATTATTTACTCTTAATTTTTTTTAAACAGTCATCCGTATTGTCAATTCCTTAGTATTAACCAATTTATTTATTAAGTAATCACATAGGTATGTCAAAAGTCAAAGTCAGAAATAACTTTATAAATTAAGGTACATAGGACCATTTTGAATCGACTTAAATCTAAGTGATTTTACGCCTGTTCGTACGCGACCAAGCTAAGAAGAAGCAGGCAAGAAACTCGGTTTGGTTGAAATTTTTATTTATTTATTTATTTTACACTTTATCGCACTTAAACACTAGAAGCAAATGACATTTACAGATGTAAGAACTTATAAGAGCAACAGGCGGCCTTATCGCTGATAAGCGATCTTTTCCAGACAACCCACACGATAAAAGAATACTTAAAATATAATAAGACAGGTGCAAAGGGCGCGAAGTTTACAAATAATAATAATAATACAGAAACCAAACACAACATACATTAAAATAAGAAAAACCGAAAAATATGCTAATTTAAATCTAGAATTATAAATAATTATATTGAAGACAAGAAGTGATTTGTAAGATGATAGTGAGGAGGCTGATCGAATAGGATCGGGAAGTGAGTTCCAAAGCTTTATAGCGAACACTGTGAAGGAGTTTCCGTAAAAGGAGGAGTGGTGGGGTGGAATTTCGAGGATATGTCTGTTGGAAGAGCGCAGATTGTAGTCGTAGGGACCCATAAATTTGAAACGATTTTAACCGATATGTTAACCTTTAGTGCATGGTAATAATTGGACGTTTGTATTCATTTATTTTATTTTATTAAATCTGTCCCCAAACATTTTATATAAGCAAAACAATATTATGGGTTAGCAGGGAGTCAGCAATAACATTAACCGAGTCGAATATATCATAGCCTTTATTGAAATCATCTATAAGACTATTCATCAGCTAACATTCAAAACTAAACAATCTAGTATTTGCTGCATCGATCTGTTTGCCAATCGGCCAATTATGATTGTTGTAATCGTTACTATGATGTTATTAAGATTTTGTTGCAAATGTTGTGTTTTTATTATCGTTGTTAC
Source organism: Leptophobia aripa (assembly GCA_951799465.1). NCBI lineage: Eukaryota > Metazoa > Arthropoda > Insecta > Lepidoptera > Pieridae > Leptophobia > Leptophobia aripa. The sequence goes on along the minus strand of OX637268.1, from coordinate 510,449 downwards.
CATTTTTGGTTGTTATTAATTGTTGTTGTTGTGGAGAGTTGGAATATCTTTCCCCTACCAGGATCTTGGTTTGATATTATTGGTTTTGGTTGTCATAAGGCCGGCAACGCACTCACGAGCTCCCAGCCACATGAGTGCCCATGGGCGGCGACTTCACCCTTATGGTGGGCCTCCTGCTCGTTTGCCTCTTCCATAAACATAAAAAAACCGATTTTTAATTAACAGAATACTGTTATAGTTGTAATCCTAGTTACGTGTGCATACTTTCACGCTATTTCTAAGTTAAGCAGAAATGTAAATCAAGTGCATAAAGAGATCGACCTCGAGCGGGGTCACCGAGTATAAAATACCGAGAACCTGTTTCATTTCACACAAGTTTCTCATCCTGTGTCTTTTCACTTTATTTATTATTTATGTTGATTAGTACGTTATAAAAATTAATAATATAGTGTTCATTCTTCTTTATAAAATACATAATAAGAATATTATATGAAAACAGAAATCGTCAAAATCTATTCAATCGTTCGTTAGAAATTATATTTTTTTTAATAATCCATTGGAGTGTTCTTCAGTGGTTTTAGACTAAAATGCTAAACACCTAAAAAGTTAATTGTGTTAACATTTAAGTAATGGTTTAAATTAGCAGCGCGTTAACGATGTTTTAGTAGAGCGATAGTAAATCATGAGGGTCGCCGGTTCTCACGCGAGAGAGATCGTTCAACGTGTCGTTTAGCAATCGTTACAAAATATTGCATTTATCACACCATGAAATAAATTAAACACCTGCGTGCGACTTTACCAAAGTCACAAAGATGTTTTTACATAGAAATTATTGTATAATTAATCTTTTATAACCGTTTATCTTTATAAATAATGAAATACGACTTAAGTTCATTTAAGTGTTTTATGACACACACGATCCCTTGTTTATGTGTGTATTTATGGGCTAAACACCACTAAAAATCTTTTTGGTATAATTTTTCACTCCTTGAGTATATATATATTAATTACTATATTTTAAGTAATAGAATACTTAATTTTTAGAGAAATTTGGTTTTTAAAGACCCGTCATTGGCTGTAGATAATTCGTGACACAATATAAGCAAAACATATTCTGTCGTTTTATTACGTACACACGATTATCTGTTTTGTGATAAGAAAATATTGTTAGGAAATATTTGGATTTTCCAAAACATTACTATAAATTACTTTTGAGTGACTCTAAATGAATTGAGAAGATTCCTAAGAAATTAAAGCTTTTTGTAATAACAGTAGTTCACAAACGCTACCCTATACCTCATGCTGCCCAGATCTTAGCATAAAGCTTATAGGTAAATATGTCGGCGCGTAGCCACAGGGACACCTGCGCTTGGTAAACAAGACGACGCATTTTTCGTCGCCCACGAGCAAGACATGAAGACGAAACCGAGTCTATAAAACCGAATGTTTTTCCTTCCTGAGATCATTTGTCACGGCTGAGCTAAGCTCGCCAACCAGCCCGAGCTGAGCTGTAAAGGCCTCCTGGTCAACAGCGAGATCCCCCTACAAAAAAAATCCTGAGATCAGAAGAGAGCTATCGTTGTGCAAGACGAGACGCTCCTGCGTTGTTATTACGCTCTGAATTCTTATTTGAAATACACTTATAATATAAATACGACTATTTTATTATGGAGCCAGAGGGCGCGCTAACAAATATTACAGAAAGCACGCCCTACTGTATAAACCTCTAGGCTATAGTGAAAGTAACCGGTCAGGTGTCTCACTTTCTTTCAGTATTATGTAATTTATGACAGTTTTTTTTTATCGTAACAGTTACGAGTTCTACTATTATTTTAATTGGCAGCTCTATCTCGTGTTATTATGTGAATGTTCGCGGTTTTAAGTAATAACATTGTGCAATAGCATTTAGTTTTGCAGCGACATCTATGACGTAACAGTTTACGTTATCTATGCTAACGAAGGTTTCTCGACCGCTGAGCATATATAGAATTCAAATATATATACTTAGTCTGGCCATAAATACTGTTACTATTCAAAAAAAGAAAATATTACGTTTGAATTTGGAATCTGTCATTTTTATATGATTGCTTGATGTGTTTTCTTATTTTCGCGCCATTATATTGTTAAATATTTTGTTATATTAAAATGGAGTGGGGTGATAAAGAGAACCGAATCGCTGTGATTGCCTTACATAAAGTAGGTATGGAGAAAAGTGCAATTTTTAAAACCCTCCACCCGCTTGGTATTAGTCAAATGTTTGTTTACCGGGCTATTGATAGGTACAATGATACCTCCTCTGTTTGTGACAGAAAAAGATCTGGCCGTCCACGTACCGTTCGTGTGAAAAAGGTGATTAAAGCAGTTAGGGAAAGAATTCGAAGAAATCCTGTCCGTAAGCAAAAGATTTTATCTCGGGAGATGAAGATAGCTCCTAGAACCATGTCGCGTATATTAAAAGATGACTTAGGACTTGCAGCCTATAAGAGACGTACTGGTCACTTCTTAACTGATAATTTAAAGAAGAATAGGGTGGTAAAATCCAAACAACTACTTAAGCGGTACGCAAAGGGAGGTCACAAAAAAATTTTGTTTACGGATGAGAAAATTTTTACAATTGAGCAGTATTTTAATAAACAAAATGACCGTATTTATGCTGGAAGCTCTAAAGAAGCTTCGCAATTAGTAAACAGAGTACAACGTGGGCATTATCCCACTTCAGTGATGGTTTGGTGGGGTGTTAGCTATGAAGGGGTGACTGAGCCATATTTTTGTGAAAAAGGTATTAAAACGTCGGCACAAGTTTATCAAAATACCATTCTTGAGACGGTAGTTAAGCCTTTAACTAACACCATGTTCAATAACAAAGAATGGTGCTTTCAACAAGACTCGGCACCGGGTCATAGAGCTCGATCCACCCAATCTTGGTTGAAAACTAACGTTCCGGACTTTATCAGCACTGAAAACTGGCCGTCGTCAAGTCCTGACCTAAATCCATTGGATTATGATTTATGGTCAGTTTTAGAGAGTAAGGCTTGCTCTAAACGCCATGATAATTTGGAGTCCCTAAAACGATCCATTCGGTTGGCAGTGAAGAATTTTCCTCTAGAAAGAGTTCGTGCTGCTATTGATAACTGGCCTCAACGTTTAAAAGACTGTATTGCAGCCAATGGAGACCACTTCGAATAAACATTGTATATTTTTAATAGTTATATATTGATGTATTAAACTAACTCACTATGAAAGGAATAAATGTTACGTATAAAAAAAAATCGTGCTTTTCTTTATAACAATATTTATGGCAAGACTAAGTATATAGAAAATCATTATGCCACTGGAGCCTTCGAGTTGGGTAGACGCAGGTCAAGGGAGGAAACGAACGCGTTCCTTCCTCTATTTTTAAAGAATGTATAAACCTAAATGTCTGCTATCTAAAAGAATATATATAGAGTATTTTGGTTGAAAAGGCTACTATACGTAAACGAATATTTAGAGAAAGATCCCTTTAATGTGTCGGCAATTGGCTCAGCATCGGGACAGTTCAATTCTTGAGTAGCCTTACAATGCTTTGTTATTTTAATTGTCAGTAGCACAATTTTGTATTAATTGTTTATTTTAAAAGAGCAGCTATCGAGTTTCTTGCCGGTTCGTCTCGGTAGATGACTGCCTTCCGAACCGGTGGTAGTGTAAAAATTGACGATTCAAAAGTGTCTTTATAATCTACTTAAATGAAGATATTTTGACTTTGACTTTGAGTTTATATGTAATCTAAAGTATGCTAGAGCTACACAATTCGCTTAAAAATCCAATTTTAAAAAAATGTATATATCGTTAAATCTACCTATGAGATGCTGTTTTTGAGGTTATATTTAAAAAAATGAATAGTTCTGAACTTTTTTCAACAAACTTTACAGTGATACTATATGGCTATAAATCGCGTATTTAACTAATTTTATTAGGAAGTCTAAGATTTGATTCGCTAGTTTTTCAATACGGATTTTAAGAGAACACATAACAACTTCCCGCTTGAGCAACGTTTTTCGTTTAACGCTCATAGGTAGAAACATCTTAAATAATATACTTTAAAATAGTAATAATTTGAAATTATTACTGTCAAACATTTTATGTCCAAATACAAAATACAAATAAAATTTATCTATATAAATAAAAATAAACTGTTCTAAAGAGTCAATGTAAGTCGCCGACCGATACAGATAATCTGCACTTATTATTCTATTTTTTTTATGTATTAATTCTAAAGCTGGCGTTATTTGCCGAAGTTGAAGATGTTTTACTAGAAGTTGTTTCAAGATGGCACGAATTTATGCAAGGTTTAAAGTGAAAAAGGTGTTGCTTATGTCTTATATGAAAGCACACAACTTTATTTAGCAAGATTATTGATAACAAGTTTGATTGCGCATGTTGCAATTCAACTATGGGTTGCGTGATTTATCAATTTGCTCCAATTTCTTTCACGCTATTACCTAATGTGAGACACCATACCAATGTGAGAAAAATGAGAACTGTTGTTTGGGAAAATATCCATATTGTTTGCTCGGTTTGAATATTGTCAACACTTAGCTAATTGTTAGATATGTTTATTATTTAATTAAGTATAAAAAAAATTATTGACATTTTCATGGCACAAAATTTTAACAAAGTTTGATTAAAATAATTTAGCCTTGCAGTTTTTATCACTTGTAATCTCTTAAAATGTGCTTATTAAGAACACTTAACAGTCGCATTATGGATATATTAAAAAACAATTATATTGTAGTACGTGTTTCCTAGATTTAAAAAAAAGAGAGTATTTTATGATATATCTATGTATTAAAACGTATATAACTCTATGTATTTTAAGCTCGCACACAATGCGCACAATTTCACATGCCAATATTTTCTCATAAGTACCGAAGATCGTAATGAAACCGCGTCTTTCATTGAATTGACTTTTTATTCGACTTTTAACTATTGTAATCTCTACGATTGTTAACACAACATGTATGTAATACAATGTTAAATTATTTCAAGAATTGACTAAAAGATGTAATACAAAACAAGTAGAAATCATTTACCGCATGAAAAGTCGAGAACAATCCATTGTTTTAGTGAATGTTTGGTCCATTGTGATTACATCTTCCAACAAGGATGCTTTACAAAATAGAATGTTGATTATTTATGTAAAAGTACACGGAAATTACCAACGTATGTTGAATTTGAATATTTTTTCCCTCGTCGTTGTAGTAAGCCGTTCATTGATCTTTTATGCAGTGGTCTCATAAACATATTCCCGAATTTGGCATTTTTAGGTATTTGGAGTGCCATTGTGGACAACGAAATAATTACAAGACTCCCAACGTTTATTCACACAAGCTTTAATTTACACTATATGTCTATAAATAATAAGGAGAAGAAATACACAGTTAAATAATAAAATAAATAATTTACATTGTTAATCTGTGGTAGCTCAATCGTATGATATCCAAAATTGGCGGGAAAACTAAAACGTGAGTTTTGCCTTGAGCCAGTCCACAGACTAAACACAAAACGTCACACGCTACACTTTCATATACCTTTAATCAGATTTCAAAACACTAGCACTATGGACATTTCTTTACCATATCATAAAATTTGTTATTATTGAGTTCATTCGTATTTTCAAATTATGTAAAAAACATTATTCGAGTCATCTGTTTCTGACTTTGTAAATGACGGTTATATTCCTAGTTATATTACCAATTATCAACTCAATGTGCACTTTATCATTTAGGTACAACTCCACGACCAGTTTCATCCGTATTACCATCACGTCGTCCATTCCGCGTGGCTAGTAGACGGCGGCCCTTCGGTCCAAGCTCAACTACCACCACTACTACTACTCAAGCTACTACTCAAACCCTAGAGAGTGAGGAGTCATTGCAAGATCTAGGAGATACAGGTATGTATGCGTAAACAAAACACTCTTAATAGCTTTACTGTTATGTACATGGTACATAATTATGGTATGACAGTACATAATTTAATAAATTTCTTTATTTGATTACTTTAAATGCGTTTTCTTTATAAAAGTTAACGTCTTGTTAACAGATGCGTTCGAAGATCCATCTCTACAACCTCGAAACACCAAGAATTCGAATGAGTTAAGGCGAAGACCGCTTATTCAACTAAAGAGTGACACAAATCAAGGTAACGGTTTTTTGTTTAATTTAACGGTAACTATGTGTCATGATTTCCCCTACCCTCGGTAAAATATGGATGACATTAATTTAGCTAAGAAAAATGTGTTAAATAAAAACAAATATTATAAATAATGAATCAACATTACACTCATAACGAGCAAATAGCGTAATAAAGTAAGATATCAAAGATTATTAAAATAAACTCGAGTAAGTATATAGTAATAATAAATATTAAGTGAATAGTAATTACAGATCAAAATCCATCAGCATCCAACGATGACAAAGAAAGACAAGGCAAAAAGTACAGCGCAACTTTCAAGCAAAATCAATTGGATGAGGTTCTGAAGGGTCGGTCCAGTGCGGAGGAAATCGATGCCACCACGGAAGGGAAATCAGTCACTTCTGAGGGTAAAAAAACCTAAAAAATATTTCTCTTTTCAAATTATGCTAGTCATGCTAGTTTTTCATGGAAGTTTGCATGGAATGATAGAACGGCTTTCTGGTCATCTTTGTCCGAAACGTTTATAGATATTGTAAATAAATATTTGTTTATTGCAGATTATAGCGCAGAAACAGCGGTAGCCCTAGCAGCACATCAACTAAAAGCTGCACCCGTACCTATCATTCAAGACTACGACGAATTACCAAAAACCACAAAGAGGCCTAAAACGTCACAAACAATCGTAGATTACAAATACACAAGTCCATATTATAACGAAGGACTCCGAACTCAAAACACAGAGGATTATTCACACACTCATTCGCAGGGCATCGAAACATCAACACCTTACTTCAAATCTGATTCCCCTTCAACATATGACAGTGGACTTCAATCAACAGATGCTTTTACAAGACCGTATTCAACCACTGGTGAAACGACATTTGATAAAACCACTCAATATGCGACAAATACAATACGACCCGGCGTACGATTCACCATACCTGATGGTTTTGAATCGACACCGTATAGCAGAGCAGAAACGACATACGAATATTCAACTGGAAGATTCGACAGGACTCGATTTAACCCAATTCTTGATTCTACACCATTCTCGAGGAACACGATCCATCCGTCTGGTGTATCGCTTAATATTGGTTCTGACAATTCTGGAGTGTCCACAGCGCGATTTGCCTATGATTTCTCATCGACAGTTGATTATGAAGCAAAGTCGACTGTTAACCCAGTGGAAACAACCAGGTTTAATACTGATTATGAGCCAAGGGTAACGAGACCACGTTTCACAACGAACCCAACGGCTTCTAGCATTTCTGAATATCCATCTACGAGTAAGTTCTCTCGGCCAGCTGGTTTCTCACCTAATTTATTGAATGTTGGTCACGAAGCTTCGACTTTGAGGTTGGGACAGTCTACACCCAGGTACTTGGGATCTAGCGGTAAGATTCCAGTCTCGAGTGTGGGAGATGGTGCTAGTCAGGAGCCTTCATTCTTTACGAGGGAATACCTTTTAGAATCGCCAGTGACTAAGGCTTATGATGGTTAGTATTACTTATATTTATGAATTTACACATTTATAAAGAACATTAACGTATTGGTCTCGATTGAGGTATCCTATCTAAATAGTTTCCTTCGATATCTCTTAAACAATGGCATCGTATATTTATTTTTTCCAGATGAGTATCAATATCTATCCCCTACGACGTCACAAACTACAACAAAAAAATCGCCACCGCGAAGGAAGACAATCTACAGACGTATCACGAGCACACCGACACCTGCAGCCGCGGGAACGCCAAAGCCAAGGCAGACAAGAAAACCATTCGACAAAATTCCAGAGAAAGAAATTAACACCGCAAAGGAAATGGGAAAAGCGTCAGAGACGAAAAAGTCTGATTTTGATTATTATGATGATAATCAGGAGAAGATAGGAGTCAAGTATGAGGAGGATACCAAAGTCATTTTAGATGGAAATGGTTAGTGGCCGTGTTTTTAATTTTTATTAATGTCGCAAAATCCTTCATAAGTTGCATTTGATACATTAATCTAAATTCATAGGAGCGTTGTCGGGACGTCAAAATATTATGTATGTGCTTCACCAAAAGTATAATTCAGATCTCATTTGATTTATTACTTTAGAGGAATTCAGTAATACAATACCATGGACCATAGACATGTCTCAAAAGAACCTTAACCTAAGAATTAATAAAATAATGGCCATTTTCCATCATTTATATAATTACAAACATTATTTTTTCCAGGTAATATAGAATGTCTGGACATTGGAAACTTCCCACATCCATCCTCTTGTAAGAAGTTTATATCGTGTGCAAGAATACGTGGTGGTTCAGTGCTGGGATGGGAGTACATTTGTCCCAAAGGGCTTTCTTTCGATCCTGTCGGGAGTATTTGTAACTGGTCAGCTGGTTTGGGATGTGAGGAGAAAGATCTTTGATCAAAGCAATGTTTTCAAATTCATATTGTGGAACATGGCCGTAGACGTAAAAAAATATGATGTTAAACTGTGATCATGCAACGTATGAAATTTAAAAATAGTCAACCAAAAAGTTTAAATACCAGCCTTATATGAAGCCCCTTGACATATTCAAGTTGTGTTAAAGTCGAATTTGACGTAATTTTGACATTTCGCGCGTAGCCTAATAAAGATTTTTTCAAGTTTCATTCCTTATGTCTATGGCTTAAATTTTTTTTTACTACCGAGTAGAGTTTTTGGTGAAGTAAAAATTCTGCGAAATTTTTCAAAAGTCAGGCAATTCAGTGATATTGTGTAAATATTTTTATACCTAGTGACATTGGTCTCAAGTGTACTCTTCTTATGAAAAATATATTCTTTCGTTATTTGTGACGTCATCGACTGATTATCTGTGACGATATTTATATTTTATAACAATATTTGACTATTTATATAAGTTTAGTAAGAATGAATACTCAAATGTTTCCTACTTTTTTACTAACACTGCCATTTTGTATTTTAATATAAGCACTGCAAACGATTCGAATCAAAATTGATGAAATATCGAAACAATTTTCAAATGTGCCTTTAATATACAACATAGATATGTAAGATATTTTTAGTTAGACAAATAAAATTTTTAAAAACAGTCTTTGTCTATATTTTTTTAAATATTAGTCACGCTAATATTAACAAATCTTGTTCCTTATGAATGATCATTTGCATTGAATAATATCATTAGTAAAATAGACTCATTAATTAAAGACTTAATGAATTTTGACACTCAAATTAATTTGATATTAAAATAAAAAGATAAATATATTCAATAAATATCTAGTATATAATATACTAGAAACTTATACTATAACATCATATATAAGATACCTCTTCATGTAAAAATACGCCAACTTGGGCAGGAAGGAAATCTTTTAAAATGTCATGCTTAAATTAAAGAATACATGACATTAAAATATTTCTCGGCCCATTTCTCCAATCAAACACGGATCAATATCAGGAAGTGCGATTGAATAAAAAGTCAAATTCTATAAAAACTTTATTACAACGTCCTTTTACTAATATTGACATAACCAATGCCAATACATGTCAATTTAACCTTTTGTGAGATGACCGTCTCTTCATCAGAGTCTTCGTCCTCCCGCAGCACTTCCAGTTTAAACATAACACCAAAGAATTCCTTTAGGTGTTGGAGAAATTTAATTGTGTAGTCCGATAGTGGTCCCACCTAAAAGCATCACTAACATTTTATGTGTTCTTGTGATTTGGTAGAGTCAGAAGTAGACTGAAGTACCTTAGTTAAAGACTTTCTTTTAGAATGAGGGTAGAGATTAATTGCCATCTTGCTTGTTTGTTTATATTAGTATATTTATGTTTACCAAATATTTATCTTTTTATTTTAAATTATCTCTTACACTTGCATGACACTTACCACACATTCGCTGACGTCTTTTTGACCCAATGCCATCCACAATGTAAGGATCCATTGAAAAGCAGAATCAACTGCACCACCACGGTGTATTTCATCTAAGAGTCTCAAACCACATTCCCGACCAAGATCTTCAGGCAATGTACTCTCTCCAGAGCCGGCTTCAACCGATTTCTGTAAATTAATTTTAAAAACCTTTATTGATAACAACATAACAGAACTGTAATGTCTTGAAAGCATCATATGCTTTCAAATTTTGGATATACATATGAAAATTACAGTACTAAGGTAATATTGTCTTTCATTGACCAACTACTAAAAATACTTCACATAAAATGCATCCAAATATAAATAGGATAGCATTAATGAATTCAAAACATTAATAGCTATTGCTAACCAAAGGCACAGAAGCAAAATACTAACAGCTTCAGCGCAGTAGAATGTCTTATCATTAGTCTCAGCAACGAGACTTATTCCAAAACCTGGACTTTTTCCTGCATTTGAACCCCGACATTGATCTGTGTTAATATACACATCTGGTAGGAAGTTAAGCATTACCTGCAATACAAAAATAGTCTAAGAATTTGCTTAGATATTTCTTAAAATAAGTGTTCATAGTCTACCATGCCCACTGATAGTAAAGGGTTGTCTATAATTGAACCTTTATATAGAACATACTGGGCTATACTAATTTTCAAGAGAGGCATAGTGTCTTGCCAATTCTTATCCAAGGAGAAGTCTTCTACTTCACAATACATATTATGTGTACAAGAACTTGTAACATAAACTTTTAAAGGTTAATAATCAGCTTCCTATGCCCGACACTCTTTTTTATTTTTAGGTTTGAAACAACCTTAATTTCTTTTGACTCTATGAATCGGTGTTTAATACCACTTCTTAGTCACAATCATTATGATGAAAGAATGGGATATTATTACCAAAAAACGAATAATTGTATTACCCCTTTAGCTGCTTCCACAACTCTGTTAGCCATGGTTGGTGACACCCTGAGTGCATACACAACTCCTCTTATTCTCTTAATTAAACCCCACTTTGTCCATTGCAGAGGACGTAAATGCCTCCTGACCGGACATTTGAATACTATTTCTCCACCGCCTAAAGGTGGTGCACCTGTAAACATGATTTCTGTGTGACTACACCAAATATTTTAAAATTACTAAAATATTATGTAGAATGAAAGTTATCCAGTCTAAGGACCACATTTTTTAATTAACCCATATTTTGTCTATTTTGAGGCCAGTTATTCATCAAAATTACTCTGTATAATATACCTTCTGCTGTTCCATATATTTTTATGATAGTTATATTTTCTTGGTGGAAAATATTATTTCTTCATACAAATATGTCAATACACCTACCTCGTCTCACCACTTTCAGTTCTAAACCATCATCAACTAGTATAAACTTCAGGAGAATAGGCAAAGCACCAGCTTTTATTTTATCAACAGAGACATCTAAGTCATGATGTGTGACCCCTTGTAGAACAACATTTAAGGGTTCTTTACAAAATGGACCCAAAGCTAATAGAACCTCCAGGTAGTAACCTAAAATAAAGATTGTTACCATTATATTAAAGAAACGTTTAGGTAATAATTAACGTCTTGCAAAATTATTAAAACAATTACCAATAGTTAGTAATATGGTCAACTTTCCCTTAAGAAATTGTCGAATTTAATGCTTTTTAATGGTTTTTAAGTAAGTATTTAAACAATATATAGATATACTTAAGGGTTAATTTAAAAACTTAATAAGTAATAATACAACTAACCTATCCCTCTCTGAGGACAACAGCTGTGCGTAACCTGGCCACCTATTAATAAACCAGGCTGGAAATACAACGATGTGCCAGTCTCGCTTAACTCCACTCGAGTACCGTTAGTTATTTTATCAAGTAGTCGTATTAAATTAACTTCGTACTCTCTAAGACCGGGGTCGTCGTGTGAACTTCTTATTTCTTCTATTTTTACAGACCTTCCACTTAAAGTAGCCAATAAAAGTCGCTGGCGAAAAAAATTACTTCCTTTGTAAACAAGAACATCATTTTGTAGTATGGCTGGCATGGTATTCTATTTAAAAATCAACTTTATTCTTAGAAAATTCATAAATTTTAGTCACATTTATTAATTTGTTCAAATTTCAAAACAAAACACATGTGAGTTGAATTATGACATATAACCGTTGAGTTCTAACCTCAGATGTCAGTCTGACGTTGATGACAGCTAACAACAGGAGGCGTTTAATAAGAACGTTAACATTAACATTACATCTAAAATGACATATTTGAAGTAGTCAATAGTCATCACTCATCAGTCACTAGTAGGAACTAGATCAAACATGTGTTGTTAATTTCTAAAAAATATAAACAAATTTAAATTACTAAAATGAAAGTTAAAGTTGGAGATGTCGTATTACCAGGCGATTACTGTGATGAAATAATAGCAGTTGGAGTTAAATCCAAAGTTCTCATGGGGCCGGGTTTAAGAAAAGAAGTGGACCATGTTTATGTTATGAAGGCAGGAGTTTTAAGGAAACGAATCCCTAACACGTTTTGGGTCGACAGTTATCAGAAGCGATACGTTCCTTCTAAAAGTGAAAATGTTATTGGAATAGTGGCTCAAAAAGCTGGTGATTTGTATCGTGTAGACATTGGAGGAAGTTGTACTGCAGCTCTGTCATACCTCTCATTTGAAGGTGCCACAAAAAGAAATCGGCCTGAAGTTCAAATCGGTGACGTTGTTTACGCTAAAATGCTTGTTGCTAGCAAAGATATGGAACCAGAATTAGTATGTGTAGACTCACATGGCAAGAAGGGAAGACTGGGAATTTTGAATGAGGGTTTTGTTTTTAAATGTTCACTAAACTTAATAAGAAAGATTTTGAATCCAAATTGTCCACTATTAGATTCATTGAAGAACGAATGGCCGTATGAGTTAGCTGCAGGAATGAATGGTAGAATTTGGATTAAGGCTAACACAATGAGAGAAACAATTGCTGTTGGCAATGCTATATTAGGTGCTGAATATCTCGGTGATGATGAAATCAAAACCATGTGTACCAACATAGCTAGCATACTTGCGGGTCATGTGTCATAAATTTTTAATAAACAATAAAACTAAACAAAACAGTGATGGGAGATTTATTTTGGCAAATACAACTAACCCTAATAACAGAAATCTCAATACATTGTGTAAAACTACTTTCAGGCATTCAACCACATTTCTGTACACTCCAACATAGTTACTTACACAACCCTGTCCAAGAACAAATTATAAATTTTTCTTGTCTTCAATAAATCATACTATAAGCTAATACTACTAAAATACTATAGAATTCACACAAGGTGGGGAAGAAAATGTATAATAAATAATAATACAAAATAAATGATTATATAATATATGGCGTAGAAGTATAATCTAATACATGCCGTGTGAACAAAAATAGGTTGGTGGTACATTTATGTAAGAACTGGTAAGTAACCATGTCAATTATCAAATGGAATAATACATTTAATTTTAATTGAACAAGCCTCGCCACTTGCGCTATGTATAAATTATGCAGCCGTCACTCTGTTATCAATACACAACAATTTATAATAATAGGAGCTGAGTGACCAGAATTCAATTTCTTATTTTTATAATAATTTAAAATAAAATAACATTAAGAGCTAATTTTTATACATATTTTTACAATTTTAATACAATACTTACATTAAATAAATAAATAGTGAATTGTTACAACTACAACTTTAAACTATTTCATGTGATCGTAATTAAGCCTCTCAAACTGAAATTATATTTTACGTGAAAGTAGTATTCAATGAAAATAAAAAATGGTGGGTTACACAGTTATGTATTATTTTAATATAACTGTTATTTAAAAAAAAATAATAAACATTTAAACCAATATCAAACTTTTATGTCAAGTAAATAAGCATTGTTGAAGTTGACTAAACAATAATACTAATACATAATAAAAACACTATTTTGAATATGGCTTCGAGTGCTCTGTATTTTTTCAATGTTTTACCTATTCTTATAATATATAAATGGATAAAGTAGAAAAATAAATAATACTTATATATAATTTTTACATTGCTGCATACCATATTTACATATAAATTACATTCAAAAGATTTATTGAACAAGTCTATTTACTTTATTTACAATCATATTTTTACTTAGAATTTAAACTCGATATTTAAGCTAGTATATATAATCCTGTAATATGATTGCAATTTGGAAACGTGTTGTTATTTTGTTTTGATGATATGAGAACTAAAATAATATTGAAAATGTTAAAATTACATCAATAGATCTCTTATTCATTATTTACAGTTAAAAATAGTAACTCACAGTAAAAATAAATTTTCAGAGATCAGAACGTACAACTTTTGTAAGTAGCAAATACCCGTACCTAAGAGTAAGATAAGTCCAAAGTATATACATAATTACCATTATATACCAAAAAATCTTTTATATACAGAGAAATTCAAATTTTCAATTGAAAGGTTCAATACTCTAAAGCTGTGAAAATGTATAATTATCGACAATGAGAACTAAGACTCCAAAATGAATGATGAATTCAATTATCCGTTCAGATCACAGACACTTAGGTGCCTACCTATGTATGGTCATTTAACACCTTCCGGATATTATAGGTATATAATTAAAAATAAAAGGTGCCAACTAGTGACTGTTCACCGAAATACCTTTTCTTCATTCATTCTCCAAAGCAGTACCAGGGCGCCACACGCAAAGAGATCTTAGGCAGATATTAATTTAGATTAGGGCCTTACACAAAGCGCGCCCGTTAGCCTTTCTCAGAAGACTGAATCGGCGGAGCGAGACAAATGTACCGGGTGCGAGGGAGAGCGAGCTAGACGCTTTCGAGGAAGCTTTTCCAGTGTTGACAGTAAGTGAGGGAAATCTGGACGCTCACTTTCCCTATACGACCAGCAGAGCATGAGGATATCCTGTAAAACATGGAATATTTATAAGGGCTACAGTTTGTACTACTTGAAATGTGTATAATAAAAATATTTATTTACTCTTAATTAAATACAGTAGAATCCGGATATAACGACATTCAAAGGACCGGCGTATGCTATGTCGTACTAACCGGGTGACGAACAAAACAGACGGATTATATATATGAATATAATGCGATACGAAACCAAACTAGACATAGTCGTTATAAGTGAATTCTACTGTAAAGCAAAAAGTCGTACCTTGATATCTCTAGAAGCCTGCATATTGGCAAGTGATTGCTTAGCCCCCTTGCCAACTTGCCAAATTATGGCCTCAGCAGGTTGACCCTTAAATGGGTACTCTCCACATAACAATTCATACCAGACCGTACTGTAAAAGTAAAAATAAAGTTTATAGCTCGAATGTTAATTCAATTTAATTATATAATATTCCTTATATAATCAATTCTTGTTCATATTCTTTTACAATATACATACCCAAATGCATAGACGTCCGTCTGTTTGGAGAATGGTAGATGTAGCGAGGCGTGAGGTCGCAAAGCTCGAACCAATTCGGGAGCCAGGTAACAAAGCCAGCCTGACGGAATACCTAAGCTGTCCCCACGGGCACTGTGGAAATTAAAAAAATATTAGCCCAGCTTTTACAATTACCTTTGGTTAAATACTGTATATACAAAAAAAAATTGATATAATTTTTACTACGTATGATTGGAATTTGCGTTTTTTCATTCGACTTCGGCGGCCATAGAATAAGTATTCAAATATGATATTCACCAATAGAAAAATAACAAAACAGGAAAAAATTTGTTATCTGTTACAAAACACAATTTACCCACATCAATAACAATATGTCAAAACAAAAAAACATTATAGATATAAAATACATAAATAAATATTTATAAAATTGTCTCTTGGTTTTTTTTTAAATATTAAAAGTAATAATATTTCATTTATACATGAAAGTACTAACTTATTCCCAAAGCACAATTTGGTGACACTAAACAGTCCAAAATCTGTGATGACCACCTTCCCATTCTCCAGAAAGATGTTCTTTGTCTTCAGGTCCTTGTGGATGATGCCTCTCGCGTGTAAATAGCCCATACCCTGAAACATAAAAAAAACATATGTCAGAAAGAAAAGTGCTTGATTATTTTAATTTACCAAAGACAATATGTGTCACGTACTTGTGAATGAATAAATGGCACCTATTCAACATTTTTTTTTTTAAAGTCCAAACAGCCAAACACTATACCTGTGATATCTGTTGCGCAACCAGCACACTCTTGTTCGCCGTGAACTTGTCCTTCCTTAAATGGATGTGGGTGTACAAGGTCATTCCCTTGCACAACGACGTGACAATCGCGAGCCGCGGCGGCTTCATGCAAGCGCCCATGAACAGGACTAGATTCTCGTGTCTCGTCTTTCGAAATGTTGCCACCTGTGAAAATGAGTCTTCGGTGATATATTTTTAGGGCTGGATATTTGAGTGACTAAGGACATTAGTCTGTCAAACTCAAAATATCTTCATTCAAGTAAATTATAAAGACACTTTTGAATCGTCAATTTTTACACTACCACCGGTTCGAAAGGCAGTCGTCTACCGAGAAGAACTGGCAAGAAACTCGATAGCTGCTCTTTTAAAATAAACAATTAATACAAATTTATGGTACTCGCAATTCAAATACCAAAGCATTGTAAGGCTACTCAAGAATTGAACTGTCCCGATGCTGAGCCAATTGCCGACACATTAAAGGGATCTTTGTCCTCTAAATATTCGTTTTAGTTTATTGAAAATGCGAATACAATTTCCCGAGAATGAATTAAAACCTATTTTTGGAGCCTACTTACGTAGACAGCGAACTATGCTTATTTCTATTATCTATTATAATTTTTTATACACATCACACAAAATATATATTACATATATACACTTTTAAAACTGTACACCTCCAAAGAAGGACGTTCCCAGTTCTACTGTCTGTGAGCAGTTCATTATGATTGCTAGACAAAACTTCAGAAGTATGATGTCGATAGTCAAAAAAGCGAGGAATATTGACCACAGATATATAGAGAAAAGTTATGAACTCGAACTTTGTCTTTCATTACTATTAGGTACTTGATAAACTTACCTCGTGTTTAAAAGTATCCAAAGGCGCGCAGTGGTCGTTCAGTGCGTGCACGTGCAACACTTTGACAGCGACAGCGCCGTGCCAACTCCCGCGGTACACAGTACCGAACCGCCCGGCGCCAATCACTTCGTACAGCTTCAACTCGTCGTACGGTATATCCCATTCCTTCATTGACAACTACAAATACAAAGTGTCCACATCAGCCACGGGTGTAATTGGACAAATATGGTCAAACATTGTTTCACGTTTTGTTAACATACAAGCATTATTAATTTCTATCGTATTGGTTTTACTGTAAGGATGTGTACGTGTTAAAAAACAATATTATTTACAATTTTGGGAGACTTGGAAAAGTCTGTTTTTTAAATATTATATATATTTACTAGCTGACCCGACAGACTTTATTTTGCCAAAAAAAATGTCTCTAAAAATAGATGTTGGCCGAATCTCACACCTACTCAATATGCTCACAAAATTTCATGAGAATCGATCAAGCCGTTTCGAAGGAGTACGGGAACGAACCTTGTGACACGAGAATATTATATTATTATGTAGTGATTTATTCTATTGTAATGTAACTATTTTCAAAATAGAGATATTATCATTACGTATAAAATCGGAGATGTCTTTCATTCCAATTCGTCTTTCGTGTCTTTGACACCGATCAAAATTAACCGCGTAAATAAATAAAGATGTAAATAAAAAACATCCTTAAAGCGATTCACGTGTACGTATACAACCGAGTAAGATAATTCCTGTCATTACACACCATTGCGTTAATACGTCAAAACAATTCGATATCTGGGGCACCACATAAATATAAATAAGAAATTTCATATTTATTAAAAATCAATTTAGTTTATATATTGTCCTCTCCCTATACAAAGCTCAATATATCAGGGTTAGTAGTGTTAATAATACAATGCTTTTAATATGCCATAAATAGGGTGACACAAGTTAGTTTGAAAATATTAAAAGCACGCACTTCTTCGAAGAGTCTCCGTCTCTCTATTATAGCAGCCATTTGGACACGCACAATAATATATATGTGGCAATGGAGCGGGAGCACAAAACAAACAAAACGGGAAACAAATGAATCGCTGCGTTATCAACCACGTTATCACTTACAGTACGAATGGGGGCTTCGCAATTCGCATTGTTTGACTTGACGACAATTTGATTCATCACAAAGCTTTTTTACATTGTGTGTGTGATGAGTGCTATAGATCTCAAAATTTAGAGTTATGTTATAATCAAATTTAATACTCATATCACAAAGTAGTGGACCGATTTTAGCTTATATATAAATTTCTCGTGACACAATGTTCGTTCACGTACTCCGCCGAAACGGCTTGATCGATTCTCATGAAATTTTGTGAGCATATTGAGTAGGTGTGAAAATCGGCCAACATCTATTTCTAATACCCGTTCGTGATAAGTAATATCCAAGCGTTTCATTCAATTTTTAGACATATTTTTTATTACGTAGCATAAAAAAAATACGTACAATCCTACATTTTTAAAATTTTATCCAATTAATACTTTTATATGGCAAAACACCGTTAGCCAGGTTACCTGGTAACGTAACGTAACGTAACGTAAACAATTGATTTATGTTTTTATTATTCTACTTTTTTACTATTCTATTTCTATTCTAGTTATTTAAGTGTCTATTAGAGTTCTCTTATGGTGTGTTTTGTAAGATACAACCATTTTCGATAAGTGCTATCTCTCTTGAAATATCTCTCAAATCACGTTAGCGTATTGCAATACTTAAATGGCGTCTGTATATCTATAAAGCCCAAAGCCCCATTCCGCGTATGATCGCCCTAACGAATCGTTGCCTTAGCTCTGCACCAGAATGTGACATTTTTCAGACAGGTTTAGGAATGATTGTGGACGAATATAAGAGGGTGTTAAATTTAAGTTAAAATTGTATGTTTTTTTGGCTTCGGCCGTAAATAAATAAATAAATATCAAAAATGTCTTTTAAATTAGTCAGTCACAAAACTAACTCTAACTAACCACTAACATTTCACTTTAAAAGATAAAGGCTGGCCCCTAACAATTAACAACCTACATTTATTTATATAATTTTATTTTATTATGTAAGATGAGGCAAACGAGCAGGCGGGTCACTTCGGACACCCCAACGCCAGGAGGCTTACAAGTGACTTGACGAAAAGGATGGTCACCAAAAGATCCAAGAAAAAAAATGCACTACAAGGCGTGATTAATATGCTATTGTGATATGACATGTGTCAAAATAAAGCACTCACACTGTTCTGCCTCGGCCAGCGGTCGTCGTGCGAGGGGAGGTCCACGGAGTTGTCTCTGCCCGGGCCGCTGCTGTCCGTCGAGCCCGAGCCGCTGAGCGACACGCGGCCTGAACCCTCTGCACAATTGCCACAAACCATTCATCAATACTTTACATATACGAGGTGTGTTCAAAAAGTATCGCGAATTTTGTGTTTTTTTTTTCAAAAATTATTTATTTATTCATGAACATCTATTTTGTCCCCTTCAAAGTAATCCCCATGAGATATTATACACTTGTGCCAACGGTTTTTCCAATGTTCGAAAGCGCTTCAAAAAATCATTTTTTTTTATCTTGTTCAGCTCCTCCTTCGTAGAAGAAGAGAGAAGAGAAGCGTAGCGTAACGTCGTCCTTTCTTGGGCCTCAAGGGAACAAGAAAAAGCCTAAGGGGGCCAGATCTGGGGAATACGGTGGCTGCGGCATTGATGTGTGATCAGGGGCGTTATCGTGGTGCAAAAGCCAATTTTTGTTCTACCACAAACCCGGGCGTTTCTGGGGGATTGCTTCGCGCAAATTGCGCATAACTTGCAGGTAATATTCCTTATTGACCGTTCTACCCTGTGGCAAGAACTCATGATGCACCACGCCTCTGCAATCGAAGAAAACTGTCAGCAAAACTTTCACATTCGACCGAACTTGGCGCGCTCTTTTCGGTCTTGGTTCGTGCGGCAGCTTCCATTGAGCTTTGGTTTCCACGTGATAACCATAAACTCACGATTCGTCACCAGTTATGACCCTCTGGAGCAAATTTGGGTCATCGCGGACAGAGTCCAACATCTCATTAGCAATGTTCATGCGATGCTGTTTTTGGTCGCAATTTTTCACTATATCTGTATACTTGTTTTTCAAGGACACGCTCTCTCTTGATACATTGATACGATCCCAGGTGGATCTTTCTTAATTAACAGGCCAATGTCAGCCATCTTGGATCTCAGATTTGTTACAATGATTGGTATAGACCAGAGAAATTAATCAAACACAAAGTAATAGTCAAGGGCTCGTGAATGCGTTACCGGCCTTTGAAGTACTTTCTATACAATACTATAGCTACAATTTTAAACACCAGTATAATTATTTTAATATGAAAAATATTCTTACCACTTCTTAAACTGGCCGTAAGATCCTGTTTGGTGTCGGAGGTGGTCTTCGCGGGAGATGGAGCAGCCGACGTGTGATTCGGACTGGATATTACCGGCTTTACGTCTGTGTTAAAAAAATTAAACATAGCAACAAATGCAAACTTTAATTATTTAATTTCAAAAAATTAAGACACTGCTAATGGGGTTATTTGCCTATAAAAAGCATACTTAAATTATATATTCTGATAAATTGTACTAATGTAGTGTTATCATACCGGGAAAGTGAAACCTCCGCCCCGCATTGTGCTGATGATGATGGTGGCTCTGGGGCGTGGGGGGCGCCGGGGCGAGGGCTGGGGAGGAGGGGGTGGAGCTGTTGCACGACGACGTCGTCGACGACGAGTCTGGGTTGCCCTGTCAACGAAAAGTCCAAGTTAATTTTTAACGTTTTTATCATCACATCATTAAATGTAGCCATCAAGCGGTTAGGTGCCATTACCGAGTGGTGATGCTGAGCAGGCGGCCGGGCTCGTCTCGTGGGCGTCACCGAAGTTACAACCCCACGGCCAGCACTTGGAGACGGAATGTAGTAACCGCCTGTTAAACATTTCAAAATGCTTATATTATTATTAATAAGATAAGACTAAATTAAAAAAATCTATTTTTTGCACCGAATAAACATAATAATAATAATCTGCAACTCTCACCGTCCTTGTGAAACTTCTCTTTGAATGCATTCACAAAAGCCTGCGGTAACCCGCAAGATGGCGGCACTTTACTCTCGCAGTCTCTGAAAATAAAATTTAAAAAAAAGTTTACATCATTATAAATGGTAGAGATTAATACACTAGTGATATTATATAATAGAAATCTGCCCTATGCCCCGACGTGGGGCCTTAGGACTATTGTAAGATATAATAGAATACAACTGTAGTTCGTGTAGACGAAGTGGTATATAGAACACTTGCTGTTAAGCTGGACTTGAATTACCTATTAGTATTAATTTAGGCTAGATTCTAATGCCAATATTAAATTATCACAGAAGTCATAGACTGAGATCTGTGGTCCAGTTAGTTAACCAATAACCTTGAGTTAACTGACCTGTGACACTTGAACTTGCACTCTTTACACTTGAGGCCGGAGCCGAAGAGCATCTGCTTGTCGCAGAAGTCGCACGTGGCTATCATGTTGAATGTCTTCGTGAACCGGTGGGCTATGTCGTGGGCCATGCAGCCGCCCACGCTGACGGGGCCCATGGGGGCCGTGTTCCCAACGCGGGGCGACCGGGGACCGCCCATTCCCACACTTGGACTACCCTGAAAGGAATTAAGGTCTGTAAGAATGCCCGTGTGAGCTAATTGGCTGAATGCCAGCCAGTTGTTATAACACAAGAACGGTGGAACAATACATTTTTATTCTTGCGTTTTTGGAGTCGTCTTCGTTGGGAATAGGATAATTCTATTCATCAAAACAATCAGTAGTCGCCACCAATTATTTGTACTAAACAAAACAATAAAAACAACCACATTCCTTAAACCAAAAATAACTTTATCGATATAACTTTCTTACACTTGTATATATACTAACAATAATTATAATTTGTTGCGTTGACTTTAAGTTATTTGAAAAAAATGTTACTTCTTTCCTTACATGGTGAGTATGGTTGTTATTTCGCTGCGTACATTCGATTTCATGCTCTCTGGGAGACGCCGGAGGAGATCCTTCAGTGTTGCCAACTGCGGATGATTGGCTGTTGTCGCTTTAAAAAAATATATATTATAATATTGTATGGGTAAGCAAAACAATAGAATAATACATAAATATCGATATTGAAAATAACAAAACTAAGACTCAACCTCGCACACTCACTCACACAGCAACACCATTGCACACACTAATACACACACACACACTTAAATGCTCACTCTTTACATAATATACTGCACTTGTTCATATGTATATATATATTTTTATTTATTTTTTCTGTTCGTGTTTTTTTGATGTATTATTTTTTTCTGATCTTGGATTCTATTTTCGATTGTATGTTTTAACCTTATTTTGGCTTTGATTTTAATCTATTTTCATTGTGTAATAAGCGGTTTAAGAAATAAAATATTGGCGAAAATTATTTTTACCTGTGGTCCGAAGTGTCAGGCTTGACAGAGAGCTGCGACTCGTGCGATCGTGACTTTGTCATCGCGTCAGGTGCGGGCAGATGTGAGTTCTGCTTGCGTTTACCCAGCGGGGTTGTTGGTAACTTGCCACCTGTAATTCACCACAAATACTTATTTTATTACTTTCAATACAATGTATGTATAAACACAGAAAAAAACATTAACAGACTTTACACACATACACACAAAACATAAAAAAAAGTTATAGCACACGACTTGCACAAATTTCTAATGTCTAATTTAAATCATTAAAAAGATAACAATTGCTTCCAGGCAACTGCAAAATGAATAATACAAACCTATACAAGTTGTAAAAGGTAGCCCGGGGCACCCCTCCGGTATCCAGTACCAATACTGGTTTCAAAACCATTATGGTGCGGTACGGTAAGAGAATCATACTCATAAGAATACATTGATATAACAGATTACATTAAGACTAACAATTGTAAGTGACTATTTAATAAAAGGCTTGTAACAATTTTCAATTTATAATGAAAATATGTTTTCGGAGGCATCCAAATAAGATTAACATTACCATTTCCTTGTATCTTGTTAGCGTTCTTCTTGTGATTCCGGTCGTCCCTCGCCCGTGGCGATCCACGTCCATGTCTCTGTTCCCAACTATCCCAGTATAAGGGTAAATCTACACCACCATCGCCGCGCGCCAGGGCCTCTGAAATTATTTAGATTTATAAATAGTTTTTTCTAATTGAAATAACAACCCAAGAAACATTTATGTCAATGATGAAATCTTAAAATGCTGAAAACTAAGTAATAACATTTCCTACTATTTTTACTCATTTTAATTAAATCAAACAGATCAATCAATATTTATTCATGTGACAGATTGATTGTTTTAATCATGGCTACACAATATGACAAATTGTATACTCAGGCTAATAAAGTCAGATTAACTGTATTATTTCGACGGACTCCCAAAGGTATACAATTATAGCGAAGCTATTTAAACAACATAGCATGGGACTTAATATCCGTGAAAGCTGAAGTAGGAGCGTTTTTTAACGGTGATCAAGTTAAAAAAAAAAAAGCTGTATACCTTCTCAGACCAATCTTTGGACCCCTACAGCCACATTCTTAACGTCCTATTGACTATATAAAGTATATATTTAAAACATCATACCTGTATAACTCCGCAGCCTTTGCATCGCCCGCCCCAACCGTCGGACCTCTTCATCTCTCGCGCCGCACAGAATCGCTCGCAACTCATGCTCAGATCTATCGCGAAGGGCTTCGAGCGACGACACACGCGAACACACTGCCTGTAAAACATTTTTTTTCTTTAATGGACTATTAAACATTCAAATCGAAGACGCTGGCAAAGTCTCAATTTTCTGTTTAGGTAAAATTAAACGGATGCAATCCGACCCATTCAACCATATCGACCTTAGACAACATTTTCTACAACCGCTTAGTTTCAATAAATACTGGAAATATTTTTATATTATACTCGTTTTTATCAAAGGTATTTAAATGGTGTGTGAAAACAAGTGCATTTTTTTTTTATTCAACAGCCCTGAAGGCTTAAGAGTTGCCTTTAAGGGAGAGGAACGCTCTTCTCTTGAATGCGTTTTCCATGATTGACATTACGATAAAAATGTATGCGCGGTTTAAATGTAAAGGATAATTTGCATTGTAATCTTGTAATACATTAAACCTATGCAATTTTTACGTCCATACCTACATTACGGAAGTACGTGACTCAACTGTAATAATATTCTTAGTATTTACAAATGTAGCATTTTATAATCACGATTAACGATAGAACAAGCGGTCACGCCGAACAGAGGGCGGAGCTCTGGCTCTGAACTTATATATTTATAAGGAATTTACAGTATGTGTATCAGTGGCACAAGTCCCTAACACATCCTGCAATACATTGGAAGTAGCCGAAGGTTTATATTATTTAAACCTCTGTTTCGAGTATTAAAAACTGAAATCTTTGAATGATACAATTATAAGACATTATTACCTCAATGGCATCGACGCTCAAGCCCACCACTCGGAGCCACTGTCTCAAACTGGGAACGTCACGAAGTTCCCTTTGCAACTCTTCACCAAAATTGGCCTTTATCACCAATTGCCGGGAAAAGTGCTTAACTAGTTTACCCTGAAATAATCCAATTCACACATTAAGTATTTTGCAAATATACTACGCGAATCATCTGCATTCACTTAGGTGAATTATCAGAAGTCATGATCTAACAATCTGTATAGGCTTGAAAGGCAACTGTAATTTGACCATGTTACTTAAAATACAGTTAAGAGAAGTTAGATAGCCATTTACAGTAGAATGAAATAAAATAAACTATAAAAATAGGTTTGGTGCATTTAATACGATTGTCATTATCAATGTTAAATTGTTGAACAAAAATTAAAGTGAAAGTGAAGCATGCATCATTAGTTTAGTCTCAGAAACAGTACAGACGTGTTTATTGAATCATTACTAATTGTTTAATTACAGCTATTAAAATACTTTTCATATAACACTAGCTGATCCAGACAAACATTGTTTTGCCAAGAAAAACAAGTCTCTAATAATAGATCTTGGCCAATTCTAAGTCCTACTCTATATGGCCAGAAAATTTCAGGAGAATCG
The DNA here is from genome assembly GCA_951799465.1 of Leptophobia aripa. Lineage (NCBI taxonomy): Eukaryota > Metazoa > Arthropoda > Insecta > Lepidoptera > Pieridae > Leptophobia > Leptophobia aripa. Next base: position 485,076 of record OX637268.1, on the reverse strand, counting down.
GTCAACATGTTTTGAAAGGAGGAAAGGAAACATTGTGACACAAGAAATTTTTTATATGAAATATATTAATAGGCCTTTTGAGAAATAAATGATTTTATGAAATAGTTACATTGCATGTAGTTTCATCTATTTGATAAATGATCTGATTATCAAAAGTAAAATATTTTTGTAATCATTGTAAGTTAGGGATTTAACCTTTATCAGTGGATCATTAAGTGATTTGGATAAATGATTTGCATCTGTATAAAATGCTATCATATTTTTTCATTTGAAACTTTCTTGTATAAAAACATAGTTTATTAATTACATACGCAAAGAAATCTTTAAAAAACTCCGTAGGCGGATGATTAACTGTACGTATAAATTAGAGGTATGACTATGTATGACGATAATCTAATTATGCTGCTTTTCACATAGCATGAGTTGTTCTATATCACCTACTTATCAACAGACCTAGTGCATTGACTTGAAATAATAGGCTTTTACACTGTTAAACCTATTATTGTGAAGATTCTTTAACTGTTTCTTAAGACTAATTTGAATGGTACAGGATAGCCTTTGAAAGTCATTATTGCTAATCTTGATAAAATATTGTAAATACGACTTGATAATATTTAAAGTAGAGAATATATCTATACTCGATTGAATACTACACTGGTTATATATAGGTTAGATTTATTTAAATAACTTAAACTTAGCTTTAATTAAAACAATTAATAGGTTTTATTTCAATACCAATAAGGTGCCAATTAATTTACATTAACAGGAAACAACTTCAAAAAAAAACAATATCCATGTCTGATAAACCAAATAAATTACTTACATAAAAAGTGATACAGAGTTAATTTTTTTGAATGAAACAATGAATGAATTAGTCATTCTACTTTTTAATTATATGTAGAAGTATTTGTCATTGATACCTTTTAAGGCTTAGAAGCTATTGTTACCTTAAAAGTGAGACCACAATATTAAAGTGTGATAAAAGCATTGTTTTATTCTTTTGTTTAAGTTAAAATCATTGAAATTTTAAAAAATATAAAATTAAATTATTATCGATAATAATATCAGTAATACATAATAACAATAATACAGGAAAAGTTGTTTAAGAATTTTTTTTAAGTTTTGCATATAAAGTTTTAGACAGAAAATTGAAATTAAAATTATTAAAAATTACTAGATAATTCCAAGACGACTGAATGCGCACGCTCACACTTTCTACCAACGGCATTGAAACAATCCTTGAGCCAACCGCCAGGCCTTGAATAGGTCTAGCTATGTTTCAAGGGCAGTAAATATTTTTAATCACTTAACGCATTGACAGGCCCATACCTCCAGAGTCCGGATCTCCTGCTGTGTCAGTTCCGCACTGGTCGAGCATTGTGTCCTCAATCCTTCCAGTCTATCAGCCGAAACGTCTATCATTGACTGAATAGTCTCAATCATCTGAATTGCATCACGAGCTCGTTTAATTTCATATCCGCTCTCTGCATCCATTACAAATATCACAGCACTATACACAAATAACTAAGCACTACTTGTTTGTATAAAATACTTTATTCATTATAAAAAATGAATATGAATATACAAAACATTGCAAGTCTTGTATCGCCGAAACCGCGGCCATGTCCGAACAAAATCTATATTTTTCTCTATGACAATGAACTGTCCGCTGTCGGATGATTTGCCTCAATATTTTTGACAGATTTGTAATGTCGCCATTTCGAGCTGTGATATTACCTTCATGCTATTACGTATTGTGTTCATTTTCCATTTCTCCTAAGCCATCATATTTTCATCATCATATTTTGAGTAAAGATATTTGAAAGAATATTTTGCGTATTTTTATACCCTTCTTTTAAAAAAATAATACCACAATATTATTGAAACAGACATAAATATACTAATTTTTGTGGCGGCAATCAATGTTTATGTTAAGGTACGACAAATAGCTACTGTCAGTGTAAATGTTAAACATAACATGAAAAGACAGTTGACATTTCTTTTTCCTAATCTGTGTTTAGTCAATGAATTTTATCGATGGAGTGAAGACGTATGTTGTGAAATTGATTTCCTATTATTTCGCCTGCCGTCACAAAAAAACGGTCTAATGTAAATAAACTAGTTTGAAAAAAATTATTTTTACTTTACATTGTAGAGTAAGTGAATTTTTCCTAGAGTTTAAATGTAGAAATAGTAGGATGTTGCTAGAACATTTATTGGTGCCTGTGATCTGCCTTGGAATAGAAGGTAAATTTATTTAAATTAAATGATTGTAGTTGTATTTGGCCTTTGCCGTTAATGTTACAATTTTTATACAGTATTTGGACGAGTATTGGGTGATGAAGTAGAAATACGGCAAGTGGCTACAGACAAGGGAACAGAAAATGTTACCATTCCCTGCGGTAGTGAGCCTCTGATGCCGGCAGTCAACGTTCAGTGGGTTCATAGAGGCAATCGCACGCACCATGAAGTTCTGGTATGTACCCTATTATTAAGTTGGAACAACTTAGCAAAGCTACAATCAATAAGTGGGTACTTGTCAATCTTATATAACTTAACTTATTAAGGTAAAATTGTTTGTAAACAATAACGAAAAAAAATAATACTTTAAAGTTTTTAACGTTATATTATCCATGTTTTATTGTCATTAGAAGATGTTCCAATACGCGTAAGCGTTCTTTATTATTAATATCTTGTGATCTAGATATATTGTTGTGATATAGACACTTAGAATAGACTATAAAAGAGGAACACATAGGTATATATTATATAATAGAAAAAACATCGCTCTTTTTCACTAAATAGTGAAATCGTTACTGGTGCACGTATTAATACATATAAAAAAGTAAAATTCATGGTTAATGTAGCTTTAAGTAAGTTATTTTAACACCAATAAAATACATTTATATATTTTGACTTAGATGTGAACATGAAGTGTAAACCGATTAAAAACTACATTGTCATAACGTCTTGAACACTTGAACAAGCAAAAAGTGCGCGTAATATTTATTTATTTTTTATCGGCTATAAAACTCATACATTACGGTATACGAAGAGATAATTAAAAATTGTATTTTACGAATTCACGTGTAATATTTATTGTCAAAAGCACCAATGGTACATATTAGGAAAAACAAATCAAAGCAAAACAAAACACTATCGGCCATCTCCAGTATCGTCTAATTTATTATCTATAGATCGCTACCAGCAGATAAAATCCCGTCCCGATTAGTTAACCACGTCGGATTAAAATCAAACGAAAAACATCTTTTGATTAATTAAACTTAACTTTTTTAGTACTAAGTAAATAGTTGTTACACTTCTTTCTTTCTTATTTTGTTTCATTCCCATCATTGCGTAGATGTTTTTGCGTAGATATTGTCTTGCCAGCTAAGTGACCGTTAAATATCAAAGCATGATATTTGTCTCATTTTCAGATACCAAAGTTAAATCTAGTATTGTAAAACGACTTTTATGTTCTTTTTTGTCTAATCAATTTTATAACTCAATGCGTTTTAATGTTATATAATTTTAATCACTATGGATTTGCATAATGAGTCTTTTAATGTATTTTATTCGGCATTGCATTGGCTTCTACGTTAATGATACTATTTGGGACGCAGACAGCTTTAGCACCGTACTGTTATGGTCTTAAAAAACCTTTATTCTGTTTATTTTCTATAAAACGTATAGTTTATCAACCTTTGCAAACACATTTGTAGAGGTTTGTTAATGTAATTGTTGTGAGGCTTGTTTATTCACTGATAAATTATAACTTACACTCTTATATGTAGCTATTTTAATTCAGTTTCGGCACTAAACTATTCTTAAATTTGTGACAGAATAGTAATAATTAAATTAGTTCTTTTTTAATTACACTACAAATGTAATTTAAATTCCATTTTTATCAATATAAACATTAATTTTAAACAAAACTACGACTTTTTCCATTATATGAACCAGGGAATAAGACTTTAACCCAGCGTTCATTAAAAAAATGGTCAATCACCGTCTCCAATACAGTAGTCACATTCAAACGTGTCCTATATTCCAAACAGTAACGCATTGAAGTCCTACTACTGTAGGACTTCTATAGACCTGAATCCATCTGAAAGCTGGTACGTGATACAAACCGTAGAAAATCAATACGTGTATTGTGTCGTGGACACACATTGTCTCGTCCGCTCAGTTATAAATAGATTCTACCAAATGAAGACATCGGCCAATTCATTTTACGAGCGAGTAATTTTCTCGCAATCATCTCGACGCAGATGTATGCGAGGGGAGACGATTGGGTAATGGACAATTATTTAACAGATCGCTTCTCTTCTAGGAAATACTCTATTCGCGCGATTCAGATTGACGCTTTAGCGATTTCCTTCTACATCCATTGACAATTGTGTTATAGCTTGGATCTATGTTATTTTAGTTATAACATTCCAGACTCTATTAAATGTATCTGACATACAATAGATTAATTGAAAGTTAGGAACTATTGGCTTCCTAACGATGCTGTTTTACCATGTTAGACCGAACTAGACCCAATCCTCAGTATTCTCAATAATATTGGTTTAGGCAAATAAATAGTAAAAATATAATATATATTTAAGGTCATATAACCACTGCATTAACAAAAGAGGGATCTTTTTTTTATATATGTCTATAGACGCGTGACTTATGTAACGTAAAGGAAGGATGAAACAAGAAGAAACTATAAAACACTTAACAGACAATTGAGTCGGAATCGAAAATATAAGTCCTGAAAACTTTTAATGAACGTCTTGTAGATTTGTCTGTGACGTGTAAGATCCTCCTTATTAATGACTTCGGTCTTTAAGAGCGTTTTTATTATTATCACAAAATTAATTACCATCGGCGTTATTTAAAAATTGTATTTACACGAAATATGTTGTATTAAAACTTCCCTTGATAATCATAATTAAATATTGCCCGATAGCCTCCGAGTTCTTTTCATGTTAGCTTAGTTAAGGGGACTTTATATTGGAAATCTATGATACAATTATAGAAAAATATTGTTAATTATAATTTAGATTTTATGTTATGCTTTTCCTACAACTACGCGTAGCGGTTAGTACATTGACAATGCCTTGCAGGAACAATAACTCGAATGCGAAAAGTATCGCGTGTTAATTGAATTTTTTCGTTATGTGCCCGAAGTGCCCAATTTGATATGAGCTTGAAATTAGTATCGAGCTTTTATTTTATGAAAGCTTTGTAATCAAATTTTATGAAAAGCTTTATGGTTGATTAGTTTCGCCTGTTATCGCAAAGTAATGCCAACATAGGCAGGCTTGAATATCCAATGAGCTGAAATGTTAAGAATATATACCTATGGATTTATCATACATTTATTATTAAATTAAATTTGCAATACATGTGTAGTAAAAATTCTAGCGGCCGTAACCATAAATTTAATGTTTATTCGTAAATCAACTGCGCACATACAAATGCAAAAGTCCAAACAATTCTTAAATATATCTGACTCAATTCGCATCAACAAATTTGACCTACTAACTTTATGGCACAAACGGAGTTCGTAAAATTAATCCAATTTAAGAGATATCCATCAAGGCTATTATTAAAAAGTAATAGCTTTAATTATACTATTATTATTATTTAAAATTCATTTAAATCTACGCTACGCTACGGTTTTAACTCGTTCGTCAACGCTTACAATTTTCATCAATTTTCATACACGCTCGCCAGGTGCTTTTCACTTGCCCGTATTCTAAAATACTCTGAATCTGATTAAGCAAAACCCTAACATTTTTTTTTAAATTACATAATATTGAAGTACTCTTTATACTTGAGGCTTTAAATTCGGTTTTCTCTTAAGATTAATTAAAATCGTCAAAGGCTGAGAAACCTGAGTGTATAATTTATCGTTTTCTTTAATGGTAGCTAATCAAGTTAGAACTTTTATATACTAATGTGGCAGTTGTATCTTAACACCATGAATTCCTGGATCTTTAGACACAGGCCACTTGTCCCTTAGGACTTAAGAGAGTCTCATAAAATTTTAGTGTAACTTTCCTTAGCACATAATTTCCTTTGACAGAAATTAATTAAGTCAAATATAAAAGTAAAAATGGTAATGACATTTTTAAAACTTAAAATAATTAAGTCAGTGTAGGCCAATAATCAAAAATAAATAGAGAAAAAACCCTCGCCGCAACGACACCTGATGTACGCTTAATTCACCATACGATTGAGAGAATGCTGCATTTATAGGAATAAAACTTGATTCAAATAAATAAGTCCTTCAGATGACGAGGTCAACAGTCCACTCAACTGCAAAGAGAATAGAATGTTTGTCACTTAAGATCTCGAGATATCCACTTAATTGGATGTCTGCTGTTAATTTCGCTTAAGAAGCCATTAACTTTATAAGTGCTCAATGCAATATGCCATATTTATGTCAACACAATTGATACAATCAAATGAGAACCTTTTGGTTCTTCCTATGGATCTCATCATATGTAAGTAAATATCGTTTAAGAACGCCCCGAACTATCTCAATATATTATGACGGTAATACAATTTGAAAGGTCGAGACTTATTTATGTAGGGTCAAAAACTTAATCCTTTGAATATAAACGTATGTACGAAGTCCTAGTTTCTTGTTTATAAAAACAATGAAATCTCAATTGATATTACACGTCACGTTCAAACAGCACTCATACGACATGACGACATGTAAACCATGTTCATCCATCCAGAGTCTCGCTATAAGTACAATTTATCAGCATATATTGATATAAATTAAAATATTCGTGATTCGTTCGCACGGCGCTACGACACTTTATGTTGCTCGCATATTTTCTTATATAAATATAATGTCTTTGTTCGTTCAAATATTTTTACATAACAGAAGTTTCATACATTCATAAAATTTTGTTTCATTGTACAGAAATAAACGTCTCGTGTTTAAGTAAAATCTCACCGTAGGTTGATTTACAGCCAGTTTTTGAAAGTTTAGTTCAAAGATGGCGAGGTAGTAGAAGCTTACGTCGGTTAATGTCTTCTGAATCTTTAATGTAAACTTTTGATCTGAGCTATATTTCTAATATTTCTCTACAAGGTAATAATACCTTACGTTCGTAATAATAACAATAAGTGGAAAACATTTTTATAGCGGTCGTTATTTTTGACATTACCTTTTCTCAGAGCAAACATAAAATTACAACATAGTAATGATTATTTGGCACAAAAACATATTACGTACACGTATATTTTATGTATTATTATATCGTGTATTTAAATGAAAACGCAGGCGGTATTTTGGCAAGGAACTTAAAATATAGTATATTTATTTAAAAACTCCATTAAGAGCCCTTCAGAAATCGTCGTTGATAGAATACTAAAATAAATAAAATAAAACCAAAAGCCGAGTATGCAAAAAAATCAAACATCTGTGAAACAGCGCTCTCCTTTCCTCCTACATAAATAGAAAAGGACAGTGTATATAGTTGATGATCTCCAATTGAATTGATGAAATAACCGCTTTGGTTCAGATTTGGCGGGATTTTGACCTGCATTCGACCCATTACGTAATATGAAAATAATATGGGTCGGATTTGGGAAATTGACAATTTACCCGAAAATTTCGGGGATACGATATAAAAATCGAATCAAATTTGATTTGACGCTGTATTACGCTTCACCGGGAACATTTATTCAAGAAGGGCTTTTATACAGATACTTTTTGAACATTTTTTTATACACTAGCACCGGAAGGATCGAACGAGAGCAGGCAAGAAACTCAAAAGCTCTTTCAAAATAAAAAATCCAAATAAAATTCTGGAATTGTAGTCATTTGTAGGAATCAATACTTAGTTTGATGCTGAGCTATTGCTGACACATAACAAGGATCATTGTCCTCTAAATATTACTTAACTATATAACGTACTATCCAAGTAGAATACTCTTTATACGCGATTTAAATTTGTTGAACATTAACTTGGTTATATCAAAATATAAATTAGAATTGTCTTCGGATGGCACCCTGGTTATTGCAATACCAGTTTTAAAAATAAACCTGCAGGCTCTTCAGGTTGAAAGTTCGTGTTAAATATACTGTGCCCAATCTAGCTTTATGTTACATATTAAACTGTTTCAGACAGATATTTATAACTAGCTGGTTGCCGATTTAACATTAATTTTAGACTGTGTCGTTCGCGGTTGGTTACTGTGAAATGCAAAACGGGACACATCCGACAATTTCGTTTTGTTATTACTGAAAAACCTTAGCACCAGCATTTCCAGAAAAAAAAAAATGCTTAGCCGAGTTTCTTGGCTGCTTCTTCTCAGCTTGGTCGCGTACGAACCGGGTTAGAATCACTTAGATTTAAGACGATTCAATATGGTCCTATGTACCTTAACGAATAAAGATATTTTGAGTTTGTCTAACAGGACGACATTCACTCTTAACAGCTTAAAAGTTGTTTTATCTTACTTTCCCGTAATTCTAAGAGTTTCAAGACAATGGTTTTCGTAGTATTCTCACTGCTTCCATCTTTTTCGCAGTGTTTTTAGACACATATCATCATTCCCTTTATAAAACAGCAGTAAACTTATATCCCATTAAATCTCGACTATTAACTGGAAACACGAGTAGAAGGCTATTTGTCAGTACTTTATAACGGAAGTCGAATGAGATTGCATCTAATGCAACTCCGTTGATATAGTGGTCGGTTGTTACTACTTTATCCTTATATAATACTGAATTTCCTTAAAGTATATTATTTTATACAAGTAGATAAATTTTGGGTATAGAGCCGTTATACTGTATACGTCCTGATCATCAGATAATCTCTTAATATACCAGTATAGAAGAACTCTCGAAACAAAAGTTTAACTTAAGAGATTTTCTCCGGGATGTGCCAATCGCATACAAACTAATACGTTATTTCTTATGGTTCAAATGAAAGTATGAATCAGAAATTTATTATCACAAATATCGTTTTATGTTATCTAATTATAAATAAACTTATGGAATTGTACTATTTTCAATAACTAAACTAAAAGTCCAGCCACGCGACCATATATACAATTGAAAGTCTACATTGACCTTGCCTCGCGCCGCTTCCTCGTTATATTTACCACCATATGTATCATATAATTTGTAAACAAAAGCCTTTAAATACCACATAAAGTAAATAAAAAGTTCTCAATTTACGATGGTATGTAACTTGTGTATGGTAACTTTTTAAATTGAATTATTCTTATTCATAAATACTTTGAGTGAAAATTTAACTAAAGTATGTCTGTCTTTGTCATTTTGTGGACATTGTAACGATAATATATTATCAAAAAAGTTTCATTCCATTAAGTTAAAAATCATCAAAAATAAGCATTATTAACTTGCCCATAATCTAAAAGTATTATATTAGGTAAAGTTTTAAAATGTCCAAATGTTTTTATCAAGTGCTTATTGTAAAAACAATTGATAAAAAATTTGTTTAATTAAACATGTTTACGTCACACCTAAGTGAGTGACCTTAAAAGACAGTGGCGGCCGCTTACATGTTATAATACTGTATTGAAAAATATCTCAGAGATACGCCAAATTTGGGTCCTCTCAGCGTATGAATTATTTAAACGACAAAACCTCAACGGAGGACAATTCATCTCGTATATATTCGACGTTTTTATTAACATAGAAGTTGTTGGATATATACCTTTGTTTTCATATATATCATATGGCGTTGCAAGCTCATATATGTTGCAATAGTGGTACCAATTGACTACTTTTATCGTCATTTGGACAATTTTCTACATAAAAAACAGTTTTCTCCCCAGGATGCAGTGCGAAAATGCTTTCACACACTCCATCAGAATTATATCTCAAACGCATAAATTATCTTTCTAATCCAGCAATGTATAGATAATTATGTTAAATATTTCGATTAAATTTCTTAAGTATGTATCGGCAATTTCAATACTTTAAATTTTAACCCTTATAATAACCAAAGTATTTTCTCAATGATTTGATTCACTCTGAACGAGAGAGAAACCTGTACGATGCCGATGTATCGATCATAAAAAAGAACGACGTGCAATATTTGTCACCCGGCATTGTAGTAAAATTGTATCGGTAGTGTGGCCACAGTTTACCGATTCTATAAAAAGAGCAAGCATGTTCATTAAGCCGTGATACGAGCACCACACTCGAGCGCCCTTGTCTCATTTAAGTGCCTTTTCGTCTGAGTGTACTTAACATTGGCCCTCGCATCGACTATACGCTGCCTATAAATACATTTACGTTCTATCTTTTGTCAGGACAATAAAAACATATGTTTACGTTATAATAAATAATAATTTAATCTGTATTTAAACGACATTATTGCTTAGAAGGGTTCCCTTTGATTTGGTTGACCCTACTCTTTCGATGTAATAGAAAACATGAATTTATAACAAGTTTTCTTGCCTAGACTTTGTTGGCATTCTTTTTAAAAATTATAAAGCTTAGATGCTTGTAAGCGCACGTCTAAGGCTTGCCTTAACTCTTAACAATATTTCTCATAAGCACTGTGCTAGTCGAGACAGAGACGTCGGACACTTAAATAGGAATGTCTAAAAACCGAATATTGAAATACCATGATTAATTCAAGTTATTATTCAGTTATGCATATATTTTTAACATTCATAACAGAATTCCTCTTTAATTACGTAATTAACGCGTAGTGTTTCTTTCAGATATGCAAATCCTTTTGTCCGATTAAATTGCGCTCATCCTACACAATACTGAATGGTTCATTATTCTATTCTATCGTCCGGGCATGTGTTAACTCGCTGTGGGTGAAATAAAGTATTATTTTAAAAAGTATTTTTCAAATATGTTCTTATTTTGAAAATATTTTGTATTTACACAAGTATGCTAAATTATGTTGAATACTTCAAAGTTATAATTAATAAATACACGCGAATTTCTTATAATACTTATAAATCTTACATTTTGAGTACCTTTCAATCTTGATGGCGAACCCTGTATTTGACTAATTGTGCTATATTTTAAAAGAGTATTTCTATAACTTGTATTCCTCCACAAATATTGCATAACGGAACCTTTTTTGTATAGTCTCAATCGAAAACACTTGTCGAAGTAATCATTCAAATCATTACCCGGTGGACGGTTGTGTTCTTACACAAGAGGTATCTAAAGTAAACATCATGAGATACATAACGAAATATGGAGTATTGTAACGATTCTTTTTGCAAATATAAAGATAAAACAACACTGAATAGAAACATCAGATAACAATCGGACAAGTAATTCGTTGTGCTCAGGTGGGGCCATGAAAATATATTAAAATAATATATTTTTTTTTAGTAGGTAACCAAATTCTTAGTAAATCATAATTATCGATTTTGATTAAACACAGTATTACTATTACCCGATTGTTGTTCGTGATAATAGAAACCATTATCAACTGCAGTTCCTTGGGTACCTAGAGGGGCTGACCAGCTAATTATTGACATGGTAGTGCAGCTCTTTACACATAGATGTACAGAGGCTGATGAGTCTAATATTGGACGCCCAGCCATAAGCCATGACAAATGTTGCAGTTCACTACTGGACAGTACTGGAGATGCATTTTAGTCTCTTTCGTCGATATAAAGGCAGTGTCGGGACATATTTGAGTATGTAGTGTATGTTTGCGGAAGGCAACGCACCTCTATGCCTCCCAGCAATGCAAGTGTCTAAAGGTGGTAGTGTAGAAAATTACGATTCAAAAGTGTCTTTATAAAGACCTACTTGAATAAAAATATTTTGAGTTTGAGTTTGAAGGTGCATTGACCTTTTACCAAATAAAAATAGTATCTTGTCAAACATCTGTAAACATATTTCGGTTATCAATCGGGGTGTATATAAGACAAGTCGATAAATGTATAACATTTTTTACCCGAATCTTAAATCCCACATGTTAAAGATATGCTATGTTGTACTGCTCGCGGTTAAAGTTTGTATTTTGTTTGTGGGCCCTCGAGCAAACTGATGTTGCATTGAAGCTTCTGTTTCGTTCATATAACTCTTTTAAATTATATTGTTTAACAAAAAATAAAATCGTTTAGTTATAAATAAAAGTGTGTGGTCGCGTTTCTTCTTGCCCAAACCGCTAGTTGACATCGCACACAATACAATGTTGATTAAATGCTCTACAGTCGAGACCTGGAATGCATTATATAATATGGTGACCTTCTTTACATTATATATCTCTGAATCGAACTGTTGAAATAATCGTCTAATACATTAGTTTCCTATCATAGGTAACAAAAATCGTAACAGATTTTCATTATTCCTTTGTGTATAAGGGCTTGGAATATATCGTTAACAATATTTACACCTAAGTGAAAAGTGTGATAACTCCACGCCTACTAAGTAATTGAATAGAGTAGCGCTTAGTAAAGAAGTAACTTTTTCTTGTTTAAATAATTTCCATTCATATAAAAATGTAAGGAAAATTCATTGCGATATTTACATCACTGGTCGTTTCGTATTGAATTTTAATATTACTTTTAGGTATTTAAGTATTATAACCAAAGTTTCAAATTTATTGAAAAAGAAATGAAATTTTACAACAGCAGTAAAGCAAGTTTCGTTATAAAGACTAACGGGTCGCTCATAACCTGGAAATGGGAACAGGTGCTCAAACTTTACCGGACCGGAAGTTAGCTTGAGTTAAAGCACCTTAATTATTTCAACTCCAAAAAGTTTTATGTCCATAAAGTTCCTTGCGCGTAATATTCGTTTCAATGCATTCAAAAGCAGTCTACGTTAACGAGATACAGCGACATATCCGCGGTTGTCATTTAAGAATGAGAAATTAAAAGTATCCAAACATTAATATAATGTTTGTATGAAAATACTCAGCAAGTCTCGCCCCCAAGTGAGTAATGCTCAAATCGTAAAATGTCGCGAGGGTGCGTGACGTTATTAATGACGTCATTGCCCTTTCCTTACTCATGGTCTAGACAGAGATACGATACTAGTCGAAATATCCTAACTTAACTTCCTATAGCTACCGATAACTAAGGTTTATTCATTGCAGATCTAATTAAACTGCTGATTGAATTGATTCTTTCCATAAAATAATAAAAAACAATATTATACTGTTCCGCTTTTTAATAAAAAAGGAGAAGTTAAGTCTTTTTTTGTAGGTATCTTGTAATGTTTAGGAATAAAAAAACTAAAATCAAATGTTGGTTTCTTTGTTAATTTTATTGATTGCAGACAATCTAGACACTAGTGGGTAGTTTGACATTGTCATTACTTGCTGAAACCATAATTGCTGAACTGATTGTGTCAATGTGTTATCTATAAAATAAAACAATATTATTACATTTGAATTAATTTAAAAGAAGTAATTATGTTTTAATATCTTTGATTAATTTATCAGCGTAACGAGTTTATTTAGGCTATAACTAAGATTACTTGTTACGTGATAATTTCAATAATATTATAATAATAAAAACCTTGTTTCTTCGCGTAACATTAATAGTAAGAAAAATAACGACTTTTTATATATGGTTTTAATTGGATGCATGTTGAAGAGCCGATATTTGTAACTATATAACGTCTTTCTATTGTCTATGAATTTAAATGTGGCGCTACAACCCTCTTCTAATCTTGGCCTGGCATTACATTTTAATATAATACAATATAGTAATTTTAATTTAATATAATATAGTATACTGACTCATTTGCTGGTGCATGGTGTAATGGTTGCAGATCTTTACAACCGTATTGTAGATAATGCTTGGCAATTTAAAGGAGTGGCGGAGAGTTTCTTGCCAGTTCTTCTCGTTCTCTCTACGCCCTTGATTTGGGAACTGGCAGTATATGTAGAGTCGATTTTTTTTAAATAACTTATTCTGTTGACGATTCGTAAGTGTGTCTAAGTTACCTATATGAATGAAGATATTTTTGATTTTGACATCCGTTTTGATTTTATTATTAAACTATTTCTTTTTTAGACCAGTTTTTGGAGTTAATTGTATATATAAAATTCCATTTCTTGGAATTCCATTGATTTTTAACGCACTACCTTAGATTTTGAGAGACGTGTATTTTATTGACTGCGTTATATACATAAGTTATGAAAAACGCTTATTTGTTAAAATCTCTTTTCTTATATACTGTTTAATATATAAATAACGTTTGCGGTCTCGAACCAAAAGCATCTCGAGAGATCACACCAATTTCAGATTCAATAAATTCAATTTGGTATAACGTCCGACGGGGATTTTGCCAACCAAATGCTTTTTTATGACAGCCCGTAATATATGCTATCTGTATAGATATAAGGTGTAGTTTTGTGTGCAATTTTAAATTGATGTGCGCTAGTGATAACTCATCGATTTTGTATTTTAAATCGCGTGTGTCATGCGTTTTAAAAAGATTGGCATTATCAGTACTTTAGTAGATGCTCCATGGTGTATTGGGCTGATAGTTTTGATAAATAATACAATACCGTAGGGATTTACTCTAATATGGTTTATTAATAAACAATCTATAATAATTAAATATTTAATTATTAATATATTTATAATTAAAGAGCAATGTGTACGCTTCTCAGAAACCCTAACAATTAGTTGACTTTGTCAGTAAGTAAATTTAAAAAAGTAGTTAAACGCAAACTTTTAAAAAAAGTCAGATTATTTTGATGATGAAAAAGTTTGGGAATGTATTAGCTCCAGCTTAGCCTTGCCTCAAAAAGTGTACTGGGATCATTTCCAAAAAAAAAAACAACCAAGCCGAGTTTATTGCCTGCTTCTTCTCAGGTTGGTCGCGTACGAACAGGCGTAGAATCACTTAGATTTAAGACGATTCAAAATGGTCCTATGTACCTTAATTAATAAAGTTATTTCTGACTTTGAATCAGAACCCAGGAACAACCTTTTATAAAATCTTGAATGTAATATATCTCTTTTTTCAAACTTAGAATGTAAAATGTTTTTTTAATTTAGCATGTAACATGAAATGAAAGAGGCTATCGATTGATTGATAGGCGACAGAAATTGATTGATTTTGTTCATTTGGAATACGCAAAACTATGAATATTTAAAACAACTAGGTAAGTGTAGCTCTATCTTATAGCGTAACAGTACAATACAATCATAACTTTAATTTGCGTCCTAAGTCAACAGTTCTTGAAATATATAAGTTGTTCAAGACGTAGGCCAATCACAAAAAAACCCTTGGGAATTTGTATGAAGATGTTGAATAGCATGCACATATTGTTTCGGTGTCTAGGTGACCTGGCCTTGCGGTTGCCTTGAAAACCGATCAATATGCTTCTCCTTAGTTCAACAAGGTATCAAACTTTGGTACTTTATCAATTAAGTATTATTATTTTCTTAATTAGTATTATATAAAAGATCTTCCAGTATCGCTGCGTAACATACAAATATTATATATTTAATAAAGAAAGATGTTAAACGTTTAAGGTTTGGATTGCTGCAGATTGCTGTATTGAGACAAATCACAGTAAATGTCAAAAATATCTTTATTCATTAAGATGCATAGGACCATTTTTAAATGGTCTTATATCTAAGTGATTCTACACCTGTTTAAGCTGAGAAGAAGCAAGCAAAAAACTCGGCTTGGTTAATTTTTTTTTTTGGAAATGATCCCAGTACACTTTAAGGCAAAATAAATTTAAAAAAGAATTCAGGACCGTATTAAACATTTTACGCTTTTGTGTACCGTGCTGTAGGATTTAAAGGCTATAGCTGTTATAACTCTCTTCAAAGATAATTGACGTGGGGATTAGGATTATGTTTTGTTGAAAAACTCCGTCATTATTGGAGGTTGAGAATTTTAATACGTCGTTTTATTTTATCAGTGTAAGGCATTAAGGTATTGTAACCACACATGTTAAGTAAAGCATGTTAAATGGCACCCCCAGTGCCTATTAACCATAGTTTATAATATCTATGGCCGATAAAACTATACTTTTTGCGTACAATTGCTAGGGTAGATTTTTAATTGGTTCAGTAACCTTCGCAAGTTTTCTTCCCTGGCTACAGTTGTCCTTTGTCCTTATTTTCTTCATAATTATTTTGGTGACAGTCCAGTACAGTATAGGCCACGCCTCTCACAGTAATTAACCCATAAAACTCATTTCTGTCATGGCGTTAAACGAACATCATTTGACGTCAATTGACAGACTATCAGTTTAAGGATTTCGGAGTGGCATTGCATACCAAAGCGCTGTTACAATGTCTATTCAATCCTTTTTTCAATCACTTATAAGTTATTGCCGTGTCGTGTGTCTCGTATACAGCCATCATAACACTGACGTGGTTTTATCGATCTCTATTGAGTTATAACAAAGGCTTTTCCTACGCTTCCTCGCGTCCTTTATTTCTTTACTCAATTCTTATTATGTGTATATGATTTTTTTTACATATATATTTTGTTATTATATGTAAACGTATAAACTGATGTATATATTACACACGGCTAACGTATAAAAGTTTACGAACAAAACTGATTACATTGTATGTTCGATTTATTTTTCTAAAGGCTGCGCTGCTGACGTGATTTGCAATTTAATTCATATAAATGGAAGGAGTAGGGTTGGCTGTGTTGCGATCTATTTATCATCCTGCGGTCATTATGTATGAAAGGTGTGTAGGGAAAACGAAAATTTCGTTTCATGTCAATGTCCGAAGGTGCTTTTCCATTCGTATAAAGATAAATACGCACATCACATGTTATTTAAGTATATTATGCAGAGATAGTTAAATTCAGCTAATTTCGTATGTACACGAATCTTTTAAGGCACATACTGTTTTTGGTATATTTACACAATTAACGTGTAATGCCGCCTAATACGAAATTAATTTTATTTATGTTTGTGAATGTAAATTACCTATATGATTTAAGTTTTTTATAACATTTATATTTGTTATTATTAAATCCTGTATGTCTATTCAGGATTTTTACAATATACATTTTGGTCCTTCGATCCGATCACATGCAAACAAAACATTTACACCAGTATTTTTAAATATTTATAAAAAAATTGTGTAAAATAAATAAATACAATTTTGTTTCACCTTACAGAGTACATTTGCAAGAACCTTATAGTGATATTTTTTCTTGCAGGCGGACGGCAGCTTACTTCTCGCCCTGGTGGGTGTGGAAGACGAGGGCCTGTATGAGTGTGGAGTGGAGAACGAAACTTCCTTCGTTGATAGAGTTAACGTCACTGTGAGAAGTGAGTTTCTATAGTTTCATTGAAAATGGCTCGTAATTATTCTAAGGTCAATTATCTATAAATATAAAACCATTAATTTTTTTTTAACATAATTATTATAAAGAAAAAGTGAAATGAAAAGTCTGAAGGGAGATAGACAACTATATAAACCGCAGCATTTTTTTCTAGACTCAAAGTTAGGCTACGTAATATGTTAAAAATTAAAATCCATTACAATTAAGGCTTAATACTTCTCTCGAAATTGATAACATTCATATATGTTATAAATATATACCGTAATTTTAACTGGCACAGCACAAAGTGCGATTTACTGCAGTGAAGGTCGCTTAATGACTATCATTATATGGTACCAGTGTATCTTGGAACGTGAACTAGACCCAACTTTTTCACACCACGCAGTGACATAACAGATAACGTGGATCAACATAAACTGGTTGCTATACGATTGTTGAACAAGCGGTGGCATGGTTAGAAAAAATATCTACAAGTACCTGCACTGTACTATACAAACACAGATTGGCTAAAATATTGTTTTCTTAACTATATACAAAGATAAAAATATCATTTTTTTTTGTAATTAAGTTCACTTTTGGTGAACAAAACATAGCATAATTAAAATTATCTCATATTCTTTTTCTGTATGTCTGTTTATTTCGAATCTTGAAATCTAATAACGCTATTTATTTAATAGCACACATAACAATACAGTAATAAAGTAAACAGATAATAGAAGGTTACTCGTTATGTATTTGTTAGAGAAAAGTTAAAGAAAAACATAAAAGTTACAGAAGAAAACATTATTTATGTACATGATAAGGACGGTAGGGCTTATCACTCTCGCTGATCACTTCCAGGCAAACATTATAAGGAATCTGGTAAAATATACAAATAATTTGTCTCCCATTAGCGCTAATAGAATGCGGGCGTTGAGGTGAGCTCTAGACCACATGGGTTAGAACGAACTCTCATGCCTTCTTCATTTTATAACGAAGGTTAATGGTGGACTAATCAAACTGTCAAGTACACACTTCATTCAATATCATATAATAATATTCTTCATTTATTCTATAATTTTGTTACTCGAACAGCACTTATAAAATGTATTTTCACTATTAATTATAACAACTAAATTAATGATCTTACCTGATCAAAGCTAACGTGACCTCCACTGCATTTGATTAACGATACATATGCTAGGTCATCGTTGATTGGATGTTGATTGTAGAGTCTGTTCGCTATGAAAATTCTCCGATACTGAGTTAATTATATAATTTTATATTGTATCAAGCAAACGTGGGAATACAAACTAACCAATTAAGCCCAGTCTTTTTAAGTACAATGTCCGATGTACACCCTTCTCTATGTTCTGATTTTTTAAATCGAATTTGCACGTCAGAAAAACGCCTTATTTAAGCACTCTGGGGTTCAACTTGCTTATAACTACGATTCTAAACTAGTATTTCCTTAGAAGATACTCACAACAAACTGAGCTTGTATCACAGGTCACAGAAATAAATCCCGGCTGCACGAAATAAATGCATCAATCGATTTGTCTTTGTTTGTGCTTAATTCAACATTCGCCCGTAAAGGAAATTAACGTGTCTGATCTGTACATCAAATAAATATCAACGCTGGTCTTGACATGAACGTGTTGTATGTGTGTCTAAAAACGAATAAACCTCAAACGACCAGTCTTAACCTGCACTAATATAGATCTGCCTGTTTATTATCGTAGAATAAATAAATGTAGAATATTATTGAAGAACGAGATCTTCATTACTGAGGTAACCCTCACGGCTCGTTAAACATCTGATTGGAGTGACATTATCATGTAATTGGACGGATGCGGTATATCTATATAATGTATTGTATACATATAGTATAAAGCCACTGGTTAATGACAGTTATATAGCTAGGACAATAATAGCATCTCAGTATTCAAATGAAAACTTATTTAACGGATGTTAACGCGTACATCAAACTATTCCGGTTGCTTACGTTTTACCAGATACATATTGTACATCCTGTAAATATTGTTGTCATGATGAGAAAATTCAAGATTTAATACAAACAAATTCTGGAGTTACTACAGGAACAGCTCAGCTGCATACATTATAAAAATAAATACGTAAACTATCGCAATACATATTTGTATGAATTAAGAAAGAACTTCGTGGGCGTATTTGGAACAAATATACATTGTTCTGAAATATAGATGTGTCCATAATTAAGTGTTCTCCATTTCTATCAACACTAGTCTTTTATAAAGTTTTACATGCTAACCTCTAATCCACCAATAGTTTTCATAGAAATTAATTCCTTCCTTTTAATGTGTACGGTGATAGTGAAGTGGGGTATACTGTAGTGATTTTATTTTATTAAATCTGTCCCCAAACATCTTATGTGCTAAATATATTAACAAACAATAAACTTATAAGATAATGACACGAAACAATTATATGGGAACTTAAAACATTTAAATCATAAAACATATAAGATACTAATGCGAACACAATCAAGATTTAAAGGATTGTGTAAAAAAAAATTTTAAATAAAAAATATTATTAGAATTTGTTTTATTTATTTGAATACGCCCTCCGATAATGTGCGTATATAAAATTTTATTTTCTTTTAACTTGTGTCAGGTATACTAATTAAATAAGTTCCTAACAGGCGAGCTGGCTTATTAATTCAAAAGTTAAAATCCTTAGCTGGATTTTTGTGATACAGTTAATTGTTAACCCATCAAAGCATTATTTGTTTAGCAATAGAAGTAATTAAAAGCAAACGCAGTTCTTTGAAAGGCGTGAAAGCTCCTTCAGTGAATTGGTGAAAGAGACTTTAATTAAGATGCGCAGTCTTTTAGTAGTTTTCAGCTGTTATGTGTTTTATATGTTTTATTAAAAATTCGATTTATTTGTATTAATATAATCTTTATTTATTAGGCATTGTTTTTATCGTGAGCCTGAAAACGGCTGGTTCAATATTTATACGTCTTTTATAACTAAATAAGGCGTAAATCATCTACTGAAGGGTAAATATTATGTCCAAAATTTGTATTATTTTTGTTCATAAAACTGAACATCTCTAACTCCTAAGAATAAAAACTTAATGCGTGTCATTAATTTTTAAATACAAAACAATACCAGTTTTATCCGAAGCCAAAAAACTGATATGGCTACCAATCTTATCTTGTACACTTATTTTATTCAAACTGCTTCTAGCAACAGCTTATCGATAACCAATAAATATTTTAAAGAGTGCTAAGTTAAGAATTTTTTTTTTGAAATAAGGCAAACGAGCAGGCGTGTGTGTCACTTTGAGTAAAGTGCTAACCGCCACTAAAAGTTGAAATGTATCGGAAATAGGTTATGTTATGCCTCTTGGACCGAAAAGGTTACATTATCAACTGAATCTTGGTTTAGAAATCAAACTTCTACTGTTCCCTGTTACACTTTTGCTTTATTACTAGTTCCCTGGCTACTTAATCCGCCAGGTTGAAGGTCTGTCATTGGCTGATTTAAGCCCGTGTTCCGCTCGAGAAGCCGTTCCACCGCTTGTGGAAAGTGCCAAACTCCCCGAGCTGCTGTCCTATTTGAGAGTTGCTTACCAGGCGTGTTTTCCTTGGTTAATCCACTAACCTAAGCCTTGGCTACCTTTAAGCTATCTTGGCTAACCTGAACGTCAAAGTCAAGTCTTGCCAGTGACAACATGGTCAAATACGCAGTGCATCACATTTTCTTGCCTTTACATTTTACATGGCCACGACGGCTTCTGCTTGCATTAAAACTTAACCAGACAATGTTTTAAGCCAAACCTTATAACAACAGGCGATATTTCATCACATTCCCTAATTGCTGATTAAATTGACAGCGTTAAATCAGTATCGGATTACATTTAACATGATTGGACGTTCACGGTGTATTCGTTTACATTCATTATCAATTTTTTGAGTGAGAGTGCCATGCTGTTACTTAGAGTTTCAGCCGAATGGGCAGGCACGGCCGGAGAAATACCACTCTCTCACAGAAAACCGGCGTAAAGTGATGCAATTGGACTTTGTTCATTTTGTACTCGCGTTTCGTTCGGTGATTGAGATCTTCCGGTTTCCCCTACCCTTCAATTTCCAAATTTTCCTTTAAATACCGGCAATGCACTCACGAGCTACCAGTCGCGTGGGTGTCTATGGGTGGCGTCTTCGCCTATATGGTGGGCCTCCTGCTCGTTTGCCCCCCTCTTCTATAAGAAAAAAAATTTAAGTTACTGGTAATTGGCACATAAATTCCAACAGTGAAATCATAACGAACGTAATCTCGTAAGAGGATTGATTGTTTTTAATGTACTCGTATGAAAACTGTCGACGAAATCCAGTTTCGGTTAGGAGCAATAAATATCAATTATTAAACCGGTTATCGCTGACATATTGCCGATCCAATAAGTGCAAGCAAAAATACTGAGGTCTCTTTTAATTATATATGATGTTACGCGTTTATCGAAGGAATATATCGTCTTGGAATTGGTTAGCATTGGCATGGTTTAACTGGAAGATGGATTGATTAATCAAATGAAGCGTAAAGATAATGACTTGAGCGCCTTCAAGAGAGCGTACCAATCTCTTATAAACCGGTAACGCAACCCCGAAGCCTCTGTTTTTTATATCTATGAACGACGGTTAGCTTTTTATAAGTGTCCTACGCGTTATCATTCTGTTTTATAAACATTTCTTAAAGTTTGTGGTATGCTAATGTATTTGAAGATTGATTCGTTATTTCGACTGATGCGTATCTAGTCGTGTAATAAATATAAATTCTGATATTGAATTCTATTTATAGATTGATCAAACATTTATTACTTTATAGCCCCTTTCAAAGAGATTTGGTCCTGCCCCTGTTTACATTACGTCTACGCTATCACCCGTTGCCATGGAGACAGAAATGGCCGTCCATTAATATAATTAAAATTCTCGCGAGGGTCAATATTGAAACACTCGAAGACAAATTCACTATTCAATCAAATGATTTTATTTTAGAACTCTCTCGATCGTTTATATTAATTAATTAAATTACGTTTCTTCAGTAAATCTATGTGCCAAAAAAACTAAACCAAAATTATTGAGTTAGTCCTATTATTGTGTAATCTTGTAAAGGACTATTTAAACGATTAATACATTGGTAAAGAATTGTCTGTCTATCTAAGTCTAAATGCAATAAGGAATCTAAAGCGATTGTAGCACCTACAAAAATATAAGTAACAAGGTAATAGATCGCTGTAGTTAGGAACCATAGCGAATAAAGATCCTCATGCACTCCCTTGACGTACACAAGGGATCGCTGTTACGATTCAATGTGAAAAAGAATCTTTAAACTTAACTAACAAATTGAGTGTGAAGAATTTTACACTTTACGAAATAAGAAAAAGACTGTTCTCGTTTTAAACACACTCTAAAGAAAAAATTGAGTTAAATATTGACTTAACTAATGCAAATGTTGGCGTGCCCAACGTGAATTTGCATCACCCCTATGCCCGTTGGCGATATCCATCGCGATCAATACGGGTAAAACTCCTTGGATTATCAAAGCGGTACAGTGTTATTTCATTCAAGTACTAATTGAATGTTTAAAACGTACTCTGTAAATGGCCATTTTTAGTTATTGTAAGAATATAGGGATTTATAAAAAAATGTTATTTTATTGTTTATTTTAGTTTGTTTTGTACTCTCATGGTATGAGACTCACCACCACTTTTTTAAACCAGCTAGCAGTGCAGCTACTTCCGTACGCTGCAAAGGCTGGCAACACATCTGTAAGCTTTCCAGCATTGCAGGTGTGGGAGGCGGAGGCCTCCTGTTTCATAAAGCAAATATGTTTTTATTCTATATACATACCAGTCATAATTTTTGTTTGTTGTTTATTTTTGCTAATTTCTTTGTACTGTACTGTAATATTCATATGTTGAAATTACTTTTGACAATGCAGTATAGCCCAAGCTATAATCAAATATAACCACAACTATTATTTTATCAACATCTAGAATTATTCATAGAACATCGATTCAAACATCGTCATTATAATGCTGCACTAAACGCATGGTATATATATCTTCATTTGGCATTAATTTTGAATGTTTAAAATAACATTCCACCTTTTTTGTATCGTCTTGCGTAGTTGGTATTTATATGCTGTGATCATTGACCTTAAATACTTACCTGTCTACCTACCTACCTACCTGCATCTTCAGATTGGTCGCGTACGAACAGGCGTAGAATCACTTTAAGACGATCCAAAATGGTCCTATGTACTGTAATGAATAAAGATATTTTGAGATAATACTATATGAATGTAACTGAATAAGTTTAACATAGACAATAATTTAGTAACTTTTGCCTCCTTATCTCTAATGACACTTGAACGATAGTGTTAATATATAGTGCATTCTCTTATTCGATTAGTACCTTAGGGGTGTCTAACACACGTGTCATAATCAGGATTATGCGCAGCAGATCCTCCAAAACCATATATTTATGTGTAGGAAACGTTCGTAACACAGTGTCTACGATTATTTACGGTATAACACTACGTTTTTCAGCGGAACCCCCACCGTTAGTGAACGTGACGGTCCACGCGTCAACAATCCTGGCCATCATTTTGTGGAACGTGGCAGGGGACGGTGGACACCCAATCATTGACTTCACGGCGCAGTACCGCTCTGCGATGCCAGTCAATGGCACGATGGAAACCTGGAAGCCCATCAGTCCTAATCACATAAGCCCTAACTCGGTAAACAGTTGTTTTCTTATCTTTTTTTTATTTAATACTTTCTTTTGGTAGGTCTACTTTATTAGTTACGTAGTAATAAATGCTGTTAGATTTTTCTTTATTTTAGTCATTCAAAAATATTGAAAAAAAGTGTGAATAGGATTTTAAGTTTCTATAATTGACTTTCTCTTATGAAATTAAGCTCATCTTATCCACTCATTGTACTCTCATATTATAAAATTTCAGAATGTCCCATATACATATATTTTTTGTAAATCGTGTTAATATTAGTAAAACGTCTAAGTATTAAATTTGTTACCACGTTACCCTTTTTTGTTTGTAACATCGTATTACTGTAACTTGAAAGCACATTTATGTAATCTATAACATCCTGATTCCAGCGTCAAATTGACGTGTATCACTTGGAGCCAAATGCGTCATATTGGTTCCGAGTATGGGCCAACAACGTCCTTGGTCCCGGACCGCCTGTCGAGGTCCTCGCCACCACCCTCTACAGCGACCAGGAAGCTGGTAAGCATCAAAACATCTTTAAAAATAAAATACACATTACTTTCAGAAAAAACAAAATAATGTTATAACTCTTCTAACTAAAGTAGTCTTTTCGACAATTTATGTCTGTGTTATCATGACAGAGAGAAGACAATAAGTATGTCTTAAAGTCAGTAAATAGTTATACTTAGCCTTATAACACAGAACACGTAATTAATCAAAGCTAACCTTCGTATACACCCAATCACAAACTTCTCTCTACAGAACTATACAGACACTTCCTGGAAGGCGCTGAGACGTTCGATACTCGGACGTGGTTGGCTGCGGTGTGCGTGGTTATGGGCACTTTAGCCGTCCTAGCCGCGGGCACCTGCGCAGTCCTGTGCCGCGAATGGCGACGCTCAGGTGAGCCCAGGCCGTAGCCACGCCGTCTGCCCCGTCTCTATTTCTTCTTCACGTAGAGTACCGCGGGACATAATAGTGGCAAACAAGAACAATCTGGAGGACATAGTTTTGTTCTCAATAAAAAAATGTTAATTGGTGGAGTTAAAATCTTGGAAGATCTTAAGTAAAAAGTTAATCAATTTTTGGTCGTACGATACAGTGATGGTCAATTAATGCCATAAGGATGATGTAGGACGTTCGTAGCATTCGTAGTATGTCATAGGTGACGTAGCAGGGGTGTTCGTAGCACCTTTTCTCGTAGCAGGCACGTGTACAGCTACGAAGAAAATAAGTTATAAGAGAATAGTTAAGAATTTTTTTCTCAATTTTATTAAAAAAGTGAAAAAAAACATACATTAAAAAATTAGGCTTATAACGTTTTAAAATATTAGGTAATAGTACTATAAGTACAATAAATTTTTCGATTAATAGAAAACTTACGCTCCTCGAAGAGGTCAATTCAACATTATTCTAGACTTTTTAAAATCTCTTAATTACATTAGAATCGTACAAAGAGCAATACTTAATTGTAATTTAAATTTTAAACTCGTGTAATTTTAATCTAATTGTAAAGAATAACTCTCTTCCTGCACGGCTTTAATAACACTTTTTTAATATCTCCTTACGAAGTTCAAAAGTATTTAATGGCCTTTAAATATATACATGAACTAAGTGCCTCTTTTAAGCAACAGATGTATTGAGATCACTTAGCCCGTTCGTAACTTTGCACAAGTAATAATTAAGAATAAGTGTCATGTTTAAGGACCAAACGCTACTTATGTCAATTAAAACGTAGTAGCTTGCTAGAAAATGCATAAATTCAATGCAAACATTAGATGTAAGCTTTTAAGCGATACTTGCCAAAAATTCGATTTTATCTTATCTATATTTATTAGTTTATAAAATGCATTCCGTATTTAAGGAATTAGATTTTATAGAAAAAACAAAAGAACAAAAAAAAAAACCAGTTTTATCTCAATAGATTTTGATCTAAGCTTTCAGGGTATACCAATCTTCTTATGATCGAATTAGGACCAGTATTTCACTATAATACGAGCCTTCAAATTTACTTTTTATATGCAGGAACATTTATAAATCAACGCATTTTGCAGCTTTAACTAAACATATTAGAAACCATAGACAATAAAAATACATATAAGACAGTATGGCGTGATTTATTTAATCTAATCTTTCATCATAGACAATTATCACCTTTTTTTATTAAGAATTAGTTTAGTTACCTTAGATTTTCTTAATTACGACCTATTGGTTAAAAAAATAATTATCGATATGGGATAATTAACTCGTGATACGGTTGAAACGAGCGAATTATCGTGAGCATGTATCCCAATATTAAATTTACAAAAAAAAATATATTCATTCAAAATTTTCTTCTTTCCCTTTCTATCGCACTGGCTTGGACTGCGGCCACATTATGGTATGTATACTAACCTTGTGCCTTGGCTATGCTATTAGATTATTCAGAGGAGCAGGACGTTATAGAACTAGTGCCTAACATTATACTTAACCCGGGTTTCATGGAGTGTGACCCGGTGAGGCCGAAAGAGCAAATCGTCAAGTCCGCGGAGTGTCCGGGCCCCGGCAAACCCAGGCGTGTTTGATTTTCGTCTATCCTCAACCTTAGGATATTCTATCTCAGCGATCCTGGCCTGTTGTCATGATCCGAGAGTGGTTTTTATCGGTGAACGTGTATGGAATACTTTTTTTTGCAATCTTTATCTGTTTTTTTTACGCATTTTAATGTAAAAATACACGTATGTCCAAAAATTGGTAAGGGTTAAATGGTGGACATATCAATGCTTATCAAAATTCTAATGGAGATAGAGTATTCTGTGGTTTGTAAAGTTTATTGTAATGAATTTTTTACATTGGTCGGGTTATATTTTTAATAGCCCGTATACAATTTACCCTTGGGGACGTCAATGTAGTCTAACGGTCAATTATTTTTCGATATAGCGGCTTTGGGCTGTTAAAAATCTAACACGTATAGGCTTAGCTTAACCGAGAGAGAAATAGTGTTAAGTGTTTAAGTATTGGGGTTGCCATGTGAAGCTACATAGTTGTTATTTATGGTAAAAAAAAAGCATGCTCTTGTATTTTGTGGCAACTTCAACACATTTTTTGTAGGGATATTGCTTAACGTTCGCGATAAATTGTTAAATGTTGCTAGCTGTGTATATATTAAAATGGTATTATTATGTTATATTTATATGATTGTATGGATATGAAGCGGTTGCAATAATTTTGTGATTTTTACTGTGATTATTTTCCTGACAATTTGCACTTTTTAATTTTTTAAACGTGTGTATGTTGACTTGTATATTTTCTGTATGTTTGTCGTCTGTGGTAAATCGGGACTTCAACAACACCTTAGCGGAGTACAGAATTTTAACGGTGGCATAATTGTATTAACGCATTTTTGTTTACAACGCCATCTGTTGTCATAAATTTAAGCAATGATATCATCAATGTTAAACCACAAGTTCAAAATTGTGGTAAAGTGTTAAATAATAGAGCATTATTTTTTTACACATCAGCATATCACAAGCGCCTTAGAGAGATAATATATCAAATTTTAACCATGTCAACCTAATACGTGCCGTTAACATCAGGTGTTTGGTCATTGCTGATAAAACATCGTGAATTTGAGGTTATATTTACTGATTCACGAGAACTTACACTGCATATTAAATAAATTACAGTTATATATGCATATCTAATGCTATCGATTGTCAAATATTTGCTACTACACTGATAATATCGTTAAAGAAAACCTTTTAAAATCACAATGCATTTAACTCCATCTATCTCAATCGATTTGGATAGTTTACTAGTTTTTAAACATAGATGGCGTTATGCATACTTCAAACCCTGTGAGAAGAGTTATTTTTGTATGAACGTAATGTTAACGTTAGCCGTTGAGAAATTAAATGTAACTTGGTTTAAGGGCTTTTTAGATCTAAGGTTATAACAAAAGGTTGGTGATTGTTATTTGTAACTCGGATTTGTATGAAAAGGCAAATGAATGTGTCTTTTTTAATTGGTTACAGTCAAAATATATGTATTGTATTTTTTTTTAATTTTAATCGTTTTATCTGCGAACAATGTGCAATTATATAATAATTTTGAACAAAATCAGTAATATATTTTGACTGAATATTTTAATTGTGCACATAGGATAGCCTGAGAGTCAAGACTGGGTGGTCAGTGACAACAACTTGATTTAGCTTATGCAACTAGAATATATCGGGAGGTCCTATTCTCATAACTTTTTATCGAATAGTATGCTTGTAGTAACACAAATTCTGGAGATTTTACATTATTTTTTCCGCTAAAATAGTGTAGAGGTATCGCATGTTGCATGCAAGCGGCTCAGCTTCACTATATACACTAGTATTTTCATATATTTTTACTATGCTACGTAGCCGTAAGATCTTAACCCACAGTGTTCAGTGCTCGCGATTTACTTATACAATATTAAACAAGAGATGTGTCCCTTTTTTTCCTTCAAAAATCTTATCAGCAACATGGCACAAATGTGACAACTGATTCGTTGGTAATTTTTTTTTGCACAAAACGTTTCACGTTGTACTGTCTTAAATGTGTATCATCTAGATGTCGCTTTATGCTGTTGCACGATATGTTTTTAGTGATACCATCGCTGTGATTTTATCGGAATTATTAATGGGAAATTTAAAATATTTTGTGTTGGCAACATTGTTGATGTGAGAAAATGTCGCGCAGTTTGCCGTGAACATTCCAAATGTCATTCCGTTGAATAAACAAATTGTCTAGTTCACATACCAAATCTCGATGCTTTATATTAAAGTAATTTTAGGTTAAGATTGCCTTTTATAAGCACGTCCATGTTGAGGGCAGCGAATGTATGTTATTTTGCCTTAAATTCTTAGGCTACGTTACCAAAATATTTTATTGATTGGCAATATTTTTCTAAGTACTCATAAGGTTAATGTTAGTTCGGACCGAATGAGAAAGGCAGAATAGTGTCTGTGCTTTACAAGATGCTGTTTATAGTCTGTTGTATAATATATCCTATAAACATAGAGAATAGTAGAAAAAAGCAAGTACAATAAAAAATCATATACATTTACTTTGATACGTTAAACTAACTGCTTTTGGGTAAAGCCAAAGTCATTTGAATTCTATCTCTGTAAAGTGTGTCGAAATTTATAACAAGTATTGCCCTGGTAATAAATTCTAATATCAAATTCGATCTATTCTCTATGCCTATAGCTGATAAGCTAAAGTGCGAAAAAAATTTGTGTATTGCACTCTATTTAAATAAAGTAGACTGACAAATCTTATTTTCTGTCTTCCTGTTTCGGGTCATCCTAATAATTGTAAGCTTCAAGTACCGTTAACGCGCGAATAGATTTACATGTTAAATGGGACATAACGTAATAATGTGATCTGTCTACAGCACCATAGACAATTGAAAATAGTAAAGTATAGATACACATCATAATAATAAGTACGTAAGTAATCTGTGATCAGTGCGGAATTGTCTATGGTGGTCACTAGCGAACAAATGAAGAGTTGTGGTGGGCGAGGATAGTTTTAGGGTTTGAATTAAAATTTTATATTATGAATAATGAATGAATTAATTCAGCGAAGCGGTGAGTAGGATTTAGAAGCCAGCGTTTCATTATAACATTGTTACATAATTTTATTGATACAATATTTGTGTAGACAAACAATTGTCTTACGAGAACCATTTCAGTACGTTATTGAGGCTGCAGAATTGTGTAGCTGTTTGAAAATTCTTTATTATGTAGTTTATGAATTATTTATGAATATCTTTGCACAGCATATATTTAGAGGTATTCATAATAAAATGCACGCAGAACTCATATTAGTGACACGTTTACTGTAACAGCTTAAGTTATTTGGTCTGATGTCTTAATTGTAATTTGATTTGAGTTATCACAATGATTTTTTATTTAAATTACTTTTGTGTAATTTGTATGTGAACGAGAAAACAAATCAATGCGATTTATACAGTTGTTGTGATGTTGGAATCATTCCCATTAAAACTACGTTTTACACTAATACATTGTTTTATTACACTTGCTGAAGTTATATTGCTTTAATAAAGCAGAGGACTAGTCGTCGTACAGCAAATAATTACTGGTAACTGGATATATCTTATTCCACAGAAGTTAAGGCAGGCTATCCAAATCTGAATCCTGGAAATAAATTAAGTTTGAGTTGGATTTGCTTTTTAGATTAATACCTCTGTAAAAGAAGCTTCAACAAATGATCTCTGAGACGTGGTTAGTTTTGGGATCTCATTGCTAATGTTGTAAATAGAACATCGATAGTTACAAGCGAGAGTATTTGTTTTATAAAGAATAGAGAAAATATATTTTCTTATATCTGGTGATATTTAAATATTGCCAGTTCGAACACATTACGTGATCGACTTATTCTGTGTTGCAAATGTATGCAAACTAAGTTATGACCAATAGCTCGTCCAAGCATGAGACGTACATCCAAAGTGTTGAAATCTTTGAATTTGCCTCATTTTCTATTTATTATTAAGAAGACTTGATATTATGACTCATATGTGCCCAATATGCAAATAGAATTATATCAAAATGATGCCTTTTTCCATATAATTCTATTAAAGCGATATTGTTCAATAGTGGCACATTACTACTGAAATAAAACAAATTTGTTTTCGACGGTAGTGAAACTCGGTGAGTATTATAACCTAAAAATAGGTAGATCGTAGAAGGGTAAAAAAAAACAAAAACTGACCTTCCTGTACCTTCGAGTCTTGGTTACTTAATAAATGAATATATTATTATTATAACCCTTAACATTGAGGGGTAACGTAATACCGTGATAGATGTCACCGATTCTCAGACCTACCCGTCATGGACACAAACTTTCATAAGAATCGTTGAACTCTAGAAACTACATTTTTTTATTGGCGAGGACTTTATTTCCTATGAGGTGGAGGGAGTATGCATGAAAAGTAAGTGGTTACAACTTTTAAACCTTAAAAGTGCAAGTTCCCAAAGCTTCTTCCAATGCGAGCAGACCAGGGTCATCAGGAGTGAAAACCCTACAGTCCTCTTCAAAGAATTTTTCCATCTTCAGACGTAATTCCTCGGAGTGCCGTCTCCTTTCTACACTCGACTCTGTACTTCCAGATGAATTGTCTTGAAAACTGTAACTATTGAAAATACCTTTTTAAATCAAATGTTTAATTTGAAAATATTTACTAGACGTCACTACAAGTTATAGATTTACAATTGGCCTGGGCCCAGATTCATAGCGTTATTTTGCATTGCATTGCTAAGGAGTGGGATCTCTGTCTTTCTTTATAGTACGATAATGTCATCGATTCTACATAGCGCTAACGAAGATAAATACAACTCTCTTGACCGATCTTTGACTGGTCGATCATCTCCCTTTTCGGTTACAGAAAATGCTTTATATTCTGCACAGGACTTACACCTAAGTGTATACACTTTTTTATAGTACTCGGTCGTCTCATTCTGTCAAGTTGTATACACGTATTTAGGAAAAGGGACAGGTGATTACATTTTAAAAAGTAGGTCATACAAACGCCTGAATAATGTATATTGCACCTGTTAAGTGATTCCAGATACCGAGAAGGGAATGCATCTAAGGCTGTCTTTAATTCAAGCCACGGGTCACTGAAACTTCGATTTTTCATCTGAAATTTAAGAAGTGTAAAATTATTTATAACGTATAAAAATCCATTCTCCTCCGTTTTTAAATTTTATATTTTTTAAAGTGTATCAGCAAAAACGTAAATATTATTTTATTTTAACTTACCCTCCTATATCTTCCATAATCAATCTCAGAGTCAGTCATAGCTCGGGATAGAGCCAAGCTGGAATCGGAAGATTGTGTTTGATTTTTATCTAGAGACGAGCAGCTGCTATTCCAGGATTCATCAGGGCACCAAACATATGGAGAGACGGTCACGTCTGGTAATTCTAAATCGTTTACAAGGTCCGATCGATTGTTGGGGATACCATCAAGGTAAGTTGGAAACATATCCATTTCTAAAACTGGTAAGTCATAAAAATAGACAAATAAGACCAGTTTTACCAAATCTTATATAAAACGATACTTAAAGTGATAAGTTTTATTTTCTGATGCAATTGTTTGCAAGTTTAAAACTAAACCGATACCGTTATTCTAGCACTTAGTGAAATAAAATAACCTATAATAAGTTATTTTTAAGTTAGTGTTAGTTTGATAGTTAATTCTACTTTGAGTACTAAACTAAAATCGACAACCGCTGATATATTAATTTTAATTAAAGAACACTCTTTCCAATACCTCCTCTCAACTCTAACGGAATAGATCATAAAAAAACTATCAAGCCGCTTCGGAAGAGTTCGATAAAGACTGTATCAAAAGACGTAATATATTGAAAAAATCAACTGCTCCTATTTATGTTACGAGCAGGCGGGTCATTTCGAGTGAATTATTTTTTATAAAACAAATTGTTTTGGGTACATTATAACAATATTGCATTAATAGCTTGACTAGCAAGCTATTAACAGTTAAAATTTTATATTCAATAAATTATTATTTGACTGATCTATTGATACTTACCACATTTGCTATTAAATACTCGCCTTTGTTATGCTCTTTAAGAGAGTATTCAAATGTATTTCGTAAGACGTTTGGCCGATACGCGTGCGTTACCACGCAACGCAAGGGCTTCCCAGTATTCTAACAAAACGAACCTTTGTAAATACTCTCAAACAGGTACAGCGTATGACTTGTTAACAAATAAATAAATATCTCAAATATTATTCAAGAATATAAAAAAAAAACTACATTCAATTTATTGTCTTATATATTTTAATCAAGTAAACAACAAAACAAATTATCATATAAATTGCTCAGCCACACCTTCCTACAGACGAATGTAGTATGTGTTATGTACCTATGTGATCGTTATGCCTCTTGGGTGTTGTCTTCGTTATGCGTGCCAAAATTTCCTCTCATATTGTTTCCATCAACATTATTTGCGTCACAATATGTTTATATGCATTTCCTACATTCACAATGCCCTTGAACCCAAGCATTAGTATCATGTTTGGGATTCTGAGTCTGATTTGTAACATCTACAAAACTTTTTAGCGTTCCCAATACATTGCGTTTTTACTTTTGAATAAGTTTTGTTAATAACATGCATTTGAGACAAAATATTGATATATGATGTGCGATCAACTATTGGCAATTGTAGGGAATTTACTGAAGCATTCAGAGCCACAAAGGAAACCTAGCAAGTACAGAGGATACTAAAATTATCAACCCGGTAAAATCATTCTCACGTTTGTTCAAAGGTATTACGTTGGGTGACGGGCCGTTGCCCAGTGAAAATATACTTGTTGTGTTTCTGACGAATATTAGGTTGATACGTAATGCCTCCACTTCGGAATTCTATCTGAACCTTGATTATTGTCTATTTCCTTCTGCGAACTATAGAGCTGTGGAATAGATACGAACCAAAATAAAATAGATTCACTTACCTTAATTAACCCGTTTTTTAAACCCGTTGAATGACCATTGACTGCACATCTGTTCTCTCTTATAAATGAGAATAAAGTAGTATTTATATATTTGTATAAGTTTCGATTAATTCGCACCCCTCGTAGTCGCTGTTATTTTAATATGTCTGAGCAGTCATACCATGGGAATATTGCCAAGGATTTTCATGATTTATGTATCATCGTGCTGCATTTTTTAGCTGTATGGCACGGTAACGTTTACGAATTTAACATATAATATTATTTGCTTCAGAACTCGGTTAGTTTACGAAGATTATTTTTTTTTTATATTTGTCTTGTGTACATAATACCGTATTCAAAACTGTACCGACAAAGATGAAAATTTTTCATAAACAATAAAGTTATATAATACATTGTCTGAAAGATTAAAAAAAACCGATTCATACGCAACCTACGTTCGAATTGACCTTTTTTTTCATTCGTGTTTTGAATTTAATTTCCCAAGAGTCTTAAAATTATTCTATCATTCCATTCTGATATAATACTCATTATATGCCTATATTAATAGCGCCACATTGTGAATTATTTAGTATTCACATTCGATTTATTTATCTGCGTTATTTAGGTACAAAGAACTGTTGAATTTATAAAAAAGTTATAATACTTTTAGCATAGCACAATATCTATATCATGAATAGCACGCAAATGTTAATAAGTAAAACAAATAAAGTTTGTGAGACATTGTGTGAATTATATTACCAAAGTAGTACTGTATTATATTTGTTTTCATCCTTAGCAAGCAATTTCTACTTAATTCACTGTGTGTTGACACTATCGTGTATCATAATTCCATAAAGCCTCGCTTATTACAATAGGTTACGTCAGTATGACGATAAAATTCTCTGTTATGGCAAACTGCCCAAAATCGGTCCAGTCTTGTACACAATCATTTACGAAATGATCAGTCTCGTTCGTGACCGCACCGGTGAAACACGTTCCTATATTCCACGTTATTATTTTTTAAATGACGTTTATGTTCAGTCGTTCCATACAAATTGCGCAGTCTCCATCCCGGCATAGAAGAATCATATTGTTCTATTACATTTTGTAATACTCGTTCCTTACAAACAGCTGATACTGTGGACTTAACATATACACCGAATTTCAATTCAGTCATGCGGAGATAGTGCGCGCAAATGGACGCCACTAACGGTCCCTCGTTGCGTTTACGCGGCGGCGTAACAAATTGTGAAAATAAAAAGCATGATTTGAATTTGTGTACAAGTGTTATGCCGGCTGAGACACAGCGTCTGTTGCCACCCACATCGGAGACAATAATGACAAAACCGTTTCCAATAAGAGGTAAATATCTATAAATGTATGACAGATGTTTTTGTTCGCGGAAATCTGTGGATTTGTTCACAGTGCGTATTGATTAGGGTTCACGTGATGAATTGTGAGTTTTTGTGTCAATATATTATGTTTCTAATTACTACATTTAAAAACCCGAGTACAATGCAAAAAAGGTTAATGACCGATTTCAATGGCTTATCAAGAATTTTAATTAATCTTCTTCGTTACCAATGCCAAGAATTGTTGTCTATTCATTTACATAGCACACAAATATGCTTGCTTTTAACGAAATTGAAAGGAATAAATTATTTATTAGCCGATTATCAGTATTACTATGGTATAGATATATTTGTAATTCTAGACTTTATTTTATTTATTTCTGTTCCTCACTTTGGCCATATTCAAATTAGAATAATTAATTAGTCATTACATGATATTACAATAAATGTTACATACTTTGTTTAAATTAACTAATAATTTAAATTAAATTAACTGTTATTTATACAAATGTAGCTAATTAAAAGTAATATTCTAACCTCATATGCTAATGTATTGTGATCATTACAATATAGGCTCTAAAATTAAAACTCTGACAGTAAACAGGTACCTTCCTATGTATCGAGTGAATTAATATTGAATTATTATTGTCTTGATTATATCATGTCAACAACGCATGACCTTCAATAAGAGTTGCCTTGACATAGAACGCAAATTATCTAATACTAGTCTTTCCAAT
This sequence comes from Leptophobia aripa, assembly GCA_951799465.1. Classification (NCBI taxonomy): domain Eukaryota; kingdom Metazoa; phylum Arthropoda; class Insecta; order Lepidoptera; family Pieridae; genus Leptophobia; species Leptophobia aripa. The sequence goes on along the minus strand of OX637268.1, from coordinate 449,480 downwards.
CCAATAATCACAAATCCACTTTAGAAGTTAATAAAACTCGTCAAGTCGACTCTTCATGCCAACATAGTATTAGTAGTGTGAGGTACAAAAAGGTATGATTTCGTTATAAGGAACAAGATAAAATAATTGATATAAGGATTATTGCATTTAAAATGTTTTTTTTTATATTTACTGTGGTGCACTTACGACTCACTCGAATGTCGCATGCCAGATAATGCAGCTTAGTACGGCGCGACGTCACGCTCTTGATATGAACAGCTATGTATTACGCGCCATCTATGTATATAAAAATATCTGTAATTGCATGAAGTATGTAAAAAAAACGACAGTACAATATATTGTGGCAGACAAAGATTGATCGTTAAACGTTTATCTAAATCTAATGTCTAAAATGTTTTGGTTTTTGTAATAAATTGATATAATACGTAGGATACTCTTTGATTGATATAAACATTTAAAATCGGTTTAATTAAATGATATAGGCAGCGGGGGAACGACTTTGTTTACAATTTCAAAGTATATCATCGTCAATAAAAATCGGAGAAATCTTTATAGTTCTATAATTATACACGGCAACAATGCGTTCACTGACTGGTAAACTTTATTCTTTACTCTATTTCGATAAGCCGCTATAACATGAAATCAACTCGTGATGTTTGTGTATTTTAGGTTTCTCGGTCTTTTGTACGCTGTAATAACGCTCTGTTCTTTTTATTGCCGGCCAGTTCGTGTTAATGTCACTGAACAATGCGAAAGAAGGTTTTATAACGGAGAATAGCATAGACTAAAAATCAATATTACAATTCCTATATATGATTGAAAAAAATTCATTAAATCAAAATAAAACTTGTTCTGGTTATGCGACAGACCTATCCAAATCCTATGCAATATATACTTATATAAAGTATTCTGTACGTTCAATTTCATAACACTTTTACACATACCAATTGCGTTTTAATACATATAATAAAATAAGCCCATAGATTACAGCTTAAGAAATAATATATCTAGCAAAAGATTTTTGGGCTTTTGGCATGTTATTCGAGAAAACTTGCTCGAACCGAACATCTGAATTGCCTTCTGTGTTACAAATTCATGGCTCGAGTATGAATAAACTGGCGGCAACTGGTTAAAGCCAGGGTGTAATAAGGTACAATATGTATGAAGGACATGCTTGTAATTTAACTTTCATTATTTCGGCCACTTGATAATTACCAATACAATATATACTTGAGCATTACTGGGTTACTGGTTAGCACTATCATTTTATTTATAAACTGTAATGTTCACTACAGTATCATGTGATAATGAAAATATTCGTGGTCATAAATAACGCCACAGACTATTTCGAAATTGCTATAGAGTAACAGCTCTATATTAAAATGTTTTCAGGAAGTTTACATAGTAAATAAAAATACCTAAAAGTAAAGATAAGATAGTAATGTCACGCTGTCATTAAATCTTAATAATTACTATAATTTAAGTTTACAGGTTAATAATTATCTCACGTAATAAAAGTAAAATGGTGATCCGTTGAGTAAACTTAGATATATTTTGTATCAAATACTAGATGAGATATAATTACAGAACTGTCTTCTGTGGTTATAATAATAATTTGCGCCGGCTTGCATGACTCACGGCCATGGACTGATCGTATGCGATAAATTGACTGAAAGTAATTACTAATAACGGAATATTTTAAAGAATAATTTGTTACTACAAAATATAAAAACATTAACAAAGTACGCTTCGGAATATGTTAGGTTAGAAGTAAATTGTTTTATGTTTCTTTAAGCAAGTAGATGGGGGAGGCTTCTAAACCTGAATCCAGTTTAAGAGCAGACAAGACGGTAAATACAAGCATGTGTTTTTTTTTTAATTATTGTGTTGAAATTACATTATTATAACGATGATACATATAGTCTCCTTGCGTTATGTGCGTGCGAGAAAAACGAAACGAAAATTAAACTTAATTTCAAGGATTCTAGACAGACAGCGTAAACAGTGTTAAAAATTTAGTCAACTGTCATCAATCAACCGTTAGATAACAACACTGATGGAAATATTTATAGCGTATCAAGTATAATATAATATTCTCTTATACTGCAATAATGAATGATACTTGTTGATTAAGCCTTAGTAGCATTGAATATGATGAACGAAATGGACAATGTGTCGGTTATCTATTGTTTCATTCTAAAGTCTAATGTGTATCTGACGGTTGCGATAGTATGACAAATACACTTCCAATGTAGTGTGTACGATTAATTGCATCAAATAATATTTCTTCGCAATTTATAATATACGGAAAATGAAATACTTTTTGAGCTGCCATGTTCGGGAGCTCCCTTTTCTTTATTCAAAAGATCCCACCTTGTTTTATTTTGAAATAAATAATAAAACAAATTTATATTAGCGAATGTACATTTGAGTCATACGCATTGAAAACATTAATATTTTTTAATGGAATTCAAATAATAGTTAAAATTTATTACTCATTGTTAATGAATCACAAATTGCTAAGTACCTATACCTAACGCTTATAGCATTCTCGTTTGTCAATAAGTTTATCTTATACATCAATATATTATTATATTAATACTATACTAAAGTAAAGTTTCTTACATCAGGTTCTTGATTTTCATCTCCTATGTGGCAAATAAAAATAAATTTTAAAATTTAAAGTATCCCTTTCATTGGGAATTGATTTCGGCCAGGAAGAAGTTTAAGATATAGGTAGTAGTAGACGTCTCTGTAAAATTAAAAACTGAAAATATAGATATAGCGGCTCACACAATATTTCACTACTATTTACTGGACTCATGTATAAACAATGAATGGCCTCCCCCCATTACTTTTTTATCAGTACTATGTTAAATAAGCTTAAAGTGGTTTGAAGAAAGGCTCTGATAAAGTAACTATAGTATTATCAGTAAGGTAGTGTCAATTGTTGTTAAAATAAAAAAATAATAATATATTATCAGATTTTGCTATAACCTATGGATTTCATATTTCCTCCTATGTTTATGCATTACCGTTTAAGGTGTTGACAGATTGTTTGACGTTTGACAGTAAGTGAATTATGTCATTTGATCTATATTTGTTTAACTTATCTGTGGTGCTAATCAGTACGATTCCCGAATCGTGATTCGTGAATCATGAGACGTGAACAGCGGTCAGCAAGTCAGTGACTGAGGTGGATTGTAATTATTAAGACAGATTTTATTAAAAATAATCAGACTTGTAAATATTATACTATAATATAAAACAACCGAGTGATAATCATGGAACTAGACGACAACCGCGTTGAAGGCTGGAAATATCTAAACAAACAGTTTTTTGGTGATGGTTAGTAACACGGTTAATGGAGAAAGGTGTACGAAACTAAATCTAGAACCGGGAATAGAATAATATCACACAATTAGGTTTTCATTAAACACGATACACCTTTGAGTTGCCTTTATATTAAGTAATGTTCGAACTTCAAAGGTTTATAAATTGTCTCTGTTTATAAAAGATAAGGTCAATAAGGTCGCTATCGCTTTATAACGCTTCCTATGTCCAATGTTAGCTTGTTCTTTGTTATCATTAATTACATGCGAGATAAACTCAGTCATAAAGTATATTAATCATCTATCACTTAGTTGTTATATATAATACTCTGTTTGTTTACAAAACTGAATTAGTATGTATTATAACAAAAAGGTACTGTAATAGCCAATTGGTATAAGTCAATGAAGGAACCTTGCATCCCTCCTGTCTCTGACTACTGCCTTTACCACTATAAGTGTGAAATAATAAGCCTTTTTACTTATTATTATGTTGGTGTTTGAAAACATTATTTTACTAAATCTTATAGGGAAGAACTCTATAATCTGATTTGCAAACCATGTTCTATGATTAATGTTATTACTACACACATTGGAAATGTACGGTAATGCATTAAATAACACATTTATTATAAGTTCTGTTTTTTATAAATTAACACGATGTATGCAAAAAGGACTGTTGCATATGAAGTCTCAACTATTGAACCTATATATGTAATGAGATCTTATATAATATCCAGCAAGAAATAAAATCTGTTATTATTTAAAAAAATATTATTTCAGGGGAACGGGCAAACTATGTTAACATTCCGCATGTTATTGCAATGGTTGGTCTGCCTGCTCGGGGCAAGACTTACATTTCTAAGAAGCTTTCAAGATATCTTAATTGGATAGGAATTAATACTAGGGGTAAGTAAATTTACCTATCATTATAATAAGAAAAGCTAAAAACAAAGACGGACGTGAATCGTCAACGACCCAGTTCCTTCCAATCGGCTTGACCCTTTGGCCTTGCATAGAGATGTAACAACAAATTCATATTTCTGTTGTATGAATCCACTATAAAACTTTATATTAATATTTTGATATTTATACTTTTCAGTATTCAATCTAGGTGAGTACAGGCGACATGCTACAACTGCATATACAAGTCATGAGTTCTTTAGAGCTGATAATAAAGAGGCTATGGCCATACGGCAGCAGTGTGCACTCGATGCTTTGCATGATGTCTGCGAGTGGTTAGTTAAAGGTGGGGAAGTTGCTGTAAGTATTAAAAATCTACAAATATTGCTATTTTATAATGCCATCCACAATGACAGATATATTAAAAATTAATGAATTTTTGTAATATCACCTTTACTCTCATTTGATTTCCTAGTTGGGAATATATTCATCTTGCCTGTTGAATTGACAATTTTGTGTTGTTCTTAAAGTTACAATAATTTTACTGTAACATTTTCAGGTTTTTGACGCAACTAACTCAACAATGGAGAGGCGGCGCATGATTCGAGAAATTGTTGTTCATAAAATGGGCTTCAAATTGTTCTTTGTGGAATCCATCTGTGACGATCCCAGAATCATCGAACAAAACATTATGGTGAATATTCATGGGATATGTTATAAAATATTTATACTTATTAATACAAATACATATAAAAAACCAAATTTATTGACACACAAGAAATAACTTTTACCTTAATTGACTGAACATTATAATATAATGTCGTTATAATTATCAAATAATAATCAATAAAACAAAAACAGACTAGAGTCATAAAGAATCAAATACAGCTATCTTTTCTGGGGGTAACTATTGTCAACAAAAAACGTTAATAGTAGCTTATTCCTAAACATTATCACATTATCTGCATGTTACCATGGATGAAAAATACCCAAAGATTATAATTATAGTTTATATATTGTTTATCAGTTTCACATTTTAGGTGAAAAACATTTTTTTTAGTTTACCAAATATGAGCTAAACTGTAGATAGCCTTTATACAACTCAATTATTAAATTTGTTATGGGTTTGATATTAAGTGAACTCTTCTGATTTCTTATAAATTCGTTGCCTTAAGAAATAGACAGGTCATGGTGTGTCTCCATACCCTATTGACAGTTAGAAAATATTCAGTAGAACTATTTTTTTTGCAGGAAGTAAAAGTAAGCAGTCCGGACTACACAAATATACAAGACACCGATAATGTTTTAGATGACTTTTTACTAAGGATAGAGCATTATAAAGAAAAATATGAACCGCTGGATGAAAGCCTCGAGTCAGAGTGCAGTTTCATGAAGATATATGACACAGGGGAAAAGGTTGTTGTACATAAACACGAAGGACATATACAAAGTCGGATTGTATATTATTTAATGAATATACATATAGTGCCACGGACTATATATTTAACGAGGGTATGTATATATTGGCAATAGTTGCTTTTAAATATATTTTTCCTTATATTATTTGTTGAAATAAATGGAAAAGTAATATTCTATATTGGCTTTTGCTGGTCTATGGTCGCCTTCCTAAAAGAATGTTGTCTTTGTATAAGTTATGGACGCAGTGCATTAAATTTCTAGTTATATAATAATGTCTAGAAGATTTCGACCGTTGTTACTATTTTAATATTCTGTTATGCAGCATGGCGAGAGTCACCACAATTTAGTGGGTCGTATAGGTGGTGACAGCGAGTTGTCACTCCGAGGAAAGCAATATGCCAGTGCCTTGGCCACGTACATTGACCAGCAGAACATCCCCGGTCTTCGCGTGTGGACATCCTGGATGAAGAGAGCCATACAGACGGTTAAGGATGTGCGAGCACCACAGGAGAGGTGGAAGGCACTTAACGAGATCGATGCGGTAAGAGAGAGAGAAATATCTTTAGAAGAAGTAGTAGTGTTACTAAAAAATATATTTTCTAAAAAAAGTTTGCAAAATATTATTTTATATTTAATTTTATTTTTTTCCCAGGGTATTTGCGAAGAAATGACATACGCGGAGATTCAAGAGAAGTATCCGTCGGATTTTAATTCCCGGGACGCGAATAAATTTGCGTATCGGTACCCTCGAGGCGAGAGCTACGAAGACCTGGTGGCCAGACTGGAACCGGTCATCATGGAGCTGGAGAGGCAGGGGAATGTCCTCGTGGTCTCCCATCAGGCTGTCATGAGGTGTCTGCTGGCTTACTTCCTCGACAAGTCTGCTGGTCAGTCTATTTCCTCAAAGGTTTCGCTAATATTAGAAATTGGATCAAATGAAAAATATTGTTCGATAAATTCTAAGAACTACAGTGTAGTAATTCTTGAAAAGCCCTGCAACGCATTCACGAAGCCATCTGTGAGTGCCCATGGGCGGTAGCACCTCTCCGATGACATGCTCATTTGCCCTGCCCATAGTATTTGATTTATCGTAAGCTTGGGCATAACCGTAAAAATATATACAAATGTAGGGTGACAATGATTTTTGTAGTCTTGAGACTTAAATCCCATTCTAGCACTAACTAATGTGGTTATTATTTTCAGATGAGCTCCCATACCTTCATGTGCCACTGCACACAGTTATAAAGTTGACTCCAGTGGCATACGGGTGTCGGGAAGAACATATTAAATTGTCCGTCGACGCAGTAGACACACATCGACCCAAACCGAACGTAAGTCACCTTTAAAATTTTAGCTTCTCAAATCTAACCAATTAACATACATACATATATCTATATAATTTTTGAGCTCAAATTTATACATACGAATAATTTCCTCAAATCAATTTTAATAAATAGAATAATGTCTAACAGGAAAAGGAAGATATGGCCGACAATGGAAAAGTACGCAATTTGTGAATGTTACCTAAATTTAAGTCTCGAAATAGTTTTATTTTAATCTTTTGACATTAGTTTTAAGTTGTATCACTGACCTATAGCGGACCACCAGGTCTATGGAAGAGGCTTCATACAAAGTTTGAATTTTGAAAGCCTAAGCTTAAACTGTAATTTAGCTGATTTTCTATTAAATATACCGTACTGTCAAGTAAACAATATTGATACGGTTTGAAAAAGTTTTTACTCAAAGATGACACCAAAACAATAAAATGTCAATGCTAGTTAACAAAAGCTATTTATCCAGTCTAATTAATTAAATCAAACACGCCATTTTGTATTTGTCCCCTCGAATTAAATGTAAATAAATGACCAATTCAGAATTAAATAGTTGGTAACATTCACTGAAATTCAACATGTCAAATTGCAATGGGCCATTGGTTGAAAGTTAAGTTTTTCAAAATTTTCTATGAAAGCGGTTTGGGTTGGTCGGCTTGAGGTGGATTGCACAAAAATATGCTTGCGACTGTGGTAAATGGGTGTTTTTTTTTCACATAAACTAGCTTCATTTGTTTATTAGCTTTATTGCATATGTCAAATTGTGCACCATAGACACAATAGTAGACCGGATATGTATAATGGGAATGACTACAATGGATTCATCGCCATCGATTCAGACATAGACAATAGTATTTTTTGTTCCACAGGTCATACCAGCTCCGCCAATAAAGCCTCCAGTTCCACCTGTACTCAACGGTGAAGCAAATGGAGATAACAAGGATCAACACTAGATGGCGTCCTGCACCAAAAAAAATATCCAATTCATCAAGGCCTGCATTTGCACAATCACAAATTCAATTATGTTAATGGCAGAAAAATCCGTCACATAGGGATAATTGGTCAAATTTGACAAATTTTGATATCATTTTTTACCCCCCAAAATACAAAGCTGATTTAAACCCGTAAGAAGCAAGTTTAATTTTAACTAATTTTTGCTTTTTAAAGGCCATTGTTAAAACCAAATCGCATTGTTAAACTACAAGCCTAGGTTATATAATCCACTCACTTTCATATTAAAGGCTTTCCATTTCACAAAGAAATCTTCGACACGTGTTTAATAGTTTCATTAAGAGCTTCAAATATATAAAGACATTATTTTAGCCTTTGACCAACGAATATGCCTTTTGAATGGATGTGTTAGATATGACCACCATAGACAATACCTAATATTTTTAAAAAGCTAATAATTATTTATAAAGATATATAAAAGAATGGTAGCTCTCAACTAAACTAAACATCAAAAGGACAAGGTTTTAGTACAATGTTAATGTAATAAAACCTTTTTCAATTAATATTTGTATTGTCTCTGGTATTCAGGTCATTCGTAGAAATGAAGAATGGGACTGATGTTAAGTGAGTGTATTCTTAAGCCATGTAAAATAATATAAATACTAATAGTGAAATTGAATTTCATACATTTTCATTGTGATTCATCGCGGAGTCAACGTATGTAAACTAGACAAATTTTGATTATAGTAGGTATTCAATATTGGCGACCACGCCATCTGTGATTTTAATTAAAAACTCATACTTATGGTTGTAGTTCATATACAGGATTAACATTGTAATTGTTTACATGTAAAAATAGATATATCAAAGATCTTTTATCAGTTACAATTCAATTAAAAAATTATAACTGCACACAAATTTTATTTTTTTATGTCTCATTTTCATTACATTTCGGTCACCATTTTGTTCATACTATGTAATAAAGGGGTTTTTTTACAAAGTGGCTATTTAATATAATTGTAAAATAATTATAGGAATTGTTTATTTAATAATAAAATATAAGTGTATGTTAAGAAATTAGTTGTTTTAATTCGACAATTTGAATCCTGGTGAGCAAAAGGTTTTTAGTTAAAGCATACACATTAAAAGTTACTACAAAAACAAAAAGGGATCTCTTTAATTAAGCAGAAAAATGTAAAAATATCACGTAACACAGTTATATTGTGTGGATTGTTTTGAAGATTTATGGCGTGGTCTGACGTCATTGGACACACATATCTCATAATGCGGCTTAAAGTTTTTCATTTCATTTTCGGACATTTAGGCAAAATACGAAATTCCACCCGTATCACCTTGATGTCTGTCGTTCCACCACTGCGCGTTTCGTAAGACATTTCTTACCACGCACCACCACGTTATGGAACAAGCTGCCCGTCACGGTATTTCCGAACCATTACGACTTAGGGTCTTTTAAGAAAAAACATACCAACTCACGAGCTCACAGCCACGTGAGTTGTTACGGGCAGCGAATTAAGCTTTATTGGTGGGCCTCCTGCTCGTTTGCCCCCTCTTCTATAAAAAAAACAGTGCAGTTTTCGCTAGGACAGTAAGGGCAGGCGCCCACTGCCTCGGCGTGACATTATATCCCGCGAGACGTATTCGTCACTTCGGGGACCAGGAATTACGATTAGGCTACTTGAAATAAGGTTGAAACTTGTGCAGCATTTCGGTGGGGCAGTCTGCTTTCAGCAGGATGCCACCGCGCGACCTGCCGTGCCGAAGTGAGCGCCGGCCCTAACATTCCCTGCAATATATACATATATAATAAGAGCATTAGCTTATGGGTAAGATTACCAAATGGCTAAAGCAACTTAAAATAACGATGAAAATTTAATTATAAGATTGTTTATCTCCTCTGGAGTTCTATTTTAATCCTTGACTTTAAAATAAGGGAACCTAAGTTCTTTCAACATCCAAATGGTATGAAAATTATAGATTTAAAACCAAATTACTCCTGAATTAATTTGCTGCTCACTCAATTTGAATTTTACTTATATAGCAATATACGAAATCTAAATTACTTAATAAAAAAACAACGTAATGCGTTTTAGAGGGCGTAAATTACCAGCCTAACCTTTTATATCTTTAAAATTGCAGACCTACATGTTCAATATTAGAAATCCATATATAGGTCGATGTTATCAATTCAAACAAGCATTCCGCAAGCCTATTCGTTTTAGTACATTGGCTAACATTGATCAAGTAATCAATAGTCCGCGTATCTGCGTATATATTCATATAACCGGGTTTCAACGGCATATGTTGTAGAAGTTTTATATATGTACTGTTGGTGAAATACGTTAAAAATCGTTATTCTGGGTTTTATAAACAATTTATATTCTGTTATTACCTAATAAAAAACTTATTGAATTTGAGAAAAAATATTACGATTGGGTAATATTCTTTCGTATCAAATCAAATATAATTTGTTAGTTTGACCATATATCTACCTCTAATATAAAATATTCTCGGTGTGTTGGGGGAATTCAATATTTCAATTTGTATTATGATTACACGATGTAGTTACGAATTTGAAAACCTTATTGTGTGCCAATAATATTAATATATTCTGGATAAAATGACATACTCGCCCAACAAGCTCTCGCGACTATAATTGTTTACTCAATCTTCACCGAAACAATTTTATTGCGGTGATTACAGAGTCTATACTTCTCTACTACGAGATATTTAATTCATTTTTTATTTCGTCTTTATTTCAATGTTACTATATTGAAGAATGGCATTATCCTATCTTTGTATATTTTTATTTTAGCTTATTATTCTATTGTATGCCTATCTTTGCTACAAAACCTCTTTATATGCAATATCCGGACAGTGTCTAATACTTTATCTGTTAGAAAAAAACAAATGATAACAATAAAAAATAGTTCAACATCGATTCTTATTGATTGTCTGTCGTAGATCATTGGTTAACTGTCAGAATTTAAAAGTCAACAGCTGGCACTGACATTGTATGGTAAGATTTTAATTTTCAAGGGTCGCAGAAGCAAGGGTCAAATGGAAATAAATGTGATTAAATTCCAACTTCATAATCTATATATTATATTTGCAATTAAATAGATTTTTAAATATGGTATTCGAGGGAAGAGGATCGTAAACTTCGCATGAAGCAACTTGGTAGTGACTACGTATTCATTAGGTGACAAAATAATTATACAATAACACGATGGTATCAACGGCGCTGCTTCAAGAAAAGTATAACAAAAGTGTGTAAAATAGTGGCTTATAATGACGTTTCCCAGAAGATAAATGTGATTAAATGGTTTTTCTATTGTTACAGTAAGAAATAACTTCTGTTTTTATCTGGATATACAAGAACCCGCTATGTGTCGTTCTGTCTCCCGCAGATTACAGGACATGGGTTTAGTAAGTAATATATATTCGTTTTCGCGCCAAAATCATATGTTTTTAATCGTTTTTAAATATCCCAACGAAATATTCTGAATCTAGCTATTCATTTTGGTTATACGTAGAGATTTACAATTAAATATAATCCGAAAAATTCGGAACGTCTTTTGTTGTATTTAGAAAACAAGTGATTTTTGAAACATTCAAGTTGGTTTCTTTATAAACGTTTCGTTTCTTACAATGTAAAGTGGATGCATATTAACTTTGGCACAGTTTATTTATTTATTATATACTTATATATCTTTTGATAAAATATTATTTCTAATTTATATTACTGTTATAAATTATTAAAGAAATGCATACTAAGGAAAAATCAAGCCAAATATAATGTTCTTTAATATAAAAGGCTTAAAACTAGTCGTATAATTATTCCTGAAACGGAATGTATTCTTGAACCAGCCAATAGAATGCGTTTCCCTTTCCAATGCGTACCAGCACAACAGCGCCTCTAGCGAACAAAATGAAAACTACAGCGAATAATCTCCATCTTGTATGACAGATTTGTTTGTTGTTACTTTTTCGTTTCTACTAGCAAAATGAAGATAAATAAATCTTGAAAGTATTTATTACTTTAATTTATATGTCAAAGAATGAGAAAAACATTTAGTGTATAAACTGTGTCATCTGTGTGTTGTGAATTTATATAATTCAAGCTGTGACGAAGTGTCCTGTCTCAGTGATTGGTATATAGTTACTTATTTTTGTGATAAGCGGAGCGCGGGGACCTCGCGGGCGGCTTTTGTGTGAGTATACGCCGCCTTAATTAAATGCACATACCGTTTTATGTTTGAAAACTAATAGATCTGGTCAGAAATTACTAGTAAATAGAGTTGTTTTAGCGGCTAGTTACGCGCGTACCTTGCATTCAGTTTTAGGTCATCTTTTGTATGGACGCGCTAAAGCGGTTGTCGTAGAGCGAAATGCAACGGGCCGAGGCCGCGCGTCGCGCTCGATCATTCCGAGCTACTTTGCAACATATTCATTTAAAAGCTGTTTGAAATGTAGTTTTCTTTGGCTAACGCGTGTGTATACTTAATTTTTGACAGTTGATGTTACTTTATCGCTTCAAGACGATTCAGATCTTATTATGTTATGGCAAGGATGAGATTAGCATAGCAAAGAGATTTTGTTATTTTTTTGCGCGGGACGTTTGGCGCGATTCACTTTTCACATAACGCTTGCTTTGCTTTGACGTTGAATTCTCTCTGTATTCCTAACGAGAACTGCAAACTGTGTGCGGTCTAGTATCGTTTAGAAATAGTCACATTAGCGCCACGAGTCCACGACACGTAATTCACCCATTGTTTTGATTATGCTCCACTTTAATATGAGACCGGCGTCAGCTATATAGCCGACAAATTTACAAAATTAGGCAGCCTGAGTTAAAATATTAGTAATTTGCATACTGTCATTTGATCTACCTACTTAAAATATACAACTAAGCAACTTGATACATTGTGATGATTCTGTTGTTTTAGTTAAGAATACCTACATGTTATTAATATTTAACATTTATGAGATCTAAACATTATTTCTAAAATCTAGACTAGTTTTTACTGAAATTCAATTGTATATACTACTGACCTGCTCCAGATATACTGTATAAGTATGATACTCAGTTTTATTGATAAATTCTTTTAGATATGTAATTCTCTATACAATAAGTTTAAAAATTGCTATAACAGATTTTAATTAGCTGATTAATTTTTTTAACACAGCATCAGGAAGTATTTTTGACTCCTCGAGTGACACATGTAATTTTGGACCACAAGCCCATCATCACTGCATCGAGATGGCCGAGGAGTGAGGGCCGCGCGCGTGTTGATGCGATGCTTGAGAGACTGCGAGCACATTCGCCACCCAAAGCAGTGAACCATAACTACATAGAATTAACAGTTCAGAAGGTGAGTACGCAAATTTACCTTTACCCGAGTATTCTAAGAGAATTTAGTTCTTATTCTTATTCAGTAGAAATATTCAACCCTTATCTGATCCTATTCCTTTGACTTACAATTTGTTCAGTCACAATAATTGATATTATATTTATGATATGATTATGTTGTTTTTTCTTATTAATTATGTTCTATACTAATGCCAAAGAAGATTTCTTACTAAATATGTATGCTATCAAACTTCCAAATATGCTGCACGAAATGAAATTCTCTTCTTCTCCCCCTTACTACTAATTCTAATTATCATTTCTTACCCATATCATTAAAAAGATTGTTTAGTAAAATGTTCTGTTTTTTTTTTTTAAAGAGTAGTAGTGTAGACGCACTTGTGCGTTGTTGTGTGGGTGAGGAATGATATTAGTGCTGTATAATACTTATTTATCCTTACAATATATTTATCATCTTTCAGGCTATAAATCTATTGGATAAACTATATGATACATTCTTCACTCAACATAAAGTGCACGTCAACTACTTCAGTAAAAAATTTATCAAGATTGAATTTTTGGACAAGTATGGACCACTATTATGTCTTTCAGTTTTCTTTGGTATTGATAAAATTGATATATTTTTCTTTTTGTTTTCAGTTTCTACAGACCTGTTTATAAGGAATTTGATGAGTGGCCTCAAATCTCACTAGAACCAGAGCTTCCGAAGGAAGAAAAGAAAAAGTTGCCTGAAAAAGTTGACGAAATTCCTACCAACAACAATATTGGTCCAAAGTAAGTTGTAGCTAAGCAACTTGAAGGTAATTTAATTTTGGTATTTATTGGTAATTTAAAAAAAAAAAATATTGCAGAATGACAAGAAAAAGTAGACCTCGTATAAAAGAAAGAGAAATAAAAGAGGAAAAAGGTGGCTATTGTGAAATGTGTAATGTGGATTATGCTGACGCTACCCTACATAGAAGATCTCCACACCACTTGGCATTTGTAAGGGATCACGCTAATTTCTTATCTTTAGATTCACTTATAACATCAGGAGCAGATGTCAATACTTTTCTCGACAAAGCGACTCCGGTAAATGGTGAAAGAAGATCCCTGAGAAAATTATGTAACGGTGATGCAGATACAAAGAATAAGCGGTCAAAGAAGTCGCAATCTCCAGACACAGTAAATGGTAATATAAGCCCAAAACGAAATGGTGGTATTGACGAAGAAAAGAAACGTAGCACAAGGTGTAGTAAGAAGGTTAGTGAATCCACACAACTTGAAGATCGCCAATACTATAAAGTTGTGGGAGTCAGTACTAAGCTAAGATCTAGTGGAGGGTTTACAAAGAAAAAGGAATTACCACCATGCAATGGAGCTAAACCGTTGGTTGTAAAAATTAGAAAGGTGCGCCGTTCTGAGCTGTCAGTACTGAGTGATGAAGCTGAACAATTTATGTTTCCTAAAAGAGCCAGTTCAACTAGTTCCACTTCATCGGATGAAGAACCTGTTGTGCCAATAAAGACTAGAAAGAAGGCCTCACCCCAGCAACCACCTCCTGAGAGACAGAGATTAGCTAGACCTGTGGCACTAAAGGAAGAATCTTCCGAGGAAGAGATATGGCCCAACGATAGAAAGAAACGACGTTGTCCACCAGTTGTAAAACGGGGAAGGCGGAAATATGTACGACAACCACCTAGTAAACCACCGGAACCTCAGGAACCAAATCTTCCACCAGCCGAAGTTGAAACGCCGTTAGAACCTGAACCACCACCACAATCAGAGCCACAAGTTGAACCAGAAGTTAATCCTTTACGTGAGGAGCCAGTAGAAAGCTGTATGAAATGGGAAGATGGAAGATTAAAATATACTCCGGCAGTGGAACAACTAGAGTTTGCATTTGAATGTATACCCCACAGTGAGCCCTGGTTTAGCACATTTAAGCGACAAGATCAGGACAAAGTTGTTGCTAAGAATGTTCCTCAGTTTTTTGGTAAATATGAATTTAATATTAATTTATACATGTTAGTACATTCTTAAGTTACTCCACCTTAGTTTGTATTAATTTATTGTATATCCTCCTAAGATAAATATTTTTGTGCGTAAGTGTATAGAAAAATCTTGAAAAACATTAAAAAAATTATTATTAACTATTAATAATATTGTTTCAGCACTTTATTCAAAATCTCCAAAGTTACCATATGAAATTGGTCAGTTACCGCCACTAAAACCAAATTGCTGTCCCTTAAGTGACTTGGTGAAAAGAGAAGGGAAAGAAAAACCAGGTCCCTCACGTGCTTATGGTACTAGGGGTATGAAAAAGCAGCGATTGAGAAAACATACAGCAGCGGTGTTGGCCGTGGAGAGTCATCCACGCAAATCACCGAGAGAACATGCGTCAACATTAGCAATTTTGGGCTCCGCTGGCTTGTTACACAGCCGCAAAAATTTAGATGACGCTAAATCCACAGCTTCCGAAGACACATTAAGTGAAACATTATCTAAACCTGAACCAGTACTTACAGAAACTCAAGTGACTTCGGAAAGATTGCAACAGTTTTTGAATGAAGTCTTTCAAGATGAATCAGATTATGATGTCTCTGAAGATGTTATGGAGAATGACATCTCTGTGATAACATCGAAACAAATTCCTGACTTTTCTAGTTTAGTATCAGACTGTGAAAAATGTGATCTTATTAGTAATGAAATAAAACAGGATACAGTGAAAACAAGAGAAAGACGAGGGAAATTCAAAAAAAAGAATAGAACGGGCTGGCCTTCAAAAAAGAATAAAAATAAATCCTCTAGAAATAGTAGTTTAGATGACAAAGTTGAGAGTTTGGACCGTTCCTCAGCAGATCTCGAAACACTTAGTGAAGCTGATGAAAATAAGTCAGAAAGAGAAGAAAGTTTAAAGGATATTAAAATAGATGCTGTAGGGGCTCAGTTACCATGTCCTATGGATATTGATAATGAATCTAATGTAAACAGTGTACAAGACAAGAAAGACAGTCTATCACCGAGTTTGAAAAAAAGAGCATCAACAGACAATGAAGAAAAAATAGAAATTAAGGGCAAAAAGAGTGCGTTACAGGGCCTGTGTGATAGGCTGCCTGTTGTTAGGGTCACAAGGGTTGACCCAAATGCAACTCGAAGACTTAGATCTGCAGGTAGGGTGCGATCTAGCAAGCTGAGATAGCATCATCTGCAAACTAGATTGGGATAATCTCAACAAACTAGGACAATTGTGTTTTAGGTGTTTCAATTGATTTCATTTCCTTTTTTAAATTGACCATTATAATTCTCAATTAAATGTAAATTGAGCTACACTCTGATCTCTGACATGTCTTAACATTTACTTAAATTTGAAAAAATTAAACCATACATAGTTCAAATTTTAGTGTCTAACAAAACAAATGTAAATGCTGAACCATTCCATTACCATCTGTCACTTAAAAGATCCCGTTTTATTTAAATGGATAATTTATTTTGTATGTTTCAGTATCAGAATGTGTGAATTAGTTTCGAGAGATTCAGTATTTATCATTAAGGCTGAATGCAGTCATGTAAATATACATGTATAGATTTTGTTATTTAGTTATCACTTTTATGAAGAGTGGCGAAGCGAGCTTACTCTGTACATAAATGTTTTAATATTGCTTAGTTTCATTTCTTTATTGAAGTTATTTACTGTCAGTTAACTTGTAAAATAAAACAAATAACTAATATTTCATGTGGTCATTTCACCTAATGCAAATTCTACCATTCAGTAGTTACTGATGGTCGTGGAATTTACTTACAGACAAGGTATTAAATACATTAATGTGATAAAAAAAATTCACCTGTGTTTGTATTCATTAATAAAAGGCAAACGATCTACTCTAACAGACATATAATGAAATATAAACCATTTTTACATCTTCTCCTGTTGAAACATTCACATTGCTTGCTTCTTTAAAATTAAAACAAATCTACATGCTATGCTGAATTGTAGACCAAATCAAATTTTTAAATCTAAAAACTTATTCAAATATGTCTTCTTTATCGCAAATGTATTGTACTATATCTTTAGGTTTAAGAAGTCTCTCTGCATCTCCATCAGGAATTTCAAATCCAAATTCATCTTCCATAGCCATTATAACTTCAACATGGTCTAATGAGTCAAGTCCTAGGTCTTGAATGAAATGTGATTCCAAGGAAAGCTAAAAACAAAAATAGATATCACAGTAAAAAATATATGAATGAATATCAATGAACAAATCAGCTAGGCCTCGTAATAATAACATAGAATTAGATGATAAAATGAATTTAAGGATCATTGTAAAGTGAGAATTGTCTACCTTCTCAGGATTAACTTTATCAAAAAGTTGGAGAACGAGAAGCACCCTACTTTTAATAAGATCAATTGTTAGTGGAGGGCCATGGCTGTAGTTGCGCACGAATTGCGGCTTCTGAAACAAAGTGGAAAAAACATAAATAGATACCTGCACACTAGTTAGTTTGTCGTAAGCCTTGCACACTTTCATCACTCGGTCTGCTATGTCCTGAGGTGTAACCTTACGCTCGGGCCCTGTGGCATATTGACGGGAGCGCGATACCTAAACATTTCAGGAGTTCTATAGGCACAAGTTATGCAATAATTGGAATGAGGTTATACATTCACAGATTACTTCCGAGTTGTTTAAAAACCTATTAATGCAATATAAGCGTTTTGCATGATAAGTACATTTCATATACTTTATCCAATTAATCAGAAGTTAGCAAATAAGAGACAGACACTTACCTTATTCTGCAAGTCCAAAGCATTGTATAGATTTCCAATAGCTTTCACGGTGTGATATTTTTGCTGCAAAACTACAGTGGATAACCGGCACACTACCGGATTTTTAATAGTGGTGGATTTTCTAAGTAATCCATTAAAAGCACTCCGAACAAGATTTGCCGCAGCCATTTTACGGGCTCAATATTTTGCAATAGACAAGTGGATTGTGAATTTGAATTTTGAGAGCAAACAAATGTCACCAGCCTCTACAGCTTGTCAGAGTATTTTAATCTATACTCTATAGCAACCATTAAAAAGTAACCGCACAAAATCAATAAACGATAATCATTGAGATAGCATTTACGAAGGCGTTATTACGAACCAACATCTTCCATAATACTCTATAAATAGATATCTATCATTGTCAAAGAGAATGTATAAGTCATACTTGACTTTATGACATACATGACTGAAGTTTCTTTTCCTGTATTTTACAGTTTCTATAAATGATATTAGAATCGCACTATTTGGTTTGTTTTGTGTAGACGTAGGTATATGTTCTGAACCCTATTATTATAAAAAATATAAACATAAATGTAAAAAATGGGTAATGCTGACACGAAACTCAATTTCCGTAAGGCGGTAGTTCAACTAACATCAAAAAATCAAGTAAACAGTTATTTGAAAGAACTATTTAAAGCGTATTTGAATGTTGAAGTTTCTTTTTATCGATTTTGTTAATATTTGTAGCCTATTGACGCAGCAGATGATAACTTCTGGGATCAATTTTGGTCGGAAAGTGTAACTAATGTCCAAGATGTTTTTGCGTTGGTGCCGGGAGCAGAGATTCGTGCTCTTCGTGAAGAATCACCAAATAATCTTGCTACTCTGGTCTACAAAGCTGTTGAGAAAATGGTTAAGATTGTAGACAACAGCTGTCGAACACAACGAGAACAACAAACTGGTAAATATAACATATAAATACCAATTAATAATATAACACCTTTTTAATAATGTAACAAACAAATCTATGATACAAAAACGTTTGGTATAACTTTAAGGTTGTATATGTAAGTTGATCCTTAATATATCTGAATTTTCATATTTGTTGTAGCTCTTAACTGCGCTAGACTTCTTACTCGTGTGCTACCATATATGCTAGAAGAACCTGAATGGCACAGCTTCTTTTGGTCATCACTTCCAGCTGCTGCAGAAAATGAGTCAGTGCCACTTGCACAGTCACTTATTAATGCTATATGTGTAAGTGACTATAAAACAGTTATAATTAGGCTTTGTTTGTGTAACAGATACATTTTATAGCAAATTTTTAAAGTGAAATTTTATTACTTTTACATCTACTTAATTAAATTATATCATATTTAAACAATAAAAAATAAAATCTCTAGGTATTTGTTATGGTTAAGAGGGTTGCTAATGAAAGGAGTGGCGGGGAGCTTCTTGCGAGTTCTTCTTGTCCGCTCTACACTCATGATTTGGCAATTGGCAGTAAATTTACAGTCAAATTTTTTATCACTTTTATTTTATTGTCGATTCATAGGTGTACTATAGTTACCTATATAAATAAAGATATTTTTGATTTTGAAGCTTAGGTATAATGTATGCTTGAACCATTCTAAAGCATGCTCTAGTTAGGGTAGGTTGCTCTATTACTAAAATAATACTGCAATATAATATAAATTTATTTCAGGATCTGCTCTTTTGTCCTGACTTCACAGTCACTAGTTCAAAGCGATCTGGCCCAGTAAGTACAATATTTTTATTTTGTTTTAAAGATGTTTTCTTAGCATTCCATTCTATTTCAGTTATATGAATCTATACACTTTAGTGAATAATAGAAGTTAACTAACTGACTGCTTTCACATGGGGAATGTTGCTAAAACTGGGTCACATGTTATCACTTATCACCAAAAATCTAAACATCCTTTAACAAGTTTTTAATTTGGTTTTTAGTGAATAGAAAACTGAAAATATGTATTGTACATTCTAAATGCATTAATAAAAATACTTTATTATTGATGTTTTTTATATTGCAATGAAACAATTACATTAAAAATCATTAATTCCAGATAACTGTAAAGTGTTTTTAAGGCCCTGAGGTGCCATCACAATATATGTGTAATTTTAGGAGAGAGCAGAAGAATTATCATCTCTAGACAGCTGTGAGTATATCTGGGCAGGCGGAGTCGGTTTTGCCCGAAGCCCAGCACGTTGCGCTCAGCACGAGGCAAATAGGGCGGAACTGCTTCGGCTCTTACTGACGTGCTTTAGCGAGACTATATATAGGCAACCTCAACAAGCAGCTATACATAATAACAAGTGGATCGCGTGAGTGATTGCCATACATTTTATTACCCAAGGGTTGCCTGAAAGAAACAGCTTATTAGCCATTTGGTTATTACAACATATGTTATGTTGTTTTCTGTTGTATATCTGTTTGTAAAATAGTGTAAAAATAAATATTAAGTTTAAAGAACATTATAGTATTTTTTAAATTATATATGTTTTATAATAACTCAATAAATAAATTAAATTAGTTGTGTCACATGAGTTTCTAGCATATTTAAACTAATTGCTCAAATATCTAGATGATATAGTTCTCAACATCTATAAGATATTTTCTAAGGTGTAAAGAATATATATAAGAAAAATAATGCACAAACCCTTCTGGTTCTTTTTTTCTGCCTCGACTGTTATTTTTCTATTGGTCTGGTATTATCAGTTGATATGAATAATTGATGTTTTCCAGCTATCTAACGAGTCCAGAAAACCGTCATGCCCTACCTCTGTTCACATCTCTGTTGAACACAGTATGTTCATATGATCCCGTTGGTTTGGGAGTCCCATACAACCATTTGTTGTTTGCTGACACCCTCGAACCACTTGTCGAGGTGTGTTACCAAATTGTATATCACTTCATTTTGTTATGTACTTTATTTATTCTGTGTTTTTAATGTGATTTTAGGTTGCTTTGCAAGTTTTAATTGTAACCTTAGACCACGACACCAGCAATGTTGTCAGCGAGGACTCTGATGAGGTGAGTGTTTTCTATAATTTGATTTAGTCTAATAAACACTTATTTAATGAGATTGTAACTAAAGTGCTCGCTTCAATTTTTATCAAATTGTTTTGATGATATTTTAAATATGTTTTTTTGCTCTTATATGCACTAACATCTATTAACGTCACTTACTTCTATTGTTTAAGTGCAATAAAGTGTAAATAAATAAACAAATAATTCTCTAAGTCATATGTGTATATAGTTTTGGACCTAAAATACTACCTTGCGACACCCCATCTTTTATTATTTTCAAATGTCTTTATATATCTATTGTCTTATTATTAGCTATTACTCATACATATTGATTTCATTTAAAACCTGTACCCTTCAGAATCTACCGGACAATCTGTTCATCAACTATCTCTCTCGTATCCATCGTGATGAGGACTTCTCCCTGGTGCTTCGTGGTGTGACTCGTCTTCTCAATAATCCCCTGCAGCAGACCTATCTCCCGAACTCCAGTAAGAAGGTTGCACTGCATCAGGAGTTGCTGGTGCTGTTCTGGAAGATGTGTGATTATAATAAAGTAAGATTATAAAAAGCTAAATCTTCTTTGAATAACATCTTTGCAAGAAGAAAGCCAAGTTGTATTTTAGTGAAGTTCTATAATGTTTGAAAGGAATTTATAAGAAATATGAAAGAGTCGGCTATCCATTTTGGACAGACATATTTATAAAAAAAAATGTAAAATTTGAAATGTAAAATGTATTATTATTTAATTTTTGAATTACATCATAAGAATTGTTCAAGCTTGCACAGCTTAAATAACAATATGTCACAAACGAAATGTCAAAATTGTCCAATGTGGCCATACTGAATAACTTCGTGCTAAAAACCAATCTTTAATTATTTTCTTGTAATAAATATGAAAAAGCAATAGTTTTCTTTTCAGTTTAGTTTTAAGAAAATGCGATTTTTTTTTTAGAAATTCATGTACTACGTATTGAAGAGTAGTGATGTCTTAGAAGTGTTAGTGCCTATACTATATCACTTGAACGACTCGCGGGCTGACCAATGTAAGTTATTTTATACTCATTTAAGCATTATTCCCAATTAAGTTGGTGCCAATTCTTAAATAATATTCAATATAACTCTTAACATACCACAGGCTTATCCCTTTTTAAAGACATTTTGTTTGTCCTTATCGACAACCGTGTGTTGGTTTAATCGTTAAATTTAGTATAAAAAAATATTTCATGTAATATTCCACTAACTTCTATTCATTCTTCTTACTTTAGGGTGTTTGCACACGAGCGGCATGTACCAACGTTTTCCGCTCGTGTGTATGAACCCTTTATTCTTTCAAAATTGAACATCTGTGAGATTTAGAGTTTCCATTCCAGCTCGCGTAGGACTAATGCATATAGGAGTATTCATACTCCTCCTTTTATCCGGGGAACGGAACTTTGGGGTGCGTTTGAACAAACCCTATTCGGCCACTGTGCCCATGGACATCCCGGTGTTCACGGGCACCCACGCCGACCTCCTGGTGGTGGTGTTCCACAAAGTGGTGACCACGGGACACCAGAGATTGCAGCCACTCTTCGACTGCCTTTTGACGATACTTGTTAATGGTGAGTTTAATATTATCAAATAGTGTAGGATTTATACCCGTCTTTTATTATATATAAAATAAAAGTATCTTATAGTGTAAAGAAGGACTATTTTACAGAATTGTTGACTAAAATATTGTTTTGGAAATATTATTCCAGTGTCGCCATACCTCAAAACGCTATCTATGGTGGCGTCGACGAAGCTTCTTCATCTTCTAGAAGCGTTCAGCACGCCCTGGTTTCTCTTCTCTCAGCCTCAGAACCACCATCTTGTTTTCTTTCTGCTGGAAATGTTTAATAACATGATACAGTATCAGTTCGATGGTAAGTTTTAGTGCGCTATTGTGATATATTCTCGTACAGGGGGTTCACACTTTAATACCCACACATTTTTGTATATACAGAAGAATTCACTTATAACGACTAACCGGTTTTAGCGACTATACTGTTTACTCAAGTTTGGTTTCATGTCGAATTATATTCATATATAATCTGTCCATTTTGTACGTCACCCGGTTAGTACGACATAGTATCGGCGGACCCTTGAATGTCGTTATAACCGGATTCTACTATATATATACTCGTACAGTTTGACAGATATTCAAGACGAACTCTAGAAATGATTTACTTTTTTTACTTAAAAAGAATCTCGCAAAATAAAATTTAGTATGTAGATAACATTAAAAATAAATAAGTAAAAGATAATTTAAAATCGGTTTCAGGCAATTCAAATCTAGTGTACACGATAATCCGCAAGAGGGCGGTGTTTCACAACTTGGCCAATCTCCCCCACGAGCACGCCTCCATCGCCAGGTCCCTGGCGGCGGCCAACGCCAGAGACGTCGACAAAGCCCTACCCAGGTATACGTTCGTATCAAACAGCGACTTCTTTATTTGCAAAAGTCAAAAAGATTTACGGTCTTATACATAAAAAGTTAGCACATTTTAAGTAGGATTTCATAAGAAAAAATGGTACCCGTAAACGGAGTTTAGCACAAGACTGTTCTATAAAGTTATACAGGCCCGGACACTAGGTTAACAGTGTTATAAATATGGCCGACAAATTAATAAAAATTTACATGTCCATAATTATTAATATAACTGTAAGGCATACACTATTGTCAATTTAAAAAAAACGTGTTTTTTTTTGATACAATGACTAATATTGGTATTGTTGCCATACCACAGACTATAAATAAGTAAAAAAAGTCTGTGGACACATTAGATAGGTATTTTTGGGAAAATTTTATACTAAAACGGAAGTTTTAAAACATTTATGAATATACAACTTTATAAAAGATGAAATAAGACTAAAAAGTATGATAACTAAGGTATGGTTAATAGACCGTTAATATTAAAGTAAAAAAAACTGTTTCAGATCCCGCAGTGCAGAGTCGGTGGCAGAGGCTGCGATGGAGGGCTCTCGGCCTGCGCAGCCTGCCGAGCCGGGGACCCTCAACCCCACGCTACCCGACACTCCGGGTGAGGTATTATGGCAGCCGAAGACCTTGGGAGGCCATATTTCTTTATAATAGGAAAAATAAAAACTCACTATGTGTGGTACGACTGACTTTGAGTCCCGGCTTCGATTCTCGGACAATTTACAAACACGGCAAATACACATCACAATAAGACAATAAAAAATGTTACAAAAATGAGAATATAGCATTTGTAGGCATATAAAAAGCCATAGTTCTTTGAAAAAAATGTTGTTTAGGAGCGGTCACGTGACGCGTGAAGTCCATACAAGTCGATTTGAATTGAATCAATGTTCGTCAGCGATAGCAACGATGACGGAGCGCGAGTCTGCTCATCCGCCTGCCCGTGAGCAGTTGTTGCCTCGCCGTTCCGGGGACGGTGAGGACCGGACCGACACCGAGTCTGACAGGGAGGACCATGCGCGGGCCGTTACTCATGTGAGTTGAGGGTTTTTATTAGGGCTCGATGGGATTATTTTTTTTTATGACCCAGTTTGACATTGAAATGTGTTCAGCGTGACAGCCTACGCGTAAATGACAAGCCGGAAGGCTGGAAGGCCAGCAGTGAGTGGGTGTCCAGTTGGAGAGGGAGGCTGCCGCTGCAGACCATCATGAGGCTCCTGCAGGTGCTGGTGCCGCAGGTCGAGAAGATCTGCATTGACAAGTATGCAATGCTTATTATGTGTATTTGATACATTTGTAACTTTTTCTCAAATGTAGTATTTTATATAAAATAACTAGCTGATCCCGACAAACGTTGTTTTTCCAAAAAAAAATGTCACTGAGTGTTCACTTTATGGCGTTAAACAAAGTGGTCGTTAAATAGATAGAAAAAATCAAGATTAGAATACAAGCTAAATCAACCAAAGCCAATTGATTTCGACGCTTTAAACCGTCTGTTGTTAAATCGAGTTATATGGAGTTTACACTGTAGTTCATTTCACATCGTTAAATACGTTAAAAATCTTGTAATAATAATTGTTATATTAGTTCACTAAATACTATAATCGACCAAACAACCAGATAGGAGGAGGCCTCCTGGCCAACAGCGAGATCCCCCTAAAAAAAAAAAAAAAACTATAATCGTATAGTTTTTTTTTCAATACATAAATATAATTGTATTACTAATGGAGCATGTTTTTCAAATACCAGAGGGCTGACAGATGAATCGGAAATCCTCCGTTTCCTCCAGCACGGGACGTTGGTCGGCCTCTTGCCGGTTCCGCATCCGATTCTCATCCGGAAGTACCAGCCTAACGCTGGCACCGCCGCCTGGTTCCGCACATATATGTGGGGGGTGATCTATATAAGGTAAAGTTGTAACCTTATATGTAACATATGTATGTAAAATGGTGTTGAATTGTTTTTTTTTTTTCAGAAATGTCGACCCGCCCATCTGGTACGACACGGATGTTAAGCTTTTCGAAATACAGAGAGTGTAGACGTTTTGTTTGTTTTAAATTTGGCATTTTAGATCATTTTATTTATTTATTCATAATATTGTGTGAGTTGTGTCTTTTATTTTAATTTTAAAAAGAAAACTCTAATGTCATTAGATTTTTATTAATATTATTTATTTCAGATATTTAATACAAGTAAGAATTAACAATTTTT
This sequence comes from Leptophobia aripa, assembly GCA_951799465.1. Taxonomy (NCBI): domain Eukaryota; kingdom Metazoa; phylum Arthropoda; class Insecta; order Lepidoptera; family Pieridae; genus Leptophobia; species Leptophobia aripa. The sequence continues at coordinate 423,690 of OX637268.1, read as the reverse complement.
CAACGTTATCAACCTTTCTCAGCTTAATTAAATTTTATAAATACAAAAGAGCAACTTTTAATGTATTTAATTTTGTACACCCTTACAATTTGTAAATATTATTATTTGTTACAATACCAATACTATAGCGTGACATGACATGGCCATAGACTATAAATATCGAGTTCAACAGATAAAAACCATGAAAGATATGGCGTAGAAAAATAATTTTTTGTCGGTAACGGATTTATCAAGGTGTTTTGTTTGTACCATTTTAAAAATTATGCATATCCAAATACTGAAAAAAATGGTATCCTAAATATTTATTTTAATTTTGTGACGTAATTAAATAGTTTAAATAGCGTATTTTACATTCCACATATATAAAATAATACTGTGTAACTGACTCAGGTAAGGCTTAGAGAATCTGAATCTATAGATTATAGGTTTAAAAGCCTAAAATTCATTATTATTCATGCCCTTAAATTATGAGATTTTCTTGTTTTGTGAGATTATTTATGTGTGTATAAGTTAACATGTCAATTGTCAACTGAAAAATGTTACAGACATCTCTTTCAAGTTAACATTGAAAGTCTTGTTTCTAGATGTTTCTTTTGTGATATGTGTCTGCCTAAACAATTCATTTTACGTAATTATTTTTTAAATGTTATAAATATATTATACTATATCACTAATGTACTTAATGTTATAAATAAAAGAAAGTGAGCTTTATTTGTTTTAATATGCTTAAATGGTTCGTTCTGTTTTTGTATGTGTGTCGTTTTTTTTTGTCGTAGAGTAATTGAATTTCAAGTAACAGGTGCCTTTAAAAACATATTTCAGGAATCGAACCTACGTTATTATTTACAAAGCGTAGCTTAATATAGTATAGTATCAATAATACATACCAAATGTGATATTTTAATGCAATTGTAATGAGTCTACAACTGTATTAAAGTTGAGAAATATTAAGTTTGAGTTTTGGAGTTCTGAACGACTTTTTAGGTTCAACATGTAAAACCTCTTTTAGACCAAGCCAAACCTTTTCAAACACGCAATATGTAGGTACATTCTAGATTATAATACTATGTTACTTAGAATTTCTAAATCTTTCACGCAGTGGGTAAGCTTAAACTAAGGAGAAAAGAAACTACACATGGTCAATGGAATCACTGCGAGTTTATTAAATTTTATTACATCCAACCGATTGTCCCATTATTTAATATTATTGAAAGTACAGTTTTCGTATGAAACATAAAGGACCGCTTCAAACAACTCAATTTCTCAACATGAGATTGAAAGATACTTAGAGTACTAATAATTCTCCTTTTGATATGTTCCTACTACGCAGCCAAGTTGATTCCTTAATCACAAATATCAACAACATCAAAACAAGTAAAGACACCACCATTCCTTTATCACTAAAATCTATTGAAACAATTGAGAGAATATTGATTTGCAAGAGTTGTTTTGGAACTTTTGCGTACCACGTCTTGCGCCGGAAACTCAAATACATGTCTACATGTTAAGTAAAAAAATCTCAAAGATTCAATATTTTTAGTGATCAAAGAAAGCAATACAGTCGATATTCATACAACCTACAACAATAGTACTTTAAGTGTCTTCACTGGCGATGTCCACTTTCGAGTCGAAGGGGACACCTAACTCCCTAGAGCCGATATTACGGTCCTATCTACCTTATCGATCATACACAATACTATAAAACATTTTTACACCCCCTTCCCGATATCAGAACATCAAAATATAACAAAACACTCTAACTAAATTCCCCTTTCAACGATGGCAAACTATAACTGTCATAACACATTAGCTCAGGCAAAAAACGGCCGTAAATGTCACATACGCTCGAACGAATTTTTAAGAGGTTAGAATAAATTAATAAAAGTGTAGTGTCTATTTGTCGAGAGTACGTAGCACTTAAGAACCTTAAAAAAGAATAAAAAAGAAAAAAATAATGTTAATAAAAACGCAGATCGACGTGCATACATTAAATCACTAAAGGATCTTAAACTAAACGTGTCAGCAAAAATATAGTGCAAGTAAAATTAGAATTGCCACTTAATTAACATTCACATATAAATTGCTATCATAAAAAAATATTTCTGTGTATAAAATGTTACCGAAGCATAACAAGTAGAAGTGGCGCGATTTTGTTAAAAATATATAGTTATCACGTAAACATTAAAGTATATCACTATGGCGAAAGTAAAATTTATCTGAAGGCTTGGCCTGCTTCGGCTAAGAGGTTAAGTACAGCACAACATTTATGAATGGATCCTAAGGTGAAAGATCTTCAATGAAATTGTAAAACTCATGTGTGAGAATAAAAATCTGCGTTCATTTGGATGACATTTCATCACGTTTTTAATACTGCTTATTGAGTGCGGTACTTAATTTCTTGGCCAAATTACTCGTAAAAATATTTGGCATTTCCCCTATGTATTTTTTAACAAAAACGGTCACCTGTCTCACTTTCTGTAGATAAAAGTTATTTCTAGCAATATATCGTATGTAATTAGTGGGTACATTGTAAATACTTTATTTAGTTACTGCAGACGGGTTTCAACGAGAATTCGATCAGCATCGCGGTAACTAGGTATAGTTTATTATATAATAAAGTCCTCCTTATTTAAAAGACGTAAGTGCACTTTGATTTACGGAACTATTTATTTATGTAACTAGTAAATGTAGCAGCAGATTATATACCATACACTAGCAACACTGGCCAAATGAACCAAAGAGAAAGTCGAAATGTAAATTTGAATAATAATATGTTATCCGGAAATCTTTTTGTCACTTTTGTCGAATGTCAACTGTCAAGTTAGGCCCTCTAGCGGTAAAATTGTATCTATAACAAAAATAATAACAGTTAACGGATGACTTTAACGATACTACTAACATAGTTTAATAATAATCTGCTATTTGTTATAATTACTGAGGTACTGTGGCTGATTGGGAACTATTGCTATATGTTATAATAATTACAATATAATGGAAGATACTGTAAATATTAAAGCTATGGACTTAAGAATATAACGACGATATACTTTACGGACATTAGGTAGAAATTTCAACGACTTATAAATCGATATCAAAAAGCAACAATGGATTGAATAGGTATCGAACAGTTCACAAAATAACTTAGTACTATAGTATAGTCAGAGAAACAAATATCGATCTATCTTAAGTCGGTGCTATTTTTATCCTAAACTTTATTTGTTGTCGATTTATTCCTAAACGGACCCGCGACACTGATCGAGTATTAAAAATATTTGAAATAATTAACTATTGCGTACCGGTTGACGATTACCTTATTTACGGCTTTCATATAAACTGACAAAATTTACATGAGATAGTTGTATTGAACAATCACAGATAATAAATCCAAGAGCCAAAAGAATAATTGACGCTCAGTCAAATAAATGACGTAAATAAGCTCACCGTCAGATAAACTATTGCATTTTAAATATGGTATTGGATAACAAAATAGTGTATGTATGGGAAGAATCTATGTAACAAATGTTATATTTTAGATTTTACAATATCTATAATTATTGTATCATAAATATAAATGATCACGTTTTATTGACTCGTCCTGTAAACGTAAATCTGCCCCTTGTTTCTTCCGCATTGAAAGCATGAATCCGCGTTCCACAGATACAATACGTTTCTTTCATACTTTCGCTGCAGCCTGTGCGTTCCAATTAAAAACGTCTCCAAGCACAATATTTAAATAACAACGTTTCAAATAACACTGTGGGCGTTATGGAGACAATTTTAATAGCTTTTACAATTATTATTTGATTCACAAAAACTTACAATACAACGTATACCGCTCCGAATCAAATAACCAGGGACCTCATCCAACTATATCATATCTTATTATTAAATTAAACGACATACGTCTGTAATACTTAACATTATTGGAGGTAATACTTATGATAGAAGCAAAAATGTTTGTGAAGTTTTGTGAGTTTGTAAATTGTTTAAAAATCTTCAATACACATAATAATTACGGTATTAGAAAAACAATTTTAAAACGCGTTGGTAGTTAGGTGTGCAAAGTTTTATAAAATACTGTCGTCGACGACACAGTGACTGGGACTGTAAGATCAGTATCACAAATATTAAAACACATCCAAACCAATGATTGTCTTACAACGAATACTTCCAGATACAAATGTAGAATATATTAAACTGTCAGAAATGTTGTGATCTTTCTGCTGCTGACCGTGCAGCCGTCACGGTGCCGTCAGAATAAAGTATATAATATGTAATTTACTTAGGCTATTGGTAAAGTTGTACTGTCTGAAGGCATTCCGTTGCAGGTATTGTGCATTACCTATATTAGTAACACAGTCTGTTCATTAAACGTATTTCATTTTTAACTTAAAATATAAATAAAACTGGCGAAAAAGCAAAATTAATATTACACGAGTTATTATTACTCTCACTTAAGTTCTTACTATGTAAAAATGCACAGTTTTGGTATAAATTGCAAATAATAACCTTTATTACGTTTCGCTGTATATTTGCTTCGTTTGACTTTCAAATTTTGAACCGCTATCTTTTGCCGACACATAACCAAAACTTAACACGATTTACCTAACTCTTAACAATCACCAACGGCTGACTCCATTTTGATGTAATCCGCAGCTGTCCTACTGAGATCAAAAATTTTGAAAAAAAAAAACCTTATCCAAATCACGAACGAATGGTGGGCGAAAAGACCAACAAAGCATTCAACAACAAGCCTTTAAACAGCCGAATTAAAAAAAAATAATAATTGCACAGCGAAAACAATAAACTCAAACACTAAACGCAAGACTAAGTCGCTATTCATAAATCGATTAGTAGAATATATAAAAATCCATTCCATTAATGATTTCATCTATATCTATTGATCACGGCGTTTCCCGATGCCACGATTTATTACCACCTAACTTAACATATTTACAATTGAAACTATCCGCTTTCACTAAGCTCTCTAAATGATGCCCCGAACTGCTACTTCATTCAACTGTCGGATTCTAACCAGTTAACACGAAATAAACATTAATAAAAAACAAAATATCTGAGGTATTACAAAAATGGAGGTACGAATGGGGATACCATTACAATAAACTAAACTTTTCATAAAAGCTTAAGGCATTCGGTAAATCTATTAAGATGATATCAATTTCTTAAATTATCTAAACCAAATAAATTTATATCACAAACACATTCCGAAAAAGAATAGAATATACTAAAAAAAATCTTAAATATATTAACCATAACTAAACGCGACGAATTTTAAAAATGTTGAATAAATGCAAAATGAGTGCTTTTAAGACTAAGTTCGCATTATTTGATTGCATTTCAGCCTGTGAAAAGTTTTTGAAACCTTCACATCGAGATTGATATGATTTTTTTTTTGTTAAATTTAATTTCCAATTTCGAGATATGGCACAAAATTTGTCGTCTTTATTCAGAATGTTTTAATTCTAAAAAGAAATAAATGCAAGTTGGCAAAATTCCCCATTAAATTTTTCTTTGGCTTTGTGAAATATCACTGTGTTAAATACTTTAAGACCTGCTCTATTTAATCTATTAGATACTTGTGATATGTTGAATATTTGATCTCTTTTAAAAGACATTAAAAATGAATTCGTCAGTTAAACCCTGATTAGATATGTAATCGGCCTGAGTTCAGACGAACGCGTATTCAAGCAATTTCCTACAATATAAGTAAATAAAATATTTTTTTTTACAATCCGCAGCCATCTCATGGTTGACGCTAAGATTTTAATTTTGAGAATATAATAGTTAATAATTAATGTTAATAATAATCTAATAAATTTTCATAAACGAGACGTTCTCTACGTTGGTCGACATTTAAATAAGAAACCGCTATACTCATAGAGAGAATTCCCAAAATGGATACGTATTAAATATAATTATGTTAATGAATTCCTAACACCTAAGATTTATACAGAAGAAACGTTCATTTTGTTCCTGAATCATGAGTGCGTATACGATCATCGAACAGATGCTGCTCTCGAAGACCTGCTTTGAGGCGAAGCCCCGTTCCCCGTCCCCGAGGCCCGAGGCGCCCCTTGGCGTCTTTAGCGTTTCGTTCGCGGCCATTTCGCGCATACCATGGCAGTTCGGAATATCCTATACCAAAGTTATGGTGGCATGAAGACGAACGAAGGCACGACTACTTTATTTATCGATATTGAAGCCAAAATAGAATACAAATATTGTTCAAATAGACGTCAACACTTTTGTACTTTCGAAGATTTCTAGAAGTCTTTAATTTTATTAACATCAACATTTTTTTTTTAACTTTTTTTTTACCTAAACTTTTGGTTATTAACTTCTAAATAATTTGTATTTAAATTTAGATTTGGCGATCCGAAAAAGTCTCTTTAAAAAATATTTTCTTTGTTTTACTTTACTGTTAAAAATTTGTACGCTTCGTTTTGTACAGTTACCGAATCTAATTTGACACTAGACATTAAAATCGAAAATTGATCTTACAAAATGTTTCATTCTCTTTAGAATATACTTGGCATTATTTTGGCAGTACTAGGAAATATTAATACTTTAGTATTGCTCTGAATTACATTGTCACTTTGAACACTGTTAGAACAAGAAGTCCAATCTTCGAATGGGCGACGCGCGCGCAACAATACTGTTCATTTTTAAAACTAACGTCAATATTTTCCTACGCTTATAATACACAATTAAACATTAAAAATGCGGCAGAGTTCTGCGTTTTGGCATTGTCTGTATTGCACATGTGCTTTCCCTTTCCAAGTTAAAGGTGCCCGTCCGCGGGCCGACCGACTCAAGCGATCGTTTGCGGTCATTGGAGGCCGGGCAGCTGCGACGCGTGGTCGGCGGCGGCCAGGTCGAACAGGTGGTGCGGCGCTGGGGCCAGCGCGCTGTGCAGCGCCGACGTCTTGAGCAGGCGCTTCAGCATGCCACTGGAACCCCGGTGCTGTAAGCTCTTGTGGGTGGTGAGCGAGTTCTTGGTGCGATACCGTCTGTGGCAGAACTCGCACACGTACAGCGTGTCGGACTGTTCGTGTTTGTCCTGGAAGTGGCGCTTGAGGGAGTAGTAGCAGGAGAATGTCCTGCGGCAGTAAGGACACTCCTGCGGCTCGTTGATGCCGCCGGCGGTCGGCGGGGGCATTCGGAGGGGCGGTACAGCTGAAATTGTCAGAACACTGGTATGTTACATTTTCACCAACTTGCAGATTAGGGGTCACTTGGGGTCGGATGTCGTTTTCTTTGCGGAATCACGAAAACCTTTGGCTCTCACTCACCAAATGCCGTGATTATCCATAAGAAATGTTTAAATACCAGCGAGATAAATGAAGTAGATTTGGCATTAGTAGTTGTGAGATGTAACGTTAGGTTAGTGTCGATGATATTTCGCCTTGTAGCCCTCGTGTTATGACGCTGTCTGTAAAATTTTGCATAAATCTTAAACATTCCTTTATATTCTTTGCCTTTGAAGCGTCGTATATAGATAGAGCATATACAATAGACATAATGATACTAATATGCACTGTACACATTGACTAACTACACAGAAATCACGAGGTTTGATGGAAAATTTTGAGAGAATTCTCTCAACCACAATGACACAGTAACACGTTATAACAAAATGATAGAAGCATGCTCCAAGCAACACAACAACGTCAAAACTGCGAAACCCGATGGGAGAGGGGCCTTGGGGCTTAACATACAGAACATAATAAAAAAAAAAACAGAAAATAAAGGAACGAAACAAGAAAGAACCGTCCTATCTCATCTATTATTAATGATATCAGCGTTTATCGTATTTTGTTGTCTAGAAACATGGTCTAACCTGTCGTGGTGTGGCAAGGTATGGCTGTAGGCTGGTTGGCCTCCAGGTTCTCTTTGCTAGATGAATTCTGCCGCCAGCCGCGCCACCGTCCGAGTAGTCACTAAAAAAACCCCCTGGGGTCTTCCCCCGCTCGGGACTTGTGGTAGGTATAAATATGCGTCATCAAGGAGTTGCGGGAGCAGTAAACCCGCTCGCAAATCGTGCATCTATACTCCTCCTGCCTCTCTGCGTGTTTGTCTGCGATATGCCGTTTCAAAGACGCCTTTGAGCACAGCACCTTTGTGCATTGCATACAGGAGAATAATTTTTTACCTGCAAACAAATCGAAAAACAAAAAAATATGGGGTTGTCCCCGCTCGCGATAAATAAAAGAATATCGCCTAGATTGCTCTCAACTCAATCGAACATAAAGTGAAACAAAGTGGTAAAACATGAATAAAATAAATTAAATTAAAGGAAACGAAATGATGGCGAAGCTGTGGCCGATGGTGTTAGGACATGCAATGGGGCTGCGCGGGAGCAGGCGGTGCAAAGCTACGGCACTCGGTCGGAAGAAGCAGATGCGCCGGAGTCGGGAGACAATGAAACGAGCGGGAGTTTTTGTATATGTTTTATTAAAAAACGCCATTATCATCAATATTAGGATTTATGAAGTTCGGTTTAACGATTACAATTACACTTTATGAGTAGTTTTAAGGTTTAAAAATTTAAAATTAAGGAAGAGAAAAAAATTCTATTTATACATATAGCTGATATTGTTATGCCTACATATTGTGGTGTGCAGCCCATTATTCAATCTAGGCCTTCTCAATTATCCTAAAACTTCAGCCAATACCAACCCCGCCGGGTTGCTGGAAGACAAATTAAAAACAATTTTTGGCACAATTTCTACATTAACCTCTAATGGACTGCATTTCACTAATGCCAATTAACAAAAATATCTAGATTTAAAGAATACGAATAATAATTTAAGAGTGAAAATAAAATTTTAATACAACAACCAATAAATTAATTTAGATTCCTTATAAAATAAGTAAAAACGCCAACAAGAAGTATAAAGAACACATCGTGTAAGGTGTTCACGCGAGCGTGACTCGAAAAAAATATACCTTAACATGATAGAAAGATAAAAACTTAAACAGGTCACAGAAACAGTCTTAAACTTGCTAAAATTCCTAACTAATGTAGTTTTGACAGGGATGTGTTCTGCGCCTTAGAACACGCTGTAGTTCGCCCAGTAAAACACATACTTCGTTGCAGCCCTACCGCCAAACCCCCACTCATACCTAGGTTAGCCTCTAACGGATTGATACACCGTATTATCGCCTCATGTATGCAAGTCTTCTGAAAGCCTCTCGGATATCTAAACTAAAAGTGATTCACTCACAAAACATTTCCTAGAATCAACACAACATATTGATAAATGCAAATTCACATGTAAATAAACCTTTGCAGTATATCAATATTTAAAAGTGATACATTAAAAAGACACTCACATTTCAGCGACGTATGTTTGCGGTAGGACTGCAAGATCTCCTGAGATCCCAAAAACATTGCAACTAGGAACAAAAGAATTTCAAAAAAAAAAAAAGAAACAAGATCATCGAATCACAAATTTTGAATAACGTACCGAAACGAGTAACGCTTCTGACTTCATATAAAATTTTAATAAATAATTGTACATTTCTAGAAATACGCCTAATAGTGTACAATTGCGTACTTAGTCTAATCAGTCTATAGCGCTTATTAATTTTGGCAATTTCGATTTTTGAAAATAATTTTTATCTAGTGCTCGCCGATAGCCAAATAATACCACAGAGTATATTCTATACTCTATGAAGACCGTACTGCGTACTTGCAGCACATCCCTGTAGTCATTAAACATATAGAACATACTATTATCGCTATTAATTCAGATAAAATGTTCTTATATCTATAGTCAACTAACTTAATTCCCAAACCCAAATTAACAATAGAACCTATCACTAAAATTACTAGACAAAAAGCAACAAGTACTACGTTACAATCAAAAAGTTTGCATTGTGCAAATAAAAACTTAACCGTTTCCATTCGGAATGTCGCGAAATTTTTTAAATTTTGCCTCCGTCAATGTTTTTTTTTTCTTCTCCACTCCTTAACATGTTTTTAAATACATCACTCCAATTTAGCACCAAATCTCTAGTCTTCCAATTCGTTTAAAATATTACGATAAAGCTTACGAACAACTAAACAAATTGTAGTGGCTACGCGTTTATGCATCTAGTAATAACAACATAATCTTATAACATATAGTATTAAAATATGTAGGAAGCCTCTCGTACAAGTTTAATAGCAAAAGTTACCTCCCAGGTAATGTGTTCCGAACACAACTCCTAACATTACAATTACGCAAAATATGTCTTTTTTTTTTCGAATAATAAAAAACAATATGCAAAGCAGGCACTAATAATTACTTAATATGTATATTAATACAATAAATTATGTGTTACTTACTTATAGATTTCTTACGGCTAGAAAAAAAAAACGGTTTTATCCACCTCTATTGACTCAAAACGTGATGTATTAAACTAGAAATTTCACATGATTGTGAGTGATAAGTCTAGATTCAGAAAGCAACTTGAGTTTAGGACTCTTTCGAAATTGGTAAGTCATAAGAAAAATTGTCAACGCGTTTTCATGAAAACTATTATTAGTTGTCTCTGTGTAATAAATTTTTTGTGCCTTCCAAATAAATGATGTTAGCGTTCGTTCTGAATCTAGACTTGTAATAGTTCTAATCTTTGCAAGAACCGAGTTTTTATTTTGTTGAATTATTATTAGGTACTATTGTATGGCAAGCAGGATTCCTTTGAATATGATTAATCAAAAATTTCACACTGTTCAATTTTAGGAACATTTAACACTGAGAATTACTAAGATTTTATAATTATCACCTATTTTACATTTAATATCAGTAACAAATTTGAAATCACTTTTAAAAATAACGAATATAATGTTATAAAAAAAATGTGTAAACTTAAAAGAAGCCGATTATAAAAAAAATAGTAAAATCGACGAAACGAACACAGTAGTGATGAAAGACTTAACCTAAATAAAAATATAAAATAGCCATATTGATTCCTTTAGATAAATGGCACAATGCGATTTTGTATGCCTCTGATCGCGATGTTGTGTGAAGGAGTCGACTAGAGTAACAGTAAAAATAAAAGTCGACTGTCGAGAATGTAAGTTGTGTGTATGTATGTATCGGGTCTGTGGTTTGTCTGACTATTTCGGAAAATGTGTTGTCTATTGCCAGTCGTAATCTGTGACAGTGCGCTATGTTTGTTGTCTATTGGTGCTATATGTATCGCCTGAAAGCAGTCTTACAGTCAAAACAGAATCACCTAAATAAAATTAAATATTAAAAAAAATCATGAAGCCTCATTAGCCAATTATATATCAGCGTATATAATTTTATTTAGTTTCTTTTAAAATAGAATTTTTAGTAATCTCGTATAAATATCTAAGCGTGAGATCAAGAAGGTAAAATACAGAATAAATAAAATTGCAAATAGCCGAAAAATGAACACAACGTTAAAACAATATGCCTCTTTTGTTACTTACAACGAACACTGTTCAATTTTTTTTTATAAATTTAAGCCTAATATATAAATTTACAGCACCAAGATTTTCCTCTTTTTTTTCAAAATATTAATTTTCTCTTCGCCTTATTGTCACACATTTAACATAGTGTAAAAATTCAGGAATCGTACTATGTCGCGGTATTGCACTTTGCGGGCGTGTACAGAGTTTAGACCAAAGCGTCGCCCTTCTTACATCGATTGGAATGTCGAATTCAGCGTCAAATAGTCACCGTGGCAACATTCACAACTCGTCTACAAGTTAAAAGAGAAAGAGAAGGGTAAACTTCACAAAAAGACAAAGATAAGAAAATAATTAGACGTTAAAGTGGTCTTTGAACTTGTAGAAGTCGACGGTGTGATGGTGCTGGCCGGGATGCATTTTGGAGTCGGGCGCGGTGGATAGGTTCTGCGGCTGCGGCGGAGGCAGAGGCCCTGCAGGCGCCCTCTGACGGCGGTGGTAGATACTCTTGTGGTTGTTGAGCGAGTTGAGCGTGCGGAAGACCTTGTGGCACAGCGAACAGCGCGCCGAGTGCAACGGCTGCAGATGCTGCTGCTCCGTGTGCCGCTTGAGGGTGAGGCGCGTGGACAGCAGCTTGCCGCAAACCTCGCAGCGGTGCCCGGCGCCCAGCGGGCCCACTGTGCCACACATAACGACCAACATTAGCGCATTAGTCAACCCACACAACTGTCACACCAACACCACCGCTCGCAACAGGTCCCATTCCAAAGGAACCAATTGGCACAGATCGTGTGCCGCCCGAGAATTCGAACCTGTTGTTGAGGCAATTTTACGTGATTCGACTAAATTGACTAATGCGCTTAAAGAGTTGGTAGTTATGCGTGTACCGATCATAGGTGTCCCAATTGGTTCCAAGGCGAGGCCCCACGGCGTACGTCTCACTTATACTATACATACATTATCAAGGTCAATGCGCATGCAAATACACGTAAAACTATGCTATGTACATGTTAGGAACATATCGCGTTACATAATTTCTTTAAACTTAACGAGGTCTACGGGCAAGACTATGGCGTTTTAGGTGGTTAGGATGGCAGCTCTGTTTCCTCATGGCAACGGGATGGCAATGGTTTCTGGCGTCAGTTGACCGGGTAGAAGCCCTGGCCCGAGGGCGCCTGCTGCTTGCGGTGGTAGATCGACTTGTGGTTTCTCAAGCTATTCAGGCTGGAGTACACGCGTCGGCAAATGTTACAGACGGGCTCCCTGGAGGGCCGCATGTGTACGTTTTGTATATGCCGTTTGAGCCGCGTCAGCGAAGAGAGGCTCTTGTTACAGGGCTCGCATCGGTACTCTTCCTGGGGGGTGCGGGCGCCACCTGGTCACAACACAAGCAGTTAGCCCCATGGAAGCTTCCGAACGCACTTTTAATGCACTCACTATCGTAGCCTCTCGATTTTACAAGCACCGCCACCCCCCGGTTTGATGACGGCCATCCGACGCGAACGAGCCGGTAGCCAAGCGGATTAGTAACGCGTACCGTGTGTCTCTAATTCGACCTAAGGCTTAGATAAGCTCAGCCACGATTGATGATCGGCTGTTTTGAAAACAAACGGCCGCCGCGGGCTCGTCGCCGAGTGCCGTCTCGGGTTTCTCGAACAAAAGCGTTAGTATTTCTTCAATGAAATGTCTTTTTTAATATAAACTGATACCACAAAACCATTGCTAAAATTCCATTGTCTTATCTTGTGTGCCCCAACGTTATTTCCCAAGACAATCATGATTGAGAGTAATACGAAACTGTTTTAAGAAACACGAATGATTCATGGGAGCGTTTGTGTAATTTAGTAACAGAAATTTGCCTAGATTCATGACCGCGATGTCAATAGAATTTTCTTCTTTTCTTCTTTAACACGTTCTTTCTTTTGTATTTTATTAGCCAATTGAGTACAATGTTAAGTGCATATTTTATGATTTGGAAAAGAAAAGAAAATACAAATTAAAAGAGGTTTAAACGAAATCGAATCGGGATCACGGAGGGATCGGTCGGGGGAGGAGTTTTCCTAATATTGTTCAAGACACATCTATAAAACAAGCTAGCAATCGTTTTTAAAGTAAACATTAAACTAGAGTTACAATACATAACATGCACGGCACGTTGCGTTTTGGTTCAATGATCAATTCCCATTTCACAGAACTGTCCACTCCGACAAATGAAAACGTTGTGCCTGCGAATGTCCATCGAACCATAACACAAAAAGCTAACATTAATATTCAGTACACAGAGCACAAAATGAAGACATATACAGGTTAGAGGGAGATATATCAATACACATATACTATAGAATGTCACGTGATAATTGCCTCATACAATTCAAAATATAAATCCTATAATGATATATAAAACCTAATAATGACAGAGCAGAGAGGAAGCGGTGATGGTGGCATACGACAGACAGTGCATTAAAAATATCGTTTTGTTCAATATATGTAAGTAATGCATAAAATAAACTTGTTGCTAGACAAGCCGACTCACCTTGTGATGTTCCCGGTAAGCCGTCTGGGGGCAGGGGACTCGGCAGACCTGCGAATCATTGCATACACTCAACAAACCTTCCTTAAAATTCTAACAATTTTATTTCAACGAGCTTTCTCAATGAATTGAGTGATTCATTTGAATATAATGAAAATCATACCAGTCAGAGATGAATCAGTCAACATGGAGTAGTTGAAACTGTGGTGTTGAGATGATGGGAAGAGCTTGGTTTCAGCTGGCGAAATAAAAGGCGAAGGTGGCATTTGTGGTGGTGGCGTGCGGTCGTCGGCGTCGGCTGAACTAGCGCGGGACGGCGGTCCTCCCTGAGGACAAATATTCAGCGTTACTTCACAATATTTTAATAAATCCCTCATCTATGACACACTTTTGTCATTTAATATTTATTTGACTGTTTTGTTGTGGAATATAATATTTTAATTTCTTTTAACTATGGTTTCACACAAACATTTTTAATCTAATATATTCTCGTGTCACTGTTTTCGTTCCCTTACTCCTCCGAAACGGGTTGACCGATTCTCCTGAAATTTTCTGAGCATATTGAGTAGATCTGAGAATCGGCCAACATCAATTTTTTTTAATTTTTTTTTTGCCAAAACTTCGTTTGTCGGCATCAGCGGCATATATATATATATATTATCTTTATTTTTTGCACAAACGAGTATTCGAAATTTAATGTATTTAACAGAGTATAAAACGTATGTAGGTTAATCCCACGCATCAGTGATTTAGTTATCCAATCAGTACCCCCTAAATAGCTAAATGACTTCCTGTTCTATTGAGATTATACCCGGAAACGTACTACTTGAATTCTTAACTCGTATTGCAATACAATGCTGTCTCGAGTTCGTATCATTTAGATATACGAGACGTCTTCAATTAGTTAGAAGAATTTTTCTAATCTATTCAAACTTATTCTAGCTTCTGTGTTCACAACGATTTAAAATTATAACAAATCACGTAACATAATCATTATTTATATATAGACGAAGTACAAAGGTGAAATTTGTAAATAAACGTCCTGTAAGAATGGAATTTGCCACAGACCGGGATTTAAGAGACTTGAACGTAACGATAATTCCCGAAGTTTCACACGCATTAATTTAAGCAAATGTGTGCTGAAGTTTTGCTTTTTTTTGTTTTGCCCATTTTTGCCTTATTTTTTTCTTAAACACGACAAAAAAAAAATCATTTTTTTATGTCGGTAAGAGATACCTTCCCACTCAAAATTCCTATATACTTAGTCTGTGCGTAAACTAAGTTTATGTTTTATTCATAGAGAAAAGAAATTCTTAATTTGAAAGGATGAATGTAGTTAGAACCCTCCAATTATTGATCAAAGCAAGTTAAGTGTTTCTATAATAAGATGGTTCGTTATCGATAATTCAATAAATAATTTCATTCAATAATAAGTTAACAAGCTCTGAATGTTTGTTAATAAGGTTTTTTTTTTAATTAGCGGCTAGCGATTGTACTGTCGAAACAACTTTTTGTAGTTAAAATTGAAGTTTCATTCTGTGAAGGGCTGCGAGCCAGCATTAATTTTGAAGTAGGCTTTTTTTCTCCCATTCAAGTAATTTTCACCTTATATTTTTTTTATCTAGGATTAAAAAAAACATTGATCACGGGGCAACGGACTTGAAATTCTAAATGTTTCCACAAAAGAAACTTTGTAAAATGCTTACTTGATTTATTGCTATAAAAGTAACGTTCGTTATTCACAATTAGTTTGATATCTGACATGTATCCTCTGTTGCACTTTTGCATTGACGTAAGCTAGCCTAATTAATCGAAAAAAATATTACTGCGAAGAAGAGTAGGTAGATGGTTTTACTTTTGTGAATAAATCAGAAATGTCTGTATCTAATATATGAAAACTGACTTAAACACAACTAACTAAACTGTTGCATACAAATTGATACTAACCATATGTCTATGATGCGAATGAGGCGGTGTATCATCAGCACTCCGATCAATATCCGCATTCGACTGACATATCATATCCAATGGTTCATTTTTCACGTCATCCATAAGTTTGGGCGATGGTGACGAACTGGAATTGGAAATCCCATTCCCGTTGCCCGGCTCGTGACGATTGTTCAATAGTGAGTTGTTCTTTGTTGAGAAGTCGTGGATCTGTGGTTGGTCGTTGTTGTTGTCGTGTCGCGCGCGTTTGATCACATCTGGTGAGTTGTCAGCTGAGCGCGACATTCGGCGCGCGGGCATTGGAATCCTGCGGTTAAGGGCCTCTTCCAGTTTCTCTGAGTAGCTCGGAGTGTGTGGGGTGTGGGGAGTGAGTGGGGTGTGCGCGGGGTGCGGAGATACGTGGGGGGACGCCTCGGCGGCTGCGCGGGCGATGCTTTGTACCATCGGCTGTAACAAACAAGGCTTATTACAAATATATAATTTTATATCACCCTTCAAAGAGGCGACGGTGGTGAACTGTCATATGTTATAAAAAGTGTAATGTATAAAATAAATAACAAAATATGATTTATAAATATTTGGGCGTATGATTGTTTTGTCAGCGGCTTTGTAAATTGTAATTTTTTATTTTTATATAAATAAATAAAATTATTTTCGTAGTAAAGTCATTGCAATCCATTTGTTTGAATAGCCTTATTTTATAAGTTAGTCACAAAAATTAAAATTATTTTATTAGATGATATTGAAGCTATAAATACATAATTGCAATATATTAAATATTTTTAATTCTAAACCGAGTTCTGATATAACAGTTACAATATGAAAGGACTGTTAAGACTGACGATTCAATTTTTCAGTAACCGAGAGTTAGATGTTCAATAACTTTAAAAGGTGAAAGATGTTTGCGTAGCTGTTCAATTAAACAATAATTTAGTTACTGCATACCGTGAATTTGGACAAATAGATAAAATGTCTAGACATTAAATGTTATATTATAATTTTGATAACGTATAAATATTTATTGGGCCTCAATCTCCTGTTGGTAACTCTAGTAAGGTTTAAGAATAATCTCTACTTCATCAAGCACGGGTACCCTTGGGTACGCGGATACGAGAACCCCGAAGTTCAGGCCTTAGCAGTGGAACTTAAGTGACGGTTCAGCCATGCAGGGCTGTAATTCCTACTCCGTACGCGGCAAAAAACGCAACTAGTTACTTACCCCCTTAGAGTCATCATTCTGTGTGAGGCCGGAGACGCGTAGGACCTCTGCCGTCTTCAGGAATGAAGAGAGGCTCCTCTGATGCACGTTTACTTCACCGTGGTATATGAACTCCACCAGAGCGTGTAGATCGGTGAAGGCGACATCTTGGAGAACTATCACTGGATGCTTGCACGGTGTCGACTGGAAGTAAAGGGATTGTGAAAAATCGGAACAGTTTTCTTGTAAAAGTCCTGATTGCAGAAGGTTGTGGAAATGTTAAAATAATTGCGATTTAACAAGTAGAATTTAAATATATTTATGTATTTCACATAGTAATCTCAAGTCAGGTTGGCCGAGTGGTCTAAGGCGCCAGATTTAAGCTCTGGTTCCCGAGAGGGAGCGTGGGTTCGAACCCCACACCTGACAATAGGTCGTTATATTTTTTATACTGTATTTTTTTACTTTCCTAAATTATTGATTTAAGTATCGTGAAATATAGTTATAGAGTTACTTACTTTTAACAGTTCTCTAAAATAGGGGCTACATGCCGATAAGACAACCCGATGCGCCTTTAAACTCTTTCCATCACAGGCCAATGTGACGTCAACAAAGTCCTCATCATCACGAAGGTTCTCGAAGGCGCTGGTAATGCTGCTCTGGTAATTGTTCCAGCGCAGACAGAAGTGCTGTGTGTCCACCATTTTGTTTGTTTTTAACGAGTCATGTGTCCCTAATCTGTAAATAAAGTTTATATAAGTATGTGTTAACGCCTCCTAAGCTAAAAGCGTCTGAATTAATAATCTCAGGACTTGACATGCGAATCTCACGCCAATTCTTGCTTCTTAAACTTTGCGCTAAGCTATAATACTAATTTCATTTGCAAATCTTTATGACATTTTAATATTTAACTACTAAATATTAATTCAATAATTAATGTCTATAAACGTTATTGCCCAATACGCCGAATTCTATCAAACCCAAAATATCTTTATTCAAGTAGATCTTTATAAAGACACTTTTGATTCGTCAATGTTTACACTACCACCGGTTCGGAAGGCAGTCATATTTATTACTAAAATGGTAACATTACACACATGTATCGATTCTGTGTGAAACGTGCATTTCTATTTCAAATGTGAATCTGAAATCCGATATATCTTTGTTATCAGAACTTGGCTATTGTCTACTAATTGTTTAAAAATACGTGTCATTACTTTATAATCACCTTTTTTCATTGCTGTTAAGGTTGACGTTCGCATGCAACGCACTAATTGAATTCAAGTTATGGCATTAGGTTCATTTCTAAAAAATAAGTTGCGTTTTGACAGCCTTATAATTTATTTGTAAGTAATTCGGATGGATTTTTCTGGATGAAAATGAGCACCAGAAAGTGTTGATCTTCCATGGATTGCAGCATCGAGCAACTTGTGTGTATATTGCCTAAGGTTAATGAGATGATGTAATATATGGGCTATGGGAATTACAAAAAACTCACTATTCCTCTGTGATTCGTGCCGAATCAGACTCAGACTTGAATAGTGTTTAGGATTAATTTCAGTCGCTATCAAACGTAATTACTGTATTACTAAAAAAAGGAAATAGCTCTAATTTAGATAGGTATTCAATTCTTCTTAATATAGCTGTTTATGTAGTAGCAAACTTGGGATCAGGCCCTTATTAAGCTTAAATCAGTCTATTAACTACAGATGCTAAGGATAATGATATAACGAAATTACAACCTCATACTGTATTTCTATACTGTAATGACAAGCGTACATTTTAATGAGCTGTTGGGTTGGTCTCAAGTACGATTATCACGTGTCTAAGCTAAGCCATGAAACGTGAAATTTACACAATCCGAAACAACATTGAAAACTTTTGTATTGTTCTAAAAATAAATACTTTGTCGCTATGGATTCCTTTAGTCTCGATTTATATTGAAGTATGAAATAGTTGTATTACGAGGTTTTTTTTTACTTAAATCAGTAAACCGTTAAATGGGGGAATAGAAAAAAAACTATAATTGAAAATAGTTATTCTCACTTTAACATACAATGATTGCTTTCGTCAGAATTAGATTAAATATACTATAATATCGATCCAGAAATTGAATCCTTTTCTATTCACCCCCTTTTATGTTATGTTTGCTCTTATAACGTAGGTACTTCCTTTTCTTTCTGTCAACATAGTAATGCAAGAGACAACGGATACTTAAAGGTATATTTAAATGTCAAGTGACACGCTAATACTAATTTGTCTATTATATATGGGCATATTTATATAACTTCGTTAATTCATTTTTAAATAAAAAAAAATATACGTAAAATGATTTGATTCGGGTGGTCTCTAGGTGACGAAAGATTACATTCTTGCCAATAGTTACTTGATAATGGACAACATTATAAAAACAACATAAAGGAAAAGATAATAAATGTTTATGACAAGTCTGAATTATGCATTTGGCCCATTTTTTTTTGCATTAATTACAACAATTAGCGATGATAGATGTCGACAATTTCTATTTAAAGATTCGCCTTTGAACCGTGCTGATTTCTATTTTATTGTAATGTGACATCATTTTTCTTACGACACTACCGTTACACAAAAAAACAAAGGGTTATTAAGTAATATACACATTTAAATACCAACAAAGGTGCAAACGCGAATCGGTTAGTTTAATTAAGGTAAGTAATTATATCAGAAGATATATTTTCCATAATGTTAAACAGACATAATTTAAACATCGTTATTAATAATGATTGCAATTACCTACTTTATAAAGTACGTATTTCATATATCTACAGACGTTTGTAGGTATGACCTCACAAATTTCGGTTAAAATATTTAGCACCGATTTGAAATAAAAACATATTTCACAAGACATTTAGCAAATATATAAAGGGTGACACGCCACAAGCAAATGTACCATTGAATGTTATGAAAAGATATCTAAAGAGATCTAGGCTTTGTGTAGTCATTTGCGACAAGCGGTCAGCGATTGATACAAAATATTCTGAAAAGCTCAATTTGAAGTTAACCTTGTGTTTTCCTTTTAGAAGTGTGCATTAGTAACCAGTTGATATGTTGTGGGTATGTTCTCAGGCCGGTCTACTATGGAACTCTCGTAGCTATAAGAAGAAGTTTGACAAACAGTGCTTATTTGCTACCTTATGTAAAATTGGGATCTTTTAGCACTTCTTTAAAATAAAAGTGATAAACTAGAGAGTAACAAACTTATAGTAGTTAGAAGTACCCATTAATATTTATAAGCTTTAAACAAAATCAGTATTAAATGGTTGCTCATGTAAGCATTTGTCACTAACCGCTACCGCTACAGCTTGTCGCTTAGACCATGCCCCTAACCGTATTCTAGGCCGTTTTACTCTTTTTAACCAAACACCATCCATCTTGACTCAAAAGCTTTTTTACTTTACGCCTTTATAATTGTTACTTATATAAAGCTTTGCTATTTTAATTTTCAAATCCGATTTAAAGATTTCAAACGGGGGTTTTTTCAAAGAACATGGCGGACAATATTAGTTTAAATACACCTAGATATGTAACAAGGGTGTAAAGATGTCACTCAGCACTTGAAGAAGTATTGGCGAATTTAAAAAATAAGGGCCTTCTTAACGAGATATATTAAGAATTTTGAGGGAAACAAGTCGTCTCCAATGGCCACTCTATGCTAAAAATTTAGAAACCGTTGATTATTCAAGTTTGTTATGTAGAATCAACACGTAGCTTGTGTTTAAATTTTTGCCAATTTATATTACACACGTCTCTATCCATCGAATTGCGTCTACGGTGCGACGAAGAGAGACAGATATATTTTTTATTTGAGAATTTTAAACTGTGTTATTTGATTTAATTTATTGTGAATAATGTGCTTGTGCTAGTATTATATAATTTTGAAATGACCTCGTTCGATACTAGTTCGATTAAATATCTTAAAATGATAAAGCATAAATAAATATACGTTTTTATCATTGTGCATTTTTTTGTTATTGCAAATAGATAAAGATTTTTTAGGGATCCTTAAACGTTTTTGACTTATTGAAATAATACAACTGTATGTTATTTGATATTAATAAAAAATTGTGATTTGGCAATAAGAACTAAAAAAGCACTGAAAAGAACTAAAAGGTCAATTTGAAATAAAATGACACTGCGTAGCGTGTTGTGTTTGAATATTTTCCGCAGTAGTACAATCAGAAGACTTAATACTGGATATATGTATTTTAAGAATAATATTATCAAATGACACTTGAGTCACGTAAACTAACTTGTTAATGTAGTTTTAGGCTCTGCTATATAACATTTAATTTGGAGATAAAAATTATTATTTCGACTCGAAAAGTGAGAGAAAGAAAATCAGGTGATTTAAACTCGAATTTACTCTAAACAGTTATTTAAGAAATTCGTTTATTTATGTAAACTTTAAACCAAACTGCGAAACCCGCACATTGCAATTTTATCAAATCGATATCGGATTTAGAAACTATGATTAAAGGCATTAGGTTTTATATTACAATTTACATTTTTATTGATAATATATAAACATGGAAATAAATGCATTGATTATTTTGTAAAAAATATTTGCCATAGAAGCCGTGCAAACTTTTTCGTTCGCTGTACAAGAGCGCGTCGTTTCCAAATCTATCGGAGAGATGGCGTTACTGGTTCTTCGTCAGTACACCGCATTTAAAATTGCGTAGATTTTAGCGACTTAACATATTTTTTAATGAACCTCATATAACTTACTACACACACAAAACATAACAATTACGTTTACCACATTTCACACACGGTTAACTCAAAAAAAAACAAACTATAGTTTGTTGCTAACAACTGATAAACAACGTGTACGTTCCTTTTAAAAAATACAAATAAATACATTACAGAATTGTTAACCGGGATTCGAACCCGCTTACGATCATTCTGAGTGTTCTTCTTATGAAATATTTTATATAGAAATTATACCTCCGCGAATCGATTTATGAAGAGTGAATTTGGCACTCTGTAAACATTGTAAATTAATAAAAGAACAGTACCGTATGTCCAGAATAATCACCAGCCAGTTCACGGTCACTAAATTATGTTATGTATTAAATAAATTAGAGCTGGGACGCGATAGCTGTGTTATCGCAGTTTTTTGTGAATTTAGCATTTTATCAGAGACCTAGGCTACCTGATATCTTATCGGCTATAGTTTAGGTTACCAAACGATTCTAGTGTTAGCAAATTGGAGACTAAATTGAATTAAATAATTTAAATTATTGCTCCAAATAATACCGTATGTTCACGGTATCATCGAGAGTACTATAAATATCATTGTTGCTTAACGTATATATGGCGTACGACAAGGTGCTAGGTTTGGTTCGCTTGGTATCAATTGTTATGGTTTTATATATTTTAATCCTTGGTCTGGTTGTGATAGAACCATGGTGTATATAAGTTTGTAATTTCTAAGCTAATTCATTTGTTGACGTAAATCAGTATTGCAGACATAAAAAAATGTGTGTTGATTCTAATTCAGCTTTTATTCATATTGCATGGAAGAGAACACTTGTTAGCGGTAGGGTCACTCATTTCCATTTCATTAAACTTATATTGCATTCTAGGATTTAACAGGATTTGTGAAATTGTGTCCGTCTTGATACATAAAAAAACCCATTTGATTTAGTGTTAGCGTTAGTCATAAACAGTGATTATTTAAATGGAACACAAGAGCAGAGTTCTCCTAAATAGATAATGTTATTGTTTTTTTTGGACACTTGTAAAATATAACCTTTTTAAAAAGCCTACATCCTAAACTTCTCCATTCATTGCCTGTTACGTGGAATTTAGTTCGCTGGTCAGCTCGTAGTATAGGAAGAGAGTAATTCAATGTTCTGTACTTAATTCAGTTGTCATTCGCAATGACGTTTAGTGAATTAGCTGCGAGAGACAATTTTGAATGAAATCGTATTTAATTTACATTGAATAATACATTTGGTTCGCGTAAAAACACTTAGCTATTGTAGGTTAGATCTATGTCACGCATTAAACCTATTTCAAAACATCTGTGTAATTGTAAGAGGCCTTGAATAATTGCAGAGAAAATTTAACATCTAACTAATACTAAGTAATTATAGATATTTTCTCTTCTAATTCAAGTTTTATTTATGTACTTTTCAAAAATATATATTTTATGTAACAGGAGGCAAACGAAAAAGCGATGCATCGAGTGATGTGCTAACCGCCGCCCATGGACACCTTCAACGACAAGAGGCTTACAAGTGACTGGCCTTTAAGGGCCTACGCTTTACTAAAATATATAAAAAATTAAATGAATGGTGTGTTATTTTAATTGGTGTATAAGGTGCTGACTACCCACTAGTTCAAATTCAATACGCGCAACGCATGGATAATAATACGTATATTATAAAATGTACGCGGCTTCTGTGTCGTATGACTATATTGTTTTAAAATAAGTATTACAACGATTGAATGAAAATGACACATAGTACGAGGTTTTGGGTGGAGAGACGAACGCGTGATGATGTTTGACAGCCGGTTGTCCTGTTGAGACGTCGCTGTAGCATGTTACCAAATGTAATCCGTTAGTACAGTGATCGCATTCGTTATTTAAAAATATGATAACAGTAGAAGGTCACGCCGTTTGAGCTTTGACTCTGAGCTAGATAAAGCCTAAATTTTTAGTTCTTACGCGATAACGTTATAGTGCATAAGTTGATAACGAAAAGTATCCAACATGAACAATGTATGAAATTCAATTAATCGAATATTAATTATTATAAAAAATATTAATAATTAAATAATCAAGTATTAAAACATATTCCGTTCAATGCGTTTACGTCACTTTATTATTTAATGTCGAAATTATAATTAGTTGTAGGTCAGTATGAGGAAAAATTACGAATTAAATATCATCCTTAGTTGAAGTAACTCCTGAAATAATAGATTCGAGACGAAAGTATGCCTAGCAGATGATCGACAGCTCTCTTTGTTCCCGTCCAAAAGTATGTGTCTTAACATTTTAACGTTAACGTCTGTGGTTAACGATAACAAAACGTTATTACACACAATATCATTTATATCGCAGTATCGGTCTGCCTGACTGTGGCACTCATATTTTTGATAAAAATAAAACTTGGGTTCTTGAAATATGGACAATTAACAAATTTTACGAAATTTTATTATAGACCACCTAATATAGAATATATATCTTATAATATTGTTTTGAAGGAATTGGTTCGTATCGAAATTATGACCGTTTAAGTTTTTGGCTAATTTAAAAAAAGTACGTAATTTTTAAGTAGTCTGTAGCTATTGAGGTACAAACATTGGTAGTGTGAATATAGATTATAGAAATGGCAGAGAGTTAAATGAATCGGCGACCTGTGTCACTGGATTTCTTCACTGAAGTACATTACACCAAACACTTCGTTATATAAAGAACGATTAAAATAAATGATGCACTTCTAATTAGCGAATTTAAAAAAGGTCACCGTATCACCTGTGATAAACTTATGTATTTTTTTGCACTCTTGTTTTTTTGTTTAAATCTAAACAGTGCACTGCTATCGATAACTTGGAATATTATTCAAAAAGTAATTCAAATTTAATTTAAATGATTCGATTATCTCATTTATGAAATGTAACGAATATAGTATATTTTTTGTGAAAATGACTTTTAATTCTTTTAACGCTTCTATAGCGCATCGGGAATGTTTGCAGACGCTCACGTAGACTGCTTCTAAGCAGTCATGCGAAAAAGTTGTGGTGGGCAGGGTGCGGAGCAGCTCCAACACTGTCCTGAACTCGGTAGCAGACCGATGTGACTGTTGTCTCGCATGGAATGTAAGAAAATTGCGATCTAACTAATTTAATGTTACTAACATAGTATTCTTGTACCTACTAATACCTATGAGTCGTAGATACTTAATAAATGAATATTATTATTAATTAAAGCTGTTAAGACCGTCTATATAATTCTCGTGTTACAATGTTTGTTCCCTTACTACTCCGAAACGAGTTGACCGATTCTCCTGAAATTTATATAGAATAGGACAGAGAATCGGCCAACAACTATTTTTAGAGACATTTCTTTTTGTCATAGTATTTTTATAATCAAAAATTTATAACGTGCCACGGTTGCTATGCCTAATATGATGTGATTTTAAGTGCTTAAACGCATTATTAAATAAATATAATTTACTTACCGTGTAAATAATGTTTTGTCGTGCTGAACGCCTTCGATTTTTAATCTGCAACAAGAGTTATAATTATAAAATAGTTATACATGATATAAAGTATGTTAAGGGAATATAAGACATAAGCATACAACCTGCGTCTCAAAATACGATTTAATTCATTTTCCATAAACCGTTCGAATTCAAGAATTCTTTAATCAATTTGGATTGTTAAGCTTTTAAACGACACATAAACTAAGTTGACAGACGAGAAATTCAGTGGGATTGTAATTTTCTAGTGTACACACAAATATCTTTATGCTGATTTTCGGTGCATAACAATTGACAAGCTGTACCGTTCTTAATTTTGAGTTTGTCAGCCATTAAACAATCGAGACCACTGATCCAAAAAATCCATAAGGGAATATATTATTTTATTTTTAAATTAAAAATACTATACAAGATATTAACCACTGTTATGATTGTGATATTTTATATAAATTCGTTAGACCTAAGAAATTAAATGATAAAACTATCATGAGTCAGGTAAGGTAAATTAATTGTTTGAATGTGCAATTCGACACATTCTAGGCAATTAGTAAACAATAATTATAATTGAGGCAAACATTATGTGAAATTGCTTGCGTGTATATTTAATACGTTGGATAAATAGCCTTAGCAATTAAATTATTAATCAACGACTTTAAGGCGCGTTCATTGGAATAATGCTTTCCTTAGTTTTCCTGGTAGACATATAAAAATGTCTCTTTTCCCTGTGTATTTGAACCACAATTATTGATAATAAGCCATGCGGTAATATCGTCCCATAGTCAAGAGATGAATACATTTTGTATCAAATATATTCATGATTATCTTTCCGCCTTTCTGATATTTCTCGAAGTAATTAACAAAATAACGCGCGTGTATAAATATTCAACGAATGGAGCATATGTGAAAACTAGTTTCCAATACATAGGCTCAAAGTTACGTAACAAAGCTCCGAAAGTTCCATTCAGAACACTCTCACATGAACTACAACACATCACACCCACACAAAGAAACTAGACGCGCGATTGGACGGGTTTCACTTTCGTTCGAAGCCTACATATTTCAAATGCCACATTCTGAACACTGATTGGTCAGTTACCGCGTGACCTTGGCTGCGATTGGTGGATTTCCGCCCATGTATAAGCGTTTACGGAAATATGTGGAGGCTTTCACGGGACCTTGAGGCGTAGGTATCTACGTGAACACGTATCCGATACGTGGATTTAATTGCCTCATATGCTATACGTTTGATGTTCTACACAAGAGGATAGTGTGTTTTACGAGTATAATATCATAGATCTTTTGATCGGTCACTTTATTGAATACAAAAAGAAGATTTAGAGACTAAGCTTACTTACTCTACAGGTACATAAAAACTTTCGAAAATTTACCTCGGCTTTCTTTATCAGTTCTACTTATCATACAACGTATGTATGAAGCTCTTAGAATTCCTAATAAGCCTACACTTACAGATAATTATTTACTCAGTTCATGTTAATATAAAAAACAAACGCTTTGTAACATTTTATTCGTAAATATAATTGTTGTGTTCGCAGCTTCATTATATAAGTAATTATATTTTTCTCTCTTATCTTCAAATGTTTGAATGTTTACACGTGTATTGGATTTGGCCTAGAAATATGATAAAAATATCTAGTTGAATTAGAGAAACCAGTAATTTGCGTTTGTTATTTTTTTTCGAAGATTTTGATACTGAAAGTTTTTCGTTGGTATACGAGTAAGGAAACACCACAACATTCACTATTACAAGTGTTATGGCTCAATTTTATTTGCGCACGCACTTTGTAACACGTACTGAATCGAGCACACACTCAATCACGTAATATTGCAGATCTAGAATAATAATGTTACTAAAGAAGCTCGTAACATATAATAATTTAATTAAATTATGAGTGCGAATATAAAAGTAAATGCCTATAAGCCTTTTTCTAAAGCACTCACTCGTAAAAGCTTAATAAAACAGTTTTTATTTACGAGAGGAGAGATCAAAACATTTTTTGGACAAAGAATTAAATTTTATTTAGATTCATTAAAACGACGTGCGAAGTCGCGGACACTTTTTACTAAGTGTTTTTATTCACCGAAATTTTGCTTTTGAAGTGTAGATTTTTTTTTAGAAAATCGTCTTTTATATGCATTTAATTTGGTGTTTTTTTCTTTGGGTTCACATCTCGTTTGTAGGATGTTATAGAAATTAGAATGGGAATTATTTCTATTAGAATATAAGGAGTGCATATAAGTCATATACCAATTAACTTTTTAAATGTCAGAAAGAGAAGCAAGATTAAAAGGGTGCAGACTGATGGTTGTGTGTTTTCCATGGAAAAAGGTAAGTTGTTTCGTCGAAAAGTACCTTTTAAGTCAGTTTTCTTTTGCTTTGAAGTTTTCCAGCACATACGGAACTTTCCCATTCTAATTCGCACACATGTTCGTAGGTTACTCCAACTTTGTTCCGTTTGGGGAAAATACTCTTGAGACTAGGCGTACACATATGTTAATTAAATAATTCAGTACATTTGTGTTCTTAGCCAGTATCGGTGCCCAAAGCTGGTACTCTTTTTTTACTGGTAGAACTTTTTTTATTTTATAAGCTTAGTTTTTAAATTTGCTTTAATCTCTTAGTTTTTATTCATTCGTTATGTACGTAGTTCACGTTACTTACGTAATTCATAATGATTTGTCAAATAATATATTTAATTCAATGAAATGGCTTAAAAATAAATTGTATTTGTGGAAAAAATATTGCAAAGAATGTTGCTCATAAAAATAATTCGTAAGCAAAGATAACGATGGAGCAATACAATAGTTTATTATGTAAACTAGATAATTCTTCCTTATACAAGTTTCTTCACCCGGCCAATGACTTTAAGCGGACATTTTTATTGTCCTATAATTTATTTAATATTGTTGGCAATGTTCGTTAGATTAATACATAGAAATTAATGCAGTGAACACAAATGCAGTCTAAAAAACGTATTATGAGAAAGGCCGAAGAGACATGAAGATTTTTTTTATTTATTAACCATAAATTAGGATAGCATATTGTTTTAATAGTAAATCCTATCTTGCGTAAAAGCTTCATACATTTCTGTACAGTGTCTATAGTTATTTTTTTAGTTTATAAGATACGACGTTAAATAAAAATAATACAAACACTTATGCGCAGTGTTGTAATATTTGCGTACTTAGAGCAAATTTCACTGATAGACGAGTTCGCCTATGTTTGATACACTAATATTTATTCGGCGTATTAAAAACGCGATAACTGCACCGTTAGTGATGGGAAAATACGATTTACTAGCTTGTTAATATCACACAATTGTACGAATATAATGCAATCTATATATATACACTATAAAAATATACTAAAACGAGTTTTATAATAATGATATAATAATCTGTCACATTTATTGATCCGGCTATTGCAACGAGAGCAAACATTCAAACACACAGCTGTTTATTGATTCGGATATATTTAACCATATTCATTCGCTGATTTTGATTCGATACTAAAATCTGATGAGTATTATGTAATTCGCAAAACGTTATCGTGTTATAATTTTATCGATAGTCGAGTAACGTCACAACACTAACCTAGGGCAGGTCCACTTATCAAACGGGAGATTGCGAATATAAAAATGTGTATGATAAGGCGCGCTGAATTACTAGATTATGAATTAGAAAAAGTGGAGCACAGCTGGCTATTGAATGTACAATATTATATATTAGCACTCTTTTAAAAATATGCAGCCAATCGGGAAGGTTACATATTTACTTAATTAAAAGGGGTTTTCTTTATGCGATATGACATTTTTTATGTCACGCCTGTTTTTCTTTCGGGTGGCAGATGCCGGAGACCGTTACTTACATTCCTCGCTACCTTCATTGTCATAATATTCATGCTCGATGATGCCAAGTGTTTGGCTCAAGAATATGTGTCTCACTTGTAACATACTACTTATATGCCATTTTGTTAATATATAACATGATAACCGAGTTATATTGTAACATATAAACTATATAGCATAATTTAATTTGTGAACTACATAATATTTCTCTATTTAATTATATCGTTTATATCCGCAAAGGGTTAATATTAAAAAAAAGTGTTTTTATTCTTTCTCAACTTATTTTTTCCATTAAAATCTGTCTGCAAATAGATTTGTGAGTGGTGAGTTTTAAACATAAAAAGAGACATTTGTAGCAACAATTTTGATAGGTCCTTGACACTAATTCGCCAAAAAATCACGGTTATCACGACAAGTGTACCGACAATCTTATAGTTTTCTGTTATGTACAAAATATTCGGTAGTTGGCGGATGTCGGACGTAAACATGACTAGGTATCAAATGCAATAAACAATAATAGGATACTGACGCATTTATAATATATTTGGTTTAATTAATTTCAGGAAAATAGATAACTAACAATTTAACATTGGATTATATTTAGTAGAATAATCACGTGTTGTTTAACACTACGAAAATTATGGATAGATTTATATTTCGTAGTGTTTTTTTTTATGTCCAATGCACTTATATTATAATAACAACACTTTTAGAGTTTTCAAATATATTTTGGAGGATAAGCCTGCCAGTTGTCGAAGATATGCCGCTCATTGTCACCCCAGTATTTATATCATAAACCTTTAGGTTTAAATCCTAAATGTTTTTGGGAATAACGTGGTTGTAGAACTGCGTAATAAGCTAAATTCAACTTACTAGTTAAGAAAGTCACCTCATATGTGAGAGGACACGTTTGAATGAAAAAAGCCAACACAGATATTGTATTGTTCACTTCCAAAAACTGTTGCCACATAATGAGAGTAATATAATTCTTATTACTAAAGAAATAAAGTTACTTTAGAATGTTATATATTAGTCGTTCTAATTATTGGCTAATTCAAAGCTTACTGAGAAAGTGAGTCATACAATATTATCGCGTATGGTTGGTACAAATTTTGATTTGATCAAAAGTTTTTCTTTTTACTAACATTTACTGATAATAATATGTTGCATTAACGGTGTCCTCTACGCTTATAAAGAAGGTAATCACCGGGAATCAAACCTAATAAAACACAGTACTTAGGCATTTTTTTAAGTGCATTGTTCAATTAACTATAAATAGTTTAAAGTAACACTTTAATGGACTCGATACTGGCTTATTGTCAACTCACAAAATTGCTGGCGTATGTAAAATAAAACAATTAACCACAATTGTGCAATTGTCTTACAATTGTAAGAAAAGATGGACCACCAGCGCGTTGATATTATTTATAACACGTAGTAGGTATTATAATATATCTAATCTAATATTATAATAGTATATCTGGAAATAAGAATTATATGACACAATGGACGTTCAAATTCTGGGAACGTCACATTTTAAGTTTGTTGAAATTATAAATGGATAGCGACTTCACTTAGTTATCGAAGGGGAGAAATACAGATTAAGGCTCTGGATGCTTTGACTCGCGTTCGGTTAGTCCCAAGCTATATATACCTTGTGTTATGGGTACTGAAACTGATAAATTATACGTAAACTTGAAATTGTGACATAGTAACACGCGAACCACAGATCATATATGCTCATCACAAATTGCACAAAACTGAAGTGCAGTTTATTATAATGACAAAAATTAAGTAGGGAAATAATTGTATTTCCAGTTTAACATTGAATAATATTCCAAAACGGTTAAATAATATTAGTAATGATATTTTTACGGAGTATCCTGTTCGGTTTGCTCTAGCGTGATAGCGTGGACAGTCACAGGCATATGTGTCTACTTATTGTAATATATAAATTATTTTTGTCGGAATTAATTTTTAATATTGTGTTTATATGGAAAAGGAGTTGGCTAAAGGGCTTAAGATAATTAAATTGTATTATATCGTAACGTCTTTCAAGGAAACGGGACCAATTAACGAAAAATGTTTTTAAATCTGCTAAAAAAATATCTTTTTAATACCAGTTTGTTAATACTTGTAATACCTGTTACAAATTGATTTTTGTTCACGAAGATACATTGTTTGGTTTTAGGAAGCCTGAGGAAAACAGCGCTAAACCTAAAATAGTTAGGAACACTTATTTTGCTAAAAATGTGTTAGTGTGTGTGGATAATAAAATTTGTAATATTGAGTTTTATTTTTAATTAGCATTGAAATTATTGTTTCATACAAATTATATAAAAACTGCATAGATATCAGCGCGAGTTTATCACGTTACTTACAAGGGATTCAATGCTAGTGAGATGTGTAGTCGGGTTTTAGAATTTGCTTAAACATTAACTGAAATCAATCCAAATAATTAAGCCAAGTAACAAATATTGCTTCAGCTTCACACGTATTAAATACAGTGACTTAATGTACTATTTCTATTAGGTTTCATAGAGTGTCCGTTGCGTTATAAATGAAAGGTGTAGTCGTTATATAGTCCACGAGATTTTATTCTATGTTTTAATATTTTTGTTTCAATTATTGTGACATATTGTTGAATAAAACTTTTATAATGTAATGAGAATTGGCATTAGCTGAGACTTACATAGTTAGCAATGTGAATTCTCAAAACTCTTTAGCGGGGTGAGCGTTTGAGTTAAAGCCTAGAACTAGTTACGCCTTGATTCGAATTCAAAAACCTTTATATACGTGATTAAGTATTAAGCCAGAGGGTAACAGCACGGTATATTTTCAATTGCAACATCACAATGAGCGTTACCACACTAATAACTTTTAATTTCGACTCATTTTAAAATTTTTGACCACAGTTTTTTTCGTGAACTTTTCAACAGTTGAAATCCGGTTTTGTTAGTTCGCGCTCAAACTTTTATTTTTGAGCGCATGAATTTTGTATATTTTTTGTCAGTAAGTACATTTTTAGTTTCGCCACCAGTTTATTGCGCATAACGCACAGAATTTGAATACGCGACTCGATATTTGAAATCCGGCTTTGATAATGTCCAAATTGTCAACAATGGTGGGGCACAACACTTTTGATAAAATGTTCTAACTTTGTTGCATAGGATGTTCTTGTAAGTAAAAATATTTAAAAAAAATAACATTTAAATGATTTGAAAACTTAACTACCAATAGATAAATTTATTTTTATTTATATTTTGAAAGTTAGTAAACTTAATAAACTATCTACATATCTTCTAATATTATTTCAAGGCTCTTTATTTTGTGTAGATAATAATGTTAGAGTCATGAAACTATTTTAAAAATCATCAATGTCACTGATAAAATTATCGACAGCTTATGTAATATTATAATTATTAAAATTTGCTTTTTATTTAATACTGTTGTATTTAAAAAATGCGGTGATTTAAAATCTAAACTTACGCATCCAATTTTTAATTCACTCATCTTAATTCTAAGTATAACGAACGCGTTGTTCTTCGTTAGGGTTATCCGACATTTTTGTGCAAATACTATTATCTTGAGATAAAACGTCACATGATTTAACAAAAAAAAAAAACTCACCATAAACACA
This sequence comes from Leptophobia aripa, assembly GCA_951799465.1. Taxonomy (NCBI): domain Eukaryota; kingdom Metazoa; phylum Arthropoda; class Insecta; order Lepidoptera; family Pieridae; genus Leptophobia; species Leptophobia aripa. Next base: position 390,811 of record OX637268.1, on the reverse strand, counting down.
ACACTTCACTAATAATTTTCATCACAACACTGGTGGTGTGATGCGGTGATCACCACTCGCTTGCCGGCCCGCGCCGACTAACTGATGAGCGCGTAAGCAAGCCGCAGGCGATGCCCCCCGCGCGCCGAAAACACCGCGAAAAACGGCGGGAGATTTTTGCGTAAAGGGGTGCGTTCAGGGCTGCCATCGGGCGGGTTTCAGGTAGCGATATATTTTATAGTTACAAATAAAAACATATCTAAGCTTATTGATATATTTTATTTCGTTAATAAATGATTTAAAATAAATGATGGCATTATTACGCTTCTAAGTTACAACGGTAATGTACTTAATTTTATTGTCAAAAAAATACTAGCAACCCTATCTCGTGGTTCTATGCTAATCTGTACTTTTTTCCGGGGGGGATGCAATTAAAGCGCGTGCGTAGGGCTGCGATTAGAACGGAGACGGCCGGAATGAGTTTTTACTTTTTGCCTAGTCTGTAGATGTATCGATCCGATGTCTGCATTTTTGTTTTTGCTTGGCGCCGCTTTCTGTTTCCCTGCGATTATAATGTCATAAACGATGATACTCTATGAGAAATTTTTTGATTGTTCGAAATTTCAACTGATAAAGTTTTAGTTGTGACCCTAACGGGTTATTAAGTTGAAAGATTCTTTTATTTTACATTTCTGAATAGAAAATTTATCTCAACCTTTTCAATGTTTACCTTCCTCAAAAATTTAATTAGAGTGTATATGAGGAAATTTGTTTTGGCTCATATTTATAACCCACCAGCCATTGGAAAGTTCCTGAAGTTCATCAAATTACGCATTGTTGAAATGGTTATTATTAAAAATAATTATGGGCACCACCTACAAAGTGCTACAATTTTATTATTTGCTTTGATAACAGATTAAATAGTTTTGTATCAAACATGTTTACGTTCTAAGTGCAAAGATATAGAAACTATTTGGTCTCTCGTTTCCAAATTCAAATTTTCGGAGTAGACAATAGAAAACCAGTCTATGACAGCGCTAGGGTCGTGCAACGGTGAGGACGCTGCAGGCTCGCGCGTGCAGCTACGACGCTCACGTGCCCTCGCAATTAGCAAGGGTAAAAACAGGTCATATTTTGACAATTATAGATAAAGCCGTTACTCTATTCAACAGGCTATTTATGTAAATAATAAAAATTCATCAAAAATATTATATATATCCCAATATTTCATTTCCTAATTTAAGCTCATTGATTGTGCTATTAGTTTATAAATATTTAACAAATTAAAATTAATAAAACGAAGTTTTGCTAAACAATTATTACCATAGAGTCAAAATTTATTTTGCTGTACAATTGACGTAATTTTAAATTTAAACATAAATAACATTATGTATAAAATGTAATTTAAGTTTAAATTTTAAAACTTCGAACTTTTTTATCTTAATAATAATTTTGAATGTTAAATATTATCATAGATAAAATTTAATGTCAATTTTTGTTATTTAAAAATTATTTTGAATTCGATCCTTCATATTAATTATACTTCCGGTTATGCAAATACAAGATGTCCACCACTTCCGTATTTCCGGAAACTTGTCGAAATTTAAATTCCAACAGCTGCAGAATCAAAAATACCAAGCGCATGAGAAAGTATGCAAGCTTGAGAGTAATCTATTATTAGGTAAAATTTTTTTATTATTTTCGATGGGTCAACGGTCCAAATTGCATAGTAATTTATGCAATGTATTATTGTGAGGTCTTGGCGATCGTGCAGTTTAGCTACACACCCTTCGAAAGCTACTACTTATTAACATTATAATACAAACATTTTGATAATATAATTGTTATGAAACAAATAAGTTAAATAAAGTAAAAAACAGCTTAATTCTAAACTCACCTATATACCTGCTGCCGAAGTATTAATTCGTACTAAGTAAAACAACAACAAAGTCACAATGTCCAAAACACAACAATGAAACTTAACGTTTAAAAATAACACAAATTGCGACAAAATAGTTTGAAAGTTCGCGTCCAATGGGATCGAGTCTGTCACGCGCAACTCCACACGTGAGCTTGCTAACTTTCGACAACTTTACCGCGCGTTATTCCTAAACTAAACCCGATTTTCTAAAAATAAAAACCAAAGAAATGAATTGATGTTGTTTTTTTTTTAACGGTTCACCCGTCCGGTCGGGTCCGGCCGGTCTGCAATATTAACACGAGCCGCGTCCACCTTTTGTAATGAAACGTTCACACATGCTTCCGCATTACCGTCCCGATGCCATCAATAATGAAGCCGGGCGGGAAAAAACAAAACGGGCCACCTCTCCCGGCGAGGCGCCCGCCGACACTACAGCCTCCTCGTCAAAGATCAGAATTGCATATCTGGGTTGCGTTAATGAGCGGGGGGGTGGGTGAAAGGGGGGTCGAAAAAGTGGCACCGCTCGCGCGCGAATATAAATTCATCGCCAAAAAATCATTACGCGGGGGGTGGTATTACGGGACTCGCTGCGCGAGTTCGTTCGTATAGTTTTTAAATCGGCCGCTCACTCGACGGCGCGGAGTCGGTCCGCGAAGCCGCCGCCGACTGCTGCAAGATCGCGATGCTGGCCTCGCACAACTATCACGCATGCACTGGAAACTTTCAAGACGCCACATGCACGTTCCAAATTCGAACGCAGGTGGCGTCATAGATTATAGTCTAACATTGTTTTATTTTTCATGCCAAGAAATGAGAACCAATAAGTAATTAAGGACATATTTGGGCGAAAGTACCCTAATTATAATTGATATAACGTCATTATAACCTAGAACCCCTTTATATATTTTCAAAAGCTAAATGCCATCACAAAGAAAAGTAAATATAAATCGTCTTAATATTTGTTTTTAAACTACGAACGAGTAACAAGTCAAACAGCAAAGTAGTCATTGTCAGATGTCAGTTCAGAATTGAGCGAAGAATCGTGTGAAAGAAGGTCGTATAGGTACTATGCAAATTCTTTTCGACGATCGTAATCAATTTGTGCGTACCAAGTACTTCCGCACACATGCGTGTAGTTAGGGGTTAGAGGGAGGGGGGGGGGGGTGTCACTGTGTGCGACTCAAATTAAATCTAATACAAAATTGCGTTTTATGTTCGCGCTATGTGATAGTGTGTGTAGGGGAGCACAATGCTAACTCAAGTACAATCACAACCATTATTTTACATTAGTACTGTTTTAAAATAAAGCAGATAATCCTTTTTGTTTCTAGAGTAGATTACAATAATCAGAAATATAAATGTAATGCACATTATTTAATCTTATTATAGGTACATTAAAAAATAATAATTACCGCAAAATATATTAACTAGTAAGAGTAATTATTATTGGAAGTTTTTTGGTATATTGTCCAAAATATGTCCATGATATTATTAAAAATATACATGAAAGCGATGCTACGAAAAAGGTGTCCTACTAAGCGCGTAAGTCGTAGAATGTAGCTACGATAGGTCTACGAAATGAAAAACGCCTGAGAACCTTTAATTTTCTTTTATAAATTAGTATTTATCAAACATTTGTATTTAATTATCATATGTTATCTAAAAAAAACAATTTGTTAAATTAAAATTTCTTTTAATGACTAATCTCATATCAGCCTATACGAAAATCGTCAATACAGATCAATAATAGACGGAGATGTTCTTTCAATTTCCTTTTTTTAACCTAGAATGATATGAAATATACTGAAAAATAGTTGTGTTCAAACAATTTCGTCATGTTAAAGTTTTTGAAAAGGAAACTTCGCGTGTCTAATGTTTAATATAGAAACGTAAGAATAACATCTAAAAATATAATAATGATCTACTAATATGCTGATTAAGTCACCGACTGTACTTTAAAACGCACACAAGCTTAATGTTAAAAATGAATTACCAACACAGCCCCCTGCCTCCCTGCTACTCATTTCGATGTTTTTGGGTTTTTGCGCAGAGCGGGAGGCCACCCACGGCCCTATGAAAATAGGATATATTTTTATGTTTTATTTGCCCGGAAGCCGGGCTTAGTTGCATGTTTATTAGAAGTTTTTATTAGTAGAAACAATACACGATGATTTGCGATGAATCCGGTACTAGTCACGGCATGTTTGTTTTTGATTAGCAAAACAATAAAATGAAAGGCACAATGGTAAATATTAGTTGTTCTGCTTGTAAAATTAGCTTTTTTTTTACATATTTTACTATGCACTGTGGCGGAAGTTTTAATATTTAAATATAACAACAATATTTTCAAATATGTATGTAATATAAATTGAATTGATCAAATTGAAACCTTTAGATTGTGTATCTAATAAAAATGTAGGAGCCGTTTAAAACTCCAAATGCGTTCCGGATTCTCCAACATATTTAAATTGTAGAAGAAGATCATAAATTTTGTTTATTAACTGTGTTAGATACTACAATTTAATAACAAAAATTTAAAGACTTATGCAATTCTTTGTATCTTCTACACAACAGCAGGGTAAGACTCACGACAAACTAATGCCGGTTCAAAGGACTTCCTAATAACTCAAATGTATAGCATTTTTCATTTATAAATAACTTTAGCTGGATTAATTCTATTATTTATTTCCGTTATGCATATTTGCTTGTTCCTTGATAAAAATGCATAAATAATTGTATTCACGTTTTCGGCTGAGAAAAAGCAAGAAACTCACCCTTGTGTAAATTGATAAACATTCTCCCTTTAGGGAAATGACGAAAAATTAAGATTCCTCGCGTCTGCTTGTCTTCCGGAGAGTCTGGGGCCAGACACTTGTACAATAACTTTTAAAAAATATATGTAAAATAAAAAGATTGCAGCTTTTAGTAAAACAGTAAAACAATCGGAGTTCTAACAATTATCACGTATGACATTGTTTAAAAATAATAACTTGTCAAGATTAAGACGGTTTAAGCCATACTTTTATTATGGTACTTAGCTTAATCAAAGAAATATAAAGCGCAGTCAACGAATTGTAGATGTCCAATGGCAGAGAGCTTATATTGCGTATATACAGTTTACCTTATAATAAAAAGGTAACTGATAAACGCATACCAATAGAATACCAACATTGAAATGTTCCTCATACGAAAAAAGCTCCTTCGGGTCTCCTAATTAACGCGGGTGAAACTGTGGGGATTGGCTAGATTTAACATACACATAAATCTGACGCTAATACACAATATAAATTTTAAAGCTAACTTTATTAAGTATGATTATGGCATAAAATCAAATACATTCGAATTATCTACGTAACCAGATTACCAGTTGCGAATTATTTGATAAAAATGTGATCCAATTGTCGGGAAATAGCGTCATTTTAAGCTGAAATAATTACTGATATCAATCACATGTGAATAGTGTGACTTATCAGCGATTGTGTATAGCAGGGCCAAGATCTTGTATACTCATATCAATAATCCCTCATGGATTGAGGAGAACTAAGAGAAAAGTTAATGGCACGAGAATCGTAAGTGTCCATTTATTTCAATAAAAAAAAGGACTACTAACATAGTTACCAGCACCAAAAGACCACTAGAGGTTCAATAATAACTGAATGCAACAATAAACAAATGTAAACTTATAAATTATTGTTGGCGGCGGCTTCCTTGGGTGCACTAGCGAGGAATGGGTGGCCGTATTAAATCACGTGACATAGTGTTGGATAAGTGGATTGAGCTTCTTAACTGGGGGTCATGCTATCATATATCATATCACTGTGCACTAATGGATTCTTCTGTCAATTAACTAGCTCAGAACGAATAATATAATGCCGGCATATATTAGACTCATAGTTTGGATATAGGGACGGCAGTGCAGGCAGGTTGGGCATTAGCAAATTAGCAAAAAAATAATATTTAAGGTATTTGGGCCCATCTAGGGTTGTTGCGACACTGGATTTATGAAATTGGATTTGGATATATAATTGTTTTGGATTTGGAAATGGAAATATTGACATACGCATTTTGTTACAAAATAACGATAGACGGGAAGTGATCCTATTATTCTATATGTGGTATCACTTTATTATGAGAGCTGTCATTTAAATATTTGAAACATATTTAATGGGAATTTCTTATTTAAAACAATAAGGAGTTTTTTAAAGGCGGAAAAGGTGATAGCGTAAAATATAAAACGGTTCGTTCAATTGTGCTAGTTCAAAAGACGGTCGAGTATCTGCGATTGGGTTAGAGGACCAATCACAATCAAGCGAGGTGCACACCTTTTGTTTATATTTCCAAACCCTATTAAAATATTTAAAAAAGACCTCGTAAAATATTTTGGTATTTATTTGGGATGATGACGTTACGACATAACATACTTTCAATTGAAAATAATTCTCCAATCAACGCTTGCCTTCAAAAAGGTAGGATTTTTTTGGGAATAGGCCTTATTTTTCAGTCAGGTTATATACCTACATTTTCGATTAATACGTTTGAATTCTTAACATAACACACCTAGAAAGTACATTACAACTTATCTGCGAATGCTTAATTTTCAGTCTGTACTCCCCTCACCCACTCACGTTCCCAAATATCCGAATATTATTCTGGTCAAACCCAATTAATTATCAGCGTGAATATAAAACGCATGAAAAAAAAAACACAATACACTCGTAAGTACGACAAAAAGAGATAAAACGATGCCAATTCGATATGAAAAGCAGGCATTTTTCCACCAATCGGTGAATTATTGGAAAAACTAGCAAATGAATTTATTATGCGAGCGGGTTGCTACAGGCCTGCCCCCGCATCGGGTCTCACCCCGGTGTACTCATTATGAGTGTGATGGTTTATACTCAGCAGGATTTTGGTGTTTTAAAGTAGATAGAAACTAACTAATTTATATATGTATGAAAGCTTTGGGGAAACATTTACACCAACATAGCAAGATTCTCTATGTTATATGTCCTGTAATAGGTTCGTGTCAGTTTAGATAAAATTCTGTTCTTAAAACAGTCTTTTAAACGAGGCTTTCGTCTCTGTCAAAATGTATTTACACTGTAAACATGGATGAGTTTTATAAATAAAATTTCAATAAGCATGTTTAATTGGGAGGTTGAAAAGTAAAACAATTCAAAGTAAATAGCATATTTGTTAAATATCATAGTTGGTATCGCAAAATAAATTTATGATAATCGCAATTTTTCAATATCATTTATATTAGAATATGTTTTTATTAAATACTTTTGTGATTACCACATTAATAGATAATATCACTATACACCATTTGTCAAAATATTAACGAAATAGATGAAAACCCAAGAAATAAAGTTAGGAAACATCCGTCCGATTTAAATTAAAATGTTCATGAATTATACAATAAGCTACATGCGTTATGTAAGTCTATTAAGCAAAGGCAGTTGAGCTTAGCGATTGCAATAAGTTTTTTCGACTAAAACTTTGGAAGCTTGCCCGTAAAGCTTGCTATATTTTTACTTCTTATAATTGCTGTCTGTAAGCTAAGTCATATTTTCTGAAATTAGACACGAAAGCCAAATTCAAATGGAATACGAATTATTTAATCGATCGTTGCTGTAGTTTTTTCAAAGAGAACCTCTTCCTTCATAGATAATAAGTCAGTCATAGTTTAAAACGTTCTTTTGTCTTTTTACATCAGTATAATATTATAACTTACATCGATACATATACAATGTAAATTGTCTGAAAAATGTCATGTCATTAGAGATTTTCAAGTAGTTCTAAATTGGCAAAGATCTTCTCTCTGATCTCGCACACGATGCATTGTTACAAAGGTTTTTACGAAACTATCCATTTCGAAATGGATCTTACAAGATTCATACAATTGGTTTTTATATTTATAATAAATGTTAATAACGAAACACATACCATTAAACATTTTTAATTTATGCCTGTAATAAACAATCAGACACCATAATTAACAATTATCAACACCGTCTGTTTTACTTCTGTTTTTTACATGAAATAAACTGGAAATATATCGTATCAGTTTCATAGCTAGAATGGATACTTAATATATATATTTAATTATAAAATAATAATATATAAATTTAATAGATATATTTAGTTTAGTTATACGTAAATAAATATGTTTATATTCTTACAAGTTGTCGTTAGTTTAAAAAATCTGTCCTGTGCCTTAGCTTTTGAAGTAAATATATCATTTATTTTTACTTTCAATATTATTTATTTTTAATAAATAGAATCAATAAGAGAAAAAAATAGCATACAATTTGTTTTTGTATTATTATTTTTTATAAAATAGGGGGCAAACGAGCAGGAAGCCCACCGTCAAAGTGAAGTCACCGCCCATAGACACTCACGTGGCTGGGAGCTTGTGAGTGCGTTGCCGGCCTTTTAGGGATTGGTACGCTTTTTTCGTGAAAGACTCTTAGTCATAATTTATTAAAAAGTAAGTAATAGTTACCATGTTAGGACCTTTAACCACGCGTAGACGAAGGGAAGTTAGAAAAACCGGTAAACCAGTGACTTTATAACTTTAAGGTTTAAGAAATAAAATTAAAAAAATAAACCTCTTGACAAACTATATAGCTTATAACGTAAGTATGAGACACGTCTACACAAATGGACGAACAGCTTGCGAAAAGTAAATCTAAATAATGTATTAAATGTATTGTCAAGTGTAATGAGTCCCGTGTGATTTAATCATATTTAACTTAACCGACTTCATTAATTCCCCGAAAATATATATGTTTGTAAAGCGCTTGTAAAGAGTTGATATTTTAATGGTTATAAAGTCATGTAACACAAAGAAAAAAAATTAATAAAAATGCCAGCAATATTGAAACCCATTTAAAGATCACTACTCTCACAGTTTAACTAGAGATCGTCAGGGAATTTACATACACGCACAATTTAAAATCAAAATAGCCCCAAGTAATGAACTAAATGAGTTCACGAATAAATTCTAAACATTTCAAACATAAAACACGGGAAACATGAAAATCTATATGGAGACAATATAAGGACTGAAACATACGTTGAAAGTAGAATTTAAATATGTAAGGAATTAGGCGCTAGGGGGGCAGGAGGGGGTGTTGGGGTAATAGGAGAGGGCAGGGGGAGGTCGGTTTTTCAAAACTAGAAAGAGATGAACATGCTTAGTATCGCGATCTGCGCTCTGTCGGGTGTATACGGCGATGAGTTAGAAGGATATATCTTAAGACAACTAAATATTAACTGACACATATTGAGATAAAGATTTTTACATAATCGCTATAGGTAATCTGTGTGTATTAACTTATCGATAAAACATCGTATGCAATGAAAAGTAACACAGACACACTAACTCTTCCAACAAAAACTTGTCAAATGTTGATACGATATGGATTTGAGGTTTTTTTCTAACTTCCCATATAATATTTTTAGTTGCGCCAATGCCAGCTCTAAGTAGTCCTGACCTCGGATTGGATCCATTTCTTTCATAATTGAATCAGTATTGGCTACAATACTGACCAATAATAGGTAACCATCTGAGTTTGTTGTGGGTATCATCTCAGACCGGACATAAAAAACGAATTGGCCTACACAAGTGATCGCTGATACGATTCCATGTGGAAAAGATCAATAACGAGATAGACAAGGTCTGAAGTTGTTTTATGGTAAATTTTCATTCATCTGAAGATCTTGTAAGATATCTTTAGATGTAAGCACCTCGTGCGTCGTTCATATGCTGTAATGAGAGCGGGGTGGGTAGTTAGACAATTTTACAACTGCGCCGCTCCGTTTTTTGAGAGACTTTGCTAGGTGAAGATAATTATGTAGATATGACATTTGAATTATTTGGTAGTCTCTGTTCAGATTATAAAACTCATAAAAATAGTTCTATATATAACACGATTATAAGGAAGTTAACGTAGTTTAAAGATTTTTTAATTTAAATTAATTCATTATTTAATAATTCTTCTTTTAAAACATACACGTAAATTTATTACAAGTACATGAATATTACAAGTGTTTAAATAAATGCGTAGCTTATATAGTACATTGTTTGAATGTGTGTAGTAGTGATAGTCGCGTAAACCATAGACAAAAATATGTAAGATGGAATAACTAACGAAGTTCTCTCGATCGCTGAGCATATTTACGACATCAGCCACAGCCTTCGGGACATTCTGTTCACTCGTCAGGGAAATTACCTTTTAACACGATATTCACACTGAGAGTGTGATAAATTATATTTTCAACACTTACTTACACTTTTTATACACTTAAAACAAGTTACCTACAGTTGAATGATATCCTTATACGAATGATAGCATACATATAAATAATTATTCCCTTGAAATTTGCCTAGTTTAGCTAGACTATTTTTCAAATTAACAATCATGTCTAATTTGTCTAGTCAAAAATTTTAATTTAAACGTTACCTGTATGTTTTTAATAATTGCTGTTTAGTAGTTCTATAATAAAATAATCTATGACAGTTTTCAGGCGCGGTACAAATTTGCATATGTCGAAATAATACACGCACACTAGCGCGCGTTAATGTGTGTATTGATAAGTTTGTAAGACACGTAAGAAAGGGGAAGAAAATAAGATGGGAAATTGTCTTGAGGGAGATTATTTAACTTACCCGCTTCCGTTGCACGGGTTTGTTTAAAAACGGGCATGAAATATAAATATCCGAGTATAAATACATAAACCGGGAACTTATATACATTATATAGTATATACATTATGTATAGACGTTTTATTTGTAGCATGTAGAACTTTATTAATTCAGTATATAATAATTTGTTGTCTGTTCACAAAGGGCATTATTAAAACATACAAAGTAACTATTGTTTAAATTTATTTATTTATCATTATAACTTGATTCTTCTTAAACTGATTCTGTAATTATGTACCCTAAGTACTTTGTGTAAAAAAATCTTCATTGACTTCCGGCGACCGACACAGTCCTACGCCGTAGCCGATCTACGTCGTAGTAGACATATTTTGTAGGTAGTAGTCATATTAACCTGTATGGGTTAATTATTTATTCACTTTTTTATTATTACAGATTAATTGCATTGAGTTATTCTGTAGATTTTTGGATGTAGCCCTGGCTATAAGTCTCTTGTTTCTTTTATATAGACACATTCATTTTCACAATTTGTTGAATTGTGAAAAAGATATGAATTTTTGTAATTTTTTTTTAAATTATACATTTAGGTTTGAATATAATAGTTAATTCAATAGAAGTTGTTAAAACGCGCGTAAAGGGTATTTTGGTTGAAAAGGCATACTATACCGTAAACGAATATTTAGAGGACAAAGATCCCTTTAATGTGTCAGCAATTGGCTCAGCATCGGGACAGTTCAACTTTTGAGTAGTCTTACAATGCTTTGTTATTTTAATTGTCAGTAGCACAATTTTGTATTAATTGTTTATTTTAAAAGAGTAGCTATCGAGTTTCTTGCCGGTTATTCTCGGTAGATGACTGCCTTCCGAAGCGGTGGTAGTGTAAAAATTGACGATTCAAAAGTGTCTTTATAAAGACCTACTTGAATAAAGATAGTTTGAGTTTAAGACGTTTGGGTTAGCCTTATTTTTCTCTCATAACATTAATAGTACAAAAAACAAGACATTTAGTTCTACTACAGTAGTTTTGTATAAATAGTTACTTAATGCAAAATCCACTCATGCGATTTCAATAGAATTACGAATGTTTTAAGTTGAAACAACTTTTCTTAGGATATCGCATATATTTCGTATAGTTTAATTGTTCTTTGCCATTTCACTTTGTTAAAGGAGCAGTGGAAATAATCGTATAGACAAATATTTCCGTTTTTCAACAATTTGCATTAATATTGCAATGTTAAGTTTGCCTCATTGTTAATTTAGCCCCCTCCTTTCGAAATATACCATACTATTTCGGATTTTCATTCGCCTAAATAGTTTTATATTAATTTCTTGAACGATTTTGTAAGTGAATCGAATTTCGCGTCTGGTATTTGGTGTGTTTCTCGTTGCATGAATGAAAAGTGTGGTCTCAAAAGCGAGAAATATTGAATAAACAGGCTACAAAGGCCTGTGGCCTGTAAAAACGTTGTACGGATAACCTTGAAAATGTTGTACTCCGACGTACGCCGAAATAGATTTTAACGGAACATTTTTATTTGAGCGACGTGAAAGCGAGAGTGGTGAATTTTGGCAGTTTTTTTGGTGCACACAAATGAATGGGAAAATATTTTTTAGGCGTCCGCGCGGCATTTTTTTAATCGGAATCTAAAAAACAAAAAACTAACAGATTTATACACGTTTTTTGGCGTGGAAAGTGAAAGGCCAGTGGTTTTGTTGGGTGAGGCGTATTCGCTTTATTGAAACGCGTTTTTTTAAAGCTAACTCACATTCACAGCTGACATACTTTTGATCGTTTTGTTTTGACTGAATTAATTCTTAATATGCTTTTTATGTAAAACCGAGGTGATTTTAATTTTATTTTAATTCAATGGATTTGTTTAGCTATGATTGCATTGCCTACTGCATTTATAAACTGTTTGCATTCATAATTCAATGTAAACGATACTTCTCGTGTAATTCTCTACTCACTAAGAAAATATCAGAAATTCACTCCTTTTAAATATCCTGATAGAAATGGCGGTCACTGGCATTAAGTGACCGTCGGTTTGTGCCAACTTTAGTGCCGAGTGCAGTTTTAAGAAAATAATCGTAAGTAAATGATTAATCTTATAATTAGTTAAAACATGCAGAAACCAAAAGAGCAACATATCGATTAATGTTTAAGTAAATAATTGTATGAAGTTGTCGAGGCAAGACATGGCGTAGCGCCAGCTGTCTGAAGCATCTTGATGTCTCTTTTAATTGACTCTTTTGGATCTATTGTAAAATCGATTAACTTTGTATGCCTTTTACACTGTGAAGATTATGGAGAACATAGAACAAACTGATATTATATATAAAGAGATTTAACTTTTACTAGTACTAAATTTGTTATTGTGTGACTGTTTTATTTTGTATAGTATTTAGACTTTAAGTATTTAACCAATTCGCATGCCACAGTTTAGCAAATATTGCGGTCTTATTATACGTATTATGACAAAAGTAGTTAACCAATATTTCAGAATCATAGTTTATATTTTATTAATAATCATTCACATCACAACAAGTATGGATAAATAATATTTAAATGAACTTAAACTGGAACTTAAAATAAAAAAAGTAAAGTGATTTTTAAAAGTTTCATTCTTGTGGCAGAGGAATAAGTGAAAGATTTTATTTGATTGATTTATAGGAACGATTGGCACCGCTTATACCTAAATTTAAATAAGTCAGAACAAAAATGAACTACGCGTTTATAAGCGCCAATATTTGACAATTGACACTACTTGGATTAGCATATTATTACTACATTTAATCTGTTCGAATCATCTATTTATAAAATCAATAATTAAATTGTTCTGTTTATTATTTAAGAATTTAATTTTTATTAAGAATTCGAGTTGGAATGAACGAAATATGTGTATCAAAAGTTTTGAAAGATTAAATTAGTAATCTTAAGATTCTCATGGTATTTTAATTTATGATTTCTTTAAATACTCTGAGTGTTTAATTGTGTTTACAGATACTTTTAATTTACATCAGTATAATATCTGAAGATAACGAAAACTGAATCGTGTGATAAAATTGCATAACAAATTATAATAAACTAATTGCTTCGGAAAAAATCGAAGCCGTGTATCGTATTTTGACAAGTGGAATGAGATCACACGACAGCTTCGTAATAAAAATTATATGCTTCAATTTACGAGGGAGGGGTATGAGGTTGTGGGGGGGGCCAAAAAATGCCCCCCCACCCCCCTGATTGCGGGATCGAATCTCGCTAAACGAAAGCGGCGGGGGCCGAAAAATTTCGCGGTGGTAGGAGTGTGCCCCCCACAAAGCGCGATACAGTTTTTTTTTTTTCACCAACATTATCCCGCTTCCAACTATGCGGTGTTTTGTAATTATTAAATTTTTTATTTTTCTGCCACTGTGTGCCTTTGTCATTGTTCTATTCGGCTGAGTGCACTCTGTTTACGCTATTTTACCGATGTTCAAGAACGCTCAGTAATTTTATGTGAAAAACAAAAAACCTACAATCCATGTTACTTGCATGTATATGCTAATTAAAATTTTCAATAATGATCTTTGTTCTATTGTGTACTTTGATTACTTTTTATGAACAGATACGAACACTCTGAGCTACTTAGGCCGTTGAAAATTATACATTTTTGTATCAAAAATTATCAATTATTTTTACCGCTCAAACCACACTGTTTGATGCAGCCATTTATACATATATCATTTATCCTATGTCCTTTTTAATTCTAGTGCAATGATATTTTATCCAAGCTTCTGTCAAATACATTATTGATCTCTGGGCTTGAGTTGGTCAGTTATTGATTTTGTACAAACTCAGTAAATCAACTTAAAAATCTACAGTAATTAAAAAAAAAAATTAGTCTGCTTAGATATTTTTTCTTAAATTTTACGATATATATCATTATTACGCACGTTAGTGATCAATTCTCCCAAGTTTTTGAATTATTTATTAGAGGGTTACGCCTGTTTATTCAATAACCATCTTGCTTTCAATAAATGTATTTTATTTTAGTTGACTTAAAACAGAACAAAATAGTGATGTGAGTCAATTTTATTTACTTGAGTAACACGTATGCATTATGGGTACTCTGCCACAAGGAGCAAACTTTTTAAATATGTTTTATTTTAAGTTATATTGGTTTATTATTAAGAACGTTTTATGTTAAATCTCAATGTTTTTATTTCATCATGTATATTATTTTAAATAATCTATGAATGAAAAAGCGTATGTATATGTTAGCAATAAGCCGCAAACAGTAAATCAAAAAATAGGTTTAATCGATTAGAATTTTTGCATAGCAAGTGTGAGTCGAACTCCAAAACAGAAGCGTCCGTTTTTCTATACGTTATATTTATAGGTATGTGTTAGTTTAGGGGAGCACGGATGAGGGTTAGAAAATATCTCTGTAATAATTATGAAGTAGATCCGAACGTTTTTCGGTTCTTTATGAATATTTTAATTTAAAAATGCGCCGCACGTTACACGTTAAAAACCTTCTGTTATATATTAAGTTATATTACCCTTATGTGGTACAGTATATAGCATATCCCTAAGTAGATTAAATAAAGAATAAACACTCAGGTTTTAAAATTGTTACTTAATTCCCCCCAATGTTTAACGTAATGTTGTATATAATTAAGAACTTTTTGCCCGATTTAGTAACGGTGACAAATAATTTTAACTTCAATGACTGCACAATGCAATAAGTATATTGCTCGTGAATATTGTAGTCGCGAATATAAATGTTTGACCCCGAGTCAGTAAATATTATCTAATATTCATTAAAGGACCAAAAATCATAACAATTACAGTGCTCCCCGATACTTAATTCTTCTTGTCTTTGAGTTTTGACGAGCTGAAGTTTAAGTACTCTTGAATTTTGAATTTGAATTGAAAATACAAAGAGATTGCTATTCTTATTTGCTGATCACGATACAGCCTGAATTTCCTCTTAAATTTTATAATTGGGTCAGTGAAGCCGGTCAAGGATTCCACTGTTAGTTATCCTGTCTTGTCATAGGTTTGTATTACGCGAAGTAGTATAAGGTTTTTAATCTTATTTACTCTGTATATAAGACTGTTTTGAAAGTTCTTTTAATTGTGCTAAGCTTAAGTGTGTTGATTAATAAACATATACTTAGTCTGGCCATAAATACTGTTACTATTCAAAAAAAGAAAATATTACGTTTGAATTTGGAATCTGTCATTTTTATATGATTGCTTGATGTGTTTTCTTATTTTCGCGCCATTATATTGTTAAATATTTTGTTATATTAAAATGGAGTGGGGTGATAAAGAGAACCGAATCGCTGTGATTGCCTTACATAAAGTAGGTATGGAGAAAAGTGCAATTTTTAAAACCCTCCACCCGCTTGGTATTAGTCAAATGTTTGTTTACCGGGCTATTGATAGGTACAATGATACCTCCTCTGTTTGTGACAGAAAAAGATCTGGCCGTCCACGTACCGTTCGTGTCAAAAAGGTGATTAAAGCAGTTAGGGAAAGAATTCGAAGAAATCCTGTCCGTAAGCAAAAGATTTTATCTCGGGAGATGAAGATAGCTCCTAGAACCATGTCGCGTATATTAAAAGATGACTTAGGACTTGCAGCCTATAAGAGACGTACTGGTCACTTCTTAACTGATAATTTAAAGAAGAATAGGGTGGTAAAATCCAAACAACTACTTAAGCGGTACGCAAAGGGAGGTCACAAAAAAATTTTGTTTACGGATGAGAAAATTTTTACAATTGAGCAGTATTTTAATAAACAAAATGACCGTATTTATGCTGGAAGCTCTAAAGAAGCTTCGCAATTAGTAAACAGAGTACAACGTGGGCATTATCCCACTTCAGTGATGGTTTGGTGGGGTGTTAGCTATGAAGGGGTGACTGAGCCATATTTTTGTGAAAAAGGTATTAAAACGTCGGCACAAGTTTATCAAAATACCATTCTTGAGACGGTAGTTAAGCCTTTAACTAACACCATGTTCAATAACAAAGAATGGTGCTTTCAACAAGACTCGGCACCGGGTCATAGAGCTCGATCCACCCAATCTTGGTTGAAAACTAACGTTCCGGACTTTATCAGCACTGAAAACTGGCCGTCGTCAAGTCCTGACCTAAATCCATTGGATTATGATTTATGGTCAGTTTTAGAGAGTAAGGCTTGCTCTAAACGCCATGATAATTTGGAGTCCCTAAAACGATCCATTCGGTTGGCAGTGAAGAATTTTCCTCTAGAAAGAGTTCGTGCTGCTATTGATAACTGGCCTCAACGTTTAAAAGACTGTATTGCAGCCAATGGAGACCACTTCGAATAAACATTGTATATTTTTAATAGTTATATATTGATGTATTAAACTAACTCACTATGAAAGGAATAAATGTTACGTATAAAAAAAAATCGTGCTTTTCTTTATAACAATATTTATGGCAAGACTAAGTATAATAAGCCTTTTTTTATTTTGATCTCAAATAAGTGAAATACTATTAAAAATGTGACTACGAGCCGCTTGTATTTATAATATTGAAGAGAAATATTATCAAATTAAATCATAATACAAAACAACTTATTAAGTCTTGTAGGTTTACTTTATTTTAGGTGAGATGCTATGGTATAGTTTAAGAATATTTAACTTGATCGCGTTTTAATTTAGGTTAGATATCCGATTTAATAATAACTTTTACACATTTAGTATGTGTGTGTACGTCGGAATGGTCGACCTTACGCTTAAATTTTGCGACTAAAAATACTTATGTCTATCCCTTATTATTAAGCTGGGGAACTCCAGATATTCATTAAAATATGTAGTCAACGATTTTTTTTAATAGCATTTTTAGAACAGTTTCTTATTATCATTGCTATTCGTAAAATATTTGATTATATTTAATTTAACAATTATTACCTACCCATCTATATATCCTACCAATCATTAGAATATGGGTTTTAATGAGTTGTTTGTGTGCTAAACAATATTTTATAGATCCTAAATAAGAGATGGCTGGTACAAATGAAAGTCGTTATAATCGAGGCATTAGGATATTTTGAAATTGCTTAAACATTAAATATTCAAAACAGAGCAATACAGAACTCGAACGAAGCCATATATTCATATAAATTTTAAGTTTAATTATCCTCAACATTAAAAGGAAACCAGCGAAATGAGCACCTACCTACGAACAGATAATTATGCCCACCCTCGCAAAAAACCAATATCGAAACATATGTAAAAAAACGATTGTATATTAACATCATTTAACATATACAAATATATAGGAATGTAGGCGTCACAGGGTGGTTGATTAAAAATCATGACATGCGCAGAATCATTTAAAAACTAAGGGGAGGCTTGGTTAATTTTTAAGTATTGATCAAAAATTGTGTATGTGGGAGTTGCCACCCTATCGCGTGCGTGAATTAGATTTTTCTCGTGAATTTTGTCATTAGGATCTCTTTTATGTTTTTTCCCCCGTTGTTTGAGTGACAGTTTTGATTTTACACAATTTTTAATTGTTATATGTGCGTACCATTGTTTTATATTTCTACTTTCTTCGTCTAATGGTTAACATTGATAATAGTATTGCTATTTATGTGTAAAAACGTAAAAAACTTAGGTGACTTTTATTCTTTATAATGTCTTTTTTAAGGTCTTATGTATTCTACATATATATCCTTTAATAAAATCTGTATAATAGCTTAGATTAATTATTATGGCACAAAAAAAGTTATAAGTAAAATTGTTTGCTAATAAAAATGCCTTATTATTTTGTATTTACAGAGTTCCTGGAAGTTGTAGCCCCATATTTGCTAATGAACTTTTGTGTTTCAGCATTTGTCAAAATAATTCAAACAATTTTAATCTTGCGTAAAATTCAGTTAAACCACATACACGGTTTTACTATGCAAGTATTATCCTAATCTATTGTTATTCAGTCAAAACTATTACGGATATCCAGTTTTAGTGTGATAAAGTTAATATCATTTTGTTATACTATTTAATTCAAATTTATTTGTATAGTTTATTAATAAAGTTTTTATACTGTCTAATGTTTTACAGTAGTGATATGAGAAATGTGATACATGATTAAAAAAAAAACATTGTATTGCTTCAGGATTTTATGCCTTCAAATGTCTTAAAGACCGAATTCGTCAGTAATTTTAAATACTATTTTTTTCATACTACGCGACAAACTTAATAGTTTTTAAATATTTTCTATTAGAAATTCGTCTACCTAACGTTGTATATTTTATAATAATTATTAATTGAATTTAAACTAAAAACCGATTTTCAAAAAATGTCAATGCATCAAGGTGGAAATTACGACTTATTAATTCAGTTAAAAAAACATATTTTTTAATCAGTAATACCTATGCAAAAGAAGCCTTTTAGTTTATCATATACGCATTAAATACTATTTAATAAATATATTCTCATAGATAAAAAATAAATGTACACATGCTATACGCATCTGTGTACTACGTTTAAAAAGTTGGCGGGAACTATAAGAACTCAAACGTGTGAATTGTGTCAGTCTGACATCGCTAGTCGGAAGGTAACACAGGGTAAGGGGGTAACAAGGCATATGTCATTGTGTTCTTTGACGTCTGCCTGCGAGGGAAATGCTCGTTGTGTCTGACACTAGTTGACTGCAGTCTTTTTATGTATTTAAAGTGTGTTTTTGTTTGGTGTGAGTTTTTTTAAATATCTATTCAGTATATCTGTCAATCGATGCCTTTACAACTAAGAAAAATACATAGCTATTAATTGCTTAACTGAGTTACTTCTATAAGTATGTTGAAGTGACAAGAAAACCCAATAACTTCTACATGTTAATTGTGCCTTAATTATTAAATAATACTACATATTTCAATTACATTATTTATATAAGCAAGCTAAATGCAAATATAAATAAACAAAACAAACGATAACAAAACATATTTATAAAACTCCAAACTAAAATGATTACTTTCGCCCTATTCAAAAGCCATAAACTACAGAACATAATACAGATAGAATAAAGCACGCAATAATTTAAATCAAAAAACAGAAGCGAAATATAAATGAAAAAGCCAGGAACATTAGAATTCAGGCAGCGAGGACTCGAACTAAACATCTCAACTCGCATGTAGAGAATAATTTAAAAATACGCAAAATACGGGCACTTCTAACCGGGGGCACAATATACCCCACACCTCCTATTTTGCGTATTTTTCGGTATGCGTGGCAGGTGGCGACCCCTCGCGGGGGGTTCGTTAAAAAGCACCCGAGTACGTATTATAAAAGTTGCGCCTACCGCGTGTAAGTAGTGACTGGGGGTAGGGGGGGAGGACCCCCACCCACCTAGTTAGACAGTTAAAAGTATGCGGTATTAACGGAACGGAAATGAATATACGAGTAGGTAGGTACGGGTTTTTGGGAGGCTGTGACGCCGCGGGTTAGATTATGAGAATACTTCGGCTTTTATTTGGTTTTTTTTTTTCATTTCGGGGTCGTTTGAGCCCGACGAGGGTTGTGTTTAGAAGTTAGTTATACAACGGGTTATGTTGGTGGAATTTTTAATGTGAGCTCGTAATTATTGAGTGCATTAAAATAATTTATACTAACGTCTTTTATTTATTAAACGAAACAAATAAATATCCATGTTTAATTATTTATTTATACACAATATCACATAAATGTAAATGGGATATGCTCGTTTCATTCTAAACGCGTTATTCAATTTAAAATATTTTTGAAGTAAGTGTTTTGTCAAAAAAAAATCCAAAACTACATTCACACTTGTTAAAAAAGCTTTGAATGCTCAATAGGTCCGCTGAAAAGCTAAACGGAAATTCATTTTAGAAGTTTACTTCAAAAAACATGTAATTGGTGACAATTTTAAAACCATTCGCATTTATTCTGTCATTTGTTTTATTGTGGAGCTTATGTAGACGCGAAATATTTTTTTATAGTTGATATTTGTGTATAATTATAATTGTTGCACGCTTTGTTTGGTTTTTATAATTTCATAATCTTTTAGCTTTGATCTATTATTAAAAAATCTAAAGCTTAAGATTTTTTTGTTCTACTATTTACAGTATAGGCCACATAGTTCAATATTACGACTTTCAAGTCATTATGATTACGCGTCAGGTACAGAAAGCTGATCACCATTAATAAAAAAAATGATCAAAGAAACATAAGTCCGAATTCTGCACCTAGTATAATTTGTATTATATTATATATTATATTATGATACACAAGCCATTGTCAGACATTTTTCTGTGTTTAATTTAGTTCAGTTTTTACAAAATGGAAACTGTCAAAAATAAAAATCATCCATAGATTACAAAAATATATGTATAATTTTTAATATTACGAATAACGAATGTTCCACAAACGTAACACACTTGTGTGCTAGCGACGGAGAGTGAACTGCACAAATGTAACATTTTTTTGAAATTAAATATTTAAAATATAAAATCTAATATTGAATTTAGTTCAAAAACGAATCGAGTGAGGCTTGCGATTTCACGCCCTTCACTAATTGCCTGCCTACGTACTTCAAATGATTTCCGTTACTAATTACAAACATTGAAGTACACTCCTATATTCCCAACTATATTTCAAAACATATTAGTTCAAATTACAATTAATATTAAAATAAAAATATTTATGCTATGGAATTGTTAGTTAACTATTTATTTATATATACCTAGAAGAGACAAAAGAGATGAAATAAAAAAAGAATTGAGCATAGTTTATTCCGAAACTTAACTTACGTGGTGTGTACGAACCATTTCTAAAAGAGTTAGAAAAGATACGAATCAGGTTTAAAAGACACTGATATGGCTAATGAGTTAGCACGCGACATTTGTTTCGTGAAAAATGCAGAGTGGAAAAAAAAAATGTCAGTAAGGTACCAAATAATAGGAGTTCTAATTCTAGTCCAATTAAGGTTGCTTGGTAAAATGTTATAAAATAAATTATTATTATTTTAACTATATGTACCAAATTCGTTACTTTACAATAAGAAAACGATAGAAAAAAAAAGTTCAGTAAGTAACAAGATTTTAGAATGAAAAAACGCGTGTAATAATCGTAAATTGTAATTAAAGGTATATAACATAATTATGTTACACCAATGTTTGGATCTATTATTGGTGAAGAACCGAACCAATAGCTAATTTGTATTCCACATTAAGTGTCTCCTTTTCGTCAAATTGAGATACCAATTTATCTGATAAAGCCGAAAAATTATAAAAGAAACTCTACGAAAAAAAAAACACACACAAAGGCAATGATTTTCAAAACAGATCTATTGCAATTTTTTAACGCCTTACATTTTTTAAGCAGCAATTAAATTGTGCAATACAAGAATTGCTGCGACGTTCATGTAAGGCGCACGTTAGGCGCTGCCAAATACATTATAAGGGTCAGCGGTTCACTTTGAGGACTATGGATTATAGTAGCGAATGGAAGGAAAGATTTTCTTTCTTTTCTTTTAATTAGATTCTGGATATTTAACATTATTGTTTTACGATGATTATGTTATAATACATTCAGTATTATCGTGTCGTATTATAACTGTATGTTGGTTTTGGTATTTAGAATTTTAGGATTTAATTTTATAGTGTTACGTGAACAGTTCAGTACATAATAATAAATGATGAATTGATTGAATGAAAAAGTTGTTCTTCCTATGTTGGCAGTTGTATATAACGTCGCGTCTATAACGAGATTGCCAACATAGAAACACAACAATTTATAACAAAATGTAAACAGGAAGAGTCGTATTTTCATTAAGAATACGATTCGGCCCGCGCCCCCTAAACACCCCCGAATACACCGAAAATACTCGGTTATGATTAATTCGGAATGCGCCGCGCATTGATCAAGGAACCGAGGCTTTTTACTTGAAACTACCCATCTCTTACCCCCCCCTTGCCCCCTATAGAGCGAGACTAATGCACAACCATCTCACTCTAAAACAAAGATGCTAAAACTTCTTTCGCAAGTATGAAGATTTTAATTTCATATTTTTGACGAAACGGTTCTAATTTTACAAAACGCTTCAAGGAACATTGAACTCTAACCGACGGCGTTAAGATTGAAATTCGTCCGCCCCGCCTCCGTACTTATTTCCATTTTCTAATGTTGAATTAGTTTTCGAAGTGAAAAGATACAGTGCCAAGACTGTGTGAGTGGTTTAATTAGAATTGGACTTAAGTGTATACTGTTAGGGTTTCATTTTGTTCAGCTTTGGGCCTGAAGAAATAATTCTCAAGTTGTACCCCGAAATTAGTCGAATAAGGAGAAAGGGGTTCATACGATGGGTGGTTTTAAAAGAAGGCAAAAAGGTGGGGATAGAAAGATGCGCAAAGACTTAGTTTGCGCGGGGGGTAGGGTGTTATAAAATATATAATTCTATACTTACAATACTTGTAAATACGGCACGCGGAAGTTCAACGATTCCTATGTTTTGATACTTTATCTTTGTTCATTATGAGTGTAAAGGTAAAATCTTTTTAGTTTAATTGGGGTATATTACTATGGGTATTATATACATTTATTAATATTTTAGTAATCAATTTAGTAAGCATATTGTCATTTACTACAGACGTGTCTATATTAATACAGGTAGACCTATACCCATTTGTATTGTAATTGTTACTCGTGTTATTGCAGTTAAATATTAAAACGATTGCTTTAGTATAAATATTTCGGTAAAGCTAACAAGCTTGTATATTGTGACAGGACTATATAATGTTGTGGCCCTTTCTAGTTCTTCAAGTACCAAGACTCGTCGGTCGCAGTTCTCCGCTACATTCGCTGATATTTAGTCGCGAAACGGGATGTATTATAGAGCGGTAGTTGTTTAAAATAAGAGCGAGTCGCGCTCCTAGCGGTTCAGTAGTTAATGGAATGGCACACAAGGTTCGATTACTAGCAAAAAAAAGTCCATATGGATTTAGGACTTGTTAAACTAAATAATTGTTGTTCCCTTAAATATTGAAATAATAATTGTTAATACTATATTATTAAACTATAAAGCACATTGCAATAGATATTTAACCTTTGGTAATGGTAAACAGAGTTGAATTTTTTAAATATTTCATAATTTAAAATTACGAATATCACCTTTCACTTTTATGTAATTAGGATTCATTTCTATGATAAAAGCTCTGATAATAAACACTACAGAAATCTTTGTGCGCGTTAAAAATTATATCTTCAACATTTTAATCACGTAATTATTAATTTCATAAAAGTTGAGTGAAGCTACTTATGCCTGATCCGCTCATTTCGCGCGGTTCTTACTAAAAAGTTGTAAAGAGGGGTGCACTAGCGCCTACGACGTAGCCCGTAGCTTCGTAGGCCGTTGCAGGGCTGCTACAACTAGTGTATTATTATTTAATTAGAATTATTATTAAAATATTTAATACACAAGAAAATAATAAGTTAATTTTACTATTAAGCCTTTGTAAATTGCTATTTTATTTTATTTTTTGATGGTAATTAGTACCATCGTATATGTTTAAGCATCTGATATTCTTTGAATTATGATAAAATAACGAAGTAATAATATTTAGTTAGTTTAATTAAAGTTGCATTTTGCATAGTAAATAAAATAGACATAATTGAATATGTAAAATAGGTCGTTCTTTTATACTTTGCTTTGATGATTTCACATATTTAACACAGTTATTTAAAAACCTGCCATACTGAATATACAAAATGTATTTTATGATGTAAATAAATATTCACAAAGCATAGCAAAGCTTGCATTCGAAGCCTCTAAGACGAAAGTTCATTAGCCCAACCCTGGCACTATCTTCGTTCTAAGACACCCCCGGGGGGTTTAAAACACCCGCGGAGGGGAAGCGGAAATATGAAGGGAGAGCTCATTTATCAATATACGGAGACTGTTTCTTTCTTTGAGGAATTGATTATTCTACTAAGAATATTGAGGGGTGCCTGTTTTGATTAGACTTTTTGATGTTTGACTCAAGATTAATGGATGTTCCATGTGTGAAATTAGTTTTAAGGAACTTAGTGTTCCTTAGAAAATTTGTGCTTTCAAAGACGTATTAAGTTTGAATTTTGTGTTTTGTATGTACATTATTGGCTTTATTACGTTAAAATGAGAATATATAAATGAATGTGTACAAATTTTATTAATTAAAATTAATTATTAATGTCGTAAGAGAGCGACTGAAACAAATTAGCAAATCGGCCATCATTTTCCACTTGAGCCTTTTAAATGAAAATGTTTTTTACATGAGAGGTTCTCTAGAATTTTCTCGATATCTTCAATTCAAAATGCACCATACAATAAAAAAGTCTCAGGTAATTAAAATATTAAGTAAGGAACAAGTATCCAGCTATAAAACTAATCAAATAATAAGTATTTCGCGCAATTTCCATCATTTATTCGCCACTTTAATATTCAACGTGAAATTATAATTAATTAATAACCCTAGGCTTCAAGTATCTATATTCAATAGAAGTTGGTTTAATCGTTAATTAATCATTTATCCAAACTGCCTTGAATTGAAACGAAAAAAATTGAAATAAAATGACTAGAAGAAAATACACATTTTATCGGATTATACGGATATAAGGATCGTTGTATATATTAGATGTATATAATACCAAAGATAATAATACAATTCTGATGTTTTAAAAGATATACTTATATTACTTAATGGACTTCGCGTGCATTAAGTTGTTTAGGAAACTCTTACCTTTTGGTCCAAATGCTCATTAATTATATCAAAAACACGTGGAATTCAACCCCTAAGATAAATACAAAATATCCTAGCTCATAATTACTTTAATTTAAAGACAATGGACAATATACCCAACTGGCTATAAAGCAAGAAAAACGTAAATCACATTAAAATACCTAGAAGCAAAAATCGCATAATTCAAACACAGCCTCCAACATTTAGGTTAAAATATAAGCGTCTTGCATAAGAAAACGTGGGGGCTCTCCCCTCGTATCTCCGTTTTTAGTATTTTAGTAAGTTCAGGGGGTAATTTCCCCCCGGGGGTGGCGGGAGGGGGTAAGATGTTGATGTTTCTTAGTTTTATATTACTGCCGTACTTTATTGCTTATTTGTGGAAGTGTGCTATTCGTTTAGTGTATGCAGATGTCGGGGGGCGATGCTCCCCTTTTATAGATCTGGTTAAGTATTTTTTTTAAGATTAGGATTGTGATTTCGGTTTATGGATTCGATTCCTCAGTTAGTTTTATTTTACACGCGCTGGCTATAATTTTTTATGCGCACTTGTGCGAGCGGTAAAAAAATTTTGATGGCACCGAGGGACACTCCTTTAAGGCTGTGTTGGACAATATTAAATTACATAAGAAATAACATTTTGATTTAGTATTAGGTCGTTTAATGATTGGAAATTAACATTAAAGGTACACCGCGATTTATCCAAATATATCAAAAAAATGTTTATGGTCTAGTTTAGACTAAATCTAAGTTTTTATTTATTTATTTATTTACACTTTATTGCACTCAAACACCAGAAGCAAATGACGTTAACAGATGTTAGTACATATAAGAGCAACAGGCGGCCTTATCGCTAATAAGCAATCTCTTCCAGACAGCCTACTTATTAGGTCCTAAGATCGATAGTGATCTTTTGTATAGTAAAATGTATCGCATGACATTGGTGATTGACAAATTGTTCTGTTCGCAATATTTGTATACATTTTTGGGCGAATAAAAGTTTAGCTAAACAATTTAGGTGGAGTGCACTTGACGATACAAAACAGCGAACATAACAAGCACGTGTATCAAAAACCTGTTGAAATCGACAAAAAGCCCCGCCGCTAAACGCGTATGAAATAAAAAAAAATCAATAGAGCCTGAAAGCGGTGGAATAGTCGAGTTTTTTCCAATCTTTATTTGCGTTTGTGAGCTTTAGTGAAAGTGGGTTATCACATGACTATTTCTATTGCGTTTGAACGCTGGTGAGAGTTTATTTTTCGAATTGTTTTTTTTTATACTGTGTAATTGTGAACTGTTGGTTTATTGTGCGTACAAATTGATTTAAGCATGAACCGGATAGAGGCTGTTCAGAATAATATGACTATGCAACATTTTTATTGTCTAAATATAACAATCTTATAAAGATAGATAAATAACAGAAACAATATTATAAAGCCATAATTTAAACTAAATAAAATATACTAGTTGCCTACGACTTGTATATTTAACAAAAGCACACACATTTTATAATTATAAGCATTAGGTAAAACTAACTATTATTCAATAATAATAACAACTTTAGGCTTACATATTTTACATTTTTTTAAGTATAGTCCTGACATCATTTTTATTATCAATTAGATCAGTAAACTAATGAGATAACAACATTAAATAAAAATATTAACACATAATTAAATGAATTGATTTTATGGCCCACGACAGTTTCATTATTCCTCAGAGTTAATTATTAAAACCTTGCATATGCGATTAGACGGATCGTACTTCTATTGTATCACCATATCTGAGATGATTAGTATGATGGTGAAAAGCACATAATACTGTGCTGATCCCGACAAACGTCGTTATGACAAAAAAAAAGTTTCTTAAAAATAGATGTTGGCTGATTCTCAGTCCTCGATATGGCCACAAAATTTCAGGAGAATCGGTCAACCCGTTTCGGAGGAGTAAGGTAACAAACATTGTGACACGAGAACTTTATATATATAGATAATGAATATAGTTTTAAACTAAATTAAAAGTCTAGACGTCTACTTTGTTCAAAGTTGATTTAGCGTTTAAGGGTTTTATTTTATTCGCAATTGAAATTTGTGCCTAAAAATATAAACTTGACAAAACTTATTATTATAATGTTAAGTTAAGTTATTGGAAATAGAAATGTAATGTTTTGTAATCATTAAAAATCAAAGATGGCCGATCACCAAATTAGCGCGGTGCGGTTTGTGAATAGAACAAATATAGTTAAATGTACCCGCAAACGGAATAAATATACAATGAGTGGATAATGGCGGCGTCGTGACACTAGTGATGCACTTGGGGTTCTATTTAAAACGATTGTCTGTTGTATAAAAAAAAAAATATGCTGATGCTAAAAAACATGCTGGACTGTCTTAAAACTGTAATGAAATTAAAATTTGATATTAATATATATATATATATTTTAATTTAAATATATAGGGATTAAGTCGTAAGTCTCGCTGAATCCTTCTTGATTTAAGAAATCTTTCATGTTCTACACATCACCCTAAAACGTCAGACACATCGGTAAAATTGTATTTGACATGTTATTATAAAATAAAGAAAGACTACAAAAAAAAATGCAAAGGTATAACCAATCAACCGCTGTACCTTCATAATCCAATATTTGAAATAAATTAATGTTCAGACAGACAAATTAAGCCGACATTATGTGCAATGCGCCATTATTTATCGCAAAGTATATAGAAAAAAGTAAATAGTGATAAAAAAGCCACATTTTATTATGAGCCGATCTGATCGAGGGTGGTGGGAGGCTGGTCGTAGATACAGGATGTTCAAATGTTTTAAACTATTTTTAATTATACAATGCTATGTCGTAAAATGTTATGTGTGAAAATTAATGTATTACATTAGGTGCACTTTAAATAATGTTTTATAATATATAATTTTAATTATAGGCATAAAGAGCCCCACCTTATGTTTTATCTACACAATATAATAATAACAAACCTTAGAACATTATGTATTTTAAACAATATATGTCATCTGCATAATGTATGGTAATGAAAATTCTTTAAATTTAAAAAAAAACCTTAAATATCTAATAATAATAAAAGTTAACATGCATACATCCTGTATATAATTTACATGTATTGGTGTATCACGCATCGATCACGCACACAAGTACACTAATCGCGTGTTAACGAGCACACATGCGCAATCGAGGTCATGTTGCAGTTTCACACAGTGTGGAGGAGGCTTATTTTAATATTTCATTAAATTGCTTCCTTATTTAATGTGTTCGTTTTTTGTAACTAATCAAACAGTGCATACAATATGCATACAACCTTATAAAGTAAAAACTCTGCAGATTTTACAAAACTGTTCGGCAGCATCTCTACTTAATATAAATTATATTAATGAATATAAAAATGAATATTACATATATTTTATAGTAACTAAACTTAAACAATATTGTTAATTAATAATAAAAGCGAAATTTCACAATCTAAGACGAAATATAAAATGATTTTGTATAGCAAGATTTAATTACAAGTAGTCCTTATCGTTTAATATAATTGACGTGGACTTTGTTAGCCATTAATATACAAGTTTGTATGTAAATAAGACAAAATAACATTTAATTAAGCATTCTTTTCATTCTATTTCCTCGTAACCTCAAACTTTCGACACTGCCGATACAATAAAATTAACTGTCACGTGACCTTTTTCCCATATTGTTCAATTCAATTCGTCTTGTTTAAGCCAGCAATTCATGTTTGTTCGACCCACTTACATCTCTTGAAATCTAGGTCAAAGACTAAGTGTTTATTGTTTGTGAGATCCGGCTCAATGTGTGAAGTTTTCGTTAGGCAGTGGCTAACTCCCCGCAATGCAATTGGCCACGTCAGCGTCAACACATCGAATCTGCATTGAAGGATTCATGATTTCTTTAATTCATTTTTATAAATAACAGAGAACTTGTACCATAAATGTTATACTTGTGAAACTTCATTTTTCTATATATTTTCTTCGTTTTCAGTTCACAATTTTTAACTAATGGAATAAACAATACTTTAAAATTGACCATTTGTAATAAACCTATTGTATTTATTTTCAAATTATTTGATTCGTAATGGTTTGAGATATTGGCAAATCGTAACTAACAACTTTGATCGCGGATCCTATATTATAGTAAAACCTATTCCATACTTAGCTATCATTAGCTCTATTGCCAAAAATGCAGGCTCACATCGCGAATACGCATTAAAAATCGACAATGAGCGCGCGTCATGGCGGAAGGGTGTTTTCTATTTTACAACAAATTTAACAATAAAGTATAATATATTATATATGCAATAATATTCATGAATAACAACATCGTAACCGAAAAGTTTCTTAAAAATCTCAGAAATCATCTGCGTAATGCGAAACTTAATCTGTATAATGGTGTACGTACCAAATTTCACCGATAATAATGAATCGAGAGTTGCGTAAACCTCGATGTAAAGAACCTGTTGTCGCGACCTTTGTCTCGTCAAGCATAGGGCTGCAACTTAATTCCTCTTAGTACCATGCTGTATATTAAGTGGTTTTAAAAATTTGTTATAGGCAACCCTATCTACCAGGGTTGGCTATAACAAATCTATGGTCTATGTATGTCTACGTATGGTATAATTTATGGTCTATGAGACTTTTGGTGAATGTTAATTGGTAACGATTTTCCCAAATGGTGGTATATGCAAACTAAGCAATAAGGATTCTTTTTAAATATACAAAAAACAAATTTCAAATGTTTGTAATGAGGTGAAACCACCAAATTTTGGACAGAAAGTTTCCATTTGCATATTAATCGATAATTATATCAGTGTTTTTCAATACGCCATTTAATTTTAATAAATAGATGGTAAGCACGTGACGCAATTCCAACGTCATATTGCAATGGTGTCGCAATTTTCTTGATAAGATAATTCAACCCATATATGGCCGACTGGTTCGTGTTGCGCTCGCCGAAATTATTTTGCGAACCTTTGAAAAATTTATGAGGTCAGTCTTATTTGTTGAGCCATTAAAATTCGTGTTATTTTTTTGTAATGAGAAGTTAAGGTCTCATTTCAAAGTGAACTAATCGTATTGAGAAAATGCGTCGGACGTTGCAAGAAATCTGGCACAAGCACGCGTGCGTGTGTGTGTGAATTTTATTAGTAGGTACGGTTAGAAAAAATGCATTTCCATTTTTTGCAAGCGTTATTTTAAATAATCATTTCGTTTATTGACAACGGTACACGTCTCTATTTATAATTCTCGATTACGTGACGTGTTGACGTTTTTGTAAATAAATTTCAATTATTTATTTATCACGCAATCTAGCTAAAAAAAACGAGGCAATCAATATTTTTAGATTACTGTATAAATATAACCATATATATAGTTGCTGACGCTATCCAATATTGGCGTGCATGTGTGTCCCTTCTCACATTTTTGATCACAACATTTTTATTTGTATCGCGTCTGTGTGCTTGCGTATGTGTGCGTGGGCGTGCATGTGTGCACTAATTGCGATAGCTACTTCATTTAAATTTCGAATGTCAGACGGCCATTGCGAAAAAAGTTTAAATTCGAATTTTAATTATCGCATGTTATTTTTTTTGTCTAAATTAGGTTTTATTTTTTTTATTGATTATCTGTCTTCTCCATTCCGTATTAGGATTTGTAACTAGCAGTTGACAGAGTTCCCTGTATGTAACTCAATTTTGCTGAATCCGCTCTAAAGTTGTAATAAACAAAATCATTTAACAGTCACACGTATCGATGGTGCGATGGCTCATATTTCTTAACTGTTCATTGTTCAAGATAAATCTAAATCCAGGCCAGGTGATGCATTGATTGACTTTTAACAATGTTTTGTATGCATTATTATACATTAGGTCGTTTGCCTTTCAGGTTTTTGCCCTTAATTTAGGACGTTGTTACTTATATAGATACTGTAATAATAAATTATAGTCATAAACCTAATTATATTACTTTACTTTTTTATGCTACTTTGCCTCCCAGCGCATATAAATTAAGATTTTTTATATGTTTTGCCATGTTTAGTAGAAGGCAGGTGGTGAAATCATAGCAGAAGAATATTGAAGCGGCAAAAAAGTTATATTAAATGACATTTTGCGTGCAATTATCGCATGCCCATGCAGGTGCAACACAGAATGTTAATTTGTCAGAGTATATTTAACAATAATTGTATAACTTTGTGATATGCCTACGTCCTATTCGCCAATCAGTTCCATTGCGTTATTTACGAGAGTTAACGAAATTGGAGCAAATATTTTCTTTAAATGGAAACAATACAAAATTAAAAAAAATCAGTTACGTCATTTCCCACCGCGGCTGAAACGATAAACGGCCAATGCAACCGGACATTACGCCCTCATTTTTATTTGGCACATAGACAAAAACACCCTTTTTTCTTTACATAACGCACACTGCCGAAAATATATAACATACACGCGACCACTCATTATACTCATGATAAAATGTACACGCGATTTTGGCTTCTTTTTAAAAAGCAACAAGGCCATATTGGTGTGTGATTTAAACGTTAAGCTGATTACATCATGGAGGCTGGACAGTAGGCGCGTTCGATAATTAGTAAATGTTTTTTAAATTCGAAATTTGAAATGAAGTTTTATTTGGCTCGATTGTGATTCAAATTAATTGCTGGACTCGCATTTTCAAACAAAACATCGAACCGAATTGGCTTTGTTTTTTTTATATATGAGGTGGCAAAGTATTTTACTTAGTTATAAAGTTTTATGAGTTTACGTTTATTTTTCTTTATACTTTTTGTTTAAGAACCAACTTCAGTTGATCCTTAACTAAAAGCAAATGCTTTGCGACAAACGCAAAAGCACGACCACGACGTCGTTCGCCGCTAAACTTCTAAAAGTCGCTTGACTTGATTCTCTATAAAGAAAAGAAACGGATTCTTTGTAAAATACATTTTTCATTTGACCTCAGACTCAATAATGTCAAAACCTCAAGTACACGGCTAAGTGGCTACACACACCAAGGACCTAATCTTAAGTCCCTTTAAGATGTATTTCGTCTGACCATTATATTTGGACCTGTGCGTGCTCTGTGGACTTTTAGCGGTTAAGGAATATTATTAACTAACTTAAAGACAGAATATAAACTAATACAATGACTTATCTTAATCACAGATAATATATATTTCAATATATATTTTATTCTATCTTTCAATCAATATTGGGACAATTTCTTGTCACTAACATCACGTAGATGGCGCCCTATGTTTCGCTACTTTTGAGCAATACAAATTTACGACTGGCAAACTCAAACTCAAGATATCTTTATTCAAGTAGTTCTTTATAAAGACACTATTAAATCGTCCATTTTTACACTACCACCGGTTCGTAAGGCAGTTATCTACCGAGAAGAACTGGCAAGAAACTCTATAGCTCCTATTTTAAAATCATGCAATTCATATAAACAACGTTATGAATAGCTCATGAACAGTGATCGTTTAATTTATCCCCGTTCCAAATAATACACAAAACATCCTAAAACATTTCTCCTCTAAACATAAGGCATAAGTAAGATTTGGTGGATCGTTAAAACTGGTTGTGGTAGTTTTACAAAAAGGGCCAAGGGCTCTCAAAGACTTGTTGAGCTAGACTCGAAGGGCAGAGGGTCGCGAGAACTGGATTACTCGGCACACGATATATGTATACCATGGAAGGGCAATTGGTGTATAGATCAGTTGCTAGGGAAGCTTTTTTTTTCAACAGCTGGTTCGCTTTTGGTATTAGGATTGTTGTATATGACTAATTGTGAGATTAAGGACAACAGAGTGAGTTTGGTCATAAACTAGTTATTATTTGAAATTATTTTGTTAAATATGTATTGTACAATTTTAAACAATAAAATTCCCGCACTATACTAAATAGAAAACTTCTTAAATACTAACGGAATTCTTTAAATTATAACACAAATAAGGATCAGTGTGTTTCAGCTTTGAATTATATTTTTATAAAATTAAATTACGAAGGGTTTGAACAATCCTTAACATGTAAGGGAATATTAGAAGCGTTGACCAACAAACTGATATATTCGATCTAATTAACAGACAGACTGTTAAAATATAACAAATATATTATATAGGATAATATAAGTGAATTAAGATATTAAAACTAAACTAACTAATAATAAGGATCAAAATAAGTAACATTAAATTACATATGTTAAATTGATATATCTAAGACATAAATAATTAGAATTAAAATTAAAATTAACCGATGAAGAATGTAGTTCCAACTCAGAACACGTTTGTTATCGTTGACATTCACTTGTACTACGCCAACAAAACCCGTTTCCATAGACTACAATTCAAATATCGAATGCTATCGGTGCACACTGGCGTATTAGATGTGAGTTAGTGTGCGTTTAAAGGCCGCCCTCCACTGGATTATTGTCATTTCCGCAATGTTTGCATTTATCCCATTATTATATGTGATTCATATTAAATATATATGGTAACTTTTAACTACTTTATTCTCTCATAAAAAACGTCAATTGGGACAAAATGTTACTTGGAGATGATAATTTAAGTTTTAATTTTGTGTATGTTTTATGGCTTCGGACGTAAATAAATAAATAAGAATTCGAAATGTGTAGGATAATTTAAAACGCTTTAAGGTACTGATTTAGAGAGACATAAAAAAGTTACATATTGCTGATTACGAAATTTCTTAAAACTAGATAATATGAAATTTCCAGACATAATGACAGGATTACTGTTAAATTAGTGTTCATACAGTAACTAACGAAATAAATAAATAAACTATAAAGAGTTTGTTCCTTTTTTGTAACATTTTAAGATACAGTTTAAGGTGTGTTTCTTAAGATGCTTTGCATTTATTCGAGTGGATCACAACCTTAAGCTATGCATGTGTGCGTCTATCCTTCCTTGACCTAGAGCCGCGACTATCGTCTCTAGGTCAGGAACACTACACACACTACACGATTCATCCAGTATAACCTGAGCTCCCATACCCCGCACACTATTCACACGGTCGACTAATGCAGGAACTATGAATATGCGAACCGGGATCTTTGTACGCTGGACGTGTATCCACGGCTAGACGAGTCGTAGACGGATGCCACGCAATCTCGGTAATAGCGGTTTGAATTTCGAATGCTTTTAGGTCGAATACTTAAGTTTTAATTAACATTGCGTGTGGTATGTTAATAGTTGAATTATGTTAGAGGTTTGCAAGTATTTTGGCCTATATTTTCATTCATACATTACATTTGATATATAGAGATATATCAAATGTAATGTACTCTCTCATATACTAGCTATGCCCGCGACAACGTTCGTCAAAGTACAGAACGTAATAATGTTCTTTGTATCATAAGAAACTTGGGCCAAACAGTATTATGTATATCACATTGCCTAAAAATCAAACAGGTAATATTTTTGATAAATTTCAAGCAAGACATCTACAACCCTAAATATCCGTCACCTGCCCAGGACCATTTTAGTACAAAGCTATTGTCACGATTAATTAAAAAAAGAACTGCACGAAATATAAGACGTTTCTTTTTAAGTTTAGAAATTAATAATTTGCAGTAGAGAACAACGTCTTGGTTCAACCGCCTTCTACAAAAAGTTAACTGAACTAAATTAAAAACTTAAACTTAACTTTTCTGATATTACATTAACTGTTTACTTAAAGATGCTTTTTTAACTATTGATTTGGGTCTCAAGTACACAATACAAAGCATTTCACTTTTTAAATTATGTACAGAGTCGACCTCGTTACAATTTCATTATATATGGATATACCAGAATATTTTATCAGCTCTCCTTACACTTGTGATGAGTCCAGTTTAAATAAAACTAACGAAGCTCAAACTGTTATATTTAAACATGTCAGTCTAGAGTCTAGACAATACAAAAAAATAAGATAATACAAAACTAAATTACATGTAGATAAATTATGTGAAACCGGTATTTAGAGCAATGATAATATTCTTGTTTAGTCATATCGAATTCTGACTAATCCTAACAATGCTTTGTTAAGTAGAAATCGTATAAATTCAGAGCAATAATTTGATTTTATTAATTTATTGGACAAAACTAAGTATTTGTCTAATAGCGAAATTTTCTTAAATATAAATAACTATGGGTAGTGATAATTATGAGCTAAAAGTTTGCTTGTTAGAAGGGTCCAATCATTCATTTCGGATCTGTGCGATTATTTTCTTGTATGACTCTAAGTCGTATTAGTTCAGTATATCAGACTTACAGTATGTCTGTACCTAGTACCTAGCATTACCATTACAGTAAAGAAGACACTATATTTAGTGCGATACAATTAGGAGTAACTTTGGAGTCCCTGAGAGGTCACCGCATCGAGGGACTCTCTAAACCTAAACTGGTGGTGCAAGCTCGGAGGAAGATTGACAAAGTGCGAGAAGTGGGAAAGGAAATCTACCTATATTGGATTGAAGCGTACGTAGCGTCCCGCGGTGGAGGTGGCTCAGAATCTTAAATGTAAACCTTATGCCCTGTATCTCACATCACCAGACGGTGGAAGATTCGCGTTACTGATACTGCTCTTTAGAGGCAGCATCTATCACCAAGTTCCTCCAGAACAATAAGCAGTTTATCGTTTATAAGTCATATAAATTATTTGTGTACAATTATGAACTTCAAAAGAGGTTTCGTACTACGCACTGAGAACCGAGATAGGCCACAAAAATACGACTATAATAACTCGTTTGCTATTAAGCTCCATTAGACCAGTCAACTGGTCGGATGTAAATTTTATTCCCGAATGACTTGCCTTAAATCGATTTCGTTATTTAACTGAGTCACGAGTAAACGGTGTACATACTAGGTTCGCATAAACTTAGTATAGGTATTAATAGTGCGTTGCCAAAGTCAAGGGTTGGTAATGCATCGGGTTGAATGACCGCCGAAACGCAGCAGGCGGCAAGGTCACGCACACTAGTGCAAATACACACATAGATGACGGCCGTGAAATTAGAAATATTAGTGATGTGTTTGATTCGATAGTTTTTCGATAATTCCTTTATCAGAATCGCACACATACATGTGAAAGAGATTATGAAGATAACACGAACGATTTGTATTATTAATAGCTGTTCGTGTTTGAAGTGCCATTTTGCTTATTAAAAGAAATATAGGTAAATCTACATAGTATGTATATCATGTAGCTATTTATACATTCAATAATTATTATTCAATATGCCAATACAGTGTACACGAATATCAACACACGACACAGTGAGGTGACAAATTTAGAATAACAATGAATTATTTTATCACTCCTGTTCAGTAATCAAAATATTTTATATAAGCGACAACGCATCGAAACCTCATGGAAAATGTTATTGCAACAGGATGCAAGTGAATTCCACTAGTACAATAATACAATTTTGAAATATATGGTAATTTAAAAGAATTCGGTTACACATAGTATTCAGTACAACCCGCTTTTGGATTAGTCAAGGGCGTGAGTTGCATTATAATCAGTGCAATTTTAGAATGTACAACAATGTGTTGCCATGAAGAAACAATCGTTTCCTGTACACACAACCAAACATGCTAATTCTGTGTACGATCCGCACAAAGATAAATCGTAATTTTTCTTCGTCTGAATTTAAATTCAGTTGTTATATTTTTTTTGCTATATACAATTTATTATAGCATATTTAATAATCAGTCGTAAACCTTTAAAAGCAAACAATTATCATATTTTGTTGGTAGCAATTAACCCTAAGCCTTGAAAAACAGGAAAGGAAACCACGCAAAATAGAATTACAAATTAAAAACAGTCATGTTTTTTTGAGTTTATTTAATCAAATGTGTTGTTTGACTAAAAAAAAATACAATTATTCAATTACGTTGTAAATATTCAATAGCATTGCAAATATATAAATATCGTCCGCCATCTTAGCCTTTGTTACAAGGCTAACCGGGTTATTTAATGTCTGATTCACGTCAAATCTAGAGAATAAAATTTATATGAACGTTATTAAAACAGTTTATCGTTATTTCGTACTATAATTAGTTAGAAAATTTCCGCATTCGATTACCGAGAATTAATGTTTATGCACTGTTTCACTTTTTATTAATTTTGTCTTCTTCGAAATGCTTGAGCAATACATTTTGCGACATTGCTTGTATGTCATTTGTGGTGACATTACATAGAAACAATGTACAGTAGAATTTGAATACACTCGTCATTCGATTCTAAAATCTTTCCTATACTATCGATAATGTCTTGGAACATCACTACGCGTGACTATACGTCATGCACTAAATTACGCTAGTGTTTGCAATGAAATCGAGTTGGTTTATTTTCGTAATGTTAGGTTCAAAATGCTCTCGAGTAGACTCTGTTTTCAATAATACTGACAGCTAAATCTGAGACGTGCTTTAAAAATATTCCGAATATTTGCCAACGTCCTGGGCTTTAAATTTATTAAATTTATTCGTGTTTGGGAATAAAGTTGGTGTAAGTTAACCATTTACAATTAATAACTCTATCATTTGAGACTACTCATTAAAAAAAAAAGTTAATATTTGTTAAGAGGCATTAATGGAGATTGCAATTGAGTAGATTGATATGTAAACTAGCATTTTACTTACAAATTTGGGAAATGACATACCTGTAATATTTATAGGCATAGAATAATCGTGTGTTATTACAAAATTAAATGCTACTATATCCTACAAAAATTGGGCTTTAAAAACCAATTATTCACATTTCGGAAAGCCCTTCAAGTACAAATAGAAAGCCGCCTCTAATTACGTTGAAATAATACATGAGCGGCCCACCATTGTTGTCAAAAAAAAATAACAAAACTCCCAAAAAATGCAAATAGCATAAAACTTCCCGCGTAAAATAACGACCCAAGATGGACCCAAGATCCAGCCTTCTATTGGTTCGCTAGCTTTTAAATTTAAAAATGGAATGCACTGTCCTTGGCGCGGTGGGTTCGTTGACCTTCCGATGCATTTTGGCGGTTTCCGCTAAATTTCAAACAGCGTTAACGACTTAGGTCTTCGTTAATCAGTTCTAGACTTTAATTACGCCTTGTAAGGTATATTTTTGTTTAATTGCAGTAGGTGCATCAAGGCGAGCCAGACTCTATTGTCAAATGACTTTCAACTCTGCTTCTTGTTGTTAAGAGTTAGGTTGATTTTTGTCGTTTTTTTCTGCTCTTATATTTTAGGGATACCAATTCGTATGTTAAAGGCATAGGGCGTGGTTTGCCTTGCACTCAGGCGAAGTCTTATCATACCATGAAGGTGAGCTAGACGTGGATTTTTTAATTTTTTCGCATTGCATTTGAGCAATTTACTGCTCAAAGTGAGTCTTTAAGTTTTCAGATTATAATTCAATGGATATCTTTAACAGAATGAGTTATATAATTGTTATCCTTTTTAGCATTTATGGAGTAAACGGCTTTTAGCAAAAAACATTTTGTTTCGATTACTGAAGTTAAATTTTCTCTCCATTTCTGCACATTTATTTGTCACTTGATTATAGCATAATAAGAGAACCTGAAATTTCGACTGCATGCATTTCTCGATGTGTAGATCTACTTTAGCGGGCTTTGGGGCGTCCCACGCATCAGCGACCAAAATGAGAGCACATATCTAACGTAAATATAGTCGTTTTGACATTCCAATATAATAATTTACGTAATTACCGATTTGACGATGTTCAATGACGAAATAACCATAATTAACATGGAAAAATATTGTATTAAATGCCCTGAAGTAGTCACACAATCGGTATCCGTACTAATTATAATAATTTCACCTTGAATAGAGGTATACTTTTTTTGGCTACTATATAGGTAGCCAAAAAAATACG
Source organism: Leptophobia aripa (assembly GCA_951799465.1). Taxonomy (NCBI): domain Eukaryota; kingdom Metazoa; phylum Arthropoda; class Insecta; order Lepidoptera; family Pieridae; genus Leptophobia; species Leptophobia aripa. The sequence continues at coordinate 351,578 of OX637268.1, read as the reverse complement.
TGTGTATACTGTAGACCTTCTAAGGTTTGCATTTTTCTCTATTTATCATATTGTACTGTGTATGTAGAGTAACAGTACATTAAATCATATGTACGTAACGTACGCTAAAGTAAGTTAAAACGATACATTATTTTATCTATTATTTATGAATGCGGATGCTATTAAATCCTGAAAAGAGGGTTGCCTGTTAGAGATCGCTGGTTATTGGTAATAGGTCCGCCCGTAGTCTTTCTTATAATTTAAGTTGAATTTACTTTTTGTAATTAACAAACACGAGAAAATGAAATCAATATGTCAACTATAATATAATTTGTTTTAACATATTTTCACAAACACCAGTCGCCTTCCGCAGTCATTACGTGTTATAAATAACAGAGGGGCGTGGGGCAGAGGGGCATGGGAGGTATGGGGAGCGTTTCGAAAGTTGCAACACCACCTTGACCTCAATACATGCGTATGCGCATGCACTGTTGACACATGTACTTGCCAGCTGCAGGCGCTAACATTGAGAAAAGCCTAAATTTGCAGCCATTCTCAGAATCGTCAATTACAATTATCTCTTAAAGAAAACTAAAAATAGGCATCTTAATGTGGCAATTATTAAAATTAGCAAGTAACCTTAGCTTTAAATGTTAACCTTCATTATTATGAACTCTAAGTAAACCCATTTTTTCAAACACTTGTTAGACATAAGAGCGGAGGGCCTCTTTGTCTATGAAAGAGCTTTCAAACTGTTCACAGCGACGCGGGGAAGGCTTGAACAAAAAATAACATTTGCTGCTCGTCTTGATCAGATAACTTTACACTATTGTCCTTACTCTAAAGCCAGTTGACGTCAGTGACTGGCGTTTTGACCTGTTGCTAAAATGTTACTATCAATACGCTGCTCTGAGATACTTTGCTGTGTTATTTATTTTATTATATCTGTCCCCAGACATCTTATGTGCTAAATACATTTAAAACAAAAAACTTAAGACATAATAAAACTAGGTTTACACGTAAGACAATTAAATGGGAACTTGAGACATTATACAATAACAAAATAAAATATACATAATAATACGAACAAGATACGACATACATGTGACCACACCAGGGTTCAAAGGTTGTAGTATAAAGAAATATATCACCATATTAACCGATAAAAGAAAGGTCAATATGAAGCTATTTTATTCAAATTATCTGTCGGTTTTAAGAAATGCGGGTTTTAAAGAAGCTTTAGCTTTAAGCTTTTTAGCCAAACGTTTAAGATATTTCGAATTGGTCGACGCCAAATCTAAGGATGGCAAAGTTTCCGTAATACCAGCCGTGGACCAAGGCTAACCGGGCTGTTGCATGTGCATACAAAACTTATTTGGCCTTCAAGCTGAATGAAAAATTATGTTTTTATAGCGGAAGGATAATTTATAATATGATTAGTGATGTCTATCATCTACCATTTTAATATCATATTTATTTGGATAATTGGGGATAAGTTTATAATGTATGATGAGTGACCATGAATGACTAAGTTTTTGTAATTTCTGATGACTAAAATTATGAAATTTTGACTAAATTCCAGTCGTGTCCTCAGCTAGTTAACATCGTTCCTAGTGTTTATAATGTTGAAGAGCCCATATATGTAGGTCTTACCCTAATTGATGTGTCAATAAAATGCATTCTACAAGTAAGGCCTACACTGGAAGCTAAGCTTACGACTGCGTACGAATAAGGACGACAGAAATCAATATGGCAGACAATATTTTCTACTGTGATATTTGACTTTAATTTTTTTTTGATTATCTATAGGGGATTTAAGACCTACAAACGGTTGCGACTGTGTTATTTGTTAAAATATACCACTCCCTCAAACTTGAACAGCAGATTAAGCCCCAATTAAGTAATTCAATTAAAGATATATTTTATTTATTTCAAAGTTGGTTAAACTGGTTGTAACTAAACGTACATTTTAAAAAGTACTCTACCCTTTTATAGTATAACTTGACCCATACACGTTGCCCTTACAGATATAAAGTCAAGGACAGCTGGTAGAAAATATTTGCATCCTGCTCGCGCTATCGAATAACTTGGACGCGTCAGTGCTTTTGTCTACGCTTCTCTTATTGAATTATTACTTTTTTTACAAATCGATTAAACCATATGAAACATTGCATAGATAATGAAATCGTCCGTTCATATAATGGAAAGGCTGATACTATATTAAGATATTGGTATAGAAACTACACGTTAATCATTCTAAACTGGCAGAGAATTAATTTAATAATAAAGTATCCCGTGTGTATATGGCTAAATGACATCATTGACGTGCTTTCGTGCTATCTATTTGTCGAGGCTAAGACCTTGCGTACACTGCAAAAAGTGCAATAAGTTTCAACCAACAAACATCTTAGTATTAGGGCGTTCGCACATTGCCGCTTTCTGCGACTGCCAATTTATAGACGGTTTTCCGAAAAGAACACAATACAACCACAGTGTTAGTCAAACCACAGTTTACTTAAAGTAACAAATCATTCTTCGGATCCGCGGCATCCATTAAGAGCCAAGACGATCTCCAACTTTCAAAAAGACGGTACCAGAACAATTGGTTTCTGAGGTTTGTTTTTCAAACCTTCTTACATACCTGCACTGCGAATGATGCACAGTCTGAGCTATCACACCAATCCCAACCAAAAGGATGCCCCCTTTCTACCTACCTACCCCTCTACCTACTAAAACACCTCAGCCGTCCACACGCCTCTAACATGGGAAAAAGAATAATATAACAGAAGCTATACGTTCGTCACACTTTGCGATACTAAATTTTTGCTATCCCGTTGTAGGTATAGAGTAAAAGGTACGTAGTTTTTCATACACAAAGACAAAAGTTAATAGTTATTGTAATTTTTTCAATTTTCTTGTTTAGTTACAGCGTGGTGTTTCAGCACCCTTACATATCGCTCAGTTCGTTCAAGGCTGTCTGCAATGAATGCAAAGGGACGATGTTTTCCTCCTCATTTTAATAGATTTAGTACAGTCATACGTATTGACTTCCCAACTTTTCTTTTATAAATATATACAACTTTTATCGGTTTTCACTTAATTAAGACTTTGGTTGCTTTGCAGTTATCAATGCGGTAGCGATGAAGCCTTTATAAACATACATTTGAAATTTATTGTAGCGTTAGTAGTTCACCAAATATCATTAAAATTCTCCACAAAATCATTAGTGTTGAGTAAATAAACCGTGAATTTGTCGTAATAAATTTGTTAAAGCACATGTGAATTACATGAAAAGTCAATATTTGAAAGGAATTTCCAAATTTGATGAAAAACCACAGACGACGGATGAACAACGTATGTACCGAAGCTTTGCGACACATAGCTATTACATGGCAATAGTCAAGCTTAAGTCAAATCTGCTTATATTATAACTAAATGCATTTCGTTTGCATGGTAAACATAATTTTGCAAATAATTTTAAAATGTAATATAATCTTTGTTTACATATTTAATAATAATTAATCAAACCTTTTAAAGATAGAAAATATCTATTAGAATTGTCTGCTTATGGATTATAAACGTATATTTTAGATTTTTCGGCAATTTACATAGATAATTTGATGTGAAATTATAAATAATTAATAATATAATACATTATTTGATACATATGAGCCTTATTTATGGCTTCCTATTATTATCACATTTTATGTATTGTATTACTGCGATATCTTTATGATAACAGTTTTTCTGTTATTTTTATGTGATGCGCTGGCGCATGCTATAAGCTTTGAGAAAAAAGCATACAAGATGGCGGCTTCTCTCGTCAGTGCCTAGTCACTGACGTCACGGGTCGACGTGTCCTTGTCCCGGCGTCTAGCTGAGTCCTTATTAAATTGTAATTTTGAAAAAAAAAACGTGTTTTCTTCTGTGCGCGTCTAAATAGCATTTATGGCAAGTGAATCGTTCGTTACATTCTCGAGTTTTATACGAAAACGCAAACACAAATTGATGAATTCACAAACACAATCGTAAATTAAAAAATAAATAAAAATAATACTCACCAAATAAAACCAACCAAAAAAACACAAATGTCCAAAAACAAAATAAAAGTTCAACACCACACGAGTACACCACACTGCAGCAGTCTTTAAAATTGAATAAAAGATAATAGATCTCTTTTTTTATGTCATCGTCTGAAAGGTCTGGAATAGATAAAGCAAAATCACTGCCCGCCCGCAAAGTCAAAACAAAACGCCCGTAGATAATAATTATAAAAAGAATATTTTAATTTGAAATTCGTATTAGAATCCGGCTAGAGCATCGGCGCGCGCAGTTCTTTGTTATTCAAAAAATTGCGACGCACTGACTGTACTAATAAAGAGCCAGGAAGAACTATCGATGTAGACATTAAATACTTCTCAAAAATTACCAAAGAGCGTTTTGAAGCCAAAAAATCTAACCTAACCTAACCCTGTCGGGCGGGCGACTGGCGGGCGCGTAGGGGCCGCATTGCCAAATATTTTTTTTGCATCTCGGCCGAATTATGCACTTGTATGCGACTTACGTCCTCCCTTCATTGTAGTGGTGCGACATGTACGGATTGGGCATTTTTATGTCTTCTCCATGTGTGCGTCACACACACATAGAGCAAAGACGAAATTGTTATCAGTGTGTGCGGGTCGGCCCTTAGCAGAGTTTCTTCAAAATTTCTTCGTGTTATGTAAACATGGTGTATTTTTTGGATACTAAAATATTTAGGTGTAACCTGGTGGGGTCAATAGCCGAATTTTTCGGGAACTGTGACTAATTTCGGCAGAGGAATCGTTTTTAAGTCTGCAGCAGAAGCCCATGTTTGCACTGTTTCGAAGTGAAACACAACGTCACATTTAAAAAAAGAATTACTCTCACAGTACTGTTAACTTCCGTAATCGAGTTTTGTTAATTTGAATAAAAACTTGCAATTTCGATCGTATTTCGTTTGATTATAAATAATATATAAATTAGTTTTGCAAATATATGCTAATTCCTAGTTATGTCACTGTCATTACTTCGTCGTTTTTCATAATTACTTTAAGTACTTTTAAACTTGAAATAGCTAAACCTTAAATCAGGCTTAATAAAAAAAGGTTTTAAAGGGAAACTGGAGCAAAAAATTTGTAAAGGTCCCCCGGACATCAGAGACTTTAAAAATAGTTCACTCATAGGGCCACTATAATCGATTAAATGAAGGGTAAACCCATATTTCGATATAATTAAAAAAATTATACATACGCTGGCATATTTTAATTTTTGTGTTTTTATATCTTCTATAGTCATTGAGATTTTAATTGCTTTAGTAATTCAATGAGCAACAATGTCTATTACTTACGTAAGAGATATTTCCAGAACAATTTTTAAAAAATAAATTTTATTACGTAAAAGACAGTATATTTATTTGAAATTTAAAAAATAACAGCAGGTAAAACAAACAAACAGTTTTATGTAAAGTGTGAAATAGTTTTTATCCGATTTCAACTAAAATAAAACCATTCAAATAAAAAGGACATAAAAATGTTTGTAAAATGCAGACATATCCTGGACATTTGCCGATGTCTCGTGCATTAGAACGTTGGCTGTGGGTTGTCGCCCGATCGCCCTTGTTAGAAAGAGGACGATTGCATATAGCTAAAAATGAACATAGATTATTAATACAGATACGACATAGCTTACGTGTTACAGAGGGGAAAAAAAATATTTAAAAGATAAAATGAAATCGTTAATAAAATTCCATTAGAAGAGTGACTTTGTATATTATATACATACAACTAATTGACTAAAGAACCCATTGGCTATACAGGTATCGTAAGAGTAATAACCGACAAGAAACTAAGAGGCACAGAACCCGTACAAGTAAGTACACATGGTTTATTACATCAGGGAAATTTCCGGGTTTTCAATACCAGTCATTTACAGTACATTAAATGTTTTGCGTTAATTTTAGTAAATAAAGTTCTAACGTTGAAATTAATCGATATTTATTAACTCTTTGCCGTCACAGGACACGCACACATGTACAAATTGCGCGCGCGCAGGTTCGTAGACACCTTTTGTTTTGGGACATCTGTGATTAGGGATTGGCATTTTTAGGGTTTCAACGACTTGGGTATTGTTTAGCATAGTTTTAGGACCTGCTTTGTGTTAAAGTGATTTCATTTAGTACAAAATATCTCGGCTATATTTAGTATGTTTATATTATCAAGATAAAAAGATAAAAAAATGCTCATTTTAAGATAGTACGAGTTACTGTATAGAACGCACAGTATGAAAATTTCTTCATCAAACAAACTGATTCATAAATAAAGGATACAACACAATATCAAACGCAGTTTTCTTTCTTGTTCTTAAAATTTTAGGTTTTGACAGAAAGAGACAATATATTACTTTAGTTAATAATGTTTTAGAATATAATAATAAGAAAGAACAATGTGACTGATAAAGTTTTTATAACTCACATTTCTGAACCAACAAGATTTTAAACCATGAATAGGTTTTTCTTTAAGAAAACTTAAGGAAAACTTGTCCAAATATAAACACGTGTCACGGTTCAATCACACCTCGGTCAATCACTGAACTACCATGTGTATTGGGTTATTGTCAAAGATGTTAATATACTGGAATATACGTTCTAAATATATATTCCATATACAGGCACTATTGTCATTCACAGACGCAAACTTCCCGAAAAAAAAGTTTTTTTTTTATATAAACAACACTTATTAAAAGTATATATATTGTTATACACAAGATGTCTTGCGCATACGTCTCTCAAAAAGTCAAAGGAATTCTAACAGATTAAAACACACGCGCAAAATCTAGCAATGACTCGTACGACCTTGCACATGCAATGTCAGCCCAATGACAACTAGCCAAATCTAACGACCTTTCCGACCTTGGTCTAGACTCTAGGCGGACAGACACACAAAAACATTACGCTATAACTATAACTGTTGTAGATGTGTGCATTTATAGAGCGCGTAGAAACTGCTGATACTACTGAAATACTCTGCATATATCACTGTCTACTAAGGTAGACTTATTATCGTTAGAATAGCAGTAGGATTTAAAGGACAGTCCAAAATAAAGCCGTTACACTGATCTGTTAATGTTAAATCAAATGAGTTTTGTACTTACGAATACAACTTTTCGTCGAGAATCTTACACCTAGAAGTTACGAGACGTTCTTATCACATGCAAAAATGTATTAATTGCAACTAATAACACTTTAAAGTATTGTTAATAAACAATTCAAATTGGACATGCCAATTATATCGCTCTATAATTCAAAGTATGCATATCATGTTTAGGTATAGGAATTATTCGTAGAAGTCCAAGTGGACAAGCTTTTTCAAATTCTTAAACTTAAATATGCGATAAAACATAATTCCTTTAATTTTAGGTCGTTAAAATCCCACATTTTTCAGAGTTTTCTTCCTATTTTTGCACTTACTATGACGTCAGTCAGCACGTCCATAAAAGAGAAGACAAAATCACGAAAATCTTTATCATACATGAACACTAAACGTTAAAATTAAATATATGTATCCCATTATTAAGTAATCTCCGGTAAAAGGGGAACTTGACACCCGCTAATGCTTTAATCTATCATGTGTTAGTTGATGCAATTTTTATTTAATATAAAACTTTTAATGTCATGTTACAGAACTATTTAAGAATACGTTCACGTTAATCTAAATAAATCTGACTGAAATACAGTACAAAATCTTCACGAAATGATCTACAATTAAATTCTTATAGTAATGTAAAAAGTGTATCATTGTTGCTTGGTAATGATAAAGGCGGTGTGTGGCACAAACCTTTTATTATATATTTGCTATCTTTAAATGCGTTTCTTTTTATTCGATCAAAACCTTCTGCGCTAAGGTGGCACTAAATGTAGTTAGTCTAAGTTAGTTTTACTAACCTACACCAACGACACGATTTCTGACCTTGACTGATCGCCTCACCTTGGTCCGGTCGCTCTACCCACATCTATTATGCATGACGCATTCTATTTGAAAAGCAATTGACTCGTAGCGGTTCTAAATTATAATTTTTAATTTAAGAATATATATGACAAGACTACTGTCTACTGATAGTTACGGAACTTTAATCGTTTGAATTTTAACAATTTTAATTTTTACTTTTATTATGTATACTTACTTAGTAGTAAATAGTTTTCGTCATTTTTAATGTTAATTTTAATGTTCAATGTTCCCTAGACCGTGTTATTTTTCAAATTGTTTTAATTATAATATAAATACGACAAAATTGAGGTTAAAAAGTGACGCATTGATTGTTAATGCATTGAAGTCAAGGAATCACTTGAAAAATATATAAAGATATGTAAGCTTTTTAAAATATAAACCTAATATATAGGAAATTCTGGATCTTTTGTTGAAAATATTATATTTTTTTATAAAAAGAAACTATAATGCAAAATCTTAAAACTAATGTGATAAGTATACAAAAAGTTAACTCACAGTCTATTAAGTATTTAATATTGTCCCTTACCTCAATATTACAACTTATACTTACTGGGATAAAGTAGTTTCCACTATTTTATCACGAACCTTACATCATTACTCAAAAGATCATTACCCTTCCTTACTTTAAATAAGCCATAGCTTTATCCAAAATGATATAAGTGGAATCTATACTAATGTAAACCTATATATATTAAATTACATGTAATATTTGAGCGTCTATTCCGAGAAGGATGTATTAATTGTATCTAAATGACCGTCGTAACACAACCTTCAGCACTATGTCGTTGACTCGAGCATAGACCACTGGCATACAAAACACTTACATAAAAACGATTTATTCTTTAATGTTTCTTGTGCAGGTCTGATGATTGGGAACACACCAAAGATGTTGTTTCAATTCAAAAATATCTGAGTATGAACCGTATTCCCATTAAGTAGTCCTTCCAAAATCCTAAATCTGTCTCCGCAGCGAAATCGAGCGTAAACCATCCAACATATGGATTCCAAACATAAGTGGTTTGGAAATTGCAAAGACACCTTCCCCTAAGTCGCTTTATGTTCTCGGGTTCATCACTTACAAGATACCTTGCCAGTTCTATTACCATTAACCATGAATATTGAAGTATTATGACAATGTAGTCCTATGGTGTGAGTAAGTAGTTTCTGTAAGCTATTTCCGTTGGCCTAGTGCCTAGTCATGACCTACCGCACTAGAGTCTAGGGTGACCGAAACGACCTCTACAGTTCATTCACTCATGACATCACTCACTCCATACGCTAGAATTCGTATTTCGAACTATTTCGAACGACACGAATATTTCACGTCCACAAGCATTGGCATGAAAAATATTTGTTTGATGTGGGTTTGCATACGTTGTTAATTTTTTTTATGAATATTATCACTTCTATAATAGAATAATAATCCGCGTTTTAATTTATATTTCTCTATGAATAGACAATTCGATTTTTAATACAGGAACATACACCAAAGTTTTATTTTTTTGTAGATTGTTTAAGGTACATTTGTATTGTGTGTACGTTTTGATATATAAATATTATACTTATGATTTTATCCAAATATACTTAAAGTATGTTACATATAATAATAAATTGTATACTTTAAAGCCAAGCATTATAACCACCCTCCAACATATTGAACATTTAAACACAGTGTTTTGTGTCATCGTTATTCGACTTTTCATATAATTTTAATTTAAAATAACGAAAGACCTTGATACATCTATAAAAAGATAGAGTCAAACTCCTTGGTTTTTTTTGTCATGTTTGCAAGTGTCAATAACCTCGAAGGTCAAATCGGTCGCAATAGATGTTTCAGTGAGACATCCGGTGTGACATTGAAACAAATTAATATGCTAGACAATAATAATGTTAGAGATATGTTGCGTTTATAAATACCCACACAAAAAAAAACATGTTGCAAATATAACGCTTGTAAGCATATTAAGCACTTGATTGGTACTACGTCTAACATTACTATAAAATATGTAACGCTAGATCGCTTTAAGGGCTGAGTATTGTTTATCTCAATTAGTCGAAATTATTAACAGAGTAAAATAAAAACTTTTGGTGTCGGTTACCTCTATAGTTAGGTTATGTGCTTAAAACCCGGCTTATACGTGTTTAATTTATCACACAAAAAAGAAGTCTTAAACCCAAGCTTACGTGTTACGGGCATACCGGGCTAATTATTTATACATTTTACCAAAATAGATATAGTGATCATAAATGATTTGTGAGATGCAATTTGTAATATAGTTTAACTGATTTTAGCTAATTCGAATTTCTGGTAATTATGACTAAGTGTTTTAATGTTTAAAAATTTGTTATTTTTAACTAATAAATTTCATGTAAAAATTTTCGATCATGTATTAATAATTAATTGTCTACGTGACATTGTATTTAATAATTTTAGTAATAATGTTCTTGGCGAAGGTTATATTATAATTGCTAAGGTGAATAAACTATAAAATTAAAACCTTACAAAAAATTAACGCTACCACAAGCCGTGTATAAGGTTTGAATAGTTAATTTTGTTTTTCAAAACAAAAATAATTAAAACGCCGTAATCTAATTCGTAAGGCAAAAATATATAATTCTCGCATTTTAAAATTACCATAAAAATATATTTATATATTGTTTTATATTTAAATGAAACATAAAACATTTAATATCTTTATGTTGACAACTAATAAGTATAATAACTTAAATAAAGCATATTAAATCATTTAAAATCAAACACTAAAATTGATTTTTAATTCATGTAAAATATTTATAGCTATTAAAATACTAATCGATCTTTATCGCATCTCAAGCGATCAAAAACCAGTGTTCATAAGCAAGTGGTTCTTCCATATATAACTAAAGTAAACTATATTGGCTTAACAAGTAACTGATACAAATTTGATAAAGGTTGCTAACGAAAAAAGAGATACAACTGTATTTTTAGTCAAATTTACTTTGTCAGACATAGAAAGTTGATCAATTATTATAAGTGCCATGCGTTGAAATGCCTAATCATTAGTTTCCATACCATATAATTAATAAGCAACCAACGTTTACCCTCAAGCCGCACCAGGTCTACAGTCCACCTTTCTAAGGTCGTCCCACCCTTTGATGGTTGGTACTTATTCTTCATTCTAGATTCACTCGCCACAGCAATTGAAATGTGTTCATATTTCACAAAATTTAATTCGAATGTATATTGCGCCAATAAACGACGATGCAGTGATCGTTTAGAGGAATTACAATTAGACCTTTCATTTTGTATTTAAAACGAACGCCAACTGTAGATAACAAGTGTTTAGAAACAAAAGTCAAGGCTAAGACCGAGGCGTGGGCTAGGTCAGGTTCGTAGCCTAGATATGGTGCGTTACACTGTTGACATTGTATTTTTTGTATCGTTAGGCTACATTATTATTATAATAGTCACTTATAATTTATTCTCATAAAATACTAGCAAATAGATTTTATTACTTTAAATATGGCTATATAATTTTTTGATTATGTATCATTAGAAATTGGACTTGGATTAGGTAGTAAATTAGCATTTTAGGGTTTATTAAATCAAAAATATTAAAACTGTATTATTGTATTTGCATGATATCTCACAAGTATCTTCAACGCATTGAACGTTCAAAATAAATAGACTAAATTGCGATCCTACTACTCCTATATATTAAAATTATTGAATTTTAACTAAAATTTAAAGATATATGATCGTCATTACAAGCTTTAAACAACACGCAGTCATTGACCTGAGTTTAGGTAGACGTAGAATGTTTATACATATTTTCATGTATTATATATTTTTTAAATCGACACTGTATATATACTGTATATAACCCAACCTTATTAATGATTTAATTAAATCGTAAATTTTAGAAAAAAGTACTAAAAAGACTTTATGTAGTCGTTTTCAGGAACACGTATGAAATAACAATAGGTTCGATGCCAGTCGAAACCTATTACCTAGTCGTAATATGCAATGTTACATTGAATTTAAAACAATAATGGCGCTACACAAAAGATTAAACTCAATATATTTGTCGAAGCGAAAAAGATAAATTTTCCATTACATCTGAATATCTTAGAAAAGGTAATGGCCGACCGGCCGTGAACCGCATTCACACAATTCCTATAGAATATAGATCTTTGTTTTATTACCTAACCACGTCATGTGGTTATTTTTGACTGCTATAAACTTAAATTAATCAATAAGTTTTTTCTATTGTATGAAATGAAAAACAGAAATCTGAAGTTAAAATTAAAGCTTGTGACGGCATAGCTACTTTTTACCTTATTTAAAATGAGAGATGCTTTAATTGTAAGCCTTTCAAACCTTAACTAAAATGAGTGTAGGACGTGTAATAAATGTATTATAAAAAAAAGGTTCTATTTGCTAATATTCTTTGCAACACGATTTCATAAAATGATTGAAACAACAGCTCATATTACGTGCACCTTAAAAACGCTACATCTAGCACTCAACACGTACATGATACATAGAGAAACAACAATGCTAAATATAAATATTGTTCTAGCGTTTGCCTGCCTCAAGGAATCTTCTATTGCGTCCGCGATGACCTTTAGGTCATTCACATTATTTTGGCTACATATAGAACCAGTGACCAGTTTTTGCTACAAAACGTGGGCATGATGATCGTTTGGACTGTTTCGCGTCAAAACGCTTAAAAAACGAATACTTTTATAAGTTATAGTTTAGGTATTCTGGATTTATTAAAAATCTTATAGAAAATCATTTATTTTTCTCTCAGCGTTCAAGGTCAATTGTAAAGTTAGTTAAATTTACTAATATTTTGATAGAAATCGAACACACGAGCTTCTAGACGATGGTAGAGATTACAAATGTCAGTCACTGCTCACGAAGTCAAGGCCGAAACGTGCCTGATGCATATCAGTTATATGTTGACAGTAAATTGTAGTAGCTTTGTAAAGGAATTACTACATCGCAAACCTGTCATATTATATCATGAATATATATCAGACCAAAATGATACTGATACCAAACAATTATGCAGATTTCAAGTGATAAAATCGGTTCAATCTAGTTCCTATGTATCGAATTTTGTATACAACTCAACATATTACTTAGATATATCGTAATAAACATGTTCTGTTGAAGTTGACTTAAAATGGTAACAAATATAAATTCCCAAATTGATTGAAAGAAACTAAACTCCGCCATGACAGTATTAACCTCGCATTAACTCAGCGTCCACTCACGTACATCTACTAACACGTTGAAGTGATCGTAAACAGAATGACAAAAATGTAATCGAAGAAAAACATCTTACATATCGATAGACGTATTAAACTACGCAGCAGATTCAAACTGCAAGTAGCGAACGGGGTCATTGCTCTGGCGAGCGTCACCCCCAAAATACTGTGAATACTAAATACTGCATCTAGATACATCGCGTTGCCTGTGGGCTGGATCAACCGCATCTCAACGCTGGTTACACTGCGAGGCGTGTTATATGAAACGTATGTTGATCTCCGATTTTATATATATTTTGTAGATACGCATTTATAGAGGCCCCTCCTCTATAAAGCTAAAGAATGGGATCCTTATAGTTTTATGTCAAGGATTTTTTGGTATTATATTAATTATTTGATGATTATTTATTATATTCTTATTCTATTATTACAGTGGTTTTACCAACATATAGACAACAATAAATTATATAAAATATAATAAATTTCAACAACAAAAAATGATTGATTGCTAAACCGAAACATTGGTTGTAACAGGATAACATACGATCTTCCTGAATTCTATAAGTGCAAGATAAATCCATCCTTTCCTCATTGGTGGTACCGTCTGATTTAATTTTTCAAAAGCCTCTGTGAGTTTCAAAGCGTCCCTTTAATCTATTATCAACGATCTCAATGATTTTTAAAATAACATTAAGTAAAGAAAAGAGAGTACCGCTCCCTTGAAGGCTGACAGCTCACTTGTAAGCCTCCAGTTGGAGGTGTCCATGCGCGGTTAGCACTTCATTCAAAGTGACCTGCCTGATTTGCCTCCTGTTACATAAAAAAACATCATAAATAAGTTTTAACGTGTTGCAAAAATTCATAGATTTCAGACGTTATCACTTAGTGTGGCCAAAGTTTTAAAGTTTTAAGCTTCTTTTTTTAAATTAAAATAACAAACATTTGTAATAAGTTGTCCAGCAGTGTAGTGCATTGTACTGAGCATTTGCCAAATATTTTTTTCTAAATATGTAACGTGGTCGTTGCCCCGGCCGCCATTATCGGCCGGACGGTAGACCGCCGCGGCGCCCGCGCATCGTGCATTTGTCATATTTAATTTTAATGACTCTTTCGTTCTATAATTTTTTACTCACTGTATACAAATTAATTGAGATCGCGAATTCCTTAAATTTCAACCTTTAGATACCGATAAATTTGATGTGCCAAAGGAGTCTATATTAAGGAGACAAAAGTCTATACGGTTTGTCCTATATTTAAATGACAAATGGTCCTATTTTAAGACACATTGGTAAGACAAAATTCATTTTATTTTAATAAAAAGCCAGTACGTTTACTTATTGTAGGTACTTTATTTCACAACTGTACACAATTTAAACAAAATTTACAAAGAAAACAAACCTTAAAATTATTCCATATTCTATAGATATTGTAGTTATTAATATAATAAATATTGTTTACATTTGAAACAATGTTTTAAGTTAACTCGTTATCGTTAGGGGAAAATTACTTTAAATGTTAAGATGCATTTTTTGAATGGATCAGAAAAATAATTACGAAAATATGCAAATTTAAGGCCAATGGTAATTTTGATGCAACACTAAAATATATTTAACTTATAGACGAACGATTATTTTTGAAAAATTACCTTTAAAAAAAGAGCGTTCCTCTTTAACTTATATGAGAACAATTATTTTTGCATCATTCTAAGCTATGCTATCGTTCCTCTTCCTTAAAGGCCGGCAACTCACTTGTAAGCCTCCTGGCGTTCCAGGTGTCCATGGACGGCGGTTGGCACATCACTCGAAGTGACCCGCCTGCTCCTTTGCCTCCTCTAACATAAAAAAATATCAATTTTATATATTTATGTATGCCAATACAGATGCACTCAAATTTAATCCCATATGACCTTCACCTTAAGAAGCATATCTTCAATCACCCCATGACATAGTGAATTTTGGGTCAACTATTGACCCTCTCACCCTCCTTGACCCGAGCTCACCCCGTCTCGACACGCCGAAGAATGCAACCCCTACATTTATTGATCTTAGAATGTAACTGTAGTGTATGTTGACGTCTGTCATTCAGTTTGGAATTTAAGTTCTGATTAATTGAATTTGTGAGTAAGCTAATACAAATAGCATTTACGTAAATCTGTAAAAAAAATAGCGTATTCAGCATGTACATATATATATATATATATATATATATATATATATAGCATATAGATTAAAGGACTATTTAAACGATAAAAATCGCAATTTACTGTGATAAGGATGTTTGCGAAGCAGTGATCGCGTGAGTTTGTTGTATCTTCTCAGACCGGTCTTTTCTTTTTTTCTTCTTTTGAGGGGTTGGTGCAATGTACTCGGATGCCACGCGTTGATGGTAAATCATGAACATCCATGGTTTTAGTTAAGTACTGCTTGCCCTGCGCGCCTGTTGTGCTTAAGATAGGCCTGTTTTGAACCCTCATAGCCTTAGCTGTAAGAAGAATGTTGCATCCTGAAAGGCTGACTTTGATAAATCATATCTAATTGGTCTATAATTGGTCTAATTGGGATATTTAATATGTGTAAAGAACGAAAAAAAGTTCCGAAACCTACACGCTTCATACATTAATTTCATTTTGAATAGCGTGATTTTTAACAAGTTGAATGTTTTGTCTCCATAATAAAAACCCGTTTAATTCAAATTTTTACGAAGCCAGACATTTGTAAATAAAGATACAAAATAATAAACACAGTTTCGCTAAAACATAGCTAAAATTGTTGTTCTACATAATAGTGTCTGTCTGTCTTTATGTTAACTCGTATTGTGATGTAGATTTCAGTTCGCTAACAAAGCCTTGTTTTGTGCAAGTTACAATTACTACCGACGTTTCAAGAGATCATTTTTACTCGGAAAACAACAATTTCGGGCCGCATTTGAATTTGAAAATAGACTCTGTGGTTAGTTGGTCACTGGCCCGTAATGATTTCAAATATTGCGTAATGAAAAGCATTTTGACAATAAGAAAATGTCTCTAAAGTTTCTCTAAGTATCACATTATGTAATCCCATCTACATGTTATAATAACGGGTGTGTTAGTGGCTTTTTTGAATAATTTAAATCGTCGCTAGGCAACGCCACAAATAATAGCTTAAATCACTGATTACCACAAAGCCTCTAAAGCCACGTTCAAACCCTAGTGCCACTCTAAAACATTCGTCAACACACATTGAAATATTACGTAACACACACAACTGTGAACAATAGCAAAACTTGTCCATACAATTCCCATGCCATAGGCTGCCCTTGAAATTCACTATCAGTAGACATATGAGGGAGACGCGAATAGATTTGTAGGGGTTGGAGAGGGATGCAAGAATAACATAAGAAAAGCAAGGTCGCCGGGCAGTGGGTCAGCGCGTCTAGGCGACGTCTACTGCGCACACTATCAAAGAAATACTGTCAACAGATAAATATAAAAGTGTTATTTCCCCAATTTCATTAAGACATCAAATTACTATTTCAGCATTACATAGAATTCGGGCACAATTATCATATTATCTGTACAATTTTACAGTAGAGGTTTGCATTGCTTACAAATTTGACGATATTTGTTCATCAATTTAAAAGCATGCAGACGAAACTTATTTTAACTACGACAATTCTACTTCAATAATAGAAATCAATATCTTTGTTTACAATAAATACTATATAGTAATGGAAACATCGTCTGATAACCTATTCTAAACAGGATAAATATTGTCTAAACATTATTTTGCAAACGTTATTTGCTAACCGTACTACTAACTATCACATGTGTTACACACACACGCACGTTGAACTAGCTCTCGGAACGCAGGCTCTTTCAAATGCTTGAATGATTTATGGAAGCGGAAAATATATTTTGCTATTCGCAATTTTCATTTCTTTATCGTTATACATATTATATTCTTATCTCTTTATAATAAGAACAATACTATTAACAATTAGAAAAATTACACAGTAAACTTAATATGAAACCGCCCGATAAAACGTAAAGTATCTTAATTTACATTAACAATTGCATGTTGTAAATGGTATATCTTAAAAGAGAGAAACTATACTCTTTTTACTTTCCAAGTAAGTTCTCCCGATATTCACAGGTATTTTGGTTCAGTTAATTAAAAGGTGGGCATAATTAAATACAAGTACTGTCTAATAAGGGGTCTTCCCGTGAAAAAGACGAGAGCCGCCTCTTATTATAAATAAAAACATCCGAATAAAGATAAACTGAAAGAATAATGTATTATAGTGTATATTGTAATATACAATAATAAAACTTAGTTATTCAAAATAAATAAAACAATATAATAAAATAATATAATAAAACAGTATAGTCTTGAACTATCTACTGTTACCATTATCTATTTGTCTATTATTTTAATAATGTCAATATTATAATATGGTTTGTTAATTCATTTCGTAAAGCAGGAAACATGGCGCTGTAAGGCATTTGGGAGTTATTACAATTTCTTTTTAACTCCATTAATAAGTGTCACTTTATTATAAAATCGGTCTAACTCAGAGAGTAACGACCTCAAGGTCCTACAGAATGTAGAAGGTAGTCACTACAGTAGAATAACCGAACGCAATAAGAATTAATTAGTAACAATATTCAGATGGGCTCGCCGGGCGACGTATACTAAATAAACTAATAATTTGTAGTAAACCTATTTGAAAAAACCCTTTTCTGTATGGAGCTATTTCTATATATCCAGATGTCTATACTAAGTCTACTCCTTTTACGGAAACTCCTTCACAGTGTCCGCTATAAAGCTTTGGAACTCACTTCCCGATCCTATTCGATCAGCCTCGTCACTATCATCTTTCAAATCACTACTTCGTAAGCATTTCTTGTCTTCAATATAATTATTTACAATTCTAGATATAAATTAGCCTATTTTTCGGTTTTTCTTATTTTAATGTATGTTGTGTTCTGTTTATGTATTATTATTATTATTATTTTTTTTGTATACTTCGCACCTTTTGCACCCGTCTTATTATATCTTAAGTATTCTTTTATCGTGTGGGTTGTCTGGAAGAGATCGCTTATTAGCGATAAGGCCGCCCGTTGCTCTTATATGTTCTAACATCTTTTAATGTCATTTGCTTCTAGTGTTTAAGTGCGATAAAGTGTTAAATAAATAAGTGGGTTAATCCAGAGATCTATACTAAGTATGTTGTAAACCAAAGTGCAAACAAAAATTAATTTGTCTTCATATTTGTCATAATATGATATTATCTTTCCTTTAAGATACCAATAAAAAAAAGGTTTAATATGTTTGCAGGTTGCAGAAATACCCGATAATATAAATTTAAAATTAAAGCAGAATAATTTAGAATATGGACACCTATCATATAATATATGTTAACTTCAGGTTTTTTAATATATTCTGGAATTATTGCTTTGTTATAACTATGGAGTTCAATAAAAAACAAAATGATAATAAACACATACTTCATACATTTTACAGGCTTATATTTTATTATGTCGTTTCATACTTAATCAGCATAATTTATTTATATATTTCGCATTGATGTACTCCTGTATGTTTATAGGTATCTATTTATAATATACCACCCCCGATCCCCTAATGGAGTATGGGACAAACATATACCCTTCACTAGCCTGGCACATTAGGCACTACTTTACGTACAAAATTGAAAGATTCAATGCGGAAAATATAAAAAAATTATATATTCAATTATAATTTTTCACTTAGGAAGTGTTAACTGGTATCTACGAAACGGTTCAGAGTTCAGAGACGCTTATCCACTAGGCTAGGATCGTGTATACAAAACATTCACGATAAGTATTATGTGATCTTAAACATAAAATCGATTGAGTTGTTAAAAGATGTCAACAATAAAAGTATAATTATCTTATTAATCTCCAATAAACTCAATCAGTGCAATCGTAACGATAATAAAATATCTGAATCGGAGACATGTTGTAATTTAAAAAAAGTAATGATGCCCCATTTCGCGGCACAGCGCAAAAATTAAACCTGCATTGAGCCAGTTAAATTATTTTTTCCCCACGTCTGTGTGCCGAAAAAGGAGTAAAAAAACACGGCAACACACGAATCCATCAACGCACACGTGAACAATGCAAGCGCGAGTGCATTTACACGCACACACCAAAAAAAATGTTCACACTTAAATGAAAATTTGGTGTTCCTATAATCAAAAATTATGTCCGCGTGTGCGTGACATTCTCACGCATGCATAATGTTAACATGCTAGTCGACGGACCGTTGCATTAATTATTTTGGACCTTAACATCTTGTTATTAAGATCGAAATTGCAGTGTAGTTCATTAATTATTGGTTTGCATTAGTGCTTATGTGTGAGGCAATGCGATTCGTTCGTTTTGTTCCTTTTTTAAATTTCACCATTTAGTTCAATCTATTTATTGGTTGTGCGCGTGTGTGCGTTGCGGTTGCGTGTTCACGTGTGTGCGTTCGTGTGAGTGCGAAAGTGCGTAGAAAAATTGGTCGCTATAATTACATGATATATTAATATCATTGTCTATGCTGCTCCGATCCACGACCGATTCGCCATTGAACGAACGATGAATATTCATTTCGTTCAACTGGAACAAAAACTCTCATGCAAAGTAGGAAAACGCGTCTTTATATTATAAAGAGCCTTACAGATTTCCAAAGCCAAATTGACAATTAGCGAACTTTAGATTCGGTCTAAAGTTAAAGGCCGACCACGCACTTACGAGCACTTACCAGCCACGTGAGTGTCTATGAGCGGTAACTTTACCATTATGGTATAAAAATTCTATAAAAAAAATACAATAATGTATAGAAAATGTTTTAAACGTATAACGGTATCTATGTATGTAGACCGTGAACATCTAATATTAATTAATTGTTTAATTCGACAACAGTTAGCACTTACATTTTATTACCTAACTGGTTTCACAACTGCAATACTTACAATATTCAGTAAACGGGTTTTTACTACAGGCATTTATCTAAACCTCGACAAATATTCAAATTAACGCATTAGAACCTCACACATATATTAAAACACCCAAATAAAAAGGCAATGATACTTGAAACTCATTTTCCCATGACCCAAGTCCCCAAAGAGAATAAAAGCCAAGGATTCTAGCAACAAGGTTACAGCACACTGATATTAAGACGATGATGATCATTTATATTGCATTTTTTATCATAAGAAGTTTCAATTATGTCGAGAAATAGGTTTTTGGTCGATCGCTGTTAGTTTTGAGTTTCGGGTCTAGCATAAATCGACTTTAAAAAGTATTCGGGTCACACCTGAGTCTAATCTGGCCTTAATGAACCGTTTGAATTAATGAATTCATTCAATTCTGAAATATTTTATGCCTATAAAATTTAACAAATTAATAACAAACACTGAAAGAGGATTGTGATAAAAATAGAGTCCCAGTCTATTAACATTTACTCCTGAATGACCTCTCCTCTTAATTCCTAGTGGTCTTCTTCACCCAGTGTCTTGAATCAAGCCAAACCAGCTCTGCTATCCTCGTCGGTGACCATCCGACGGTTTAAGCTATTTTTACTTTTATACATAAATATGTATAAAAGGAAAATTCCTTTGATAGTTCAGTTTATCTGGGCGGCGTGTTATCAGATCGTTGGCAGCTCGCAGTCTTGTCTGACCCCCTATATTATTAAAAAAAACTAACGCTAAAGCTTCGATAATTGGTATATGACATACGAAGACAAAAAAGGAATACTTAATAATATTATTTTTTTACATTATGAAATAAAACGTATGCTAAATGATCACAATGGTTTTATTTTTAAAAGCCCACCTGGTCCTAAATTATTATGCTTGTAATTACGTATTATATTCTTTGTTAAAAACAAATATAAGTCTACAATATTTACGCGAGACGTCATAAAGTATATAAAACATGAATAAATGGGGCATTACAGAAAGTTGTACACGATTTGAGGATCGCCTAAGTGTCTGCATTATGCATATTTGTGTGTGATCTGTGTATGTGTGTGTGCCCGGTGAAATGCAACTTGTTCTAAGGAGTAGACGCAGGGACGAATAACATTTTTGGGCGTCGTAAAATAGATTTTTATATTATTTCCATTATTAACAAATTTAAAATAAAATGTATAAACGAACTGTACTGTAATGTGCTTACTAGACAAATTAAAATGAAGAGATGTTTTACCGAGTCTAAATAGTATCGAGAGATGAAATGGAAACCTGGACACATAATTAGAATGATTATTATTTTACAATTAACAACGTGCTTATATATTTTTTTCTAATTACGACTTAGACGGCTATTCTGGTATGCTATCAAATACTAATAAAGTCTATTTTCCATAATAAATACATTTCAATATATCATATTCAAATTTTTGGATATAATTAAAAAAAATAACCTCTTAAACTAATATGAAAATTCGGAAAACGCGCCAAAACGTGCTTAATCGCTGGCATAGAGTAATGTTACCGTGTAACAGGTCCGGCGCCATTTTGAAAAAAGTTTTTAGTGCTTTCGAATTTCGGCTACCTAGGCCGATGACCTCAGTTGCTTGGTTTCATGGAAACGACCGTGGAACTTTAGGGTTAGGGCTTCTAATCCCATGCACGGAATCAAGGACACGACAGCTGGCAAAACGCGTAGTTCTACCCCTTTCTAAGAATTGTTGGTCGTACTACATAGCTAAGCGGAAGTAATTAATTAAATTTAGAATCTATAGGCCGTTTATTGGAAAGACGCAATTTAATCCGGACGGTCCGGTCCGCCGTGGCCAACGCTGCCGAAATTGATAAAATATTCGTTTTAAAAATCATTCATTTGAAAACAGACACATTATTTTTGTTAGTTACTCGTATTACACAGAATTATAACTATTACGAGACGTAGATTTGCAGTACGTGCTACGGCTATACGTCTGTGTCGAAAAGCATTTCAAAGCTCTGTTATTTGTAGTAGCATCACCCCTTATTTATTTCACTTTAGAGAGCATTCTCAACGTATTTTCAAGCAATAATAATTAAATTTATTGTTATGTAAACATTTGTTTAGAGATTACTTGATAGTAATTAGGAAACCAAATAAAATTATTCAAATAAATATTTGATACAATCGTAGTCATGTATAACGAAATACCATTTACCGTTATTTTAATGTATTATTTAATGAAATTCGGCCATTTATTGCGGCGAACTAAAACTTTCTTGTGTCCGTGATATTGTTATATGTTAGATCCAATCAGTTAACCTTATTGGTATATATGGCGTAGCTTTGTCATAAAGCGCGAAGACGTGAGATTTAAACAACCATTAACATTTGACTTGAAAAATGAAATCATTCATTTCAACTTTTAACACCAGTTGTTTATTGGTACATAGAACAATTTTAAGCGCTAGCTCACGCTAGGGAAAACCTGCCTTGGGTGGCTAGTTTATAATAGTCTTGTCTAAAATCTATTACTATGTAGTTTTGTATTTCCAGCGTTACTTTTTTATTTATATGTAATAAAAATTAAGGTCACATGGGGATGGGCCCCAAGGTAACCAATTTGTTACTTAAACCTTTAGTCCTTCCACATAATATAAACATAATCGAATTAGCGACCTTTCGCCCGTATTTGTTTGGTAGCGGTCAGACCCCCTCCGCCCCCACACACCACTTTTCTGCCTAAAAATTTATTTCTATTGTATTTAATATACACTAAAATTATTTTTTAAAACAACTGATTATGAAGCGCTTAATCTGCTGGATGGATTTGGATCATTCATAATCCTATATTCGTAGTTATTAAAGTGTTTATACTGGAAAGGATTTGTTAACATTAAACCATTAAATTTGTCTATATTGTTTATTACAATATAAGAAACAAGCCTGCAGAGTTCTTAGACACGCAAGAAACCCAGTCAATCAACGTACGATTGCAATGCAACTCGTATGCATTGCCGTAAAGATGGAGTACGCTCTTTAATTTTTGGTGGGTACATTTATTATCGTTTTGACTGTGAGTTATACATTACATAGGTCACTAGCTTCCACACTTGGAATCCCTGTGTCTCACCTAAACATGTATAATAAAAGCTTACTTATATTCATATGTCAGATAATGGATTATTCTAAATAACGCAACCACTGGTCAATTGTAACTAAGTGTTCTGTGACTAAAAAAAATAACTCAATCTGTAAATATAGAACGGAAAACAGGCCATGAAATATGATCATTGAATAGTAAGTTTTCTCGTATGTAGGGAAAACGGTAAAAAACATTATTGGTGCTTGTAACGATGCCTCAGGGCGACATATCTCTTAACATATCGCTGCGCATGACCCGTGGTACAAGGCATAAGATTTACGAATGAAAAATACAGGTCATCATATTTATCGCACTTGCTCATTTTCCGTTAAAAGAAACATGAAAAACATCTATTATAAAGTATTTCGTACAATTGCAAGAAAAGCTAAGATTTTAATACGTTTGGTAACTGGTAAAATGTTAGTTTGAAATTATAAGTGACATGTGGTTTCTCAAACTTATTACGAATAGTTTCATCGCACCCTTGACAATTCAAAGCTCCCTTCGTGCGTTCAAACTATACGTGCTAAGCTATAAAATATTGTATCCCGGTAAAACACTTGTAATATTGCCTTGATATTATTTTTTATTATTAATTCAATCCTTTACATCTTGTATATTCGACCACAAGCATACCGCTATACCCCTATCTAAAATCGCTTTAGAAATAAAACGCGTGGCCCCGCTAGGAATTAGAGGGATTTTAGGGAACTAATAAATCGGGAAATAATTACGGCCGCCAACCCACGCACACATACCTGAACGTACTGAATTTCTCTTTTATAAATTACACAAGGATATCTCATATAATTTTAGAGAGTGTGGACAAATATACGCACTACCAACAGTAACAAATTTGCCACAAAAAGCTTGTAAAAAATATTCGGATGCTACTGTAGGCATATCTGTCCGGTAGGATTTATAGAAAATCGAATATTAGTTTTGTTCCTATAGATATTTGTTATCACGAGAAGGACAAGTATGAACAGTAATTAACTATTTTTAACTACGTACATTTTCGGATAAATGTTTATCTTAGAGTAAAATTGAGTTTTACCGAATTGAATTTGAACAATACAAAATTTAATACAACGAACGTGTGGTATAACCTGCGATTGATGAATCTACTTCAAAATCTTATGATCGTATGAAAATCGTCGTCGCATAAAGATTTAATTAACACAAAAGAACTTTACAAATTTGGAAAATAAAAAAACAATACACAATTTTGTTTATATGAAAATTTTACCAAACATAATAACGCGCAATTAGTAAAGTTGCAAAAATTATTCGAAACAAAAGGGTTTTAATGATTTGTATTTTGCAAACGGTAATGCGTGCCTTCGGACATATTTAAAACGCAAACTTTTCTCCCCTTCTCCCTGGGCCCACATTTCGGTAGTTAGCAGGAGAAAAATACCCCCTTGTGGGGTAAAAAATGCGTAGTTTTAGCTAATCTGCATGAGGGGTTTAAAGTGGGTCGGGTTTTAGGCTTTTTAACAAAAATGAGGGGGTGAGGTAGAATCGGATGTATTATACGCGGAATCTATTTATGTTCGGGGTGCGTATGAGTTATGTAATGAGTCGGGATTTTTTGTAAACTACATTCGTTTAATCATTCAAATATGTGTCGGCCACGGTGCATCTTATAAGCATATTATTTTCAATTAAAAAATGATGTTAAACACATAAGTTATGAAACTAAATTCTTCTGTTATTTTCTACATTTTAGTCAAAATTTAAGTTTATTTTCGACTCCAATACCTAATGCTCATTTAAATTATATATATATTTTATCATTTGTGTCAACACACAGGATCGGGTTACAGAAGTTTCAGAAGAGGAAAGAATGAATGTTTCTTTTATACACATTACAATTTTCCAAAATAATTACAAATAAGTGCTTACAACATTTCTTAAACTGTCAAAAGTTGAAACTATTTGTCGAGTTTCCAAAGGAACTGAAAAGTTGAAAATGGAAAATTGGATGGCTAGCTTTAGCGTTTAAGAACTTTAAATGTAACGCTGTAGTCTATAAACAATACGGTGATAATATGTATGTTTTAAGAGCCACAATAAATTGTGTATTAAATTTGTTTTGGCCAATAAATAAAATAACGTAATATGAAGTTGTGGTAAAAGTTTAAAGCCAAGTTTTCAATTCTAGAAACAAATACAGAACTGGCAAATCCTACACAAATCAACGGCATGGTCACCGCGCCCCCGTTAATATTGGTTGCTATAGCGACGGGCCGATTACTGCATCTCGATTTTTCGCCGCTTTTTCCGTTGTAATCAAATGAGGTGCGACGTGTGAGGGGTCCGTTTCCCCCCCGGAACCCCTGGGGGGGACGGGTGACACGCGTGTACTCAATTATCCGCAGTGAATCAATAGCTGAGATGAGGGAACGTCACGCCTTTTTATGTATAATTTGCTATAAACTTAATTTCAAATATAAAATTGATAGTATCTTCCCAAGAGAACCCGCATCCACTACGATTGATTACATTCCATTCAAAAGTATCTGGCTTAGTTAATATCAAATTTATATTTCTGAGGTAAAATTTCAAAGGTTTACTTTAATAAACAACTTTTCCGTCAATTGTTTGCTGAATCTATTGTACGCTGAAGATAAATATTTATACTATTATTTAAGAATGGCAATCCTAAGATTGAGGCAGAGAAGAAGAGGCAGGCAACTCTTCTGATGGTAAGTGATTTTGTCGGTTATTGCCAGAGTGCTCATGGGTGTATTACTGACCACTTGGTCACTTGTAACTAAGAATTAAAACTGTGCAAAAGTATCACAAGACACAGCTAGAATTACAATATATTTTTCTCGTTCCCAATATTTACGTTTTGTCAACATAACATTACTGGAAAGAAACTGTAATATTTGCACCGTTTCAAATTCGTATTTTATTATTATATTAAGAATTGCATTAGTAATGCGCCGTCTACATATGTATAATTGAACTTGTGAAAATATTAAAACATTTCGTTTCTTTCACCACCGAACAGATGGCGCTGAAATAAATAGAGCAATAACAACGATACTCTGTCATTATTAACGTCATCTATTGACATATATATAGACTATAACAAATAGATAGTTAAAAGAACTATCTGAAAAGTAGAGATACCATAAGCGTGCTTGAGTTCCGGTTTCACCCAGTAGATGTGTTTGTAACTGTTGCTACAGTTTGGCTACGAGTTATAGATGAAGTCTACGACAGTTCTACGCGTATCTATGCTACGACGTAGATCTTTAACCAAGATACAAAAGCTTTTCTCTTGGACTAAGGAGTTTTTTGTGCGTACTTTATTAAGGGGTTAAAATGAATTACAACATATTTTGCAAATAACTATTTATTTAAAAAATAACACAAACAAATATGCAAATAAAATATATAGAATTAAATATAATTAACTATATTATTTTAATTAACTTTGTCATACAATGGTGAGTGATTTTTATATAATAGGGATACTCGTCTCGTAAGACGGATCGACACAAAATAATACTTCACTTTATGACAAAGCATTTTTTTTACAATAGTATTTTACTAATTACATTTTAGTTTAATTTTGCTTGGCACAAGATTCGATCAAAAGGACGGCACTATAAAAACTTAATATGAATTTATAATAATTTACTATATCATGTTAATTTTTGAAATTACAATCGGACCAAATGCAATAGGCTTGCAAATAAACGGCATCTAACTAACTGTACCATAATCAATATAATTTTACATATTTTACTTACAAATAAAATCGCTCTTCTGGCTCCACTCCTATATATTTCTTCTTACCGAGAGTAAAACTGTGATGTTTTAAAGGCAACGTATTATAATTTAAATGGATTTCTTGACATAATTGTATTCTTAGTAGCTTTGTACAGTAAAAATCCATTGTTGTCTGCCATTCAAAACTTTTACAGTCCTATGGCGTATGGCTTTTATAGGCCTAAGTCAGGCTTTTGTCACATTTCCTTTAGAAAGTTTGTATTAAAACTTAAATACTTAAAAACAAACTCGAATATTTTATTAGAACAAAACCTTAGAGGCAGAACGAATAACGCGATTTCTATTGAATGGTACATTTTTTTTAATTAAGAGAACATCTAAGGCCTTCATCAAACCGCAAACATGACAGTACTTCAATAATGTACCAAAGAATTAATGAAATATATTTTTCTATGTATTTTCACAGAAACCATTGCTTTATAAGCTTTCTACGCCATATTTGAGGTATAACTAGAATATACAGACAGAGCAATCTAAAACGGTCAGCAATCGTTATTTAAAATTTAATTTGTTTTCGTTATTTCGAGTATCCTGTGTTACTATCACCTATCGACAAAAATATACTTAAAAAACAACCATCACTGCATAGACAATAGAGTAATACTGTATTAAAATAAATTACAATGGCACATAAATATTTACAAATCGGATATTAAAATAATCTTATACTTACTATGTTAAACTTTTATATACGAAAAAAATGTACATACAACAATATATTCAAAACTTGAAGAGATTCTCAGACGACTTTAATTATTTTATCCTTTATACCTAAAGCAATGTAAATTGACGTAAAATAAAATATATTTAACATTTATCCTAAACTATTTGTAATAAGGAAAAAATTTACAATTCTAAATGTAGCGTTGTGGTTTTTGCCGACTCTACTTTTTATCTCACCAATTATTTACTATACCAAACCCATTCGTTTATTATTTTAGGTTATTTGTAAAAAGATACGAGTTCCATACTAATAAAATAATCCAAAATTGTTTCATTTATTCTGTTTTTTTAAAAACTAATAATACTTTTATACAAACAAGTTATCATACGTTATTATTTCCTAAAAACGTTTAGAAAAACCAATATATACACAACAGTATTATCAGAACCCACCACATTTAGCCAAGCAAAAGGAATATAATCTAAAAACATTACCTCTATATACATATTAAAAATTAACTAGTATCATCCGACTTTGTTTCGCTTTCTTCTGTGATGGTAATCATCGGAGGGGTGTCGTAACTGGACTCACCTGGTGACATCTCGTTATTAAATCTTTCAAATTTAGGCAAACCAGTCTGTATAGCATCTTTTACTGATTCATACACTTCAGTTCGTATAACAGGCAAAGAAGCACGTTTGCTTATCAACATATCTTTAGGGATATCGCCAACTGTCTCTTTGATATTTTCATTAGTGTTTGTATCAGGTGTGACTTTCTTATTGGGGCTGTCAATCTTCTCAGCCATACCAACAGCTACACCGTTTTCCAATTTCTTATCGTGAATTTTTTGTAGACTTTTCTCCCTAGCTTGAACGTCAGAGAGTAACGGGCCATCTGAAGAACCTTCAATACAATAAACTGGCCCTTGCAGTAGATCATTACTGATCACAGAGTCTTGTTTAAAAATCGCTGCTGTCACCACTGGTTTGTCGGGATCGGTTGGTGTTTTGCCAATCAACGGTTCTTGTGAATTATCATGAATGAGACTTTCAGCTGTGTCTTCTTTTGATATATCATAGCCAGCGTATATTGGATAACCGAACGGCCCTTGCTCATATCCAACCTGACTGCTGTATGAGTAGCTAATATTGTGAGAACCAATTGACGACATACTAAGGTCTGAAATAGAAAGTCCCGTACTCGATAATGCTAATGCTTGCCGATCAAATTTCTCACTGCTTCTTTCGCTATCTTCTTCAACGATACGTTTGTCGTAATCATCTGGTACACGGTGGATGAGAGCTTGATTTGTGGATATCTGAGGGTCTGGAATATGTGAACTCTGAAGATTTTTATTGTTGGGTCTGTAAGTGTTCGACTGTTGAACCTCAACTACGAAGATACCATCGTTGTCGGGGGAGTATTTCATTTTTGTCGCTCGTCCGTTTTTAGTAATATCCTGGAATTGAAAAATATTTCTTTGGTTATATTAATCTTGGCTATATGTGATGAGTACTAATGGTCGTTCATGGATACTTGAAATCCCAGAGACAATAGTGCAATATTTTTTTGGTTAGGAAAGTTTGAATGCATTTATATTTTGACCTAAATGTTGCGTGCTGTTGCTGCGCTTATTTATTATTCAACCATTCCAAATAGCATTTTTACCTATGTTTGCGTCTCCTTTTATATTTAAAAAAAATACTTACATTCCTCTCTTCCGTTTCTACAATGAGATGATTATTCTTCAGAGTCATTGTGAAGACTGAACCGTTTCCTGGCGGTGTTTCCCCTCCTGTGTCTCCATCTTCCGGTGACTTCATCTTAAAATAAAGACAACGTCATGTTATAAAGTATATAATGAAAAATGATTTTATTTAACGAGTTATTTGCATACTTTGACATACATACATTTGAAAATTTAATACAGATCAAGTTAATGTGTTTTCTTTTGGTTAAATGTGAACTCAAAATTTAAACTTGAATTTATCAATAAATATATCGATATTAGATTTAATGTTTCATTCATACTATGATTGATTATTTTCTATATATAACATTTGGTAATGAATACATTAAACAAACAGCAACGGAACAATACAACCTTAAACTTATAGGTATAATTTTCAATGCAAATATGGACTATCAATAAACAAACTTGATGGCATTCATTGCACAGCCGAAGCTCTAAGGTCAGCATGACTAAGATGTGGCCACAAAGAAAACCCGATTTGCGTCGTTTTGGGACCGCTAATGATTCGTATTGATGAATCGTTCACCTTCGCCCACTCAACTTAAAAGAACAACATACGACCACTTGATTAAAATGTATTGTTGTTATACTTAATGTTTGTATGAAAATCGTATCGTTTTTCCTTTTGCGAATGATGCTGAAACTAAAACTTAACAGATAGATGCCAAGGGCGGGTGCGAAAGAAGAAATCAAAAGGGACAGGAAGAAAAATCTCTGATATAGGAGCTACATATTATGTATGTTTTAATTATCATTAATAAATGTACAAAAATACAATAATACACTGATTCAATCAAATTGTAAGTATCCTGTGTGTGAAGTCAATGAAGTATGAGAGTATATTTCTACCATTAAAAATTCAAATAAACACAATTTTACAGTTCACATTTCTTAAATACATGTTAAATCAGTCATTACATTGAAAAATTCGAGCAACCTCCTTTTTTTTCAATACTCATATTTAAGCAAATTTAATTCACCAAACATCAAACCAAGGTTTTAAAGTATGGAACATAATCAATAGGAATTATTCTTTATACCTAGGTCCCATCTAACTCCTGGGGTGAACGACCGGTCGTCGTCCGCAGATTCGGCCAGTGTTTTATTTTTCCCCTTCGCTTGCATCGTGCACTTTTTAGATGCACCTACTTCATACAGACTATCTAACGATTGGACAGTAAAAACCATAGGAACGCTTTAAATAATTTTTAAATTCGAATAAAAGTTGATGATTAACAGTTATGTATATGAGTTTTTCGTTACTTTTCAATAAGCTAACATAATCTCCGTAAATACTGCGTAAAAGTGTAAGAGGCGCAAAGTATGTGTAATACGAAATCTAACAAATGTGTAACATTTATTTATTTATATTTAAATTTATATTTTTGTTGCAAATTTTCTACGCTGATACTTAACATAATTTAAGCGGATTTTTTTTTCATTATCAGTTTTGATCATCATCTTTAAATTATTTTAGTAACGAGAGTAAATTAATTTTATTGTAAAAACATATGTCAAGATTATTTATGATTTAGTTACTACTAAGAACAAATCACCTTTTCACAACAAACTACCATGTAAACATATTAATTTTCTAATTATACAAATAAAATATGTATTTATAATGTTCGCATAATTCTCAATTCGTTTATTGTTCCGCACGCATTCGTCGCGCAGTGCGTTGCACTATACGAGCCAGTTTGACTAGATTTTTGGCAGTCGGGCTGCGCAGGAGTTGCCTCCCCCCCTCCCGAACCCACCCCCCTCGACGCCAAATTCTTTTATGAGATTTTGATGACTTACAGCTCTTTTTGTAACCACAGCTGCAATGTGAATAGGGTGTTAGGCGATATTTTTGTACAGTATTTTGAGTCTGGTTGGATTTTGTTACAACGCCACACCACCTTGATAATTTGAATATGTTTTACTCAAATCAGTCTTATACAACATGATATAGAATATTAAAAAAGAAGTCTATAACTACTATTTTTTAGAACAAAATTCAAAAACGTCTGCTTCCCATGGACATTATAAGGCAGAGATAAAAAAATATGAAATTAATCGTTGTCTTAACAGAAAATAAAACCTGATGAAGAGCAGGCATAAAAGAGCGTGCCAGATCTTATTTTGTGTTGTTACGTGGCAGAAACCCTCAAAGTAGTCCCTCAAAACCATCACCTTTTGCCAGAAAGAGATAGATAGTTTTGTGAGTACGAAATCATTGTATTAATCCATAACATATATGTATGATTTATGATATGCCGTCGGGTATTATTCATTTGTGAAAGTTAAAGATTTTACATTTGTAATCACGTCTGACACTTAAATGCATATCGTATTAAAATAAACGGGTTTTGTATTGTTTTAATTAATACTCAACTTTTTAAATTTAATAATGTTGATTTATTGTGGAATTCTCAAGTGTAAAAACTAAAAATAATTTATTTTGAGACTTAATTAATTCAATTACGCGGTGTTATAGAGAGGTGATGATTATGATGTTGAAATTAATTTACATTTTAGAATCGCGGATAATACAAAAAAAATACAATTCTAAACGTCTTGACCAATACAAAAATAAAGACTGCGCAAGTGAAGACGTTATTGTGTACGATTCACAATAATTTGAATTTTAAAGGCGCTGCATTGTAAACTACTGATTTGATTAAGATATATTCGAGTAACTGGAAACGAGTGTAGTCCCAGCTCTCTGTAGAGTTGGAATATAAATTAGAACGAATGACTTTTTGATACCTGGTATAAGGATAAAGCTCAAATACTTTTTTTTTATGAGGGGGCAAACGAGCAGAAGGCCCACCACCAAGGTGAAGTCGCCGCCCATGGACACTCGTGTGGCTGAGAGCTCATGAGTGCGTTGCCGGCCTTTTAGGGATTTGTACGTTTTTTTCTTGAAGGACCCTAAGTCGCAGTGGTTCGGAAATACCGTGGCGGGCAGCTGGTTCCATAACATGGTGGTGCGTGATAAGAAATGTCTTACGAAACGCGCAGCGGTGGAACGACAGGCATCAAGGTGATACGATTATAAGTTTGACACTTAGATAAGTGTTAAGTTTTTGTTTGTTTCCTATTTTTTTAATTGTTGTAAATGGTGTAATGATTGCGCAGCTCTTTTCAACTCTACTGTAGAACATACTTGGTGGATTTAAAGTAGTACCGGTGAGTTTCTAGCCAGTTTTATAGGATATAGATTTAGAGTAAATAATTTTATAATTTTTCGACAATACAATAAAACTATTTAAACAGTATGTTTTGCGTTCTAATATATTTTTTTATTTCTGAATTGAAAATTAAAACAAAGAAATTACGAAAAACATAAAGCAGACTCAAACCAAGACCATGCCATAAAAAGAGTTATAGCTCGTTAATGTTTTATAGCTTAAAAATATGTTTCATTATCTCTTGATGCTTACTGTATTTAGGAATATTATGTATAGACGTCACTATAAATATGATAAATTAAGTTTTATAAAAAGCAGACATTATAATATATGCTAAATAGTATCGTCTCTTTCGTTTTCTGCCTTATTTGGAAAAAAAATCATTCATTTATTAAAAGGTTAAAATTATTACACGCCCTACCTTTTATGCTGTCGGTACCAACATACCTCAGCCCTTGGGTTATCGCCCATCAGCACCCGGAAGAAATACTTTCTTTTGCTGAAATCGTATTGGCAACACTGATTTTATAAACTATTTGGAATAAATTATATACGTAAGTGTGTAACATTTGCAAATATATTTCTTATTAATTCGAAACATTTTTGTAAAACAATACAGAACTGTTATTTTACAAAAGTTTGTTTAACAACTAAATATTGTTTAAAATTATAGCCAGCTGAGTTTGTCGTCAGTACCTTCTGAAACTTTCGAAGCCTTAGATGTTAGAACCGTGAACCGATGAGTACTTATTTGGATACTTCATATCAAATTGAGCTCTTCACTTTTAGGACGTACAAGTGATATAAATAAATAAATGATATCCATAAAATCAATTTCTATGAGTTATATAGAATGAAGAGATGTGACCACACCTTTACCTTACGCAAGCCATGTGAATAATGTTCAGAATTGTTTGGTAATGACAAGCAATCACAGTGAATTATGCCAAATCACTGGAAAGCGCGTTTGTGGTGAAAGCTGTATTTTTTTTTTATAAAACTAATGAGGACACCAAATCTTTCTTACCAATAGCATAATTTCTTAAACTCTATATTATTGAAATGGATGTTAACAGATGCTATGCTGAGTATAGTATGCGTATGAAGCTTTAGTCGTGTTTCTGGTTTCAAATTAATTCCCTACAATATACGATAATACTTAATTTGCTCTACTGACCGCTTAACATTGTATATAAAAATCTCTCTTTTTGTACACATATAATAAACTGTTTTCCAAACGCTATTGGATACCGGAAATGCACGCGCTTCAACAAAATACAACGCCTCGATAGTAACTCATGCGTAATAATCTCCACTTTGGAGTGATACCTTATCGTAGAAAGTATCTTATATAAGCTTAGTCGCGTCGTAAAGTTGCATTTAATCGGTTGTTTATGCATTTTAACCGATTCGGTTAGAGAAAGCGCCGCCACTTCGCGGAATAAGGATGACGATAGATTACGAACTTGCGGTTTTAGGGTTCTATTCTGTAACTTTTTATAAACATTTATTTTAAATTTTACAGCGATACTTAACTAAACCTAACTAAGATCAAACTAAGATCTCTTTTAAAAAATCGACGTAATTTATTGCATATTTAGATTATTAGGACGATAGAAGAAAAGTGATTGTAGTGAAATTAAATTAGTCCTACTGTAAACGATTGGGGGTTTATTAATACAAAGTGACAATGCGCGAAATCCTTTACAACCAGGTGCACTTACGGCTATTACATTAATAATCATAGATAGTTTTATTAAAAATACGATATTCTGATACAAGTAACTGCGTACTAGTTATAATGAACCACGACTGCGTATTTCACACAGTTTAGAGAGATCTCCAAAATACACATCCGTCTGCAGCGTGCAAGTCACACGTTGCATTGAAACCAGACCTACCGTTACATGCTGCGAACAAAGATGCTGTGGTTTAAGGGAATTCTACATGCATTTTTTTCCCCAAACCTTAAATATTTTATAATCCTCTTGCACTCATTTCTCTTCTCTAAAATGATCAAAAAGATCCATGTCTATATAATTAGGATAACTCATGACAATAGGTGATTCGACTAGATAAACTTGTAGAGGTTCGTAGCAGTTTCTAGTTCACAGCTACGATATAATACTCGTAGCAAAAACCACAGTAAATCTATGTCTGTGGCATAAATTAAGTTTTATAAGTGTTTTAAGAAAGTAATTTCGTTGACTAATATAAATTCTAATAGAAGAGGGGGCAAACGAGAAGGAAACACATGGTGTGTTTAATTCAAAAGACAAAGTTTAATTCAAAATCATAAAAACAAATTGACTTGAAACTAAAATATTAACTAGTAATATATACTAGTAACGAAACGTGCTAAAAATTATTAAACATTAACACCATATTTATTTAAAAATGAAACCAGATATTCCATATACTATATATGGATACTTGAAAATAAGACGACAGTTTTATTCTACAAATCGGCTTACACGTAGTTACATAAAAGTTTAACCATTAATTAGTGAAAACTCGTCTACGGAATTCCCTTTGCAGCCTTTTCTAAAGTAGTTTTTGAGCTTTAGCCCGTTTTAATAGGGAGGTTTTTTCAAAATCAAAAAGTTTAAAAATGCTCAGAGAACAAAGCACTAATGAGTAACATCGCACATAGAATTTGTTCTCAATAGAGGTGTGATTCGGAACCTTTTCGATGCTAAAAGATTTTCATTACGTTTGACATTTCGCTCATTATTTGAAGGAGTGCCCCTTTTCTTTCAGCTTTCTATTATTAGTCAAAGTCATGGTAAAATCTATCTGTGATACACTTTTAATTGAAGCCTAAATTAGAACAACTGTATATTTATGATACCTAGGACTTAGTGATTAAGAGACCGCTAGACCGGGGTAATACTTCCGGTAAATCTATGACTGCTTTCAAGCTTTCCTCTTTTAATATTAAACAATGCTTTGTAATGTATTTAAAACTGTAGTTACTGGATCGTTACATTAAACAAACTCTCTACTCAGTAGTAGGTAGAATTATTTAATATATGTAACCTTAAGAGGACATTGGAAAGATGTTGTTATTACTAATATTACCAGAATCTCTCTTTTAATGGCTCTCATTATTTTATCATTGATTACGAGCTATTTTCTTTATTCCTAGAAACTAAATTGAACTTTATTACGTTATTTCTTGGACTCGTCCAATAACAATAAATAGTCCTTTCAGCAAGTCTCAACGCCGGCTGATAAAGCTCGATCCACCCAATCGTAGAACCGAACCGACTTAAATAGAGCTGAAGACTGGCCGGCATCTAGTTCTGACCTTAATCCCCTGGATTATGATTTACGGTCAGTTTGAGAGAGTATGAGGCATGCTCCACCATGATAATTTGCAGTCCCTAGAGCAATCTATACGATTAGCAATGAGGAATTTCTTCTAGGAAGAGTTCGTGCTGCGATTGGTAACCTATTTAATCGGACTGCTTAAAGTATTCGCGTTAATGTTTACATAAAATAATCAAAATAACCGCATTACGAAAATTATGTTTTAAAGTCTGTCTTGCAGCCAATGGAGACCACTTCATGTAACTTTTATATCTTTAATGGTTTTATTTTATTTTTTTATTTCTTAAACCTATACAGCTTATCAAAGAAAAGTTTACACAATAAAAATAGATTAAAAATAAAGCCAATATAAGGTGAAAAACATAGAACCGGAAATAGAATCTAAGATCAGAAAAAACAATAACAAAAAAAAACACAAACAGAAAAATATAAATAAGAAAAAAATATATATATACATAAGAACAAGTGGAGTATATTATGTGAAGAACGAGCATTTAAGTGTGTGTGTGTGTGTATTAGTGTGTGCAATGGTGTTGCTGTGTGAGTGTGCGAGGTTGAGTCATAGTTTTTTTTAAAAAGAATTTCTACTTAGGCCAAATATATCCAAGGACAGATAGGACTCATTATAGGTTCTTGCTGCGCGACACAAGGCTGAGTTTTGTATAAATGTATTGAAGTAACTCATTGTAATAATTGTTTGGTTACGTACAATTAATGTTGTAAAAAACGTAAAAAAAATGTTGTATTTCTATATAATAATACTTATGGAAAGACGATGAATAAAAAATTTGAATAAAAATTTCAAATACCAATATCACGACAATAATATGTGTTAAATAAAATAAATTGATTTAAGTTGAAATATAATTAACACAAGTATATATAACACACTATTTAAATAACACTCGCTTACACTTAACACTATATAAACTTATTACATTAGTTTATCATTACAAATAATATTATTAAAGGTTTATGTGGGCTCTACATAGATGGCGTTGATGGTAACCTCCTCAGCTATGCCTGCTCGTCTTGAGCAATCACGATCCCAATATTGCGACACCAAAACTTTAGATATTAAGTAATGTAAAATGACAAAAAAGACTTCCTTCAATAAATACATTTTGAGTTTAAAAAGGAAATCAATTTAAGACGTAAAATATTGGTTTCTTTATTTTAGCGCCTCTTGATTTATTTTACGTGTGTTACGGCTATTAAAGATCAAATAAAATATAGGTTTAGAACAAAAATAGTATTTACAGTGTAAGCCTTTTGTTTAAAGTAAGTAATAAATTAAAATCGCATTTAAGCTTCTTTGTAATTTTTCATTGAAGTCTAGTAAGACTTATTTTAAATAACAACTGGACTATCTTCTAAATTGATCTTAACGCAGTTGGTAAAATCGATTACAAACCTTTAATATAATGTCGCAACTTGAGCCCTATCCATAAATAGCAGCACCCTAAATGTATAAGTACCTAAAGCGCTTTCCAAACCGGCTTACACGCACACAGCGCATCGCCTGCGCCCGCGCCGCTAACGAAGGGAAATTTTGGCAATAACTTGAGCTACAGTACGATCGAATGAATGTTGTGCACTATAAAACAATATATTATATTACACAGTATATGATTATTATTGAAACGATATACATGTAAAAGTATATTTAAATATTTCAAAAATTTATATTAAAAATCATACGAATAATTAGGTTTATGTTTCGAATCGGATTAACTCTGTCAATACTCTTAATATTTGTAAATATTTTCCTTAAAACGTGAAAACTTAAAGGTGAAAACGTAAAGGACGGTTTAATTGGACGCAATTATATCGCAGCTCTTTGATAACTTATTTAACATTAAGAAAAATAACGTGAAGTTAAAATTTGAATATTTGACAGTTGAATGTTTTGATCGATGGTTGTAATAGAATCTAATTTTAAAAGATTTTTTTACGTAATTGATAACCGAATAAAATGTTATATGCAAGAAATAAAGTGTTAGTTACACCGATTATAACACAAGAATGGCGGGACCGATTTATTTTATGTTTACGATTTTGATTTCGTCTTCGTAGATAATAAGTATTATCTATAAAAATATAACCATATAATAGGCAAAACATATTATCTGTAACAAAGCACAACAGCAATCATTTACCCTGACAGCTCACGTTAACAACAAAATTAAAAATGGTTTTAATTTAGCTCGTTAATAATTAAGAGTTATTCACATTTGTCACTCATCTAGGCATATTTGTATACATGTTCTATGTATGTATGGACAGTTTTGTATGAATTAAATGAATTACTTTTCTAAATCTCCTGTCCATTGTTAAGATATTTTTCATCGTGTGTAATGAAGTATCACTTTATCATACAAAACGCGTTTTGCTGTTGAAGTTGCACCGACACTAGTCGCAGAGATATTAATGCACTAATGTATAAAATAAACGTACGTATGTGGGGTTAGTGTGTGTGAAGCCGGTCATTATTCGTAAGTACTAGAGGATAGGAACACTGTACATATAGTTTTCGGGTACAATATTGACAATAAGTTTAGTTTAATCGATTATATTTCTTTTATTTTCGTATGTTAAGTGTAGTACTTTATAAATTCGTTTAGTAGTTTAGTTTCACCTTTCTGGTTTTGGTGTAAGTGCGGAAAAACGTGCGTGTATTGAATGAAAATGACTAACAAGATGAACTATGATAAAACCAGTCTGTTAATACTATGAATAGAGCACAAATTAAATATAAAATATAAGAAGTTTTAAATTATAAGACTACCCTCAACCCGGCCTTACAAATTAAGTGCTATTTATTGATCTACAGGCGAAGGTTAATTAATTTTCGCAGTTTTGGTATAATCACATTAATGTCAACTTGCTTAAGTCAACCCAATTTAAATTTATCACATAGGAAAGAGGGCTCATCTTTGCTTGAACTATTTTATTTGAAAGATTTTTTCATACATTTTTAACAACATAATAACGAGATAATTAAAATTGCCTAGAATTTAATTCAATGAAAGTTGACGTAGAAAGTAAATGTAGAATCAATAAATTTTAGAGGTCCGACTAAGTAATCAGGTGTAATTGAACGATAAATTTACACACCCAATACATTAAACCTCAACTTAATTCGCCCACCGTACGTAGGTTAACGCTCACACACAAAGGACCGCTAAAATCGGTCGCAGGCGCATAGGTCAAGCGCACTTCTCCGTCCCTCTCGCACATACAGTTAAAGCGAGATAGATATTGTCTAAAGAGCTCGCAAAAATGCAGTTTCGGCCAAGTAATGACGGTTTCTTGGTATTAGGTATTGCAATCGCTTTATCAATTTCTTGATCTTTAGTTGCGAACTTCACGAAGGGCCATACATTTTTATTAAACCCACTATTTTTATGTACATAAAAAACATTTTTGTTGAAATATATATTTCTTAATGTTGGCAAATATGCAAACTTAGAAAAGCTGTCTTGTATAGGTAGTCTTTTACGGTATATCGGCAAACTTGACTTTGTTAAATGAAAAGGCTTATTTGTATTTTTTTTTGGAAAGTTTTGCTTGTATAATTCAATTAGATAGAGTGAATTTATTTCACTGTGTATTGTATTGTAAATGTAATTTAAACGAACAAAAACATTATCAAACTTAAAAGTATTTAAAGATTACCGTTTCAGAAAAAAGTGAGTTAAAAGTTGAGTATCCATTCCAATCGGTAAGACTCTACAAACGCGATTAGACACTGAAGCAAGCCTTTAAAATCTCTTGGAAAATGCTGCCTTCAATTTTACGGCATTTAACTTTCTCTCGAATTCGCAATCTCGGGTGCATTTTAGAATTCTGAGTTTGCTTTGAATTCACATTTTTATTTCATGGTACATTTACTACAATATGTATGCTATTAACATTCTATTTTTTATTCAATGTGTAGTTTGTTATTGGCTGGGCGTACGCGACCAAGCCGTAAAGAAGCAGGTAAGAAACTCAACGTGGATGAATTTTCCTTGGGAAAATGACGTACGGTAAAGTTTTCCCATACGTAGGTTAAACTCCAAATGGATAACTCTACAAAAGTAATGTGCCAGGATTTATATAAGATTGTAGCTCTAGACATATCCTATCATATGTTTTTATTATGTACAAGGGAAAACTTGTTATTTTTCTCTAAAACGTTTTGTAAGCGTCAAGAAATAGCCTCAGGATTTTATTTGGGGTACGAAAGTAACTTTCTTGATATAGCTAAGGCATTTGATTAAATATGATACAAACAGAAACATTACATCAGGCGCAAATTTGTATTTTAAAGTTAAGCCAGAACAAAGGAGAAATTTGGTTTTTTAACCCTTATCAAAAAACAAATTGTGTCATAACCAATTCTATTAAGACGAAAAAACTATAAGTTGATAAAGTATATTAATAATTAAGTATATTTAACGCCTACTAAAAAATAATGGGCAATGAAACACAGAACATACGATTCGAGCAGTTCACAGTATTAAGTGAGAACTCATGTTTTCATAACTTTGGAATTGAATAAAAATTACAAAGCATTTTCCAACTTGGTGATTAAAAAGTTGTGAAGAGTTTTCCAACTCTTGTCATCCGTAACTAATAAATGATACATTTGTTTAAATACTGTTAGACCTTTTGGAAATGAATTTCTAACGAAAACAAACGTGAACATTATTACTTATTCACACAAGGGCTAAACATGACACTTAGATTTATTAATGTCAGGGGACGAGGTGCTGTACCCAAAGATTAATTCAAAATGGGACGTGTTTTTCTTATGTTAATGAATACATTTAGAATCTGTGTTGTTTAGATTTAAGTGCAGCAGATCAAAATATTCTTTTTTTGTGTAATTTCTTTAATATATTTCCCGGGTATAGTTCTGGATCGTGGCTAAACTTGCGCCGATATACATAAGGTGTAAACTTATCGATTGCATATTAAGAAAATAATTCTCTCAAAACGGAATTAGTAATCTAAAAGCATTTATTGAGGTATTTGAGGTAATAAAAAAAATTGAGAGAATATTTTGATAGAAAAATATCGTTTTTTTTTTAACTATTAACTAATTAAATGCAATATTTATGTTTTCGTTATCTTTTATATTAATCTGGTATTGTAAAATAAATTTACCTGTTCATTGCTGTCTGGTTTGCTGCTCGTCACAGATGCAGAAGACGGCACCGACTTTCGCGCACACCTTGGACACCACCGCCTGCACATACATCTGAAAATGTAAATTGAAACAATGAATGTTATCATTATCAGAAAAAACTATATAGGGTGGGAGGTAGTAGGTAGGAGGACTGGTGAGAGGTAAACGAAGTCTGCAAACCATTGAAGCCTGAATTAATATTAAGTTTCTTTTTTAATTTGATACATTGTTCTTTCATACAAAAATGTATCATTACATTTTGATAACCAAAGCTATTTTCCAATACCATTCTTTTTATTTTAGTTGCCAACACGATAGATTAAACGGTTGTAAATTCATCCGTACACCAGAAAAGACCGGATCATTCGCTCGGTGAGTCTTGGCCGAGTGCCAGAGGCCTCCGAATCGGATTAACTTTACACACTTAACAACATTATCTAAATATTGAGCCAAGGGTCATAACGAGTGGTTTTAAAATCACTTGTTGATGTTCACGTATGAATGGATGTTAAGTATGAATATTGTCTCAAATCTAACAAACGAGCTATCTGTTTATGTAACAAAATGCTTTTGATCAATCCAGTTTTTTAGTTGTACACATGTAATGTAATAAATAATTATATTATATTTGTTATGCTAACACAATTAATTTAAATTAACATCAATGAATAACAAAATACTAAAACCAATAAGTATAAAACTTAAATAAACTAAAACACTAAAATAAATTTCAATGTTTAGTACTTGTATAGAGAACACATAATGCTGGTGGCATTTCCTCGCTGCATCTCGAGTTGTACGTTGAGCGAGAAAAGCACCAGCTATTTCTATAAAAAAAAGCATCTAAAATATCTACACTGAGCGAGAAATACATACATTACATACATACATTTTGCTTTGCCAGTACCGACTACAAGGCGCTTAATTTATATGAATTCAAAATTAAAGTTTTTAGCGACCCGTTACAGAGCTTGAAAAACGATATCAAAAAGGCTTTGTCAACATTAAATTCATCAGTATATCCATTCTAACGTATATTATTACAGTGTACCTATGTGGTTATCAGAGATTCAATTTGATGTCAATGTGAAAGTAACCCTCAGAATTGAATTATATTAGGTGCCTTTGATGTCTGCGTCTGTCCTTTAGCTAGATGAATCTACAGGAATAGTACTTCACTGTATTATTAATGAATTGCTATTGCATACTATTACCAATTTAATTATTTGTGGTCAGTAAATACTAACAATTAAGTTGCATAACCAAGTTTTAACATATGCCACAAATCATGTATTTTTACATTTAAAACTAAATGTATGTAAAATCACACAATATACATAAAAAAATATTCATTAATATAAACATTCTTAATATTAACCTAACTAATATAACTTAAAATATAACAAAACACAAAACTAAAACAAATTTAAAAAGTTTGGTGGCAGAGTATCTACAATGATCGCGATGCTTAGACGCTGAGCAAGGAAAGCACCAACGCTTGGATCACCGGTACCGACTACCTGTGCACTTGCACCCCATGGTCCAAAAGTCTCTACTCCAAAATATAATATATATTATATTAGTCAAAGTTAAACGGTCAAGACAAGTGTTTTAAGAGCTTTTGTGAAAATTACAATTACAGTATTTGTATCTCCAAAATGTAATTCCCCCCAAATGTATCTCCCTACCTGATGTACTTCTGACTACATGACAGACAAGTGGACAATTTAATTTTTTTTTAACTATAATCAAAAACATACAACTTCAAATATTACTATAACTAAACAAATATTGGCCTTAAAATTTTCCTCAAAATATAACAATTTGAAAATCCCCGCTCCAATAACCACGTGAGCTGAAAACTCTCATAGTTTTTCATTTATTTCCCGTCAATTCAACGTTTTAATGTTGGGAAAATAACGTAGAGTCAAGTTTCATTGTATAATACGCCGCTTGGTTGATAGGGTTGTCACAAAATAAATAATGAAAACGTCTCTTTGTAGACATTTATTGAAAGACTGAAGACATTTATTTTTTCAATTATAAAAAAATATCATTTTACGACACAGTTGTACTGTATTGAAACCTTTCCAAATATCCACTGTTTTACGATATTATTGTCATATATATATATATGAACAAATATATGCAATGAAAAGAGTGTTGACCGACGTATGTAACAAAGACATTAGTGCACAACACTGAAAGAATGTCGAAAACTCTTAACGGTCTTATTCATAAAATGATTGTGGCAACCCTATCAAACTTGAGTCAAGTTATAAAAACATTATTATAAAATGTTATGTTTGACATAGATGTAGTAACTTTTAAAAGATTGTTTCTTCAGATTTTTTTACGTCAATAAGCAGACTAAATAGTAAAATGTCTAAGTTCATCAAAACATTATATATATAAAATTAATCATGCGTTACTTATTATTTATTTACTATTTATAATTTTGACTACTAATAATTATAAAACTTAAATAACTAACTAAAACTAAAACACTCAAATAAATTTAAAAACGTTGGTCCTTATACTCATTGCCGGCGGCATATTCTCGCTATATCTCAACTTACATCGAAGTGACTCACCTGCTCGTTTGCCTCCTCTTACATAAAAATGCACCAGTTACTTCTATAAAAATAGTATCTCAAAATTCATTCAAATACTGCAAACTGTAGCCACTAAGACCGCTAGGTGACTACAGAGATACTATCCTAGTTAAATCAAAACCCTGATGGTGAGAATACATATGGTACAAATGATGCTAGAATCCTGAACATACTAGTCTCATGGGACCTACTCATGTGTATGAGAGAACTCCTAACGTCCTATACATAAACTATAACAAGCGCACTATTATATTTCCAGTATTAAAGAAACTCGATAAAAAACACTTACCTTACTAGTAATGTAGCGAATAGTACAGCCAGCAGTGGCAACAGCGTCCCAAAACAAGCCAGGAATAAAGTCTGCACATCGGAGTAACCTGAGAACATTGACAGAACTGCGACAGGTCACATGCCAGGGTGCCAGACCAGACTTGGACAGGTATGTGACACTGTTGTTACAATTTATACGAAATTATAATCGCATGATTGTGTTAGATATATAATTAGAAAAAAATCCGGATAAAAAATGTTTATTTATGTAACATAGTTGTATTAGAGATTCCAAGAAGATGTTTAATTCAAAGTAAATGGTTACTCCTTCAAATTCATCAAGTCTTCAACCGATCTCAAAGAGAAAGACCAGACGCTTTAATAACAACCCCGT
The DNA here is from genome assembly GCA_951799465.1 of Leptophobia aripa. Lineage (NCBI taxonomy): Eukaryota > Metazoa > Arthropoda > Insecta > Lepidoptera > Pieridae > Leptophobia > Leptophobia aripa. The sequence continues at coordinate 307,016 of OX637268.1, read as the reverse complement.
AATTATTTGCAATTATCTTCTCCCAGGGTCTAATGAGAATCCGCCACAGATAATTTATCCCACATAATGTGCAATTTCCATTAAATTGAAGTGTCAATGAGACGGTTCGAGGAAAACGAGCATCGAATAAAAATGGATCCTATAATTACTCTCGCCTCAGCTAAATTATACGGGGTCACACGGAAATAGGAACAGTCAATGTTATCGGAAAACCGATTCTACGAAAAGATTTCTCCTCTACACTTGTTTCACTTGTTTTCAACCAATATTTCAATTCGTAGTCAATTGTGTTGTGTGTTTTTCAAATCGTTATAACACTAAAATAACTACTCACTCGTGTCTGGCGCGAGATCGTTGTCCACGTCGTGGCCTGTGATATTACCAAAAGTATAAGCACTCTTGTTTTCACTTATCTTCGGCTTCAATACTTCCACTAACTCTACATAGTCAACCCTTTTGAGCACATCACTAGAGTTCTTATCAACTTTATCTAAATTGTTATCACTGAACACAGCAGTCCTATTACCATCGGTATCATTAAGCCGGGCGATCAAGAACTCAAACCTTGGGCCCTCAACGAATTCCGATTCTGGCCTGAATAAAATATCTGTTAATGTTTCTTCTCTATCAGATTCCGAGTCGATCATTGATTCCAGTAAAGGGCTCGATGTGTTTAATTGTTTTTCGAATGCTTCTGCCTCGTTTTTTGTCATTTCTAGAATGCTCACTTGATCTTTTATCACCTTTTCTGACAGAGCTTCGTCTCTATCTTGTTCTGCGTTGACAATTGCCTCCATTTGAATATTGGAGCTTTTGTTTGTCTCTTCCGGTGTCTCATCCGCTGGGTCATTTTCACTAGCAACAATAAGAGTATCCGAATTAGGATCAACTGGTATCGTGAAGGTGCTGTTGTTAATGAGTATGTCTGTGACATTTGCAGAGAAAGGCCGTGAGTGGACTAAATCAACTGATAATAGAGAGTTCAAAAGATAGAAGAGTAGTTTTAACTTGACGTTGGTCATTTTGCGGTCATTAAAATTGCATAGTGCACATCTTTAAGGCCAAGGATATCTGCAACAAGAAAATATGTTTATTTGGTGGATTATTCAGACAAAACATTTCACTATTTTACATAAGTTTTTACATAAACATGGAGCAACATTTGACAACAGTCAACGGTCTGATAATGTAAATTTCAATATTATAGAGTTTTATAGTAAGTATATAGTCTTATTTTTATAATTTTATTACTATTTTAAATGTACATATAAAACTTGCAATTCAGTTCACGCAAACATAGTTACACTTTTCTGTGTCTCTGACATAATTTATACAGCTTTTTCTTTCAGAAAGCTCTGAGTAAACTCAAAGCTGTTTCCGGATCTCAGCTCACTCCTGATTTTCTTTTAGTTTTTCTGTTGCTTTTATTTTAGTACAAAACAAGATCTTATTTAATTAAATCTAATTTACGTATTTCTTTAGGTTTAAGTAAATTGGGTTTTTTTATTATAATAAACTATTAAAGAAATTTAACTCGAATACTTGAAAGAATATAATATATACTACAATTATAGTAAAGTCAAAGTTTTATCTCTTTATTTAGTAATGTAAATAGGACCATTTTGAATCGACTTAAATATAAATGACCCTACGCCTGTTCGTACGAGAATAGAAGAAGCAGGCAAGAAACTCTGCTTGGTTATACATTATTCAATATTAACAATCAGCTTAAGCGTATACCATCGTGTTTATAAATTGGTTTAACATAACATGTCATGTCTTAAAACGCCTGACTTCACAATCACATATGCGCTAGACTTGACATAAATTATTAAATACGGCCGTTTTCACCAAGATACTTACATTTTTATTTAACGTAATTTTAAAGTTAAATTCGTTAGTGCAAACGTGTATATACTAAAAATCACCTACTCTATGTTGTCTTTGTATATCTTTGACGCATTTAGCCGATAATGTTTCATATGCTCGTGTTTGGGCATTAATAAACCTCTCTCCCAAAGCCTCTTATCGCAAACTCGACACGGAAAAGCGTAAACAGCGCCAAGACAAATGTTTGATGCTATGTATTGATCGCTGTAGCACAGAAACAAATCCCTTTCATTGATTCACGAGCGCTGTCAGCATTATCCGGTCAGAGAGGAAATGATACTTTGTCATTATTGTCGAGGTATAGATCCTAATTTGTTTCATCTTTTTCATAAGATAACGAAGCACTTTCAATTATCTATAACTGTTATGTACGAATTTAATTTTATATTTATTTTCTCATACACAAAAATATATGTGCAAGTTCGTTTTCACTGAGTACTCTCGCAGTACATACTCAGGGTAGCCTTATAACAAAACAGCGAGGATATTCTCTTTATTACATTATTTTAAATAACAAGTGAATCTTTTTTTATCTATAATATTGTACATATTATATTATTTGTTGCTACACCCAACAAAAAAAGTTTTCTACATTTATAATTTTTACGAACATCAACCAAAAGATAAATACTGCTATTTAAACCCAAAGAGTAAACATATTGCCGACTGGAAATTGGTATCGAGTGTCGATTGATCGTTTTCCGTCCGTAATTTTCATTAAACACTGTCAATACTTTAATTACTAAGCTCGAACTTTGTTATGCATACACGATTTCTCTTTGAATGTGTTTCTTTTAAATGTTTTTGACTTTTAAACCCAATATGGACAAAGACAATCGTCGTAAAATTGCTTGACAGCAGACAATTTATTAATCACCACATGGTTTATTAAAAAAAAACAATATTTTTCATTTGTAATACAAAAACACGAACTATATAATTTCTAAAACATATATTTTATAAGAAGCTCTAAGAAACTGATTAGGCATTAAGACTAACATATACAGAAATATAATCAGACCTACCTCCAAACTTCTGTTTGGTAACTCAGCTCGAATACTTAACGTATCAATAATAATGGCATATAACCCTCAGGAGCCTAGATATTACTATCGTTATGCGCCAGTTGACACGATTCTACCGTAGTGGCGAGCATTTGGTTCAAGGTATACACAACAACTATATTTAAAATATCTTTTTGTTATCGTATTGTATATATTTGTCAATTAAAAATTGTAGTGTGTAAATTAACGGATATAACATGTAAAATAATTCTGCCATTATGTTTTTTAAATTATTTATGTATAAATTTGACTTATATTTAGCGTTATTATTGATAAAAAAAACTTATAGGGAGATTTACTTTAAAAACTTCCGTACAAAGAAAATGTGGCTTTAATGCCCATTAAACTATTTCATTGAAAAATGACGCTTAGATGAAGAAAAGGCTTTGAAACAGCATATAAGATGTGGATTTGGAAAAGAAAATTCTCATACTTAAATATTTTTTATCTTACAGATAATTCGCAGGCTACTGCAGCAACTCTTTCTAAATGTAATAACAATAATAAAAACACTTTTTTATCACACAAAAAATTTAAATTTGAAATAGATGTTCATGATAAAAAAAAAATCGTTAGCATCAAAGCTGACACATTTCCCCCAGCGTCTATTCACTCATTCACCACCTCAACAAATTATTTAGACCCTCCCTTATTTAGTATTCAAACTGGTACGCGGCACTGCACATGTATTCGCTTAAGGCCTCAGATAAAAAGCACCAGTTTACAGCCAATTAAATATACACTTGAGGACTGTGCAAGTAGATTATTTTTATGACTTCATTATTTAGTAAAGCGTAGTATGATGCGACTGTTGTAATTAAGTAATAACATATTTCAGACTATTTTTTGATAATTTGAGTCACCATCATTGGATTTAAACCTGACCTATACCCACCTACTTATAAATACGATTTACAACAATTTTATCGTGTTAAATTATAAATAGCTTGAAAAATGGTTTTATGGTGTATGTATATACTATATTTATTCAAATATGTTCTGTTAAATGAAACGACGAACAGACTAAACTCCAATCGTAGGCCTAATTCATTAAACCGAACTTAATAGGTTTTGACTTTTGAATGAAATCATTCATGGTTCATTGTTATTAAAGGCAAATCGTCCAAGAGGAAAATCATTTTGTAGACATTTAATTATTTACGCTACGACTACGGTTCGTAGAGATTCCGTAGCAGGGCTTTGATTTGGTTGAGTGAGTTCTGTACAATTTTGATTCTTCTTGCTTATTAATTTCCCACCTGCATTCATTTAAAGAGCCTTAATAGAATAAATGCCAAAAACTTAAGAAGGTTTGTATCGTAAATACTGTATGTAAAATTGGTATTTACATACAAATACTTAGTGTGGCCTCAAATATTAAAAAAAGCATATAATTAAATAGTAATTTCATTTGGAATCTGTCATTTTATTTATAAATTATTATTGTCGCGCCTATATTTTGTGATATTGAAATGGAGTGGTGCTTGTATAACATAAACATACATATAGTAATTACATAAACTTGCAGGCTACAAAAGAGCAAATCAAAACAATTATTTACGCTGTGAGCATAGGGAGGTCACAGAAAATCTTTCTGTACGAATGGGATTTTTTTACAGTCGAGCAATATTATAATAATCAAAATGACCTTATTTATACGTAAAGCTGTTTAAAAAAGTTTCCCAATTAGTCAACAGTGGGCATTATCCGACTTTACAGATGGCTTGGTGGGGTATTAGCTATTGAGTTATATTTTTGTGAAAAACGTATGAAAAATGTACATATGAAGATACCATTTGAAATGTAGTAAGGCTTAACTTCAATAATCAAGAACAAACAAATCAATTTTGGTTAGAAATAAACGTTCCGGACTTTATCCACTGGATTTTATGATTTATGGCCCATATTGGAGACAGCTCTAGCCTTACGGATTGCTCTAAGCTCTATAATAATTAATATATCCTAAAACAATCCAATAAATTGGCAAAAAGAATTTTCCCAAAGCAAGAGTGCGTGGTCATAACTAGCCTTAACTATTACATTGTTGTCAAGCCAATAAAGACAAATCTCAATAAAATTAATATATATTGACTGGTATTATAATAAATAATTGTATTGAATGTTACGTGCAATAATAAAAAATGTTATTTCTCTTTCTAACAATATTTATGGCAAGACGAAGTATTAGACAAACATCTTTACAACATTCATACGGGTTAAATTATATTTGGTTAATATGGACATAATGATGACATATAATACTTCAATCCATGCCAATTAATTAATCAGATCCCACTTGGTAACGGATGCGTGTGGCATTTGATTTTCATAAAGATATTATTGGTGAACTTGTAAGAACAATTCCCAACAAAACGTCTACCTTAAATGAACTGATACGTTTTTAATGAATATTAATTTAATAAAGATGTCATTATTATCTCTGTTTGGATTGTTGTTATGTTGTTATTTTTGTTAGTTTTGACTATAAAAGTGATTAAAATTATCAATGCAAAAGATGTTGGAATGTTTCTTAAAAGATTATGATTATTCTCATATATTTAAAAACACTACAATCATTCGTATTAGGAAAATATATTGTATTACGTACCGTCTGCCAACCAACTCCCTAAACGAACATAACGACGATTCTTTAAATATGATATTCACTTTAACGAGAAAATGAAATTTTCTTGACATTAATAAAAACTGAAAATTGGTTTACCTTTGCTCTAGTAATCAACGAAAAATTCCCATAAAGACAGTTCTAAGCACTGCAAATCACTCACTAAACAAAATCTCGACATGGTGTCACAAAATTAAACCATTAAACAATAATTATACACTTTTTAATAAAAAAATAAACATTTTAAATTAATATTTGAATTTTACGATTAAAGGTAATTTTGTCTCAAGGACGTGGTAAAACCGGGCTGTCCCGTGGGCTCCGGAGGCTGACTCTCTACCGTCTGTACCTCGGAGCTTCGTAGAGTGCTCCTCCCCTCTTGCGTAACTATTATTCTAAATTAGATAACTGTCTGTCGTCTTAATAAAAATGTTTATTCACTTGTCACCTCTGATTTAGTGAATAGAAGGTGCTAGCAATATACCAAAACATATTATCGAATATTCTTCGACCCTTTTCATCTAAATATATATTTTGAATCTGTGGAATTGCTTACAAAGATTAACCATACGCAGCTCCGACTGATCATTTGAGAGAAGCTGTAGAGCGCAGGCGCGTGAGGAAAATCCGTGGAAAAGAGAAACACAATTTATTCCTATACGAGGGAAAGGGAAGAGTATAGTGGAATAGTGCAGATAATCTCAATTTGTTGTCTAAGCACGTTCGTATTTTAAAAGACGCGAATACAGTACCTATGTTTCGAGTTGAGGGTTACAAAACAATGGATATTTTATTTAATAAGATTAATATTTAACAAGTTAAATGATTTTACATTAAATTAAATTAAAATATTTCTCCTCTACACATTGTTTTGGGTATAGATATCAAATCCCATTTGTCACCTAAATATCATTAAAGACGAGCCAGCCCATTCGTGCACTATCTGGCTAAAGCTGGTATTAAACCGATTCCGGAGAATGAATACGTTCTGTATTCATATCCACAGAAAAAAATCTCTGACATAAAACATTAACAAATCATCACACATTCATCATCCAATTATAAACTTTGGCATTAAAAATATTTATTTTAAAACATGGATAGTAGCAATACTGATATTTTAAACATAATTTCACATAGGAAAACACTCTTATATCAACATGGACTAATAAAATTGAAAACGCAAGATGATCCATCAATATTTTGGTTCGCTTAAAGTTTTGCTAAGTGCAAAATTTTGTTACTACATGATTGAGCGAATACAACTTAACTTATGTTTATACAAAAAAGTTGTATTCGTTTATACACATAGTTAACACACATACACAAAGCTAAAAACAACTTTCGTCTCAGAGGTCTTGCGTTCTAACCTCGGTTGTGCATTTTTTTCTATTATTTTCTGGCACAATTTCTACTGTTGATCGTAACTAATCATTCGTCAATAATGTGTGTAATACCATGCCAATCGTGGGTTGCCTGGAATCGATCGCTTTTTAGCGATAAGCGTCAAGTGCATATGTACTAACACTTGCTTTTAAAGCATTTTTCTCATTGTTTTTTTTTTTTTGTATAATGCACCGCTTACTTAATATTTCGGAAAGTTGACAGTATTAGTATAACATTGCATCGGTAGCACGACAGTAATCATTACCGAGAAATGCCACTGTACAATGTGCCGCGCGCCGGTAACCTTGCCGCGTATTGGCAAATTGCTTAACAATACACTCGCAAAACTCAACGGTTAATAAGTACCCGTACGTGTCATAACTACTGAACCAACTATTTCTCTGTATTTTCACTAATTCTGTATTATTATTTTTTGTATACTTCGCAACCCTTTGCACCTGTCTTATTATATTTTAAGTATTCTTTTATCGTGTGGGTTGTCTGGAGGAGATCGCTTATTAGCGATAAGGCCGCCCGTTGCTCTTATATGCACTAACATCTGTTAACGTCATTTGCTTCTAGTGTTTAAGTGCAATAAAGTGTAAAATAAATAAATAAATAATTCAACCACAAGTATACATTTGTTTAAAAAATACGCACTTTTATACAATACATACAAGCTTAACCTGAAAAAGTAGGATTTGGATATTTTTGCTCGATTTTATCATCAGGCGTTACGTCTAAATCTTAAATCAGTCAGGAAATAAAACAAATATTTAAATATACATTTTACTCTGACGTCATTAGTCTATATATAATTTCGTACTATTTTTTTTTATTTTTTATTTCTTAAACCTATACAGCTTATTCCAAAAAGCTTACACAACAAAAATACATCAACATCAAAGCCAAAACAAGGTCAAAACATACAATCGAAAATAGACAACAAAAAAAAACACGAACAAAAAAAAATTAATAAAAATATATATATACATATTAACAATGAAAATATATATATACTATGATATACTTTTCTCATGTCCTACATGTAACAGAGTTGAAAATATTCAAATATTTGAAAATACGATATAAAACACAGAAACACGATAAAATAAACATTACCAAAACCTTTAAGAAACAAACACTCAAAAATCATTTCCCAATGCGATTTGTCACCGTGGGAAATTAGTCCTAAAAAAAAACAAAGGAAATACTGGAAGGAAATGTGAGTGGGCTTAACCAAGACGGGATTTATTTAAAACTATATAACCAAATGATGTTTTCAAATACTTTTTACGTTTTGATAACAGAAGGGAATATACAAACTTATTAAGTGTAAATTAAAAAAAAAAAACAAAAAGCTCTCATCTCATCCATAAGATTTTCTAAAACTACATTTTATGCAAGCAAAAGGGCGTAAAAATATTTTTTTTTTTAAATGTATACATATATATACAATACCTATATAAACTATGTAGTTATAGATAGTGTATGTTTTATTGACTGTTAGAAAACACTGTAATACATTTAAAGGCGTGGTCACGAAGCATTGCAACTTGGCACAAAATAAAAATAGTGGAAAACGTATAAAAAATATGGAATTTGAAGCCAAAAAAAAATGTATTCAAAGGTGATACTTAAGATCGATAGGTAAAAAAATATAATTGTATCTTTTTTTTTGGAAATAATAATAAAAAAAAAACCAAAGCCCTAATCAATATTATTCTTACGAACTCTGTATAAGCCGTTACCGTTATACCGCTGCAAAAAATGTTTTCCCACTTCGATCCCCTCGATTGCATTGTGTACGTCGTTTGTTCTGTTTTTGCGTAGTGTCAAATTGTCACTTTTGGTACTTGGTGTCCTGTTTATGGACTTCGTACGTTTGACAAATTTGTCCTTCGGTATTTTTATATCATACATCGGATTAATTATGCCTGTTGTTTTAACTTCTATTCTGGGATAGTCGTACTGTTTGATTCTCTGTGGAAAAGTGTTTATATAGTCAAATGTATGTTCTGTTTGATCAGTTCTAAAACAGAATGTATACGACATACAGAGTTACAAACTATAACGAGAAGATCGTTCAATAGATATAAACCCTGAAAAGGTAAATAAAACGATCAGTTAATTGATGGATTAGGGTACTTTTTTAACACGCTGTTACATAAAGAAAACTGTATATTCGAGATTATTATATCCATAATACTATTGCTTATTACTAGTAGCGATAGAAAAATGATTTCTGATTAAATATTTGATTAAAAGTTCAAACATCGATAAAACTCACTTCATTGGATGTGGTGCGTTTAGGTATGGGTGGAGGCTGTGTCTCATCTCCCGAGAAATAGTCGGGTGGTCGTACTTTGTACTGCTGTATTATTACAGGCAACTGAGCTTCGGGAAGCTTCCATGTACTGAAGAGACATAAATCAAACCCTACACAATCTTATAACAATGAAACAAAAAAAAATGTATGGATAAAAAATGCATCTATTTGTCGTAGTTAAGAAAACTCTATGCGAATGGTCTGCGAGAGACATCTTTTTCGTTGGAAATAACTATTAAAGAGGTTTAAATAGAACTAGGTCATACTTGAATCTAATTGAGCCTTAACTGTTTAACTATATTTGTTTATGTAATGTGATTTGCGTGAATCAGAAATGTATAGATTGAATAAAACACTTTTTATTTATTTTTACACATATGCATTTTATGCATATTGCATTTAACTGAAAGCTGAGTGCAACGGAGGAGCTTATCTCTTTGAAACGAGCTTAGAAGTTAGGATAAAGGAAGAATTAAACATTTTTTTTAATTATATACCAAATATTGCGTAATTTGTTAAAGACATTTTATAAATTATGTCTTACACATGTCAACTTCATTGATATTTTATATATAAGTCGACTGATAAGATAAGTCGGTGCGACTTTTTAGACCCCCATGGAATTTTTGTCTCGATTTGATTGATCTCTAACCCCTATCAAACCACCATCAACAGTCAAAAACTGTTAGTCAATAGACTAAACAAAGAAACATCTTTGTTCGCCCAACAATGGAAAACTACTGAACCGATCTTTACCAAGTTTCCACCAATTGATGAAGCGATCACTTGTGTACGTCAATAATTTTCTATCTACGAGAGTTCAAACTCAAAATACCTTTATTCAAGCAGGTCTTGAGAGACACTTTTGTATCGTCATTATTTAAACTACCACCGGGTCAGAAGGCAGTTATCCACCGAGAAGACAGTGAAAATGAACCGGTACGAGAAGACACCCATTACAAACTCAATTTGACCGTTCCACAAAATGTTTCTCGTTTAGGCTACTCACCTATTAACACGCTCGCTACTCCTCGCGCGAGCGGCGCGGGACAGGCGGTGAAGAGAAAATAACGCTCCCTCACTGGACTCATCCAGGTACAGACATAACTCTTGCAACATCTGTTTCACAAAAGCAACCTTTTTAAAACTAAAAGAAAGGTACACACCATCTATTATTCCATAGATCATTAATTATTTCCTTTAATTTTTTAAAAAACAAAATTATCTTTCTTCAAAAAAAACTAAAAGTTTAAAAAAATGATTACATTTTCAACCGGCTCCCAAATCAAGGGCCACTCATTTAAATATACATTCTAAACATAGCTTTTCCTATAAGAAATATGTTACACGTGTTATATGTATATTAATATGGTACATATTAATATTCTGATGTTACATATAGGAAGACGACGTTATATAATGTATAATCATATCTTTAAATATACGTGAATTTGTTAAAACCTCTTTTGTGAAATAAATTAATTAGAACCTCTTTTTGGTTAAATTAATTGATTAGAAGCATTTTTGAATAATGCTCGATAGCTTTTGGCAAACGAGATAAACGTAAGTGTTATTCCTTGATTGTACTTTTGTAAAATTATTATTAAACAGGTACTTTTAGTAAATAAAACTGTTATGACAATGATTACTGTGTTTGGTTGATATTGCTTATTATATATGTATTATAATCCTGACAATAGATAATTAAGCATAATATATAATGATGCAATGAGATATATAAGTACTAAATAGTTGATTAATATAGGGAATAGTACAACTATTAGACAAAATATATGTAACGCATACAATTTGTAATCTCACCGTGAAGGAGCCTCTTCGCAAAGCACTGAGTATAACGTCAGCAAGCAAGAGATGCAACGCTCCCGGCTCTTTGCTTGCAATCATATTGAGTGGAGCGATTTGATTGAGAACCCATTCATCATCTACGCCCCAGCCGTTGTCTTCTACGTCAGACGCACCGGACTCTTCTACTGCGTTATGGCACACTTTTATTAAACCGACCCGTGAAATGTTCTTTTGTCATACACGTTAAAAACGAAGAGGGGAGAAAAGAAGATAACTAGTTGTAGAAGCGTAAAGAGGGGTTGTATCATAAAAAAATTAAAAAGTGTACCAAATTCTCAGACATGCACAGAAAATTTAATGAGAATCGGTCGAGCCGTTTCGGAGGAGTTAGTGAATTTGAAAAAAAAATTGATCTGTCTCGTTATAGAATTGGCGTAGAATGAGTTTACAAATTGAAGTTTAGCGAGTTATGTTAACTTGAGAAGATATGATAAAGAGAGATAGATAGATTCAAAATAGATGGACATGCTTACCACAAAGTGCATCCTTCACACTGTTAATAAAATCCAGTGTCTCCAGCAGGCTCGGTCTACTCAACGGCTCCTTGTTCTTCATAGAGGACCCGGCAGATCTTGGTCTTCTCCTCATCTCCTTAACGTCTACCTGGTCTGAGTATACCAAGCTCTTCAATGTATGGTATTTTCGCCTCATTGTCTGCGTATCCGATTGGTTGGTGATAGAAATTTCTGGAAACCCATACATGGTAGCTGGTCGCCTACGCCTGACCTTTGGCACCTCCATAGTGCTGGATGATGGGATAATATCAGGTTTGGTTGTTCTCCAGAAGTTACCGGTTTTCGCGCAAGTTAATATTTGGTCAGTGCTACCGTGATGGTCGTGTTTTATGTTCAATCTGTAAAGATTTTTAACTTTAGTTCCTCTTTTTGAAATTTCGCATTTAGGCTAAAAAAATATTATTAATTAAAATATCACATATATATTCAATTTACCTACGAACTTAACTAACTACTTACCTAAAAACTTACCTACCAAAATACATACGAACTTACCTACGAAATTACCTACTAACTTACCTACGAACTTATCTACAAAATTACCTACGTACTTACCTACGAACTTATCTACGAACTTACCACTTACTTATGTTAGTACTTACCTACGTAATTACTAACATAGTTTTAATTATGACCATTGAATTTTTCAACAAACAACGCTGTCAAGGAGAAACGTTTTTGTTCTAACGTACGTGAATGTAAAAAAACTGTAGATTTATTTAAAGTTTGGCTGGAATCTCGGTGAGGTCACGTCACGTATACCGTAAATTGCAGTGAGCAGGCGATCCCAATAAAATACAGTAACTATTGGAAAAGGGATGTATCACGTCCCATTCCCACTGAAAGGATCCCCCGATTATTCTCACTTTGCACCCTTTGGTAATGTTTTTTTTAATGTTACGAAATTCTTATATTGCCAACACTTACTTAAAAAAATACATACATGTCTATAGGTAACAAAAACTTAAGGTTCAACCTTGGTGTCTGGTTTACGAGTTAAACCTTTAATTTAAAATAAGGTATAACAAAGAGACAATAAAGTTTAAGTTCTTTATTCACTAAGGTACGTGGGACTTGTGGTATTATATCTGTTCCTGTACTAAGCTGAGAAGAAGCAGGCAAGAACCTCGGCGCGGTTGTTCGACAGTACACTTTTCGAAGCAAGGCTAAGCTGGAGCTAATTCATTCCCAAACTTTTTCATCATCAAAACAATCAGATAATTAGTAAAACGCTTTTTTCTAAAAGCTTTTCGTTTAACTTCTTTTTTTTGAACATATGTTTGATAAATAAAAAATCGACTTGATTCACTGTTTTCTCCAATATATTAATGAAGCTTGGTATTAATATTGAAAATAATTATGTGAACCTTGCCCGACCCTGACCGGGATTTTAGAAGCGAATTAAAACTGGCAATGATCGCTTGGAATTTCTCGTTTTACACATTCCCGTGATGTGAAAATTGTTAGTACAAAGAAATTTTAATGAGAAGTTGAATTTGCGTATCCTATTCTACTAGCAGTATATAGTTAGTAGAATATTAGTAGCCTTAATGATATATTTACCGTTTCCCAACAAGGACATTGTTGAATGCGTTAACGACACAGCGTTTTGCCAATTTCAGTTTAGCTTCGGCCTTATCCCGTCTATTCAGCGTCAACGTTCTGGAATGGTCTCTTCTAGAAGATATTTTAAGCGGGTAGGACACGGCTAGACCATCACCGGTTGGAAAAATTAGGCGGAAATCTAAAATGATTGATCTGTTGCTTACACTGGTTTCATATTGAAAAATATGGGTTTTACAAGATTTATACCAATTTTGAATTAACGAGGGTAGGATAAGTTTTTATATACATTATTTTATACACTTTATTGTACTTGAAGAGTAGAAGTAAATGACGTTAATAGATGTTAGTACATATAAGAGCAACGGGCGGCCTTATCGCTAATGAGCGATCTTTTCCAAACACAATACAATTTGAAGAAAAAAAGAAACATTTATAGGTCGAAACACAATAGGCCAATAAAACTATTATAAAAGTGTGAATATAAATATATTATAAATTTGAAGAGGTAAATAAATGCATAGAAGCGACTCTATTATCAATAAACAGTTTTTTTTTTAAATTAATAGCAATGACCAAATATATAAAAGGCTATATTGATCAGCCTACGACATATCCACGAATGACATATGGTTATGATTGTCAAATCTCTTTCGCGCAATTTCCAAAAGAAAGAAATATGTTAATTATGTAAAATTAATTTTTATTTAAAACTCTTAAAAACAACCGAATAACAATTAAAATTCAAGGGAACATCACATAATTATCAATACGACTTCAAAGATTTCACTTTCCCGAAGGCTGAACAACCAACTTTTGATTTCCCAAGGGTCGGCCAAGGATAGACAATTGTCAAACAAATGACAACACAAACACGAGCCAAGGAAGGGCAAATATTTGGTAAGCTTTGTCTACGTTTAAACTTCCACTCTTAATTTTTTTTTTTTATAGAAGAGGGGGCAAACGAGCAGGAGGCCCACCATAAAGGTGAAGTCGCCGCCCATGGACACTCAAGTGGCTGGGAGCTCATGAGTGCGTTGCCGGCCTTTTAGGGACTTATACGCTTTCTTCTTGAAGGACCCTAAGTCGTAGTGGTTCGGAAATACCGTGGCGGGCAGCTTGTTCCATAACGTGGTGGTGCGTGGTAAGAAATGTCTTACTTGGAAACGGCTGAGGTGCTTTGAAATTATAGCCCAATTATAGCAAATATCATGGATTATGATTTGATATGCCGTATCGAGTGGCTGACTTCAACTGACTACAATTGGTATGGATGCCATCCATCCTTCACTATTATACCGATAGTTGATTTTTTACATGTTTGGGAACGTCGGGTACCGACTTGGGGATAGTTAGCCAGTGGGGTCAGGAGAGTGGGGGGGGGGAGGAGATGGACATGGGACGATTATATATATTATTGAAAATCATAAGATCATACAATTATTAGCACTTCCATGAGTAATGGTACCAAACTACGGCTGTCCACGATCCGGTTCGCACTTTTGGGATTATTTTATGAAAAAAAATATTTCATTTATTATCATTCTAGAAAAGAAATTCTTAGAAAGGCATTTGTTCTTCGTAATTTATTTATTTCTATTATTCGATTTAAATTAGCTTATCTCTCCTGTTTTACTTAATTTAATGTTGAGGTTATAAGTATTGTATGATTTTGTGGGTTGCCTGGAAGGGATCGCTTATTAGCATTAAGGCCTCCCGTTGCTCTGATATGTATTAACATCATCTACGTCTCCTGTTCAAGTGCGAATGTGTAAATGAATAAATATATACTTACCAACGGATCTGTGCCTCTCCACAAAGTCCACCATGGCTTTGGCCCAGGCATACTTCTTCGCCGCTTGCGCTAATCCCTCGCGAGGCTCGATGGCACCGTCGTGAACACCCGAACAGTACTCTTTTAACCCATCAATGTCCATGTCGCAGTGTCTAGACATAAACTCGTCCAGAAACCACGAGTTCTCCAACGACGACACGAACAAGTCGTCCAAAAACGGTTTCAAAACGGGCCCGAGGTATTTCTTGTCGTCTTTTGCACCTGAAAATCACTCATCACGTGAATTAAAGTACCAATTTAATATATAAAATTCATTGCGACACCCCCGAAACGGCTTGACCGATTTCCATGCGGTTTAGTTATTCAATCCAATGTTACAATTTAAGGTCCGAATTAGATATTCATTGGAGGCAGCAATGGAAATAAAAGCTTAACTTCAAGTTTGTGGGGCCCACGCCCCCCCCCCCCACCCGCCATCTTGGAAAAAGGGGCGAAAACATTTTTTACGCAATATCTCAAAAACTTTGTGACGTCACAATTTGCAGCGAGTTCCTTGCCCTACTAATATGTTTATCTTATTTTTTGCATTAAAGAAGTATTAAATATATTAAAAGTATTAAGTATTAAATATAAATAATAAACAGAAAGATTTTTGTCTATACATTTTAATTATTATATATAGTTTCAAATGTTGTATATTAATAAAAAAAAACCTACCCTTATAAAGCCAGTGGAGGACAGTACTCATGAGGGCCGTGTCCTCTGTCAGGTCCTCCTCTCGCAAGTCTTTATCTCGCCGAACCGCGTCGATTAAGCACGCGGAAGACGCGTCATAGTAGTCTTTCAATTTGTTCCACTTCTTTGATCTATACAAGGAAAACAACGTTTTATTTCGGTTTAAAACACTTATTTGTGACATTTATTTGTGTCAAAAAGTAATTCTCCGGTAAAAAAAAAACAAAAAAAACCCCGTTTAAATCACAATTTGACAAGACCCTGCTATACATATATGTGGGTTGCCTGGAAGAGATCGCTTGTTAGCGATAAGGCCGCTCTTATATGTACTAACTATTAACATTAGCCACTTCTGCAGTTGAACAAAGTGTGAACAAATGTTTGTAATGTAATAATACGTGTTTAAATCCGTGAAATATCACCTATACGCCGTCAACCCCCCTTCGAAGTCTCCGCTGGTTCTGCTGACGCTGTCCATGTACACATCTCGTGCTTGGTCCAATATTATCGCCATCAGGTGAATCAAATCTTCGGTCGGTTCCAAATTGACTGCCGTCACTTGAATCAGGTTAGCGCGAAACGTACTATGACTCTCCTAAAATTCATCAAACTTAGCAAAGCAATCATTTTACACTAATATGTGAAATGTATGTGACGCTTTCACGCTTAAACTACTCGACCGATTTCGATCAAATTCGGTATAGAGATAGGCTAAACTTTAGGGGTGGTGGGATAGGCGTATTTGTAGGGTTAAAGGGGTTAAATAAGGGGATGAACGTTTGTAAAAAAAAATCGAAATTCCACGCGGACGAAGTCACCGGCAAAAGCTACTAGTTGGATATAAAAAAAAAAGTGAAGTTAAACTGTACAGTAATTGTAATGGACGACTCTGAGTATCGTTAAGTGTCTTACATATGCAATAGACCGCTTGCAACGAACCAACTCCTTGGTGACTCTGTCCAAATATCGCAATTGTCTTCTGGTGTAGCTACCAGGTCCAGTGCACCTCGCGTCGTGCGACAGCCTCTCCCATTTACTGAACATCACCGATTCCAATATTTCCGATGGGGTTTTTGCTATTTCTTCGTCACCTGAAAATCTCTCGTCTATCAAATCGTGCAAAATAAAAAAAACAATATTTACAGATCGTCATATAAGGCAAAAGACTTTTTGTTTGTAACAAATAACAATTAATAATAAAAAACAATTTTCTCTCATTTGAATAGAGCTAAAACTGCAACATATTAAGTACTTTGCCACCAAACTTTTTATATTTATTTAATTTTTTTAAAGTAATTTACTTATTTTTATAGAAGAGAAGTCAAAGGAGCAGGAGGCCCACCATAAAGGTGAAGTCGCCAACCATAAACACTCACTAGGCTGGCAGCTCGTGAGTGCGTTGCCGGCCTTTGTTTATTTAAGTCTTATTCTCTTAGTATTAGATGTATATATCTTAGTCACTGTTACCGGTAATTCTGTGCAAATATTGAAGACATCGGGCAATGGCTGTTATGTCAGCAGTCCAGTTAGTGTCCCTAGCCGCTCTTCTGGCCAAACAACTTTTCTCTATGGGATATATGAAACCGGCGACACCGCCGCCTGTACATAGCTGAAGCAGGCTGGGGGTGAGAAAATCCTATGAAAACTCAATTACATTGCCAAATACAATGACAAAGAACAATCTTAAAACAGTGTAAACTCGATAAAACGACACTGAAGGGACTGTGTATTCTATGGCGTTATAGAGATTGGTAGTTAATAGGTGAAAAGAAAAATCCTTGAATGGAATACAAGCTAAACCAACCAAAGCCAATTGATTGACGCTTTAGAGAGTTTGTTGTTCGAGTGACGTTACTTGGAGTTTAGATTGTATTGACATTGATTGTATAGATACAACATTATAGATTCTCAAAATAATTATTATTTCGCACATTTCGACTGCCGACGACAGAAGAGACCGAACCAGTCGTATTCGTACTGACGATAGAAGCATGGTACTCACTCATCTAAAACAAGAAGGAGATGATAGGAGACGTGGGAAGTGAGACAGGCCCTTGCTGTTGTACTTCTGTATGCGAAGCATCGAAACAGACGCCGCCGAAGGGCACAACTAACTGCATAACGACTTAGCAGTTGGAGAGAGCCCTGTGTGAAAATATCATAATGCTAATACTCTAATACTCAATAATACTAATAATACTCTAGATAAGTCATATCTTTATTGGCCAAATAGTTTATCAGTTTTAGTCAGTTAGTTAGATTTTTGTACCTGACGTTCATTTAAATCTAAAATAAGTTTCTTCAGGATGATGGCTTTGGTGTACGAAGTAAAATCAAAATGAAAATCATATGTATGTTAAATAAGTTTCTGTAAGGTCACGAATTGCCTGAGCAGCCTGTTTTTCAATTGCCCTGATTTTGTCTATTGTAAGAGTTTATATCCTGTCATTATCTATTGTCTATCATTGCACAGAGAAGAGAAAGAGAAACAGAGAAGCCATAGTAACTTGAAATTTTCTTAAACGTTTAATTAATTCTAATAATGGTTTGACCGTTCGAGTTGTGATAATTTCGCGTTATAAGAAATACTTTTTATGGATTTTTTTTTATGATTTCATATACTTGATGATAACATTTATCTCCCTTTTTGTTTCCAAGTGTACAAAGGAAAACATACTTGTGCGACTTACAAAAAAAGGTCGGCAATTCCCGGTAATTTATCGCTTCAATTCGACCTCGTAACGACTACTATCTCATCCCGGATCAAACGAACGCTTTAAAAATTCTACGACATAGTAATAGTACTTATCTATGTATCGCGTTATTAACATTTAGTATGTAATCGTAAACTATATCTTAACGAAATTTCAATTTATGAACGATAATAGTGTACTTTTCTATTTCCTATTAATTGAACTGTTTTCATCAAAGATTTTCCTGTTCCTGATTTGAAGGGTAAACCAACACAATTTTACGGAAAAATACACTTACAAAACAAACTTTAAAGATTTTCAAATATTATCAAAGATATTTTTTTTTTGCCCTGTTAACATTTTTAATTGCATTTTTTCTTACCTCATAGCATCCTTCCCTCATCTTATCAACTAATACGTTGAGGGCTCCGGCCAACCTTCCCACATTAGAATAGTCCGCACAATGCGAGTCCAAGGTGGCTTCCAAAGCAGGGTGCCATAATTGCCAGGTGGAAGATCGCTCTGCGCATACCATTGACGACGGTGGGCCTACTGATACCGCGTAGTAACCCTGAATTCAATAATTAGTTACCAGTAGCAAAAATTTTTTATAGAAGATAGGGCAAACGAGCACGAGGCACACCATAAAGGTGAAGTCACCGCCCATGGACAATCACGTGGCTGGAAGCTCATGAGCCGGCCTTTTAGGAATTTTTGTTGAAGAACCCTAGAAGAAAGTAGTATTTGTTCAGAATTGAACCCCGATAGAAGCGTTAATTTGGACCCAAGAGATACTCGATATTTTCGTGTGTATGTTTCCATGTCAAATTATGTAATCGAACTCACCCCTTTAGCAGCAGTATAATGAAGTAAAGCCAACGGATGTGTGATGGGAACTGTACTGGTATACGCGTGTGGGCTACACCCGTCAACTCTCGCGCCGAGCATCAATTTGGCTTCCGCTTCGCCCGCCCCCACACGCAGCATCACCCAGGCCGCACCCTCAACTATCGCCAGGCGACGCTCTGATGAACTCTGGTATGATGCTATTAAATTATTCTCATTGTTA
This sequence comes from Leptophobia aripa, assembly GCA_951799465.1. Lineage (NCBI taxonomy): Eukaryota > Metazoa > Arthropoda > Insecta > Lepidoptera > Pieridae > Leptophobia > Leptophobia aripa. Next base: position 287,488 of record OX637268.1, on the reverse strand, counting down.
AAAGTCTGTTGTATGGATTATCTGCTTGGATTTCTGGTGGTGACCACCAAAAACATAACTTTCCATCTCCACGTCCTGCATACTACGATCATACTACGTGAATATTTTCCAGGACGTCCGGCATCTTCAGTGCTTCTACGGCCACAATGAAATTCAGTAAACCACTTTTTTACCATTGAAATCGATGGTGTGGACTCTACCACATAGTATTTATCAACCTTAGCCTTAGTCTAGGTAATGGTTTTTTTAATAAGCAGACGAAATTTACTTTTTTCTCATTTTCTCCTCAAGTTACTGAGTAGTCTGATAAAAATAGCTGACAAACACAAACTAACTGACGCAGCAAGTTCAAATTTTGACAGGAGCGAACTGACAGATGCCTGTTGACAGGAGCAGTGGTTCTGTTTCAGTAGAGAGGTCAGAAATTCAAAAAATCACTGACTTATTGATCCACCCTCGTATATGATTGACAATTTGCTTGAATTGGTTTTTAAGAAGTTTTAAGATTTGTTTTGTTCTTAACTAAGCCGGATCAAACAACAAACAGAGAACATTTACTATAACTTTCTCTGTTCCCGCTTCAGCTTGATATTTGTTTGAACCCAAGATATTAATTACAGAATGAATAGAATATAACCGATAGATGCAAGAATCCATTTGAAAAACGTAACATAAATACGAAATTGTTTTATGTATCAATTTCACATTAGTGCAACACAACTTTTTCCCATCTTCAGTACGACATACGTAGTTGTGGTAACTAGTTGCCAACTTGTCACTCGCATTATCACGGTGCAGAGTTTGCAGTTAAATTTACACGTGAATTTAGTTACGGATTCAGGCCAACTTTGTGACTAAGTGGTTTTACTCAGCGGGAATAACACAGTTTTTGGATGTTCGTTGATTTTAACCACTTTTATTTTGCTGGACTTACATTGGCTTGGTATATATGTTACGGTCCAAGTGATAAATGTGATATTACACGTAACGACCATAAAAAATGACTGGTATGAGATAGTAGTTTGATTAAATTCTATTAAATATTACAATTTAAGTAATAGTATTGTCCGGGCCCATTGGTCATGTAGCATAATGCATAATGGCAAACGAAAGCTTTTAAAAAAAGGATTTTAGAAATTGTCAGATTATTTTGATGGTGAAAAAGTTTGGGTAATATATGGGATAATTTCCAAAAAAAAAAACAACCAAGCCGAGTTTCTTGACTTCTTCTTCTGAGCTTGGTCGCGTACGAACAGGCGTTGAATCACTTTACATTTAATACGATTCAAAATGCTCCTATGTACCTTAATGAATAAATATTTTGACTTTGAATGACCAGGTAATGTAATAAAAAATCTCAATATAGGTCGCCATTAATTATAACACCCAATTCGCTTTTTTTTAAACTTCTGTCTATTCTAATAATACCTCGCATATCATATTTACCATAATTGACAATTGACGCTATTCAACGTTCATCAAAGCGCAATATAAGCGTGCCGTGTAATAATTGTAAATTTACATAAATTCACGAAGTTTCCCAACTTTGCAAATTCGGGCGGGTTGTATCGGTGAAGTTGCTCTGACTTTAAATGGATTATACATCACCTCAAGTGCCACAGAGCGAGTTGAACAGTATGGCTTAGTATAATAAACGCTAAATTTATTGGAAATAAATCAATATGAAACACATTTAACATACGTTTTAGATGGTGTATACATTACTGTACTTACTTTCAAGATAGCAGTAGGAATATGGTAACGCGTGTTGGTGTGCGCGTGCGCAGAGTACCCTGGACGCACCGCCTCCACGCGTTTGCGCGCAACGTGCTATCAAATGCACCCATCGCTCCACAACTTTGTCCCTTTAACAGTTTAATTATAAATTCATTAATAATATTTAAATTTGAAGGTCATAAATTATAAAAAAATGACTAACCTACAAAGATACCCGGCTGTGGTAAGAAATTCTGACCATTTGTCCGCTTCTCGGCCACACAAGCGCACTTTCCCATAGCCCACCGGCCCTTCCTGAAGACGGAAGTCGTCATCCGTGTTTAGGGGAGGTAAGGAATCGATGGTTACCAAGTATTCTAGGGATCTTGATCGCATCTGTTTCAGTCACATTGAGAATATGTATTAGTGTCGATGTAGTTTTGTAAGCTCGTGACGTTATTAAACAAACCAACCTTCTTCCCTCGATGCAAGGCAATCAGATGACTACAACGAAATCGAGGGTCCCTCTGGCCAGCTCCATCCACCAGTTTCTGAACGAGGGCTTCCACCATCATCTCTGTTGAGATTGACATTCGATCTGCAAATGAACAACCCTCTCAAGTATTTTCCCGTTTTGGTTTCAAGGTAATGTTTAATATATATATAAAGTGAGGAAAATATTCGTGCTAACAGATCTATGATAACATTATTTTCGTATCCATGTGTATTAATGTATTTACTTTTCTGGTCCTCTTCATATAGCGTATCAATATATGCATTGAGAGATCTTAGATGATGAGGATTAAATCGTAGTCCGGAAGCTGGCAGGCGTAAGTCTCCACCCGGCGACTCGCTTATGGCTGATGCACTGGACCCCATTTCTAAAATATATCTCTTTACTACAATATACCTGTATAGTATGATTATTTTATAAGTAGTGGCATGATTATCACCAAGTCTTAATTGAAATCGTATGTACCCGTTTGAAGTAAATTTAAAAATACAACTGGGTTACAAAGCCTTCAAATAACAAAGATACGTATGTACAATATAATTATTTTTTACGTATGTTTTTTACTAAACCTTATTTTATCATATAATTAAATTATAGTACTAAAGAGTACTTTTTCGTAATAACATTGCATAAATTATACAAACATTTTCAAGGACATGTTGTGGCTTGTAATACGATTACAGTTTTTTGTAACAAAATAAAGTTTAAATAGAATTTAGTTACTGACATATACACCAGACACATATGATAAAAAAACATTAAAAAATAGAGTAGACAGAAGATAGTCTTTAAACAGAAAACTAAACATAGCACCCCAAACAGGCTTGTAGTAACTACTTGAAATAAGATAAACAACTGACCTATTTTTATTAGCATCTAAGATACACGCTCGGCCTAGTTTAGATACTAATATACAAAGATTTATATTAATATATTTACATCTCAGATAAGATCTAAGCCATAAAATATACTCGCAGATCGTTGTATTTTTTTAACAATTAATTCATTCATTTACACTTGAACAGTAGAAGTAAATGACGTTAATAGATGTTAGTACATATAAGAGCAACGGGCTGCCTTATCGCTAATAAGCGATCTCTTCCAGACAACCCACACAATAAAAGAATACTTAAAATACAATTGGACTGGTGCAAAGGGTGCGAAGTAGACAAAAAAAAATACAAAAACACAACATACATTAAATTAAGTAAAGGTAAGAAAGGAGGCTGATCGGTTATCACTTTGTTATGAGATAGTAAATTTTTGAACCGAATATACAACAATGACACACATGAATGGCCATCCAAGAAATTTGGCTTCATTACCGTGATACGGACAATATGAATCGGAATCAAAACTGTAATTGTTCTATTTCCGGCGGAAAGGACATTATGCGAGCTCGGCCATGCGCAGGTGACCGTGGGGACATTTGCTATGAGCGCTTAGTAAAGCATGTAGGGACATCTAAAATCTGCACCTACAATACGATAAGGTCGTCAATCGAAAGCTGTATACAACATCTCGACGTTAGGAGCCTTCGGGCCTATCAGTAGTTACAACTGGTCAAGAATCTTCCTTTTCATTTGGAGGAAATGCTATGTCACTTCTTTCACAAGCGCATTCACTACAGTAGCTTTAAATCCATAAGCCTCGCAAACATATATGACCTTCTGTATGGTCATTAAAACTATCTTAAAATTAATTATTTCTTATTATTCTTATTAATAAATTTATATTAGTTTCAAAAGAACAAATGGGAAAACAATAAAAGGTCAAAGTACAAGAGTCTCTAACAAGGTTAGATTTCTTCCCTTTAGACTCGTGGACCTTGGGGAAGAGCGTTAATAAGCCTGTTAATGCCGCATTTTGGGTACTTTGCCACAAGAACTAAACTTTTATATGTATTCTAGTTTTCACTTTATTTTTCATTATTTAAATTTCTAGTTCTTGTTCGTAATAGTAGTAGTAGTAGTATATTACTTTACTAGATATACATACAATATTATAAAGTACACATATTACGTTGTGCTAAGAAGACACACTTATGACAGATAAGTTGCCACTTAGAAATCACTTTGTCTGGAGATAGGTATGTATGATAAAAGACAGTACAAAAAGGATCTCGCTTTTAACGTCTGGCTATGATGTACCGCTCTATATTTCTGGTCTATTTTAAATAATAAATCAGTCAACTTAGTTCTAATTAATGATAGGAAATCCTTCTGTTTCTACGATTCTTTCAATTGCGTTATATAAACATACTAAATTAATCTATTCTATATGTATTTGGTTTATATGTAGAAAATATACAAAACAATCACATACTTATATTATAAATGCGAAACTAAGTACTCTACTGAGCTGATTTCAATGGAGATAGACTAAGTTTTAGAGTAGTACATACCTTTTATCACGAAAAAAGGGTTGAAGGGGTTAAAATAGGGGATGAAGTTGGTATAAAAAATTCACCAAAACTCCACCATTTATAAACCGATTTTTTTTAATTTCTTTTTAATTTAAACCCAAACTCGGATGAGGTCGTGGGCAAAAGCTGAATGTAAAAAAAAATTACCTATAAGAAAATAATTAAATGCAACAGATAAATGGTGAAATTACGGTGAGCGACATTCTATTCCATACATCTATTCCTGTTTCCAGAAAACTACCACGAATCCGATAAAAAAAACTTATTTTTTAACAGATATATAAAAATTTATAATTTAAGACAATTCTCTTTAATTGTCTCGCTCCGATTAATCATGTATCAAGCGGGACCTCATCTGATCTCCGTAATGGCGCCATCTTGAATTATGTTATGCGCGAGTACCAGTTACGTTAACAGAAATAATGCCTGTCCTTGTAATGATATCCGATATTTAAAATAAAAATGACATGTCATTTGTGAGCGTATTGTAGTTGGAAGGTCGAGGCAGTCGGCTGTGACGCACCTAATCGGTTAATTGTTAACTTTACCATGGTAAAAAACATTCCGTAAGCAGATAAGAAAGTCCTGTTTTCGTACGCCCGGTAAATAAATTTTCAATGAGACATCGCTTACATCTGAAAAACTCAGTTTCGTAAGATTAAAATACCTGTATAGCATTGAAATCAAGGCTGTTGTGTTACGTAACAAATTTGTTGATTATAGTGAATTAAAACGAACAGAACAGAACAGAATAGAACTTGATATAAAAAGTTAACTTCTTGCCTAAATGAAAACCTATAAGGTAATCAGTTTTTTGTAGCATAATTTTATTACAATACTGATACTCGTCATTATATCATTAGTCATTAACCATGCCGTAGATTTAGTTTGTACTTTTGGTACTTTTAAGTTACAATCGTAGTGCGATATATGACTCTTATTATACTTTACTTAAACTGAGTTAAGAAAAAATATTACGATGTATATGACTTATTAGAACGCTTTTATTTATTTGAAATGAAGAAGTTTAAAAAAATAAACGTCTAATTGTATTTTCGTTAACTATTATCATTAGTACATTATGTTAATTCAAATCCAGTTTTTATCAGAACTATATTGATACAAAGCAACGGTTTTAACGAATTTAAATTAAAGTTAAACATTTTTGTGTTAAGATTATGTACTACATAATTACCGGTAACAAATACTGATAACATTAATTTGAAAACATATTATTATACTAAAATATAAATGTTTTATGGAATGTTTATCAAGTCTAAAACGAATTATTTATTATAATAAGTATACAAAATACCTTACAACTGCAATGGTTTGTTATTTAAACCATCAAAAATAAATCAAAAGTAAACTTAAAGCGTACTAAATTAACACAAACACTCCATTCGACAAACCAAGCACAGAGCAAAAATGTTTTCCAATTCCCGCCTTTTTGCCACAGACACAACACGTGCACTGAGCGCTTGCTTTGAGCGTGGCTCTTGGCGCGCGATAGAGCGGAAGTTGTTTAGGTCCATTAATTTGTACCACAAAACATTTTAAGCAAAGAGCTCAATACTCTTCGTATTGCTCTTAACACTTTTTAACTATTTTATGGGTAGAATATTTTATGTCTGGTGGCCTTTTTGTTCGCAATACAGAATTGATATTCGACATTATAATTAATATTACTTAAATAAATTTGCTTAGTATGTACATTGTTTACACGAATTATTTTAGGACTAGATTGTTAGTATCAATTATTCCTTACAATTAAGTACCCAATTTTGTCTTTTTGTTAAAGTTTTCTACAATAAGAAAAAAATTAACATTTTAATTTAAACGAGACATATACTAATATTTAACGTAAAGGTTAAGCAAACCTGAAATAATATTGTTTGAAAGCTTGTTAACCGTGGCACGTTCCTATTGTAACACCAAGGATTTTAAAATAACTGATCGTCATGCCGTGCCTCCTCATCTATTTTTATGTCACGAGGAATCAAATCCATACCGTATAATTCGCCATGTGAAGGCTTAGAGGTGTATACAACAAAAAAAAATATTACTGAAAGACTCCAGCCTGAACCGTTGCTTGCTTTCATTTATTCATGTGTTGCTATATTGTTACTTTTGAGATGAAAGAACGCACATACTAGAACGAAGCAGGATTACGAAGTTGAACAAATATTGATTAAAAGCGAAAACACTTTATAAGTTAAATGTGCTGAACGCCGAAATTTTAGTCACGAAAGTGCTGATGAGCGGTGGAGTCGACTTGTTTTAATGGAATTTGTTCAATATTAAGTTTGTTAATTACTACATTTGACTGATTCGTTTAGGTACAGAGTCAAGAACTAAGCAAGAATTGAAATAAAAACCGTATGCTAAAATTCCCAAATCAAACTTCCACAATTATTTCCAATTAAAATTACCTATAAAGTACAAAGTTCTGTCTTCTTCTTAAATATACCTTCTTGATTTGATGGCTAACATATGTCTTGAATTCGATTCCTCGCAAATATACATACATATAATAGAAGGTTTAACAAATAAATAATAATAAAGCATTTAACCTACCGTTCCTACATCGCAATTCCCTTTCCGAGCCTATTCGATCATTTTCCATAAGTTTTAATGGCTACGTGAAGTGTTAAAACAAGGTCTAATCGCGCGGAAGTTTTAATTTATTTGGCAAACTGCGGTACGGCACGCCACTAGCGGAATAGTTTTACTGCGATTTTAGACACTGATAAAGCGAAACTATTATCACTTTTAGGCTATAAGCAGAATCTTTAAATCAAATATTTATTGTTAAATGTGGTTGCAATTTATATTTTGTTTTTTTAATTTCAAAGTCAAAATCTTTATAAATTAAAGTACATAGGAGAATTTTAAATCGTCTTAAATGTAAGTGATTCTACGCCTGTTCGTATGCGACCAAGTTGACAAGAAGCACGCTTGGTCGATTTTTTTTTTTTTGGAATGATCCAAGTACACTTTTTGAAGCAAGGCTAATGTGCTCGTGCTAATTCATTCCCAAACTTTTTCATCATTATAATCTGACAATTTATAAAATGTTTTTTCTAAATGCTTTTGTTTGACTACTTTTTTTAAAAAATATTTTAAAATTTGATTAGTTTCACGCCTACACCCCTTGTCATCCAAAAAATGTGCTAAAAAGTTCTACATAGTTTGACTATACGTCAGCAGGCGGTTACATTATTTACAGGCTAATATTGGCCAATTGAAAGAATATATGATAAATCTTATCCGTTGGCATGTATTAACAATAAATCAAGCCAATCCACAAGTTTTTGTATTATTTTATACGTCCGAGTTAATTTTTATAGCAAGCAACCGGATTCGCTGGAAATCTAAATACTGAATTCACCATGTTTTAACAAGGTACTAAAAAGATGTATTTACCGTGCAGTTTAATTATGCTTTGTGATAGTTTTATTTTTTCTGTTAAACCTTTTTCGTATTATTATCTTTTTATTTTGCCCATGTTCGTATTAGGTCTCGCTGAATAGTCAGTGCTCTGATCATTAAGCTAGTAATAAGCATGGCTTGGGCCAGCCCTGGCTTATAAACATAGTGTGCCTTATAAGCGTAGTGTTTCAACTAAGTTTCTCTTATTTTAATAATTTAATTAATTATTTTCAATTATTAATTAATTTAGTTACTTAAGTAAGCATCGAGCCTAATAAATAATTTTAAGGAAAAGCTTTTTGGGACACGAGTGTAAATAAATTTCAATACCGATTATTAACATAATTTATTTAATTATATACATTATTCCCATCGGCTCTTCTTCCCGCCCTTTCTCACTCTCTTCTCTTCTTGTGCGGCAGGGGCATTCACGCCGGGCTGAAGCACGGGACGCGTTTGCTCCCACGAATGATCTGTTGACGCTGTGAACTGTAAACAAATTACAATGTGACATTTTTCTTTGTTTTTCAACCAAGTTTCCTGATGCCTGAAATAAGCTTTTAAGTTGAAGAAAAGCACACCTTATTATACTGAGCCCGGAAGGCCTGTTTGAGCGAGGCGAGGCGGTCGGTGGCCGGGCCCCCGGCCGGGACATTCACCAATGGCTCTTCGCTGACATTCGGCAGTCCGGGCCTCTCCTTGTAACTGCGAACATCAAATAACACTTAGTCACGTTTACTGCATTCTCGTCTCGCCATACACCTCCGAAATGGCTTGACCAATTTTCATGACATTTTATATGTATATTCAGTCGACTCGATCAAACTATATTTGAACATAACGCCTAAATAATATAATAATAATCATAGGATTGTTTTTATTTTTTGGACTTTTAAAAAATACATAGCTAAATTTTCTCCATTACCACCGACCCCAATTCATCAGTGATACCAGTCCTGATAAAATTGATATACAAACCCCAGTCCGCATCCGCCGATATTCAAAACCTTCCCTTTTCCCTTCTTGAAACGGGACTTCCTGAACCAAGCCGACTGCATCGCTAAATGGGCTAACTCCTCCGGCACTTCCTGTGAGCAAACAAACGCATGATATACTATTACATGTGACGGTAAAAGTATGTATTTTTTATTGCCTCTTGTGAGACAATCAGCCATTCATGCTGGACACCACCGGAGAAGACATCAGTGAAAAAGACTTCATTTGTAAGGTATTCTGTATTAATCCCCACCTGCTGGGCGCCTTCCAGATTCCTCAGCAAATGGCCGGCAAACTCTTTGTCCGTGTGCTTGGCGATGAGGGTGTAGGCGTCCCCGCGCACGCCCGCCCGCCCAGTCCGCCCCACGCGGTGCGTGTGCGTGTCGATGTCCCTCGCCACCGTGTAGTTGACCACGGTGCGGATGTGCGGGATGTCCAGACCACGGGCTGAAGGTCAAGGAAATTTAAAACGTCAATTGGTACACTACCACCGGTTGCGAAGGCAGTTATCTACCGAGAAGAACCGGCAAGAAAGCTGGTTTTATTCACTAAGGTACATAGGACCTTTTGAAACTTCTATCTAGATTTTACGCCTGCTCGTATGCGACCAAGCTGAGGAGAAGCAAGATACTCGGCCTTTATGACATTTTGTTAATGTTTCGTATAAATGTATCGGAACAAAATTCAGTATACACCTCTCATGTGATGTTTCTTTCATACACATAAATGTTAAGGGTGGGCCACGCCCTTATTTATATTTTAATCATGTAGCATTCAAACGTACAAAACCCAATAATTAATTTGTTACATCATAAACAACTTTTTTGATAACATGTTTATTTTATTATGACTAAAACATTTGATTGTTTCATGCATATGACAAGAAAACAACTCAGAACCAAAAGCCATAGATTTGCAATCATGAAGAATCCATGCAAATGTCCAGAGATTTTCATAAAAAAATCTTATTAATTATCTGGTGCATTTAATTGTGGAGTCATTTTTTATGTGGCACTATTTTACTGGTTGCCTGGAAGAGATAGCTGAAAGCGATATTGGGTCTTGGCCTCACATGGCATTCTTATAGTTTCGGGTCTTAAATTAAAAAGAGAAAGAGATCTTACCAGCAACATCGGTGGCGACTAAAATGTGTTGCTCCTGTCGTTTGAAAGCCGTGATGACCTTGTTCCTGTCCGCCTGCTCCATGTCTCCGTGTAATAACAACGCATCGTACTGCTGCACACCAAGATTCGCCGCCGTCTGCTCTGCTTCCAGCTGCAAAACACTTTCTTCAAATATTTTCCTACTCAAAGTAAGTGTAGATTTACCAAGTAATGTCAATTTTTCACATAAAGGGACAAATCAAGTGTTAGTCACGCACCTTTTTCGTGACAAATATCAAAACGCTGCCGGAGGATAAAAACTCGACGAGATTATTCAGTAACCAAGGCCACTTCTCCTCGGGCCTGTTGAATATGCTGAAACAAACATTTTCAAATTTGATTTAAATTCATACATCATATAAACAATTCCGTATTTCTTGTGAAAACAAAATATTTTTTACTTAAAAAAAAACTTCTCTGCTCAATGCTTTTAACTCCAGACAAAATAGTCATATAGATTATAAAATATCATTAAAAGCCTACAGATAGTTAAATTATGTTAAACAATACCAAATTTGACTACTTTTCAAATTTACAAAGCAGATTGTAGTATTGTCGAATTTTCCCATTTTCAAAACTCACCGGACGTGTTGTGTGACAAGGTGGCAGGCCTCCCCAGCGGCGCCATGTTGCACCCTGACCGGGTCGTGCAACGCGTCCCGGGCCAATTTCTCAACACGACGTGGGAACGTCGCCGAGAACAGCAGCGCTTGCCTCTCGGGCCGCACGTGGTTGCATATCGAACGGACTTGGGGCTCTAAATTCAAACAAGTGTTCGTAAGGGGCTTTTTGTCTATGCACAGATAATGCAAACTGTCACTAAACATCTACACATTCTATCAAGCAGAGACAAAATCGTGTATTATCTATGGTAAGTTTTTAAAATTGGATTAGACAAAGGCAAAATTTTAGTGTTTGTGTTTATCACAGATTCTAGTATATGAAGTTAACCATAGACCAACAAATTCAAGCAGGCAAAAGTCACCTTTCCAAGTAAATCAATGATCCCGATATGAAATATGTACCATTTTATCAAAGTCAACTTACCAAATCCCATATCAAACATTCTATCTGCTTCATCGAGGACCAGATATGTGACTCTACCCAAACTGGTGGCTTTACATTTGACTAAATCGATAACCCTCCCCGGCGTACCGACCACTATTTCAGCGCCACCTACGACAAATAAGCTTTGATCAATTATTATTTTTAACCTTCAAAAACCTAATCAATTGACATCACTTATGGGCGGTAGTGTATTAACAGATATCCCATTGAATACTACTAGAAATATTTAAAAATTGTCCATTTTTTTATATAAAAACACATAAATGGCTAAATTTTAATGAAATCTTTTCGCTGAAAAGCACTCGAAATATCGTAATAATGAGAAATTAAATGGTTTTTCTATATCACAGAAATTAGTTTAAATTGAAGGACATCTGTGGATGAAAACACCCAAGTCTGCTGAACTTACCTTCCAAAGCTTTGGTTTGTTCCCATTTCGATCCACCACCGTAACAACATACACACCGTATATTGTATACTTTTCCAAATCGTTTTGCCTCCATGTAAATCTACAATCAGACATTAACAAACTCACACATATGATAATAATAAAATCTCTAGTACTTTTGCAAAGTCTATAAGAAATCAAAGAGAAGAAGACACAAACTTCATACTCCAAAACTAAACCAGAAAAAATGAAATTTGATTTAATATACAACATTTCAAAACTCAACCTGTTGAGCCAACTCTCGAGTAGGTGCCAAAATAAGCCCAATGGGACCATCTCCGGGTGCCAACTCTTTCTGATCCATAATATGTACCAACAACGGCCATAGGAAAGCTGCTGTTTTTCCAGAACCGGTTCTCGCAATACCTACACAAAATTAATATACATTTATTCAATGTATTTCCCACAATAAAAAACTAAAACAATTAAAACACTTATAGGCCAGGTATGTTATAGGTATTAAAATATTTTCACCTATAAGATCACGTCCCCCTAAGGCAGCGGGTACACCAGCAGCTTGTACGGGGGTGGGCTGAGAATATTCCGAGCGACGTATCGCTTTCATAAGTTGCTCATCAAAGCCCAAATGCGCAAAGCTGCTCACCGGCCTCGGTGGCTCAGGGCCTGATATCTGAAAGGAAATATTTACTATATAACACTTGCATTACAAAGGTAAAAATTATTTCCTAATAAAAGGCACTATAGACTGGTGTGATAGAATAGTAGAATTCTATCCCACATGAGATATCCCATATGGGATGGTAATGGGCATCAATCCCACAAACCAGTTCATCAGGTTATCTCAGTAGCAGACGATGCCTGGTGAGCCCTACAAGTATATCCTCCTTGCATATAATAAAAAACAACATTAACTCACTCGGAGCAAATAATAAAATAAAAGTTAATTGAAATAATCTATTTCTATGAGATTATAAATTTTACTTACTTTAACACCTAAATTATTTTTCAACTCCTCGACTTGTTCATGAGTTAATTTCTCAATGTCTTCATGCGGTGTGTAGAAATTCTTTTCAAATGGTTCATATTGAATTTCAGAGTGGTCTAATGGTGGGAGAGGATCTATAAATTTCTTCTTGGGAGGTGGAATTGGGTTACCATCCTCATCATATTCAATCTCTACATCTGAACCATCATCAAGTGCTGCTAGCGGATTGTCTTCCATATATCTAAATAAATTATAGTTATTTAGTTTGTGTATAGTGGTCGACATATCTTTGAGTATATCTTAAAATACAACAAATTTAAATTTATTTTAAGTCAAAGGGAAGGAAATCAGCAGCATTTAAATAATGTTAATTGAAAATTGTCCTATTTTCATAGGTTTTTTCATTCTAAAAAAATTGGTTGCTTCTTATTATTTTTAAAATAAAGTACTAAAATGGTTGATGTTTCTGGAAGTTTGATATGATAATAATATTATGATAACTAAACATTTATCAGAGATTCTTAAAATGTTATTTTCCCTAAACAACTACTTACTTGTAATAGCTTTCTTCGTCATCCATATCATCAATATCTCCTCTTGTTCCTCTTGCTGCATCTCCCTTGCCAGTCGCCTCATTCTCCTTACTTGTCATCATATCCTTAGCTGCTTGTTGCTCTAGCCCTGCCATATAGGCATCCAATGGATCAACTTCATCATCATTCTACAATTATTGAAGTTAATATTAGATACAGGAAGTAACATGTGTAATTATTTACAAATATACAAGAATGCTAATTAAATAACCATTACAAATTGTTTCAACATACCTCATTACCCTTGTCATAAGTAGGACTTCCTGGAGCGGGAATATAAGCTAAAGCAGGCGTAGGGGGTTCATCATCATCATCAAAATACCTAAACAACCAAAACAATATTTACACCTTATCTTAAGGGAGTTCAAGTGTGCTTATTTATAGCAAATAATAAGACTTCTTTTTTTACCCAAGCATATACCCTGTCAACTGGTCGAAACTTACTCATCTTCTGTTTTAGCGCGTTTCTTTCCCAGGGTGCCAAAATTTCCGGTCATTGCATTTTGACTAATAGCATTCATAGTAGAGTAGCCCTGCTTGGACAGGCCCGATGATGGAGGTGGAACATTATTCATAGACGAAGTAGGCGGCGGCACAGCATGCAAAGAAACGCTAGAGGGATTACGCTTAGGCATAGTAAATCCGGCGAAGCCTAAACCTTTGCCGCTACCACTCATTTTATGGTTAGATTGTTTCTATACATGCATATACATAGAAACAAGGCGGGTTCATATGAATTTCTTTAAGATTAATAATAAAAAATTATTGATACGTCATCCTTAAAAAAATATTAAAGTTATTAAATAAATAAAAATTCTAATTTGATAATCTATGAGACTAGAAATTAGAAAATTATTAACGCGAATAGTCCACAGCCCAGTGCCTACAAGAGAGAGTGACAGTCCACAGAATAAAACTTGTAATTATACAATGGCCACATCACTTCACTCATCAATATTCCATTGCGTTCATCAGAAATATCTAGCATGCTTATTAGTGCGTAGTTTTGTTAATATTAAGCGATAGTAGTTATAGTGGTTTGGTATTGTTAATATTGGAAAAGGTACCTAGTCTCGTAAAGTACATCTGCATATATCTCCAGATCTGTAGTGATCTGTTAAATATTACAATAAAAACTGAATACGTCATTACGATATTTTTAACTTAGGGTAAAGCCAAAAAAAATAAAGCCTTAAACACCCTCTAGGGAGTCTAAGGCTTCTTCGTATGTAGCACATTGTCGTATATATGAATAGACCGTTGGAGAAAGATGATTTACAAGATGTTTTAATTTAATTGTATTAGATCTACAGTTACATTAGTCTTGATGAAAATTTTGAAAAGTACATCTTCTGTGTTTTCATCGGCAGAAATCGCTGCCACATTTTAAAATGAAAATGCACTTATAGATGAAATCTATGGTAACGCAGCGTCAACTTCACCTGCTCCTCGAAATGTTCCGGTCTAACATATCGAGAAATATGAATATTTTATTGATTTGTTTGCGACATTATTTTTTATTTATTGTTCAATAAATTGATACATACTAAATAAATATTAACATAAAACTTTGACGTCTTCTATCATAGTCAATTTAGATACATGTTAGTATTTAGGTGCTCATTCCTAGTGACCAATCAAGAAATGTTTTAATGCTTAGCCACCACCAGTTTACAGTGACAGTTGGCAGTTAGCACTCAGCCGATAGCCACATAGCAGTTAGCACGGAATCCTGTCTAACAGAGGCTGATATTTTCATTTGCAAAGCACAATGTATTTTCAGTTATTCGTACTAATATTTTCTTTTTTAGCGATAAATAATGTTGAAGCCTCGCAAGGATACGACTTTGGTGACTTCCTAGCTACAGTGTTAGGATTAGGCATCACTGTAATCGGCATATTCGCCTGTTTGGGCAATTATGCAAGGCAAAAGGCACGAAACGAGTTCATTTGAAGTTAATGATATGTGAGTATAAATATGATAAATATTTTACAAAAAAAGATTTGCGACGTTATAAATGTTTAGTAGTGTTTATAACTATAAAGTAACAACCCCTTTTTTTCTATGTATTCATTTGTTGTTTATTTTTTAAGAAAGATATTTTAAAATATTTATGGACTAATAACTTTTTTTAAGTAACAACAACCTTACTAACAACTTGGATATAAATGAATAGAATTCACCTTTTTGTCTTGTGCTCTTACAAAGTTGTACAAGTAATTGAATTATTTATTGTTACAGATATTTGAAAAGTAAAATAGTATAAAGTCAATGATCAAGTCATTCATTGTTCACTCTGTACTAGATGGTTAATACCCGTTTGTTTCATCAATTCATTGTACCATTTTTTTGATCTGGCAGACAGCACTATTGTTTTATGTATATATTTAATAGAAGTGTAATAATATTGGAAAATACACCTTAAAATTTATTATGTAAGTTTTTAATAAATAAATATTATCAATAAGACATGTTTTTATTATTTAGTCTTAACATTTACTTAATTAATTAATAAAATAGGGATGTGATTCCCTGGTACCTACCATATATGTATGTTATTTCAGTAATGAGTATATCAAAAATCCTTCTGAAAGTGGCATTAGTAGTTTAAAATAGTAATGTAACCTGTTCCTGTATTCTATTAAAAATTAAAAAAAAAATAACTCGACTTTGTAGCCTACTTAGCTAGTCACACGAATAGGTATAGTCATTTGAAAATGGTTATATTTACTTTATTGAACAAGAGACCGACTTAAAATATCTTTATTTTGGCTAAATTAAAAAAAATACAGGTTAGAGTCATTTCTGTAAATACCTGCAAAATGTCATTATTGGTTTTAAATAAATAGACCAAAGGTGTAAATAAGTTTATTTATATTACCAGTGCAAAATATTAATGAGTAAAAAAAAAACAATGCACTTCTCATATTTTATAAATTTTAAACAATATTATAGTGTTTTAACATAATATTGACTCTAAACATCTTAAGAACTAAATTTTTCTAATTCATCTATTGCTATTGTAATTTCATTCTTTTTTGAAATTTTCTCCTTTTGATCTTTGTCTGGAATTAATGCCCCAATTTTTATTTTTTCTTCAAGTGTTTCAATATCTCTAAGTTTTTTCCTTAAATTCTTTAATTTTTTGTAAGGATCTGAAGCAGCTATAGTGTCGGGCTGATGAGGAGCTGGTTCATTAAATGTTGGTTCTATTATTTCACACTTTGAAAATTTCTCAGCAACTTCATTGACGCCTAGATTAACAAAAACATTATGAAATTTTTAGTATCATTAAGATTTAAAATACTAAAAAAATATTTATATATTATGGTAAATTATAATAACTTTATAAGCATTGAAGTATAGAAATTACAAATATAAAAATAAATAAAAGTGTGTGCCTTATGTTTGCTTACCTGACTTTTTCTTCTTCTTTTTCTTTTCAATATTCACAACCATCCCAGGTATTGGTTGTATAATACCACTGCCTTTTTTAGGTTTCCTTACTTCTGCTGCTATTTCTGGAGGCATACCAACTGGCAATCCTGTGTTTTGTCTTGCTTTAAATTGTTTTCCTTTGCTTTCATAAAGTGGTATTTCTTCTTGTGGTACATATCCATCTTTCACTCTCCTTGGCTTCCTCCATGTGCCATCAGGTCTTTGTGTTGCTGGTATAAACTTTCCCCCTAGAAAAATCAATTTTCAAAGTACAATCAAATAAGATTTTTTTTTTAACATTTACACATAACATTACAGTAATGGTATAACAATACAACTAAAATTAATATGTGCCATAAACACTTATCACTGACGAAATATGCATAGATATATTTTACTTATAAGTCAAAATAAACACTCACCAGATGCATCATGCTCATATGCTGTTGTTGACATTATACCGCTTTAACAGAAACTCAATAGTTTTAGTTCCGTTTAATTTCCTTTTAAGTATTTACGTAATTCACCAATTTATTGCACTTTAAATTAATAAATTAAATAGAGATCCTAATCCAAAAATATAAACAGCCATCGGTAATTGCTTATTGGCATTTGGCAAACCAGATATAATATAGGTTATAAATTCATTCATTCTTGTCTTATTTTAATCAATCTGTGCAGGGCACTGTTTACACACTGTACAGACATTTCATTATCTACGAGTAAAAGAACTAAGTTTAACTTAAGTTTATTTTTATTACCTGCCTCGAGCTAAAAAACGAAGTCCCACATATTAAAACTCGAGCATTTCATTTTCCGCTAGGTTCTAATTTTATGCGCAGGTGCTAATTATTTGTTCTCTTAGATAGATCTGGCGGAATTTAGCGTACGTTAATAAATAAACCCATTTAAATCGACAGGATTTATTAAGCCGTAGAAGTCGAGCTTAATTAAGTAGCCCATTTGTATGGCTTTGGATCCAGCAAACTGTAGAAATCTGAATTTGGTAGCATAGAGTTGGCAAGTGGCAACACTGATCGGAAATTATGAACTTTTCTTGTTTACAAAACTAAGTAGTATTCTCTTTTTGAATATCGCAAATAGTGGCACAGTGTTTAAAATATTCTTCTATGAAATAGTATTGCAAAATGCCTAGACGAAGAAGATTTACTCCTTTAAAAAGCAAAAAGACTCCAAAGAAAGAGGATGACCCTAAAAGTACATAAGAATATTATAATTTTTATTAATTTTAAATATTTGTGAATTTTCGAAGTACTCATTCTTCAAGTATCAATAATACACATACACATAGAAAAAATTTATAGAATCAGTATCATTACTGGACATAATACAGTTTCATTAGGATCAAGTAGAATGACACCACAGTGAAATTTAATTAATAGTTGAGAGATACTCTTTAAACAGAAAAATCATTTACAGTTAATCAAGAGGTCTCAACTGCCCGAGGTAGACTTAAAGGTGCATTGATGGAGATTTTGGAACCATCAGGTGGTATGGACTCTGATAACTCTTCTGATTATTTTAAAAAAGAGAAGTAAGTTATCACAATAAGTAACAAATAAAAAAATTCTTTTCTTACAAAAGTATAAAATGTAAAAAAAATTCATATTCATCAATTTTAGGAAATCCACTAGTAGTGAATCATCTTCAGATGATGAGGACAAACTTCAGACAGCTCCACAACGCCAGTCATATGTTCTTAAGCTATTTGATAGAAGTGTAGATCTCTCACAGTTTTCTGACGAGACACCTTTGTATCCAATATGCAGGGCATGGATTATAAATCAACCAAAATGCAACTATAGTAAGATCAGGTAGGTTTCATATAAATTCTTCTTTCTTCTCCTCCTCCTTTTGAAGGTTTTTGATCCTCATGGCTACTCTAATTTCAGATGCTGCTACTCTTATTTAGGAGTAAGTAGACTGTGCAAGTAATTGTTATATATGAGTTTAAATTACAGTATTCTTAACACTGGTGAAGGTATGAAAGAAGAAAATGATTCTATTCTGGAGTTACCAGGCCCTGAAGGACCTGTGATCACCCGAGTTCCAAATCTTATACCTGAACAGCTGTCTGTGAAGAAGGATAATATTGATTTGAACTATGTGAGTAATTAAACTACTTTCTTATATACTTTGATGAGTGTCCAAATAATAAAAGTAAAGGCTGCTGATTATAGTGTCTAATATTTACCACTTATTGTTCAGGTATAATATGTTAATTATTTCAAAATAGAACTTAGCCAATTCAATGGTCATAATAAATGCTCCAAGAACCACCGTAGAATCTGTCAGTGCATATTTATCTCAAAACTGGATGATGCATAAATTCCCAGGAACATCCTCTGCCGAGTAAAGAAGAATTGCTATCTAGAAACATGAAAAGATGGAGACAGGTGCGTGTTGCATGGCAGGATCAGTCTCATTTAGTAAATCAGCGCTACGCTGCCACACAGGATGTCCTTAACAAGCTAAATGTGAAGTATGTGTTTTGAACTATGTCAATATTGTAATTTATTTCATTTAACATTCACTCATTAACTGACACCATCTTGGCCAATCCAAGTCCAAGCCAATCAGCTGAGTGTTATCTCAAGATGAGTTTGTTAATTAATAATTTAATATTACCATACATATTATTATTTATTAGTACCAGCAGCATCTGCTGATGCGAGTGTATTTTGAACAGCAGGAAATCATTGAATCTATGTTTTTATGTAAAAAAATTTTTTTACAGTGGGCAGTAGCACTTGTAACACCCGACGGATTGCTTGTAACTAGTTTCTTTTACCAAACTAATTTTTGTGACAAATTGTTTTCAATCAAACTTTCCTTTTTATTGTACTTAAAGTAGAGATTATATAGATACTTTAAACAACTAGGATAATCAGAACATATTGTAAAAATAAAACAAAAAACATTAAAAGGAAACTGTATGTATATTGGTATAATATAAGCATTGTTTACTTAGATTTGGGTTTTTTCTTCTCTGTCTCCTTTTGTGGACATTCCAACTGCTTATGGCCTTTTTCGTTACAGTTGTAACATGACTGAAAGTTAATAAAATAAATCATTTAAATAAAATTGTTCAAGAATTAACTTCTATAATACATTTCACACACAGAAACACAACATGACATCTTTCTTACCTGTGACTCCACAATTATACCACATTCATGTCCAATTTGACTGCATCGACCACATGTATCACAATGTTCATATGTTGTTTTCACACATCGCTTGCACAAGTTACAGTGTACATAGTTTGTTCCATTCTTACTTGTACACGCTTTACACTTATTGCAGTGAACGTTTGACTTCCCAATCCAGTATTGGCACTTGTCACAATACTTGTAGTTACTGTCGTTTGATAGGTCTATTGTTTTAAACGGCAGGTTTGTAAAGAAACGAACAGGTGTGCCTTGTTTCCGACCACCATTGCCATTTTGAAATTTCTTATGGTTTTCATATTCCACCTGTGGTTAAAAAATATTAAACAATGCAATATATTTTATAATGTCCATGTCTGTTGGTCTTATACAAGATTTATTACGTATTGATTGGATTCTTTCTTTAAGTAATGAATTTAGTAAAGCAGTTAATTTTTTGAAAACGAATTATTTTTTAAATTGTCATAAATGTTACCTGATAATCATGCATTTTGATTTCTGGCATCATGTTTGTTATATATGGCTCAGAGAAATATGGAAATGCCCAAATAACTGACAAAATATTCTCCGAGTCACACAACTTATTGTATGTTTCAGATAACTCCTTAATTGTGTGAATAAGAGGTTCCACTCTCCCACCAAATGGAGGATCCATGACTATACATAAGCCTGTATCCCTAAAAAAGATAATAAAGTAGTATCTGAAGACTTCATAATAGGTCAATTAAATCTAAACACTACAATTATTGTTACTCACTTTGATGCCTTAAAAAATTTCTTCAGCACTTTCTCATCATTGTTCCCATCAAATAAGTAGTTATTGAACATGTTATACCACAAAAATTTGTTAGGTGGATAGAATTGATGGTGGCGCGTATCGAAGTCTAAGAGAATTGACTCAAATTCTGGATTAGCTTGAGCTGCTTCATGAATTGATGGAGTGCCAATACACAAGATATTCCTGAAAATATTCAATTTTTTATTATACATATACTCATTGCCCACATTGGAAAAAATGAGGGCAAAATATGGTTAAAACTTAGAATTTTATATTTGTATTTTGCACATTTTTAAAATCGCATCTAGTCAACCGTGACTGACTGTGTTTGATTTATTATTAATATGTATAATACTTAAAATCATATTTTTATATAATTATTACTTTTACTATATATAAAATTGAGATATAAAAGGTAAACTACCTTATTTTATTGTTCTTTAGTATTCCTAGTACAGTACTAACAGCTTTTTTTGTAAAAAGATATTGGGCTTCTCGAAAATCATTTTCAAGTGTGGGTAACCATGAAGAGGGGTTCTGCAACTGTTCTTCCGTGAGAGGGGTAATAACTCTGTGATCACCACGATGCTTCTTTGTTTTGGATATGTTAAAGAGTTCTTTGCATGTGTTACAGTAAGCACGATCAGATGCATGCCGTGTTTTAACCTGTAAAAAATTGGTTAACACATAAAACATTAAATAAAATAAAAATTAAACAGTGTGTGCTTTATAATATAAAAATCAGTATTTTAAGCTTTAAATTATGTATTTTAGAAAGATCTTTCGTGAAGTTCTAGAAATTTGAACTTTTAAAAACTTCTTACCTCGTTGAAGTTTGTCCAAGCTGCATTTTTATCTACTTTTGGTATGAGGTTATAATACTTTTCATTTCGTTTTCTTACTCCTTCCTTTTTCCAATCCTCTTCGTCAATATGTAACGTACAATCTTTTTTATCTCTGCACGATGCACAAGCGAAGAACTTTCCTTTTTCATTAGAAAACAACAACGTTGGTCCATGAAGACACATTGGATGTGTTGTAACATCTTCTATAATTACTTCAATTGAAGACTTTTGATGAGTGGATTCTTTAGCATAAAACTTTCGTTTTTGGACCATTTTAGTATAGCTTTATAGAATGCAATAAATATATGAATGGTTTTATTAACTTCAAAAATATAATTTCACATGAAGACCAACACACAGAGAAAATCGTACCACGTAGTCGGCACTACTGTACTGGGCACATCACACTGAAAGACTTAAAGCACATGTGAATATGACATTGACATTTCATATATTTAGATTGACAGAGTTATTATATAGTTATGTTATTTTTTTTCAAAATTTACACGTGATCTTCAAAATTTATTATTATTTGAGGGGTTTTGAGATAACATTTGATTTAGTAGGATTTGAACAAAGCTAGTATTCGTATTTTACAACCAAACCTTTTTTAGCATAGTAACATTGCTCCCACCCAGGACCGGCTTTAAAATTTTGACAAGTTAAAATTAAACAAAAAAAAATTTCAGACACCGATAGAACTCCATAGCGTAGAAGAGTCGATATTTGATCGTCTTTCCTGTTTCTAACTTTTCTACAATAAACATAAATCCAGACATAATGAGTGGATTAGTAAGAACGGCACACCGAATTCTACTTAACGGCGTAAAAAATAGGAGTGTAGCTGGTGCAGTTGTAAGCAGAACCCAAGCCCCTGTGAAACGTGACTTCACTAGAGGAATATGGCACATGAGCTGTTCTAAACGACTTGACAGTACATCTACTTCCTCGAAGCTGCTTCATCATTCAAACACATGTGGCTGTGGATGCGGTCTAAAGGCTCTTCATACAAAAGGTATTTTAACTTTTATAGGTTATGATTGCACCACACTGGGCGCTATATTCAAAATCAACCATTTAAATCTATTAATATTCTATTATTGTTCATGAGGATTCTAAAATATGTTACAATAATTGAGAATATTTTTAAAGAATTTTTCTGTTTCCGAAATAAAAAAATCTAATAGGATGTCGTTTTAACAGATCAACAAGACCAAACTGCTAAAACCAAACCTTTGGGTAAGTCCCTAAACATCCTTCAGTCCTTATATCCTTCCTTTATTCCTTAGATATAATCTTGTCTGTAGTTAACTGTTACAATATTTTAAAATGATAAATCATTATTGAAGGTTAAAACCTCTGAACTAACATATTGAGAAAGAAGAACACAAGCTTGGTGACACTGTCACTACTCATATTAATATTTTGTTAGTGCCAGTTTATCCCATAAAACTTGATTACAGTTTACTTTTAATAAGTAAATTTAAAATTTTTGGGGATACATAAAGTAATACTTGCATCCAGAATATGAGTTTATCTCTTATTTCTTCATAAAAGTATTATACAATATCTATTGAACTGCTTCTGGTGGTACTACTATGGAATGAACTTATTAAAAATGTTGTTCTGCCAGTATTTGCCACTAGTGTTATTAAATAATACTAATTATTAATAAAAGTACAGACTCTGTTTACATAGATAAATATGTTTTAGATAATTATCATAAACTATCAACTTGTAACATAAGTATAGTAGTTGTAAGTAAGATGGTAAGTAGATGTTGAAAATAGACTAAAAAGATGAGATTAAAAAAACTATATCTTTATAATATCAGCATTTCTATGTATGTTGCTTAAAAATCCTTTTTTGAATAGCCAGGAATTAAGTATATTTAGTTATTAGATTAGAAATGTTGGATTTGATTTTTAATCAAATTTATTTATATTTAGGTGAGCGTGAGCTTGTGGAATTCCTTACTGAAGAAATAGTTGCTGAGCGTAAAGCACAAAAGTTGAAGACACTGCCGTCTGAAGTGGAAGGCTTCAGTGTAAAGGGTGACGGAGCAGAAGTAGTGCTTTCTAAGCAACTGAAGGATGAAATGTAAGGTATTCCATTGTTTGTCTAACATCAAATTTAGTAGAGATACAATGAAATGCATATAGTAATTATATCATTACAACCATTACTGAATAGAATAATATTATGTTCTTTAATCTAAAATTTTGTTATATGAGAGGGTTTTATTTATCATTAAACAGTTGCTTATATCCAGCTGAGAGTATTAGCAAAATATTCTTATTGTCTTATTAATTTTACAGTGTTAGGATCACGTTTAATGTGAATCACACTGTGGATTCTGAAGATTTTGGTGATGATGCTCAGCAAGAGAAGCAGGAATTTGCTGAAATGAGATCTAAGCCTCAATTTGAAGTGGACCTTGTGAGAGGAGACACCACGCTAGGGTTTACTTGCTCCTTTTTACAAGAGCCACCGGCAACAAATGCTGAAGAATACAGTATGTTAATTTGTTAACATTCCACTGCTTGTTTTACCATTTGAATCAAGGCACATTGTTTTAAATTGATTTCAAATGTTTGTAGGTTTTGATGCAAAAATTATATTTAAACTCATATAAATACAATTCCGGTTCTTTTTAGACCCTTAAAGTTTTAAGCGTTTCAAGGGCTTATTGGATAACTAAGACCACACTAATATTTTTGAATATGTTATATTTCAGATGACATATTTGGCATTGATGAGGTAACACTATACAAAGGAGAGTGGTCCGACAAAGTATATGCTGTTGCTGGCGATGTGCTGGATGGGGTATGTATGGTTTAATGTAATTTATCTAAAATTATTTACTTTATTATGAAATTAAAGTGACTGAAAAATATAAACTTTAAATAAAAACATCCCATATTTTCTTTGCCGATTTTAATAAAACAGACTGTCATATTCAATAAATAAGGTAGATACTTAACCTAGTTTTTGCCATATAAATTAACCATAGTACAGCCTTATGGTTATAGTACTACCATTGCAACCTCATCGATCAAGGATCAAATCACGTTGTCTCTCTCTAACTCCCACATCGCCATACTTGTTTCCGTTTCTTACGGTTCTCAGGTGCCAATTGTGGGGGAAATAAAATGCATAGATTTGAAGTTTAATTCGCAAAAGTTGTTTGAATTATTCATTGAAGTGCAACATTACGGCTTTTTTTTGTAAACGAAACTTGAAGCACACTTTTATCTATGGTTAATGTAATATTATTTTATTTTTGTTACAGTATCTCTATGATCTATTAATGAATTTGCTGGAGGAGAAGGGCATAAGCAATGAATTTGTTCAGAAGATATCAGATTTCAGTACTGGTTATGAGCACACTGCTTACATCAATCTGTTGGAGGGAATTTCCAAGTTCACCATTGGAAAATAATCTACTGTAGGCTTATAAAACATTAATATTTGTGGAACTTTATCATCAAACATTATTTTAACTAAACAATTTATTTCATTTAAACCTGTAGCTTATTGTCAACGAATTAAGCATTTTTATGTTTACCTAGAATGTAACAAGTTATTTTATTTTATTAGTAAAATTGTTAAAGTTCCATGAAGATTTGTTCAAATGGATATGAGCATTTATTATGCTGTATAGCTTTAAAGAATGTTTAGTTTAGTTGTATGACTTGTTGTTCAGTTAGTTATAATGTTAGAATACAAAATAAAATATTTCAATAAGGTATTTTATTTTTACTATTTTTTTTTGCAGTTGGACTTTTTTTAATATTTTGTTTCTAATGTAACTGGATAGAAGAATTGGTTTAAAAGTTATGAACTACCTATTAATAACAGTTTATATTAGAAGTCACCAAGGCCCCGTCATTTAATTTAAGATACTGTCGTAGGATAAATTGACGGTTGAGCTTTGAAGAGACAATAACCGAGTGTTTCTCGATAAGCATAAAATTTAAGGAATCCGCTGATAAATAATCTTTTTTGATACATTTAATTTTCTGTTTCGCTATTTTGACAGATTTCCCATGTAAAAACTAATAATACAAAACACTGTCTGTTATATGAGCCAATGGTGCTTGATACGATTTAATCGTACAATTGAATTTGAACATTATAGTAAAACACAAAAGTGAACATAGTTGCAAGTCGGCCCGTATTGTTCAAACAATAAGCCTTACCGTTATCCTACTGTTTTAACAGGAGCATATCTGTTGCGAGTTTCTGCGAAGGAATTTTTAAGGGCAGAAATGATTTTAATATATTATGTTACTGTAAACACAATTGAGCAACCGGATTACTGAATTTGTAGTTTAAGGGTTGTAAAAGTGCCGTATTTAGTATAAAAAATCGTTACAAAATGTTAAAAAGGCTATAAAAATATTGTCTAATCTTTACGTGGTAATGAAGTTTAATTTTTGACTCTTATGAACTATAAAAGTTGCAGAAATTCACTGTATATTTAACTAGAGTTATTAGAGTTCTATACAATTAAATCTCGAAGCGAAGATATTTTTGTAAAAATCCAACTTCCAAATTATTTTGCATTTGCAATTTTTATTCTACTGTTTTCTGCTGCTTTTTTAAGCCTTATTTGCTGTTTTTTGCTCTCCGGAGGTTGGCAACAGTGCGTGAAGCTAAGGCGTAGCATAATGAGACGCAAACGAGTTCTGCTTTGTCCTGCCAAGATGGCTGACGTGCACGTGAAAAAAACACCCAACAATTTATATGATTTGTGTTTAACTAGTTTAGTGAACCATTTGCAAAAATCAAAGTGTGAGAAAAATGACTTGCGATCGCTGCCAAATAGCATCCTCATGGATGTTTATTTTAGGGTGAGTAAATTTATACTTATTGTTGATTGCTCGCATAACATCAATAAACATACACAAATTGTGGCGTTATTTTCATACATGGCTCATATGTTCTAAAATAAATGGGAAAGAGAAATCGTTAAAACGATTCACAGCTTTTGTATTCATTTTAACTTCATGGTCATACATTGTATTGGCGAATGGTGGATTCAGATTACGCTCTGATTGATTGGTATAGCAGTTAAAAACACTTTCACTTAAAGAGATGATAAGGTGATAACAAGAGAATTACATAATTAATAATAATATAAATAACAAAGCTGAATTTACAATGAAACTACCAATTGGTACAAAACACATTTGTTTACAAGTTATCACCAAACACAATGTTTCTATTGTTATTATTATAAAAATGTCACTTTGGTATTATTCTTATTATTTAGTTGATTCTTCTATTTCATATTATTTGGTATTATTATTTAGTTGATATTATTTTTTAAATTCTGCAGAATTCTGCTGATAGTAAATAAAAAATAAAATCAATATGTAACTTGACTGACAAACTCAACTCTGATATGAATTGAACAAAGAGAATTAATTTGAAATAACAATACAATGTATGTATGCTAGTAGTTACTATGTATTAAAAAAAGAGTTCAATGCTTGCAATTAGTAACATAGTAGTTAATATAATGAAATATAGCCCTAGCTAATTTTACTCTTGGTGTAATTTGTAACAGATGTTTACTTTGTATGTTTAATGATAGGATATTTTTTTATGTAGAATAGTATAGACTAACAAACCTATTATGTGGTTAGTGCCAAGGTAATTAATAACAAATAATATATAGCCTACAGTATTTTATGTTGAGGTAGGTTAAATTACCACATAAACTCTCAAAATGAAAATGTTCTACAATGTAAAAGTATATTATGTATATGACTTTGTAACACTTTACAATACAATAGTATTATATTAGGGATTCATATGAAATATTTTGTTTAATAATTACAAAACACTACCAATGTATTGTTATGTCAATCTGTTCTCTATTCGTGTAGATTGAGTAACAATTGAATTTATCATGACAATATTCTTGCTGTCATCATTAACTGACAAAAGAGAGGTATCGAGTACTCAACATCAAGGCAACTGACAATATCCGTATATGACCCATGATAAATTGACTGCCTGCCTCTACGTGTTCTAATTTATTCTTTTACCAGTTAAATAATGGTGTCTATTAGCCAAGGCTGTATAAATTTGTTTGTTATAAATTATTACACTTCCAACCAAATAATTTAAATCACCAATAAGCTTTTTAGTTATGACTGTAAAGTAAGTTATGACTTTTATAAGGATATAGTTAAAGAATAAAACAAATAAATGCTGCATTTATCATTGTCTATTTAGACGGTTACACCTGGATAGAGAGGCGAGAGGATATTTTCATAAATGTATTAAAAGTACAATTCAACCTTATCATTCTGATATTAGCGTGTTGCACTAAAAACCAAACGTCAGCTTTATCGTGTTAACTCATTCGATCAGCCTAGTGTTTTTTTTATTATACGGCCTCAGAGAGACTACCGAAAAGCATATATACATTTAGCATTTCATCATCATTTAATGTTCTTTTTAAAATTCACGTTGATTTTGGTAAAACCGTATCAAAAATTTGCAAAAGGGTCTAATTAGATGGTGAGGAGCTATTTCGTTATCACATAGAACCTTATTGAAGATAATACTTAACGGCCGTGGACGGGCAATCCTAAAACCCGGAAGGTGTTTTATGTTTAGTTATCTCTGTTCGACATCATTGTAGAACGTGGGCGGTTAGACCTCACGTAAAAATTTACATTATTTATATTGGCAACATTGCGCTACGCTAATATTTGTTTTTATCAAGTTAACATTAAACTAACTCGGATTATTTTATTAGTCGCTTTTCATCAGTAAATTGAAAAACCTTTTACGCCCGTGTGATAAGTATATTATGTAAAATAATTTCATTATAAATAAAAAATTTTTTAACACAAATTCCGATATACAATGTCAGAAATACATAAAGTGTGTGAATGATGTCTATGAATGAGTTCCATATAGTGATTATCCCTATGTCTTTATTGAAGTGCACTTTGTAACAAAATAACAAAGTGTTATAATTACAAAACACTAGTTTGCCTTCACCTAAAAATGCAAATCGCTAGCGGTACCGAATGGCAACACTTGGCGCTAACGGTAAAGAACCAGCCAATCTATTGAGATCCACGGATCACATAGATCTTCACGCAAACTGTTTTTGATGTCTTAAATTGAAATTTATTCACCGTATATTGCGATTTGTTTTTGACCACGAGACAGGTGCCTTTGTTTCTATTCGCACCTCGTGTTTACATAACTGAAAGACTTTAAATAATTTGAAATATTATTTCCTGGCCGGTTGGTTTGTGGAAGCTCCTGAAATGATCAATGCAAATGGTGATACGTAGAGCACTA
The DNA here is from genome assembly GCA_951799465.1 of Leptophobia aripa. Lineage (NCBI taxonomy): Eukaryota > Metazoa > Arthropoda > Insecta > Lepidoptera > Pieridae > Leptophobia > Leptophobia aripa. The sequence goes on along the minus strand of OX637268.1, from coordinate 258,599 downwards.
CACACTTGAAAGATACATTGTGAGATTTTTATATCCACACTGTTGTATGTCCTTTAAAATATGTAATACTCTTTGAATGTTATGTTATTTTATGCAGGTAGTTTGAAAAACATCAGCTACACCAAATTACATGCAAGGCCACTGGTCGCATAGGTGGGTAGGTACTAGAGTTTTAACTGGGGTGCAAAAAGCGGTGACCCTTAACCCGACTTGTAAAAAGCTCACCTACTTTCCACCGGCGAAACTAGGCCGTTGACTATTTCGTGTCCTGATAGTTTTAATTATTTTTTTGATAGTTGCAAAAACAAACATAAAATATGAGGAGGTCACAGAGATGTGGCCTAATATGTATAGGCCACATATGCCAACCTCAAATATTGTATAGATAGTTTGTTCGGATTGCCTGGAAGATATCTTTTATTAGCGATAAGGCCGCCCGTTGCTCTCATATGTATTAATATCTATTACTACTTTTACTGTTTAAGTGCAATAAAGTGTAAATATTATCAAAAACATGGGGTTTTTATTTATTATGTCAAACATATGAATGTTGAAATAAACTAGAATCGTTTGTGAGAAGATGAATTTCTTAATGTGCTTGCGGTGTGCATCTAATCTGTTTCTAAAACAGTTTTAGAAACAGACTCAGTTGATGAGGTACGTTATGTGTGTAATAACTAAAGTAATTTATTTTACATTAGCGAATCACAAAACCTTGGGAGTCAGCAAAAAGATATTGCTGTCGGTATATTTTATCGCTCGGCGTATAATAAAGATTTAATATGATCTTTTTTTTACACATAACTGAATATTGGACAGCAATTCCGTTGAATATTCGAGCCGTTTAGAAAGTACAAATTGTTTGAATAAACACAGTTTTTGTGTGCAATTGGAGTGTGTCATGTGTATTAACGAGTTCAATGGTCAGATCGTAACTGTATATTTTAATACGAGTGTAATGACCGCTTTTCTTTTTGTCTGAAGGTGCAAAAAAAAAAATGTAAATAATTTGATTAAATAAAGCTGTGCAATAAGACGATGCATTTTTGCTTTGCCTGATATTTTTCATCTCTCTCAAATCTCAAGTATGAGCGTCATTTTTATAATAAATAGTATATTACGAGGAAGTAAAGACGCTTTTATCTGCAAATAGGTAAATACTATTAAATTTACCATACTCGTCCGAAACGGCTTGACTGTATTTTCACCAAATTATTCAGTAGGTATGTAAATGGGCCAACATCTATTTTACATACCCCCAAGTGATAAGGGTTGTTCACTCTTAAATTTTTTGACGAGATATTTATTTTTTTATAATGTGGCATTAAAAAATACATTTGTATAGGAGTTGGTGTTTTAGCACCAACTCCTATTTTCTTAGTAATTTTATGGCAAAACGTTTGTCGCGTCAGCCTAGTGTTTATATAAATATTCGTTATTCATGTTCAGTGAATTGTTTACGAACATTTCTAACGCAATTCGGAAAGTTTGAAAAGCGATCTAAAACAAACACACTTTCTTCTGATTTCGATAAACTGGTTAACCGGTGACGCGGCCCCTTTCGCTTTTCAAGGTGAATTTCACCAGCGTACAACTGTTAGACTGCTGCCGTCTATAGAATACCTGAAATCGATGAGTACATTAAATCAAAACAAATGGTAACCCATTAAAAATGTATTCTATATTTGTTTTTATTTGGCTCTTATTTAAATAATGCTTTTCCTATATTTGTGGGGATAATTAAAAAAAATATATTCAAAATATGGTCAAAAATAAGTTAATTCTTACCGATGCGACTCTTTGACGTTAACTAAAAGAAAGTATACAAAACGCGGTGTCCGATTAATATACCGATTTTACTTTCGCTCGCTTACATAAATGCGAACTAAACCGATAGGATTCCTTGATATGCATCACCTTGGCTTAACGATAAAAATGTTTTGGCAAGAATTTTTACGGAAAACTCACAAGGTATATAAAGCTTGTAACGCGGATAGAATAATTTGTTAACAACGAATTAATCACGTTATAAATATTAATAGTAACTTACGATGTAGTGATGCCACATGTTTATTATAAATTAACTACGACCACAAACGGTTTTTTCTTACAGAAGTAGAAGTGTTCGTAAATCGAGAAAGATGAATGAAAGTCGATTGAAATGAAAATCCCATAGTTCCGACTCTTAATATGAAATCGATAGTTTATATTTTCATCCTAGATCCGTAAATGGTACAATGCCCTTACTGATAAGCATTGCGTCGGTCTCTCGTCCCAATTTATATGCAAGTGCTCGTGTGCACACTTCCTCAATATAATCATGTTAGAACTTAATTATTTATTGTTTTACGTGATAATAATGATGTTCCGAACCGTTTGAAATAGTTTGAACTATCTAGATATGTTGTACGCAGTAGCGACGTTTGAATTAACGAATTTGTTTTTAAAATTCCCTCAAACGATGTATCGATAAAAGAACTGTGTGCTTGTGGTGTGAATTGAGTCTTTTTTATTAGTTAAAAGTCAGACAAAATATTATTGTAATGTTACATACAATGCTACACATAACTATAATACGTAATGCCAATAATAAATTCTGTTAAGAGTTATGGCAACCGATTGGCGATTAGACACTTGTTTTAATAACGTTAGCTTAGTTACATCGATCCAATAAAGTCGTATGATTTTTTCAGCCCGACAATTATCAGGTAATTGCATCTAGTATATCTTATTAACACAATTTGTCTCGTTTGTCGTTGTTTTAGGGAAATATTTTTCTTGTAATGAAAGTTGGATTCTCGCTCTCTGTTTAATAAGAAATACAAAATATTACACAATTTTTATTTATGATAAGAAACTAACGAAACAGGCCATTTGATATGGCAACATTGTCATTGTTTACCACGTTTTTGAACGGTTTTGTCAAATTAAGGAACACTAAAGATGATACGAATAAGGTTTAAGTTTTAAAATTCATTATTGTTCTACACAACACTTAAGTTATTTTTCATTTCAAATGATTTTGCCGTTGTGAGGTGTCTTCGTATAGAATATATATGCTTACATAAAGACTTCGATCAGCTCCATCATGGATTCGTGATATCGTATACGCTTTACGTCAAATAGCAAAGACGTTACGCTGTGGTTTGCTTCCACAGTTTACTGAGAAAAGAACTGTTATAATGCTCATATTGCTTAAATATTGCAATTATATTAGAAAAATTTGTTCGCAGAATGTAATCTGTGCTTGTAGAAGTTAAATTAAATGATTCTCTAAATGTGCACATTTGATTAGTGTCGCGAGCGCAAAGAAATGTCTACTCAAGTGAGTCAGGGCAGCGGGTTAGCAGGCCCCGCTGATGAGCTAGATGATCATGCCTAGACCGAGAAATGGCTAACACACATACGTGGGAATAAATATCAACGTATTTAGACATTGGGGATTGTAGGCTAAGCGTCAGGTTTCTCGCTGAAAGAATGTAGAAACAGTTACTTATCTTAGTTACCCAACAAACCTTTAGTTAAAAAGTTGCTTTAGGTTTAATTTCAGTGACTTGTAGATTACGCGTAGTTCAGGAATGTTTAAAAAAAAACATTTTACATTGATGTCATATTAAATTACAATTCTGAATGTCAGTCTCGAGACGGCCCACATAGCGAAGACATGGCACTGGGCTAAACTATCTAGCGCCTTATGCAACTGACGCGTCAGGCCAATAAGGTGGCTATTAACACGAATACCGAAGAATGTTCTACGAATTACCTTTCGTTGGCTGATATATGACTTCCGAGTTTTGCTCTATCGTTCTCTTTAGATAATTGACTATATTATTAGACACGTGAGATACTTGATACCTTATTTTTTTTCTAAAGTATTTATTAACTAAACCACTTAGTCAAAACGAATATGGAAATATATATATATATATATATATATATATATATATGCCCAAATTGCAACAATTGATGACGTTGCTTAATTTTTGTTGCTATGGTTACTATGGCACATTGGGTTACTGTTACGTAGAAATAAAATAATCAAAATACCGTCCGTTTACCCGCAAAACAGTTCAAGGACATTATAATTATTTATTCATCATACACAAACTGTCTATTTTAATCAAAAATACTAAGTAAATTGACGTAATCCATAATTATTATCAGAGTTTTTGATAAATCACTTAATTTCATTTACTTAATGATTTACATATAAGAACAACATGTTAAATGTGATGTTAACAAACATGGTATATTTCCATCTCCATCCGTTGATTTAATAAAGATCGAAGCACGTCCACGTGTGCCCAATATAGATCAAAACAAAACGAAAATGACGATCGTATTGACCTTGTAAATGTCTTATACATAAAAAAAATCATGTAGACATACCTTATACTCACACAGGTAGTGCATTAATCATACGACTTGTGTTTGCGAAGTTGTGCCAAATAACGAATAGACATTCACGTTTATTATGTTGAACTTGACAAGCCTTGAGCGTTCATATTTTAAGCATATTAATAATTTTATTTTATTATATCCATCCCCATACATCTTATGTGCTAAATGCAGAGATAGTAAAACTAGGTTTACACGTAAGACAATTAAATGGGAACTTGAGACATTATACAATAACAAAATACAATATACATAATAATACGAACTAGATACGACATACTCGTGATATAAAATTCTCGTGTCACAGTTTTCGTCCCCTTACACCTCCGAAACGGGTTGACCGATTCTCCTGAAAATTTCTGAGCATATTGAGTAGGTCTGAGAATCGGGCAACATCTAATTTTTAGAGACATTTTTTTTTTGGCAAAACGACGTTTGTCGGGATCAGCTAGTTTAATAGCTATATTTCTGCATAGACACGTTTGACTCGTCTTTAGTTACGTGTAGATTGAGGTAATTTTTCAGAATATTCGCTAAAACATATGAGTGTTATTTTTGGTGTTGCTGTGGAGACTATTGACTCTATTGAAATATTAGGTTAAAAAAAAAACTATGAGTCATGTGTTCCATGTTATTGTAAAGTACGAATCGATTTTTTTTATACCTACTGTGAATCATTACGACTGACGATATTAAAATAAGGAAAAATGCTTTTGTACACAGAGTAATAAGGATATTTGCTGATAAAAATCATACCGTTGGATCAATGGAGTTTGTTGTGAGGAATTGTAAAATTCAAACGAATATATGCCTTGCAAAATAATGTTTCCTTTATGTAGAGGACAAAATATTCAATTGCTTTCAATCATTATGTCTGATCAAAGCCGATAGTGCTAACCTATAGGCGAGATCGCGAACGGGCGCACTCAGGGCCATAGTCAGGTGTAAACACACACGCTCACACACAATCAATGCCACTGCAATCGATGTGGGCCATCGGCTGCATTGATTACTTGCATACAACTTCGCATTTCGTAAACATTTTGCAATTTATCATCGTCCGTTTGAACCTGTCAATTGATATTGTGGGATTCGTTGGGGCGTCGGGCTTAATTAATTTTCGTAGAGTTATTTGATGTATTTTGTTACGAGAAGAGTCTACACTTACTTTTTTTTTTAGTTTATTTGAGTATAGCTAATTTTAGTGAAGCACATAAAAAAGGTGTTTACTGTAGTAATATTTCTATTATAATGGACTAATTTTTTGTAGTTTTTTAAACTTAGAAATCGCACCTACTATGGTGTATATAGCCTTTCGGCGTATAGCCTATCATAAGTTAAAAAATTAACGAATGTCGATCACCAATATAATATAATTTTATATATTACAATACATGATGCATTATGTATGTTGCGCTTCGTGAGTATTCTATCCTTAATATATCACTACTTTTCACGACGATAGGTTATTAGATTCAAGGTATTTTGCCTCCGGTACATATAATAATCTTTGTGAAATCTAAAAAATACCTGCTATATCACAATATCTGATAGCAAACTGAAGATGTTGAATTGTTACAGATGCTGGAAGAGAAAAGGCTCTGCATTTTGGGCGCGGAGCTCTCCGAGTTGGATATATTTGAGAGGCTACTGCGATTCTCTGGCGCTCAGTTGAGGCTGCTGCAATGTTTTCAGGTATGAGATAACACTAAATTTATGTAATTATTTCTTGCATCAGTCGTTTAATGTATTTGTAATTTCAATAGCTTACGAATATGATCTTATCTATAGTAAATTGTACTTATCTATCATAAGTTTTGGCTAATGCATGAAAAGCCTTGGTACAGATGGTAACCAATCGAGGTGGAGTCAGATTATTCAAACCATATATGTTTTGCAAATTGGATAGGTTAAATTCCAAATGATATTGGAATGATATCTTAAATGATATAAGAACACGCGGTAGATGCTGGGCAGTTTATTTTTATGTGTTTTCCACTCGTAACTGTTATGTAAGCGTTGCGCTTGCGTCACATATCGTCTCAATGTTAATATTTGTTGTCTTAGGTCGGTTCATCCATTTCGTTTTTCACCTATCGTCACGGTTTTCTTCTCAGACCGAAGCTATATATAGATACCTCGCACAATTTGGACTCTTCAGGCACATTCTCGTGTCTACGAGGAAAGGATATCAATAAATGAAACATATTAAAATCTATTTAGATACTTATAGGAAGTAAATTCAACCCAAAGTGCAAATGACAGATGATAACAGACAATTAGTTGGCAGCTCCGCACGTGCCATTAGCACTGATTATTGTGCTATATTATCATTAAGTATGGTACTTTAAAACCTTGCACGTCTATTATGAATGATGTTGTTTATTGTCGCCTGATGCCTCGTTAACCTCCAGGTCATTGAAATGGTGAATCTACGCTTTTTATGTCAACCTGTTCTCTGTTGCCCCTAGACAGTCAAGTATGTTCTGTCGTATGAAATGTTTAAGCTTAAATAAAATTTATTTGGTGTGATGTTTAATCAATTCTTCGTTGACCGGCCTTGTGCTTTGACAAAATGATTTGCTATGCATTCACTGTACCAACGTACTTCAGAAGCACTAAAAATAAAAATACGTCTTGTCGAATAGTTGTTATAAAACTAAATATGAAGAAAATACTTCAAGTTTCGAAGGCTGAAACTAAAAATGCATCCACCGCGGACAAAAAATATTATGTAATTAGTTTTGATTAAGAAAGGAGCTACATTTACGAACCGTTAGGCTAACTGTTGTGCTCTAGAATCTAGATTGTTAGATAATAACGCGATACGGTATATAGTATAACGGGAAACAAAATAATTTTTATAGCATTAAGATTTTTATTAGAGCTGTCAATTGCGCGAGGTAATCGAAATATGTCATTCCTTATAATAACGCACCGGGCACAGTGGGACTAAAGGAAAAACCCTATTGAGTTTCAATGAGTGATGAGTTCTCAAATATTTACTCATCAATAAGAATTAAAGGAATTATATATTAGCAAAATCATCGTTCCAAACTTGTTTTACACAACATTGTAAAAAGTAAATGTTATTGCAGACTAATGTTCAATCAACTTTGACCTTTCGATGGCTGACGTTTAATTAGATTTGCTTACAACTCTATTTTTTATTACAAACGAGCTGATCCGGCGCACTTCATTTCGCCAAACATTCAATGTACGTAATGATAGTTTATAATTAATACAAGTAGATTGTTTTATCGTATGTGTAAGCGCTTTGTATTTGCAGTATTGCATCTGTCGTTAACGGAATATGCTATTGGTACATTACTTTCATTCAACGAAACAAGCACATTGGCCAGTTTTTGCACGGCCGGAATGCTGGAACGACAATGTTGCATTTACAGGCCAATGCGTAATTTGAAAAAAAAAACATCTTGTCACATCGGCCAGTTTTATTTTGTACTTGTTGATAAATATATATACACATTAACTGCGGCTTATACCAGACAACTAAATTACATAGTTTGCGGGCGTCATTCATCTACTATGTATCACGATAGTTTATAGCACACGCAGTGTAACTATAAAATATTTCATGGAAATGCAATCTGGCCGTGATTCCTTATTAACACTGTGTTTTGTTAATACGTTAAACTATAAGCGGGTAACACTATTATACTGTTAAAATCCTAATGCCTTTTGCCCTGTTGAGTTTTGTTTATAACTATTCATTACTATCAGTTTATTAGCGAGCGATGTACAATAAATACATTGTAGAATTATCTCATTTACGCATTATTTCACCTGCAACTTTGTCATCAAATGCGCCATTTATATTGTTTTTAAATTGTTCCGTTTACGACTGTACATTGTAGCTTTGTTTGAAAAGATATTGAAAGTTTCACGTGTTTTGTGCGCCTTTTAATTAATTGTGTATTATGTTATAACAGCGTATTTAATTTTAATACCAAAAACGTTTGGCAAAAACAGGAAGTACGTGGCAGAAAAATGTCAGAATTTGAAGGACGCCACTGCCGAGTTGGTCACACTAGACCATGTTGATGATCATACAAAACGATTGGTTATTTCTTCTAGAATATAACAATGATAATATTGTGACGCCGTACACTAAGAAATTACATTTTACAGCAGCATTTTGCAAATAAACGCGTAGACAGGAACTAACCAACCATGAATCATTATGTTCCTCATATAACAACAGCATTGTTACTGAAGTTTTTGAAGAGCGTTTTTTTTTTCAATGTTATTTTTCATCCATAACGTAGGACTATTAATAGTGTGGGTAGCGGTCGGCATAATTGCATTTTTTATTGGAATAGAGCAGCACATAAGTAGTTTTGTGTTTTGTTGTTTTAAATAATTTAATCTTTTTTTATGTTAAACACATCACATACATATCAGAATTATCATAATGTAGCTGTTTATTTAGATTTTGATTGTTCCAGGCGGTGATCGAACATGGATCCAAGGTGCCAATAGAACTGTCGAGCGCGTACTTAGCGCGATGCGAACAACGCTCACGTCCCAGAAACTCGCTCATACATTTAGGATTAAGATTAGGTTCGTTTTTTGTCATTGGAACATTTAAGAAACCACTTAAACTATGGTTACCGCGTTCTGTAAGCCCATGCAACATTGCTGTTTAGAAAGAAAATGCTTATCATTTATAAAATTGGATTTCAGGTGGATTTCTTAATGAGGCCGGCTGGTACGCGGACGCGCAGTGCGTGTTAGTGCGGTGTCGGGACATTTGCCTCGCACAACCACAGACAACACATTATAAACGCCTCACACTTGAGTGTTGCCATAGGTAAGCTTTCGGTTACTTAATTTCAGGGTAAAACCAAGGATAAAACCTACACACAAATCTCACATAATAAAATAAGAGGCTATATCAAACGAAAATCTTTTATTTTCTTTTTATTATACACATCTCGTTATATATAATTTCAGGTTATTAAATACACAATCAGTATACTGCTGTTTCCCGGCTGCTGCTGAGACTTACAAATTGGCGCTGCAGCTCCTCGGTCTACCGGAAGACACCACGGCACAGCTGCCGGAAGGGCCCATAGCCATCGCTGAGACATCCTCCAAGGCGTTACAGACTGATGGCCTTGATAATGACAGGTTAGCTTCTTATGCAGAATTGACTGATGACGACCACACGTGCCTTTATATATTTATATTCTATACACTTATCCTACTATGTGTAAAAAGAGTATTCCTACATATTTTGTATTATATTATATTGTATTTAGTTAAAAAAACAATATGCTAAAAATAAATTAGTTTTAATAATCAAAAGGTGTTCACTGAGTATAAATATAAAATTTAATAATTTTCAATGTCAAATGTTTCACTAATTAATTACACATACATACATAATTATAATAATTATTCAGTAGCTGTATGTTTTCCAGACTGGCCGAACCCGAGGCCGAGTGCTGTTCGGGCGGCGAGCGTGTGTGGGGCATGTCGGCCTTGCTGGCGCGCCTCTGCAAGGAGATCAGCGCCCTCTTCTTCGTGAGATGCGACTACAGCGCCGCCTACGCCTGGGGCATGAGGGCCTTGTCACTGCTCACGCCGGACACGCCGCCCAAGTCGGTTTGCCTGATCACTTGACATGCCAGATTTTTGAAACAGAACTATTAGCTTATAGCTCGTGTTAACTCCGTAAAACTCTTTCCAGAATAACAATAGAGGTGCTCCGCGCGTGTGGGACGGCCTGCGTGGTGAAGAGACGGTTCAGCTCGGCGGGACTGCTTGTCAGGCAGGCGGTTGCTCTCGCCAGGCTCGTCTTTGGGCCGCAGCATCCGAGATATGCCGCTGCTTTACTGGACTACGGCTTCTATCTGCTCAATATTGACTCTATCACGCACAGCGTACAGGTTTATGAGGTGAGTGGCCTTCAGTGTTAGGTACTGTGCTGCCGGCTGTTGTGCTTCATGTAATGTTTAACGCTGTCCCAGGAAGCCCTATCAACGCTTCGACGGGTGTTCGGCCGCAGCAGCCTGCACGTGGCCACGGCCCAAGAAGACTTGGCGTATGCCTTGTACGTTCTGGAATACTCTTCTGGAAGGTTCTATAAAGCACGAGACCACGCCGAGAGGGCCATCAGGATCATTGAGGTACTTTGACTAATTGATATAGATTATTCCCCGTTTGATTACAAGAACAATATTCTATCGTATTATAAGCATAAAAGTGTGATTCCCCATTTGCCAACATGGTTTTTCAAGGCATCACCATATGTGACTTACAGAATCTGGTGCCGCCCGATCACTTACTCTTGGCCTCTGCGAAGCGTGTCAAAGCACTCATATTAGAAGAAATAGCCTTGGACACCCCAGCAGGGCAAGATATGAGAGGTAATATTTTTGATTATTGCCTGAATATTAAAGTTAAATTACACGAGTCAATAGTCCAAAACATCTTTATAAATTCCAGAACCGAGCCTTCTGGAGGAGTCAGAAGCGTTACACAAAGCAGCGTTGGAACTCTCGATGATGGCCTTCGGGGAGAAGAATGTGCAGACGGCGAAGCATTACGGAAACCTCGGACGATTGTATCAGTCCATGCAAAAGTTTCAGGTATACTTATTTATAAGATATTTATGGGTAGAAAAGCTCTTGATTCATTCCACCACTGTGCGTTTCGTGAGACATTTCTTACCACGCACCACCACCTTGTGGAATACCGGCACGGTATTTCCGAACTACTTTGGGTCCTTCAAGAAAAAAGCTCCCTAAAAGGCCAACCTTTATGGTGGGCCGTCTGCTCGTTTGCCCTCATCTTATGAAATTAAATTGGATGATTTCAGGATGCGGAGACAATGCACCTGAAGGCGATAGCGATAAAGGAGGAATTGCTGGGAGCTGAGGACTACGAAGTCGGACTGAGCGTGGGGCACCTGGCCTCGCTCTACAATTACCACATGAACCAGCACACGGCCGCCGAGAAGCTCTACTTGCGCTCCATTAATATTAGTGAGTTGATTTGTGAGCTAAAGCCTTTCGTTTCATGAGGCTTGTGACAAATGCGGCCATTTTGACCCATCTGCTTTGGTCGTCAGGCCTGAAGCTGTTCGGCGAGCGGTACTCGGGCCTGGAGTACGACTACCGAGGTCTCGTGCACGTGTTCACGCAGCTCAAAAGGCACGACCGCGCTCAGCACTACAACGCGCTGCTGCAGCACTGGCACGGTGAGGCACATTCGGAGACTTCCTCTCTATCTTTTAAGAGAATAATATCTTTAAAGCTACCCCCGATTTCCAGACCTGCGCGAACAATCAAAAGCCGAGCAGCAGCCCGCGATAGGAGACGAGCAGGTCATCCCTCTGGAAGAGCTGCAAGAGAAGTTTTTCAACACACGCTGAACGAATAACTCATAACTAGGATTTGCACGGCTTTGCTTTGTACCGATTCCTGAAACATCTTCAGTCGAAGCTGGTTTGTGAGCGAATGAGAAATATTCAAAGCCACCAATTCATCGAAAAGTATACTTTGACAGAAATTAATATTTTTCGGTGAGTTTTACACGTTTTTGGATGACCATAATTATGCCGTAGTTTGCACAGAATGTGTAAAAATGAGAACTTTACGGAGATCCTCCATCTCAAGCAAATCCGGCGCGAGGCTAGTTTTTGCAGAATTTTTAAATAAGTGAATTAAAACGTTTGTTTGTTAGAACATAAGTGTTGGTGATTTTTACTGCCATTTTCCGAGGCTTTGAGTAGAAGAAACTTTTAGTTTTTCAATTAGTTAATTTCTTTAATAGAAAAAGTGTTTAATTTCTCTTTATACGTTTTTAGTTGTCTTTAATATCGTTAGATTTAGGAGAAAGTTGGTTTTTTTTAGTAGATAATCGAACGCCTGGACAATTCTCTCTGAAATAGAAAGCAGTGTGACTGGTTTGTGTGTGTTAAGCACGGAGCCAACTCTGGCAAGAAAACTTTATACCTCTCTGGGATACGTTTGTTCTTGGCATGTGGGCTCTAGAGTCGCAGACAATTGGAAAAAGTGCAATGGTCACGTGACCGATTGTGAGCTCACGCCGTCTGCACACAATGCGTGTCAAATATCCATCCCTTAATGTCTAAGGTGAGAAAGAACCTTTGTATAATTCGAGTTAGTTCCTCAATAAGTGGTTTAAGTTTAAAAATGTAAAAACTAATATCGCTTTTAAGCAATACGAATGTGCAATGAAGGTTTCGAGGCTTTTATTGAGTACTTTAAGTGCTTCTAAATTTGTTTTAGTAGTCATAGACAGCGAATGTATAAAGGTATAAATATTTATTTTTGTATATGGCAATTGCAAATTTGCACTGTATTGAGCACAAGCAGATATGCAGTATATTCATACATATATTTATTTGGGTAATAACTTAAAAAAAAACTAAACGAAATTAAAAATAACTGTGAATATCTGAATTATTTATTTTTCATATAGAAGTAGGTTTTTGACCGTCAAATTGCTTCAAAACGGCAACACTGTTAAATCCTCTTGTTTTAAGAATCCCTAAAAGTTTCAATGAACACATTTTTTAGTTCTGGGGAGCATCACCAGGACCTAGGTCTTGGGTGTGTAAATAGCTGGTGCAATTCACCAACCTACCAAATATACATATTAGAAGAATACTTAACAGTGATGTTTTAAGAAGATTTTCTCGTGACGCACTGCTTAATGTAATGTGATTATAAGAAAGTTGACAAGTATACTGAATTGATTAAAGGTGTCTCGACTTATATCATTGGGAATGTTAAATAGGTATATATGTAGTTATATTTGCTGCTCACATAGTAAGATTGACGTGTCCGTGTGAACGTTTGTATGGCTGTTATTATATATATATATATATAGTGAATAAATTACATTCACATATTAAGTGTATTTTATTTCCAAAATGTGAATATATAAAAGGTTACAAAAGACCCATTCTCTAATAAAACGCCTTTTTAAATAGATTCTTTAATAAATATTATAAATAAACAAATTTATCTCGATGAGTAAGATCAATTAAAACGGTGGAATGATTTGTATTGAATACATTAAAAATAAATTACATTTCTATAAAAAAAGTCCTATTAACAACATTCAAAGCATATCATAAGGCCACATAGTACAACTAGGAAAAAGTTATTTCGCTACATTAGTAGGAATATATAAACAATAGCTTATAGTAATTTATAGTGCATCTTTTCTATAGTGACAATTCTGTATACTATAAATAAAAAAGGTTAAATATAGCGAATTCCGCGTACAAATGTAATTTATGCGGGGCCGAGTAGAGCGATGAGAGCCTTCCTGTAGTCGCCCGAAGTCTCCCCCTGCTGCGGCGTCGCAGAAACAAACAGTTTTGCATTGGTCCGATAGGTGGCGTTAATATCAATTCGGTGCAAACAGGCGTACGTGGACATGCAAAGAAATGCGACTTTGTTAGTTATTGCAGAATGAGTCTACCGCTCGCGAAGGCGTCGCCGGCTTTTTTTGTTGTTGGGGTTTTTATGTCATTAGCGTAATCGACAGATATAAAATTTTAATGGTTCCTATAGTTTTGTATAATGGGAGGCATAAAGAGATTCAGTTATTTCACAAACACACAGAATCAATACTAATAAAAATAATATTACCTCCTTTTCCATAATGATGCAATCCAAGAAGAAAACATCAATTAAAACACATTATAATAAAATACAACATTTAAAGCATTCATTTAATTTAACGTTAATCTTATAATGTGCTTTAATAGTTAGTGTTGTATACAAAGCAAATAAAACAAATTAAAGCAAACAGTGTTATGAATTGACAGTGATGTGCGTAGAGAATGCAGGTTAGAGAACAGTTTTAATACAACAATTATTCCTTAATTTTGTCTTTAGCCTAAATTGGCATTTAGGATTACTCGATAGTTTGTTGTCTATGCAATGAGTCTAGCGGACCACCATTGCAGCATTATGTTCAAGCAAGCAAAGTATGAGACTAACCGCAACATCACTCTGCAGAGTCTTGTCAAACAGACTCTCGTATTCCCTCTTAATAGCTGCCAAGTCGATCTCCGATCGGTTAACAATAATCCTTATCAGGGCTTTATCCTCGGTTCCCCCCCCTTGCATCGAACTTCTCAGTCTCTTGGCAAACCAAGCTGCTGCATTTTCCACACACTCCACTGAAACAAGACATACCCGGAAACTCTTGAAACATATTCACAAAGTAACATTCAATATTTCCTTGGTCAGGGTATGTCTTGTGAATAGCCTCTTGCCATGTCAGTATTTGGACCGAATAATGGATTAAAAAAATGTATGGCCTCTTTGACATTTTAAGTGCTTTAGAAATCGGAGGGATAGAGGTAAAAAAATCACACCAAAGAACCAACCACATTACGAGGCTAAATAAAAGTCCCACACAAGACGTACCCTGACTTCGCTGGCGAGAGTCTTATTGTACAGGACTTCGTACTCTCGCTTGATCGCCGCGAGGTCCTGTTCTGATCGAGAGACAACGATCCTGATGAGCGTCCTATCATCAGTGCCCAGACCTTGCATGGCATCCCGAAGCCGCTGAGCGAACCAAGCCGCTGGGTTTTCCACACATTCCACTGAAAGTCAGTGAGGATGCTAACAATTTGTATGTTTGTCCGCTCTTTAGACCATCGTCTTTAACAATATTTTTTCTAGTATTTACAAATATTAATTCTACATAAAATTGCTATCAAATAATTGTCTTGTTTCCTCTGAAACCAATTGTTAACAAAAAGAACAAACCAATAGCACTGAGAGCCTCGGACAATTCTCCACCAATTTCGGCCTTGATCGCCTGCTCAATGGTACGACCGGCGATATTCTTGTACTCTTCAAAAATAGCACGAAGTTGGCCAAAGCTCTCGTGGGCTAGAATCTGTAATAAAGAAACACACATTTAAGATGAATCTCTAGTGGTGTGAAATATTAAGAATGATAAATTGGATAATATGATGAGACCTTGTTAAATATCTCCTCGTCGGTGCCCCACTTGGCCTCTCCGGCGTCGTAGAGCTGTTGGGCCGCCTCCGCCGCTCTGGCCTGATCGACTGCGGCTTCTTCGTCCCGAGCGCCCTGTTTTTTCGCCTAATTCAATACGTTGTCGGATTCTTTGCCTCAGAGTAGGATCATCCATTTATTAATACCTTTCAAAGATAATACCACTCTGAGGAAACGTTGATTAAGCAAAAGCGATAGAAAGAGAGGCTCATTATACTTAATTAAACAAGTATGTGTGTTCAGATGTGATTATGCAAGCACTGTATCAAGGTTAACAGTTAATGGAAAACTGTGGCTAAGCTAAGTTTTAATTATGGTTAATCACTGGTGCATCCGAGGTTTTGAATTATAATCACTTTATATTTTAAATTGTAACAAGTACAATAAGCTAATTAAAGATATTTTGTAATATTTATATAATCCTAACCAACTTCATATATTTCCCTTATTTTTTATTAAATTCATGTATTAATACAAAAAAAATAACACAGGAATTTTTATTTCAATACTTACAGTAACAATCAGAGTAAGAAGTCTTCGAAAGTCCCCAGATGTTTCTGAACACATATGCTCAGCTAATGGACGATTGTATACTAAAAATATCATTATTTTATTAATATCTTTTCCACATTAAGTATCAGTAATCACCCACGAAAATCAATACTGTAAATAAAATAAAGACGTTTAACTTACATCTTTCATATGCTTCAACAATCTCAGCGATTTCCTTCTTAGTTCGAGTACAGAGTATTTCTATCAGCACCTTTTCATCTGTACCCATGCCTTCCATACAGTGATTCAACTCCTTACAGAGGTATTCAGCGGGTGGCAGCATCAAAGCCACTATTACATCTTCAAAATGACCACCCAGTTCTGATTTCAGGTCATCGATTATGTCCTGTGTTTGTACAAAATCTTATAATCGATACAAAAATCTCAATATTATGTTAATAATAATGAAAAATTGCCAAAAAAAGTCTTTGAAATATAGCTATTAAATAAAAGATTATGATATAGTTACTAAAATAGCAATCAATAGACCAGACTCAGAGACTGAATAGACACGTTAGATGAACAAAATCTCCACCAGATATACAAAAAGATCGACAAACAAATTCAGTGGTTGCAGAAGGACCAATGCCAGTCAGGTGGGCGAAATGGTCCAAAGGCATACAGGTTTGACGATGATGACTTGTGTAAATCCCTTACCCTCCCATACTCATGAGTAAAGGCTTGCGAGATAGCTTGTCGCTGTGCATTAGATCTGGATGTAAGAATCTCAATAATTGCATCCTCATCTGTGCCAAATCCTTTCATTGCACCTCGTAGAGCTGCTGCATCCTCAGCTGCATTGAAGTGAGGAGCTCCCAAAACAGTTGGTTCATGCTATTAATAAAAAAAATACATTTTTGTATGTGATGATAATTAAATATATTATACCAATATATAGTGGATTTTTAAGTGTTGCATTGAATTATCATGACTAAACATTAATTATAATTTTGTTAAGAAAAGATTGTATCGAACATATTAGGTCAATTGAACTTCTTAAATTGAATACCTTGACCATCACTTATAATTAAGTACACTAGAATGCAGTGACGACATCTATTAAGATATTATGGCCTAATTTTCTAGTGACTATTCTCCAACTTTCTCTTGGGATCGGTCGAGGGTAAGGCGCGCCCTTATTTCTACATGAGTGACATCATCCGCCCTTCGAACTAGTAAAGTAAAAATTCTAAGGGAATTCAATGATTAATATAGGCGTTTCATAATACATTACTCATATAATTACCAAGTGGAAGTTATACAGAATGAGACTTACCACAGTTGTCATGTTTAATTAATGTAGAAAAACAAGGTTTTTAAAGGTTTCACAATGTTTTATTTTGAAATATAACTGTAAAAATCTTATAGCGCCTCAACTGTCTATAAAATATGTAAAAGTTTTTGTACGCAGGTCGGGGAACTGTGAGACTACTCAGACTACTAAAACTTAAAAGTAAAAACTCTAGTATGTTTGAAATTATTGTTCAAGCAGTGTCAAGTGTCAAAACTTGTCCTCATTAAACATACTGAATGTTGACAGCTTCAGTCAATTATCATTTGCAATTGTACCTACTTTTATTTCACTCTGTGATCGTGTAACTTGGAAAGCTATGAATGCTTTAAGATTTAATTATATTAAAACTACAATATATTTGCGGAAACTTGGTACGAGACATGTTTACAATATCTGTATTCTGTGTAACAATATTTAAATAATAGGAAAACACACAACATTTGAAACCGTTTAGTTGCGTCCCTATCGCGTTATAAGGGGGTGACATTTTCTAGTCTCGAATAATTGAAATATAATTATTGAATATAAAATATAATATAATTGAAACATTTTGGGCTCAAACTCCACTCAAAACTCACTAAATACAAGGCTCCATAAATATTATGTGACATAAATAACGGCATTTATTGGAAACTTTTCTTCTAGTAAATACATTTTTATTTTCCATAAAGGTGCGATATAACTACGATAAACCTCGACTTAATAAATAGAATATAATCATGCTGTCATGATGCTGTGATGCCGAATATTTGTATAAATTGGCGTCGTTCTAAAACGTGGGTCATACAAACGGTAATTCCTCTGCACATTGTCGACTTAAAACCCGTTCATATATGAGCTCGGAAAAATATGAACTGAAATTAATAATGACAATTAAATTTTGTATAAATTAAATGCCAAGTGCATTAATAATGAAATTTATTTATTTATTTATTTCATGGAAACAAAACAGACACATCACAAAAATACAATAAAAGAAGAAGATATATGAACAAAAGTACAGAGGCATCCTAAAATATGTTATATAAACAGTCACAAGTACAGAAAACAAACAAAATCCACAGGAAGAAAAAACAAAACAAAATTAAACTATAAATTAAAAGTTACATACCTAAACACACAATAAGAGACGTAAACTATAAGATATATGATATATAGATATAAAAAAAAAAAATTCTATAACATTGACCTCAATCTCGATTCTATATCACACCTGAACGCAGCAGAGGGGCACGAAAAAATGTCTAAATTAGGAAAGTTATCATTAAACGTTTTAAAAATTCTCTGTAATGGCACACGAAAACCGATGTTTGTCCTTGTAGACGATATTAAAAAAGTGTGAGACAAGCGGAGAGACCTGGTTGGTACGTTAAAATCAATTAGAGAGAGGAGCTCGGATGAAGTCAGCTCCCCCTTACAAATCCTTCTCAGCACCATACAATCTGCCATAGTACGGCGCCGGCCTAGCTGCACAAGAGTTGAAATGTGTGCGCGATTGCATTGTGAGCGGTTGCGGTATTTTAGTATTCGGAGAAACTTTTTTTGGACACCCTCGACTCTTTTTTTCTGGACCGCGTAAAATGGGATCCAAATAGGGCTTGCGTACTCCAGCTGGGGCCTAACAAGCGACTTATATAGATATAGGTATGTATTATTGTCCCTGAATTCTTTGGAAATGCGGGTTATGAAACCCAGCATGCGAAGGGAGTTGTTTAAAATATGATCTATATGATTATTGAGAGTTAGTGTGCGGTCCAAATGTATGCCCAGATCTTTAACGGTAGAAACTGTTGCTAGTTTTTGATTGCCTAGCCTAAACTGAGCCGTGATTATATTTTTATTTCTGGTAAAGACCATGTGCTTGCATTTACTATATGCGAGGTATAGTTTGTTTCGTCTGCAATATGCGTCAAGTCTATCAAGGTCCTCCTGAATGCATTCCACGTCAAATGGGCCAGTCACAACCCTGTACAATTTCAAATCGTCAGCGTAGAGTAAGTATCTACAATTTCTGAAACACTGAGATATATCATTGATGAAGATAGTGAATAGCAGAGGACCAAGAATGGAGCCCTGTGGGACCCCAGATGTCACGGGAACCGGCGAGGACCTGTATCCATTAATAACTACCGATTGGATACGACCGCGAAGGTAAGCCTCAAACCACCTCAAAAGATCACCTTTTATGCCACCAAACGATAACTTCTGTAGAAGTAATAAGTGGTCAACCTTATCGAAAGCCTTCTGGAAATCCGTGTATATAGAATCTATTTGAGTTTTGCGATCTAAACCGGTAAAAACGTAGTTAGTAAATACAAGAAGATTAGTGAGGGTTGATTTCCCGGCAATAAAACCATGTTGATGATCGGTGATGACATTTTTTAAGCTTGAGAAGACATGACGGTGCAATAACCTCTCCAAAACTTTCGGAATTGCAGAGAGGATAGAAATGGGACGATAGTTTTCTATATTATTTCTTGCTCCAGACTTAAAGATGGGTGTTACGTGGGCAGATTTCCAGAGGCTAGGGAAGCAGCCTGTTGAGAGACACTTGTTAAAAATTATCTCTAGTGGCACACAAATTGACTCGTGTGTCTGTGTAAGAAACTTTGGATGAATATTATCCGGTCCAGGGCCCTTATTATGATCGAGAATATGCAGTTCTCTGCTTATTTCTGCTAGAGAAAAACAAACATGACTGATTAAAACATTCGAGTCATTGTTGGTACCCTCATGAACTGTACAGACATCATGGTGAGTTACATTTTCTGGGGTCTCGAAAACAGATTGAAAGTACTGCGAAAACATTTCAACAATGGAATTTGGTTCGCCAGACGACGTATTGCGGTACTTCATTATTTGAGGATAACCTGAGTTCGTTTGTTTCAGCGATGAAGTGTATTTCCAGAAGTGTTTAACGTTCGTTTTTAAAGATTCTTCTACACGTTCAATATACCGATTATGGCACGATTTGATAAGCGATTTTGCCCGCGCTCTCAACAAAGAAAATTCTTGGTAGTCTCGAGGATTTCTATATATTTTCCAGCGACCCCACAGTTTCTGTTTTCGCCTGAGAGTGCGTATTAAACCTCTAGTGAACCAAATGGGATAGTTCCGCGACTTGGGTTTTGCCAACGGTATGTGTGTATCAATGATTTTATTTATTTCTGTATAGAACTTATTAACAGCCTCATCGCAAGACAGTGGTGACAAAAGAGATGTCCAATCAATATGGTTAACGGCAGTATTTATGGCTTGATAGTCAGCCTTAAAGAAATTTCTCTTGGAAGTGCTTACATGAGACATAGATTTATAGTATGCACTTCGCAATGTATTTCCAAGGCTGGGTGATGTGGGACGACCTTCAGCAAGGGGTCAGGAGAGCGCTCAGTCGAACTTTGAAATGTTGTTAGGACTAAGTCCAAAATTCTTTGGATTTCATTAGGTATGTTATTCGATTGTTTTAAATTCATAAATGACATTGTATTTAGAAGAAATTTTGACTGTTCTGTTGTAGCAGATTGTAATAATGCGTCGGGACTAGATGACCAATTAAGATAGGGTAAGTTGAAATCACCGGCGATTATGAAGTTATTGAAACGCGCACAGGAGTAAATATTATTAAGTTTTTGAAAATAAGTGTTATATGCTGCAGTCGAAGTGGAAGGTGGAAAATAGCATGCACTTAACAAGAGACCAGACAAAGAAGGTAAATGAACATATATTTCCTCTAAATCAAGGGCTTCAAGCTCAGGTAACCTCGTGGCCTTGATAGTATTTCTAACAAGAACCAAGATCCCCCCACCGCCTTTTTTACCAGATATAGAAAGATTCCTATCGCGCCGAAAGATCATTTAATTGTCTGTGCACACCTCTCCATCAAAGTAAGATCCCAACAACCAGGTCTCCACCAGTACGATGATATCGTAGCTGCTCGATGCAATGTTACGCCTTAGTACATCGAGTTTACTTTTTATGCCACCACAGTTTTGATAGAATATTGTTACATCGTTGTGCGCCATTATCCATAGTCAATAACATACTTAAAAATAAAAGAGAGCAAAATAATTTGAAATACAAAAAGCTTCGTGCCTCCAACTACAGCGACCAAGTGTGAAAAAAAATAGGCAAAGTGGACAAACAACGGAAAGAAAGAAAGTGATTTGAAAAAATAATAAATGATCGTCAGTCATACTAGTCTAAGCAAATCGTTTTCGGAACGCATCTGCATAACCTTTGTCTCATCAGTTTTCCTGACAAAAATGCAGCCGTTTTTCACCCACACAAACTTGTAATTCCTTTCCCTCGCAGCCTGACGGGCTCGGCTAAAAAGAATTTTATTTTTCAAAGTTAGGTGCTCAGCTATAAAAAAACGAGAGCCGCCGGTCGTAGGTGCGGAAGAACCATATATTTGTTCAATCTTTAGCATACGCCGCACACGCGCGGCAGCAATAATTTCGTCTCGCTGTCGTCGCGTTGTTAGCTGCAAAATTATGTTTTTTGGGCGAAATGTATCGAGTGTTTCCATGACTTGATTCGCTGACGATATCTTCGTCATACAGATTGACACTAGAGGTTTATATATCTTGTAAGTGTATATTATTTAGGCGTAGGTAGGACTTTACAGCCATCAGCAACTTACATCATTAAAATCTATTCTAGGTTTATATCAAAGTTATAATATAGTTATAAGTTAAATATTCTTCAGAGCGTTCACGAATTAAAACGATTTTTAATATCACAGACTTTATTATTCAAATCTATATGTTACATGTCCGAATACACAAAAGTCAATGAACTATTGTTTAAGCTTAATCAGCCTTAAGGAGCTTAGCTCACAAAAGCTCAATATTAAAGAAAATTTATTTGGATTTTTTTAAAATTTCCTATTGCTTAGATTGAGACAGGCACATAACAGATATTAAATTATTTATGATATTACATTCAGTTTTATTAAGTAGTTAGAATTGAGCCACTTAAGATTACATATCTAACATTCGGGCGTGCCTTGTGTATCCAGAGACTGCAGTCTTTTCTTACATAACTAAGCTCTGTATGTTAAATCAATTTTACATTTTATATACAAACATTTATCCCACTTTATACACAAATTACATCCAATTCACAAACATTTAATTTTTGCTGTCAACTAAAACCATCTAATATAATATTAACGTTCGTTTGTGACTGACATTCGACTCCCACTTCACCTCCTCGAAGGGGCTTGGCGCCTCGACGTCATCATCATCTGAAATATATTAATATCTAATAAGACAGGTAGCGCCTAAAAATATTATTTCTAAGGCCCATGCAGTTCAATGACAAAATAATTCCTGCAGACGTTATTGGGTTGATCTTCGCCTTGACAGACAAATTTCAAACGTAATTTTTGTCCTCACAGCCACAATACACCAGCACCGAGGTAATAATGTCAGCGACTGCTCTGCACAGGTCGAGATCTGATTTCATTGAATGGAATTGCAAATATACAATACTAGCTGACCAACGTATTATTATAACAAAACCCTACACGGGAATTGGTGCGTTCAGGGTTGCACTTCAGTGTAACACTTTGTATGACATTTTTCGTGGTGCTATTAACGTCAGCTGTCACAATAAATTAGAGCTGTCAGTTGTCTTTTGTAAAAGGTGGCATCTTTTGTTACCTGTTTTTATTATTATTGATTAATTATTTTAATACATATAATACTATTACCGACGAAGACGAATCCAAAAAATAGAATTAAAAATAAATCGTCCAATCGTATATGAGTTATAAACGATGCAACTAACGCGACTTTCTCTTAATAAATAATTTGAATGTAAAGAATAGCAGCTTTATTGATCAAATAAGTAAAACGTTCGATTTGTTTTGTTCGATCACGGTGAACAGCCTCAAATTAAATGCGATAACCCAATTTGTTATCATACCAATAAAAAACCACTTAGAAACCGAATAAAATAACCTCGTACAAGTTCAATGGTCAAAATATCTCTAGTATTGTTGTTTATTATTATCACATCTACTCAAAGGTCGGATTAAGTCCGAGCGAGGCGCTTACCTTCCTCTATATAGTAAACCCTACTATTTTTGAGTACTATCCGATTAAAAATTCGATAAAAAATATTAACAAAAATTAAGTTTCATCCCAGATATCCTGTTGCCCATTGGCACAGGCGTGGAAACCCAAAATCGAGTATTATGTTATCGCTACGGAAAAATTAAAAAAAAATCAGTTATTTATCTCTTTAGGTATATGAATTTACTATTCAATTTTTTAATCATTTTTTATTTCTTTATTTATTTTACGCCGACAGTTTTTAACGTCACCCGGTTAGGACGACATAGTAACAACGGTCCTTTGAATGTCGTTATATGCGGATTCTACTGTACTTTATATTACAATATATTAATATTGTCAATTGAGGGATGAGATAACCTTTAATATATTATTAACATAACAAAACCATACAAATCATTTCCTTCACACACACAAACACAACTCACCGTCACCCGTTGGCAGCGTCAGCCAGAACTGTGATCCAACCATATACCGTAACCCTGGTGGCATACTCTGTCGTTTGATTGATGCCGCGAGGATCTTCGCAGAGTCTACCAGCAGCGAGGCACGCCACGAGGCCGCATATGTCAAGCGTATGGAGGACTGCGCCGCGGTTGAACACACAATCGGATATAGGGCTTGGTGACGGCGTAGATTGTAAAATGATATACCTGTCATGAAAGTGACAATTAAATAATGTATACCGCTTCAACATAGGAATACAATTTCTTATAACATTTCCTAATAATTTATTTTATTTAACAGACAGCAAACGAGCATGCAGGTCACTTCGAGTGATGTGCTAATATCTTCTTAAAATATTCTCAATATTATAAGTCCAAAGTTTAGAGAAACTACTGAATTTCCCAGTTGTATAAGGGTATCCTATCTTTTCAAGTGCTTCCTATCGTGTTATCGATATTAAAAAAAAAATTCAGTTACGGTGTAACGACTGCCCAGTCTGCCTTAAAAACTAACACCTGTCAGATTAGATTGAGATGATTCGTTAAAGGTTTATTAGATTAATAAAAAAATATATAAAATTTCCTTTGTTATACTAAAATATGAATTATTTGAATAGACCTAAGCCCTAAAAATTATAAAACACCTATCGAATACGGAAATATGGTATACGTGACAAAATACACTCAAGTGTGGAGATTTACCTCAATTAACTATTACATAATAAATTATACCTATTGCATAAAACTATTGAGGAAAAACATTACACAACAAATGAAACAAGACATTTTTGAATTATATATCCGATAATGAATTAACAAAATAGGTAGTATTGACACTTTTCAAAAGAAAGTTTTCGTCAAAAAATATTGATTTCTGATTAGTAATTTAAAAGCACTACATTGTTTAGTTTGTGCACAACATAATCACAAATATATTGATAACGGCTAACGAGGAACTTATAAAGTAAACAAAACAACTTATCAGGCTGTTATCTTCATTGGTTCAAACACTAGTGGAAAGTTTACACCGACTGCACACTGGCATTATTTAAAAGCAGTCATTGGTAAAATACAAAAATGCAATAAAACGGACGAGGAGCGCGCGAAATAGAACAATCACACGCAGGGAGCTGCATGAGGAACATTTGTATCTGGCTGGTGATCTTTTAAAAGTTAAAATTTAAAAATATAGTGTTCTTGCTGTCGAGACGAGTGAGAGGAATCTCATACATTTTAAAATTTTACTACAAAAACACAATAACGGGAAACTATTAATGAACCATGCGTACGAAGACTAACGTATTATACTTATAACCGATATGTATAATTCATTTGTACCTCTTTTAAATTGTGTTTATAAAGGTTTATTCTTTTTCAAGCTAAATGGTTAACGGAAGCATTAGTAGCTACAAAAGGCGTTTGCAGATTTGCTGATTGCTGTCACGCGAACAGACCGTTTCTGCACGTGCAGAAACAATTAACAATCGATAAGTTCCAACAGAGATGGTCAAATAATACCACAATACGGACTTTCAATATATTGCCAATATATTAATTTGTGTAACCCATTTTTTTTTTTTAAATTCAGTAACGCTTTACCAACAAAACTGTGATAATTCAATCGGCTTAATTCAATTGTTCTATATACAAGAAACATGATCAATTGATGTATGTATGGAGAATGTATTGCTTTCTAGTATTTAGAGCCTAATCTCTCGATACTAAGTTATGTTCTTGTTGACTCCTATTTAACTGTAATCTACTTATTTTGGTTAGTGCAAGATTCATGCATTACTTATCAGAGCCTCGTGTTAATGATAACTCTAGCGAACACTCAATACGGAACCTACCAACCAACACCAGCTTTGGCAATATATAAGCAATAGACCCAAAACAGGACAAGGAACTGGTCAAGGGAATATTCAAAGTAACAGGCTATTGTTGCATTAAACCATTTGTTTCCTATTCTAAATGTTGTTGGCTTATTCGTTCTTTTAGAATCAAGGAGTAACATTAATCAATTGTTTTCATATATTTTGGGGTCAAGACCACAAATGGGTTGCACAGCACATAAATAATAAACATAACATGTTGAGCTTTTACAAAAAATAATAATACCTACCGGACTAATGTTAGTATGTATTCACTTGCACTTTCATGGCAACTTCACTAAATCATTTCGATTTTTTAGCCAGCATAATAATGCTCTAATAAGAACAATTAATTTAGAATTGGTTAAAATGATCACTTATCGCTTACCCTGTGCTTTCCTATTTAAATAAAACTCCAACGTTCCTCTCCACATATCAACACGGATTCCAACAATACTGCCTATACAGAATCCAACGGAATTCTTAGTGGTCATTGCATTGTGTCTAATGGCTCCAGTATATGAGAGGCCGTAGGACTCGCCATCTTGTCCCAGTAGAGATGTGAATTCAAATTGTACATTGGTTGGGTTGACTTTATTTGTACCCACTCCAACCATCTGTGAAATAGTCAATTTTTATTTTATACTGCTTATAAATTGCAGTTATTGGACAAGCATATTCATTATTCAATCTTTTGAGCCTATGTATTTTTAGTGTTCCCTTAATTTAAATGAAAATTCAATATAATAACTTTCATATAATCTCTAATGGAAATACTTTATATATATAAAATAAAGTGGAAAAATCTGATTAACAACTTGTTCACATAAAGAAAATAATTTTACATTTCCTTTATGAACAATATATATTTTTTTAAATAATAAATATAATGCTGTGTTAAAATTTTAGGAAATAACATTAACAAATTAAAAATAATTAAATATTCTTTCTTTAGAAAAAAATCAAGTAACTTTTTCTTATAAAAATATTGAATAAATCATAAATACAAGCTACCACACATTAAGTTAAAAAAAAAACATAGTACTCTAGTAAGCAAAATGTCTTCACAGGCTTGCCTTATTAAAATATGTTAATTATGTTTTGTACTTACAATATCTGTGCCATATGTTTCAGTAAGGATTTTGATTTCCCAGTAATAGTGCTGGTTAAGCAACAATGGGGTATCACCCTTAACTGCAGCAGTGCCAGAACTATAGAAGGGATGAAATAACACTTGCCTGTTATTCTCACTTAACACAACCCAACTGGTTCCTGTTTCTGTTGGTTCCTCCCATCTCCATTCATATACTGACACAGACAACATAAATTAGTAAAGACCTCAAGTGCAGTTAAATAAATACTTCTAATTGATAATAAAGGAAAAATACGAATCGTTTACTATATAATTACTATATATTAAAAGTTTGTGTTTTATGTGGTGTTACAATTTTTTTTAAAAAAGCTAAATAATTTATAGTTGGGTAGAATCATACACACCATCATTTTCTTCTCCACATGCACAATCACTTAACTGAGTCCACGACAGAGGTGATTGTTTATTCCAGCACTGGCAGTAGGGCTTCGAATGACGGTTGTCTTTATTCCAAGATCGTGAATTAAATTTCGCGACTAACATTTTGGTTCACACACACTGCACCAAATTAAAATATTAAAAATAAATTATTTTAAGTCCCAATTTTACTGTTTTTTTGTTAACTGTCAAAGTCAGCGGTCAGTGCTCACAGCTCAGAGGTCGACCAAATTGCTCAACACACGGCAGTTCGCACACTTACTTATACTGTCTTTAATGCGCGACTCATCTATACTGTACATTTAAATACATATAATACAATCGTATCAAAGTCAAGTTTATGCTTTGATTCAAAAAAATTAAAGCATTAATAAGTGTTGTATGAATGCTAATGATATCAAAGTTATGTTTAGGAAAAATTACTACACTAATTTTGAAGAAACAGTTGATATATTGTAAATTGTAACCAGGGCTAATATCAAATATACACCTATCCTGCGACGTCCCCACGTTGCATAGAATAAATTGCTTTCAGAATCTGCTGGAAGGTCCAGGTGAAGAGTGTAGTGTGCAACAAACAGTTTAGCGTGAGTGACCGAGGTCCAAGTCTAGGCTACGAAAGTAAAAAAAGTAGGAGGATACTCCCACGTTCCAAGCTGCACTACGTATCTGGGCATGTAAATGGAAATTAATCGGTTTATATTCAAGTATTGAAATTTAAAAGAAATTCCCTTGCATCTTTTCATTATAATAACAAAATACTCAGTTTTAAATTAACTATCAAATATAACGCGGGCATTTCTACGTGCATTGTTGTTCTAAATGTTAGCGCTTAAAACCGCGGGGAGAAACTAGTAGTAGTAGTAAGTATTTATATTTGACCTAAACCGTTATCGTGCACTAACGTGTTCGCATCGTACTATGGTCCTATTGCTTCTTTTTAATTACCAAAGGTAGATTTCGGACAATTATCTATATCATAGGAATTTAATAGCAGGCAAGCAATTGAAACTTGTGATTATAGATGTATCTTTTTTATCTAAAACATTTCTTGTGTACCTGTTTCTGAATAGCATCTCTTCGAAGTTCAAATTCCAATGTACTGTCATACATGTTTAGCATGAACGAACGGTTATTCTAAGAATTTGAGTAATTTATAGTTATTAGTTATCGATAATTCATTGGGTGTCAAGTTCCATTTAAATTATATCTATTTGTACTATTTTGGTACAGCTGTGATATGTATTTTTAAATTGGATGGCAACATTCACGGTTTCCCAGTCTTCGGATTCTCAACCCCCGAGTCCCAACCCTTCGGCTTCAGTTAAAACAAGGAAAACTTGAAAGGCCGCCCCCGTCCTACTCTATGTACAATAATGGCTGTCATAGCACAAAATACTACTTTTTATTTTAATAATAATTTTTAATGTAAAGAAATACAGTAACGATTAACGAAGTGTTTTTACTTGTTAGTTAAAACATTTTTTTTTACACAAGGTGTGAATGTAAATTTCAGAAGTGCATATTTTGTGATTGATGAGATTGCACGAATTAATCTATAAACTGCGCACATATTTAAATATTGCAATATATAATGTATAATTAATTTTCTTGGTTGGGTTACCCATATAATGGTATTTATGTCAATACTTTGTGTTAAATAGTAG
Organism: Leptophobia aripa; assembly: GCA_951799465.1. NCBI lineage: Eukaryota > Metazoa > Arthropoda > Insecta > Lepidoptera > Pieridae > Leptophobia > Leptophobia aripa. The sequence continues at coordinate 229,715 of OX637268.1, read as the reverse complement.
AAAGTGAAGGGAAGTTTATTTTGGGTGTAGCCTTAAAAATATCATCCAAATGCATTTTTGGATAGATAAACGACAAAGCCAGTGTTATAGTGGTCGCCATAGGGTGCCATCTTCAGCAGGTATTATCTATAAAATATTCATTGTGTCTTTGATTTAATTTGAAAATCATACAAATACATAAATTTATACTTATTACAGGGACATACCCTATGGCCTTCTGAAGGCCCTATGTCTAGACTTTCTAAGATCCTATGCTTGTTGTTCTTGGGTGGATTACCAAACAATATCTGAAACTAGTTATCTTTAAATATCTATTGCATGCAAGTTTTAAATATAACATTGCATGTTAAACTTAGATCAACTTACACATTTTTCAACTAAATTTTTATTTTGTCTTTTATATTATTATTATACATTTGAATTTTAAGTTAACAATTTTATTATTTCTGGTTTTGTAAACAAAATTATCTTTTAATTTAATCTTTATCAATTTCTCCCCATGTTCAGATGTAGACAAGGTACACAGTTGAATGTGGTTTGATGCATTACTCGAACAATCAAAAATGTAGTAGTAAGTCAAATTGATAAACATTTTATTCTATCTTAAGTCCAGCATAGAAAATAAAGTTTATAATTACCTAGCTACTATGGTCTTATTTATATAAATCTTAATTTTGTACTTTAATATATTTATTACAGTTTGTGCTTGCAAAAATCTACGAGTAGATCCTTAAATTAAGTGAATGACTTATAAAATGTTTCAGGTGGATTGGGCCGCTCACGCGGGCGTGTGGGCATAAGTGCGCCGGGAGGGCGCAAGGGCATGGCGGCACCTGTTCACCGCTTTGCGCCTGTTCACCGCTTTGTGCCCGTTGACTGTGCTCCAAGGCGACCACGAATACCACGCGCAACTCAATATGTGTAAGTGACTCTAAAGCATTTAGTCAGTTAGGCTTGCATTGTTCTTGTAAAATAACTTTGTTTATATTTTCAAATGACTGGACTGTTGAAAAGTTGATTATAAAGAAAATAAAGTTTCATTTATTATAGTACATAATACCATTGTTTAAATTGTTTTTCAGCCCTCCTCCGATGCCTCAAGTTCACACATCCAGGCGGACAGAAGAATCAATGTATGTTGAAATACCTGTGGAGCCCCCCCAACCCACCATTGCCAGTTTAGCGGCGGCTCGGAGCGTGACCCCAGACACCCTGCTCCGCACTGCAGCCTTGGGCCTCCAGCACTCCTCCATGATGGCCCAACATATCAAGTTCGGTATTATGGTGTCTCTCGCCCTGGCCACTATCTTCATAGCAAGTGCTAAATACTACTTTGATCGACAGGTGAGCTTTTCAAGTATATTTTGCGTTGTATTAAATCGTGCTCGTACCTTGGTCAAGGTTTTTACCTAATTTTGATGATGACTTAGAAGAGTCAGGGTTTAGGACTTATTGTGTAACTGGATATTGTGTCAGATGGTCCACGAGAAGAGCAGCAGCGAGGCCGGAGTGATGTGTGCGGCCATGGCGTGTGTGTGCGGGGCGGGCTGTGCGTTGTCCTTGTGCAGGCCCAGGGCTCCCGTACCACCTGCCTTTCCACCAGATCGCGTATCCACTACGGGCACTAGGGAGCGGATGGTAAGGAACTACATTCTAATAAACTGTAGAATAATGTTGGTTGTGCTGAACATCAATTGTCATCTTGTCTTATATATATGTGCTTTTTTTCGAAATGTAAGCAATATTAAAATCCTTTTTAGGCACCTTCGGAAGACATTTCCTTGGCGACTCTGCTGCAAAGTTCTGAAGGTGGCTTGTGCTCGCCCGAGGCGCCTCCGCCTTACCACATTGCCGTTCTCCTACCGGCCCGGGACCAACCTTCGCCCCCTCCGCCTGCCTATAGCGCCCTCAGCTAGCTGTCTTCTCCCGTCAGCCAAGAGTTCATCATATAAACCCTGGCTGCGGGACCCCTTCAGACTGTTTCTCCGAACTTGTGAAGGTTAGCTGAACTTTAGTTGCCGGGAGAGTACTTTCGTTTTTAATTCTCATTTTTTTCTGTACTTTAACAAATATTCCCTGTCGTAGTCAGTCAGACATGCCATTAAAGCATATCTTTGATTTTTAAATGAATATGTAATTATTTTTAATAATTATTTTTAATTCCTGGCAACTCTGACCTCATAAGGCAGACGTGAACTTTACTTAACGTTAACAACTCAAAATTACTTTTAAGTGAATTAACACCAGATTAATCTGTTAGTGTCGTTGAAACTAAATATTTTCTTTGGTTACAATGGTTAAATGTTGTATTTGAGTTTATTATTGACAGTTCAAATTACAACTCTAAGATAGGGCTAATATGAAATCGTTTAGTGACGTAATCTGTATTGGCGTTTCAATGTATCACTACCACAGAGAGCACATTATTTCTTGAAAATCAATTAATGACAGTTAACACAATGGTTAAATAATGTTTGAGGCCACTGAATTCCTTCATGTGACACATTTTCCATCTGTTTTCAAGAAACGAAATTAACGCGACATAATATGTTTGAAATGCGTTCGTTCAAAATAGACATATTCATATTAAAACCTTGGTGTAGTCTATGCTTTGTGTATAAGCTGTTTAGAATACGTTTATAATTATATAAATTAGAAAGTAGTAAGTAGAGATGTGCCGAGTGCGTCCTGATTGGTGTTCTCAGTGTTGCCATTTGAAAGGCTTTTCTTTCGAATAACAAGTAGGCCTTTAAACCGTTACAAAAAAAGACTACGTTATCAACGTGACGTAACTAACGAAGTTGTGTAGATGTTTTAAATTAGAGATGAATACTATTTGTATTCAAATAAAACTCAGTGAATCCGGAATAATTTGAGTATTGCAATAAAAACAGAGTACTCTGCGCATCTCTAGTAAATATTTTATGTAATTTCTTGAAACAATCGGCTCGGGCTAATGAAATTTTTATTGTTTATTTATGTTTTCATTTATATTTAAGGCTTAAATCAGACTGATTTTAGTTATATTATACTTTTAATACAATTTGGAGATTTAATCTCAGGCCAATCGTAGCTTTTGATGTAAGTGTGTTTGTAAAGTAAGTTTTTTTTTCTTTATTTTTTGATCTCATGAATAATTGACTATTTTAAAAGCTTGAATTTTATCGCGGGTAGTCATTAAATATTATTTGTACGTAAAGCCTAATGTTAATATGTGCGTAGTTATAAATGTTTGTTGGTATAGTCATGGATATATGTAATTGATAGACAGTATGTCGTATTACGTTGTATGAATATGTTTGTTTTATGTAATGAGAAAGTTTATTTTTAATGTATCCAAGCACATTTGCCTTTTTTTTACCTCATCTTGCAAAACTTGTCTACAACTAACATAACAAAGAAGAATGGCACCTTTAAACAAAGCTAAATTACTTTCCGGTAAAGAATTGAGGTAAAAAGTTCACAGCAAAGAGGTTATATCGAATAGATAACAAACATGGCACTAGTCTGTGGCCGATGCGTGTGACATTTGTCCTTGTCTCGCTCATTTCGTACAAGTGCAAGCGAAACGGAGTTTTGTTTTAATACAAGGCTTATCTAGTCATAGCGTAAAATGATGTGATGTATTTAGTAATGTTATTTTTGTATGTATGAATTGGTCTATGTAAAGGACTCTTAATTAAAATTTAGTCAATGTGTTTTGTTTTTTTATTACAACGTGTGATGACCACATGAAAGACAGTGCGGAGCATGCTTAGAAATGTGCTTAAGAATATTGGAATTATCGGTCTATGATAATACAACATTATTAATCGTCCGTAAATGAATGACGATTATATAATTAGGCATTAAGTATTGCACTACTGAAGGTCAGTCAGTCCCCTGCAAAATTGCATATAGCATACAAAACTTGGTAAAACAAAAGAAATAAATTTATTCAAAACAAAAGTACAAAATATACAGTCTTCAAGTCTAATATATACATGCAATTATTATGCTAAAATTTTACATCTATTTATGTACAAAGTATAACAAAAAGCCAAATGGCACTCTTAATGAAAATAAACATTTCGTTAATTTTAGCTTTATTGATTTTAATCTGTTTACCCTATATTGCCAGTTTCTATTTGTACCATATTAAAATATAGTATATATCAAAATATTCCTTAAAAGTGTATAAGATGGTGAAAAATGCTTAAATATATAAATCTAGCCTCTTAAAGCGTAATAACAGTGTTGCCACATCGATTATTAAAGATTGCGAAAGCAGTGAAAACACTAAACGCATATAAGTAAAAAGCTAATATTTTACTATAATAAAGATAAGATCCACATTTTTTATTGGAAAATTGTTACAATCAAATGTGTACTACTATATTATGACAAACTACGAGTGGCTTTGGTGGAATTTATTTTTCAATAAATATTCAATTTTCTCCGAAAATGGCAACTTTCTTTAATAAATTCGAAAACTAGTTGGTTTATAAGATACTACATTCGTTGTACATTGTATATTCCTAAGGCACTTGATGAAAAAATCATAACAGTTTTATAATAATCACACAACAGAGGAACCAGAGTTTAGGAAATATCATTATTTCACAAAAAAATACCAGCGACACGTTGCATTTGACAGAACGGAAATAAAAAAAGAAATGTCTTATTTCGGTTGGGATAAACGTAAATCACCTCGGATGGTTCACTCGCAAAGCCAATCGCATGGCAACCTTGGCATCTTATTCGCTGGCCACGGCAAATATCCAGCGGTCTTAAAGACCCAGTAGTCGTATGAGACTTTGCTGATCAGAAGCGCGAGGATCAGGGCCTCCAGCCCTATGATGTAGTAGATGTAGTCCGTCCAGTCCCGCGGAGTATGGCACACCTGAAACTCTTTCAGCTCCACCACCGGACCCATGCTGTTGTCACACCAGAGGTCTTTGTAGTCCGGTAACGCCGTGTTGTGCTCGAGGAGCCAAGGCTGAAAATTACTTCAAAATACAGACAATTGGGCAACGTACTTGGTTCAAGCCTTTTTGCAAGACTGGTAACCGTAAGCGAATATTAAGAGGACAAAGATCCCTTCAATGTGTCGGCAATTGGCTCAGCATCGGGACAATTCAATGTTTGAGTAGCCTTACAATGCTTTGTTATTTAATTTGTCAGTAGCACAACTTTGTATTAATTGTTTATTTTAAAATAGCAGCTATCGAGTTTCTTGCCGGTTCTTTCGGCCTTCCGAACCGGTGGTAGTGTAAAAATTGACGATTCAAAAGTGTCTTAATAAAGACCTACTTGAATAAAGATGTTTTGGCTTTGAGTCTACATTATTGTGGTTAGTTGACTGAGTCTTGCTTTTGTCTAGAAATTTGGGTGTTTGTTAACCGACTGTCTGTGAGTTGTGTAATGACATAAAGGACTCGATCATTATAAAAGTGGTTATTAATGTTATAAACATTAAATAAACTTGACTTGAAATAAGGGCTAAGTTATAGCAGCTTAAAGGTATACCTTGAGGACTTTCTCGGTGTTGCAGTCGCAGTGTATGTGGTTATCAGCGATGAGCATGGTGGCACCGGCTGTCTCCAGGCGGTTTGACAGCACGTAGGGGTGGATCTTTAATACGGATTATTTATATTAGCTAATGATTGAACGATAAATACAAAATATTTGGCGTTTGCATCACAACTTACAGATCTGAGCTTGTTATGAGTGATGGAGAAGAGTCTGAAGTTGTCGATGAATTTGGATCCTTCCAGCTCCACAATGCTGCCAATGTCGTTGTGGTCTGCTATCAGCCATCGCAAGTGATCGTACGAAGCGTCATCCGCAATTGCTTGAAGAGACGTAATCTGAAAAAGTTTGAAATATATATATACATCTATTTTTATCATACCCCCAAGTGATAAGGGTTGTTCATTCTTAATTTTTTTTTTGTTTTTATTTTTTTACAATGTGACATTAAACATACACACAACCCTAAATTTTTAGTAAGTTTATAGCTTGTATTTATATATATTACAAAACTATAAAGTGAGTGATTTATCGAGCGAGGTCTTAGTGAACGAGAGAGTTGTTTGTAAGCAACAAGAAGAACCAAAGGTTAAATCGTTGACTCACGTTGTTGTAAGACACGTTGAGGTTGACAGTGTTGTTGGGCAGGCCGGTGGGCAATTGAGTGAGCCCACGCTGCGAGCAGTCCACTGCCACCACGTAAGTGGCTTCACGGTGTACCACCAGCTCCAGCAGTGTCGTGCACGTGCAGTTGATGTTTGATGGCTTTATGTCCTGACAGCTCTTGTTGAGCTGCAATAAATATGCCTGTTATAAAAATGTACACAATATTTGAAAATATCGTATTAAAATGAGCATACATCTTTTTGGACTTGCAAGTGGTCGATCTGTACGATCTGCACGTTCTGGAACCAGTTAAAACGCAGGTCTAGAGCGCAGTACGTGTTTTCGTGGTTCAGGAACTGGAGAAGAGAGCCGTTGTTGGCCTCCATGGCCTTCTGGAAGTGCTTGCATGGAAGATAGTTGTTGCCTAAAAAAAAGTTTGTTTTACCAACCACACTAACAACATAATTAATTGGAATATGTCTATAATATGTTAATATTAAAGGCTGTTCTAGATATTTGTAAACTAATGCATACCTGAGAGATCGACATGTATCTTTCTATTACTCTGCACGAGGCTCAAGGGGAACTCTGTCAGGTTGTTGGCGGATGCGTCAAGTATGGACAGCGTAAAGAGGTAGGCGAAGGGCCGCTGACCCGGAGGCTGTGGCGTGATGCTGCTCAAATTGTTGTTGGAGATATTGAGGCATGCAATCGAGGAGTACTTAGGGAATTGACCTGAAAGCAAACCAGTGTTTATAGAAATGATGATTTTCCAGGGTGGCTGGTGTTGGTTTTGAAAATTGTTATACATACATTACATAGCATACTTACTTCCATTATTTTTCCTTTCCTCTTGAGAAATATCCTTAACTTTAGCATGAACAAATTAAAAATACGTTATTACTATAACGTTATTAATATAATACGTTGTTTTATTCACACATATAGTATATTTATACTCCGTTTTAGCCTCTGCTTATGAATATGGTTCGTATCTTCATTAATAATCAATATCTAACATAAAATTATGAATATAAAATTCGCACATTGGTCTACTGTCTATTTGCTACTATCTTACTTTGTAGGGAACAAATGTATAATGCTAAAAAATAATGCTAAAATCAGTAAAAATGCGTTACCAACAATCTTGCCGATATTTCCGTCAGTGAGTGCCATCGAAGTGAGCCTTCTAAATGTGGATTGTGACACATCCAGCTCCTTTATCGTCGCGTTCAGCACGTGTAGGTTTGTCGTGTTCTGGGTCACTGAAAGAAGATACATTTGATTCTTAAAGACTACTTTCTTATGACTCCCTTTTAGACTCCCCTGTCTTTTAAATACCTCACATCCAAAATTCCTTAAAGTATGGCAACACACCAGCTGGCTTTCTAGCCTTGAAGGTGTCCTTGGGCAGTTTCACGGTGTATTTTATTCAAATAACTGCATTTTAATATTTTAAATAAATAAAATGATCTGTTCTTTGAGAATTGTCTAGGAAAAAAATTTGTAATTTTTTACATACAGTCCCGTATTCACAATGCCCATAAACCGGAAATCACTATTTTCTACGTTCCACATAACATAACGAGACTGTCAAGCAATTCCATTAATTTTAACTAACTTATGAACATCGTAACTTGAACATTGTCAAGTAATTTACAAACATTTGCAATTCTTAAATATTCTTTGATAACAACTTGTCAAATCTAACAAGTCATAAAACTTAACATCATAAATGTGTCACGAAAAATCAATCCAATGCAAATACATAATAAAAATAGCCTAAATAAACTAATTAAATAACGATAATCGATGTAATTATCGTTTACAGATCGTTTTACGATTATAGCCTTGGATCTAATAACAGATCAGTATACAATTAAATGTACATTTATTGAGTTATAATTATTAAGCAGTTTATTTATAACTTGACCCACGCGATGACACAAATTCAAGTTATTATATCTGAGATCTAAATTTCTTGTATCGAGTAACGGTGATCAAACTGCGAGGCTTTCATTAAATTTCCGATTAGGAGACGGTTGATTTATAAAAAAACAAAATGGAAGCAATCATTAAATAAAATGAAGGCAATACATTTTTTATAACTCAAGAATGGATGGAAGTTAAGTAGTTTTGAATATGTCTTCGTCAATAACAATATAAAAGGCAAATCATGTTACCTTTTACAAACCACGGTTCACGGCTGCCTTACTGAAGAGTATCCTTACCAATTCCGTATATATTTTTGTTGTGCCGATAAAAAAAAATTAACTAAATAACTGGGTACTCTGCCACAGGGAACAAACTTTTTAAATTTGTTTTAGTTTTGTGTTTTGTTTTATTTTAAGTTACTTATATTAGTTAGATTAATATTAGGAATATTTTGTGTTTATTTAATAATTGATTTTGTTTCTTATATAATACATGATTGGTAAAGACTAAATAACTTTAAGACATTTCAGAATCGAACATTCATCAACGGTTAAGCGCAATTACACTGCCGGGTCAGCTCGTTAGATATATATTTATATATAAAATCGATGTATTTTAATATTAGCATAACAGCTTATTTAAAAGGTAAAAAGTGTAAAGCGTTTTATACGTTGAGTTAAACGTAGATATTCTAGTTAAGTTATATATTATATTGTTAACTAACTAGTAATAGTCACATGAGTAAATGATACGATCGCTTCGTACATTAGCAATGCGTGAAATCGATTAAGTTTGCATTGCATTATGCAAACACAGCGCATACTTCACATGTAGGTACCTACTTGTGATATTACGAAATTGTTTTTCTACGTTTCTTTTTGTTGCTTTAATAATAACATTAATTCACGCATATACTGGTCTTTTACGAAAGAGCAATCGGTTTTTTTTTATTTTATCGAAATCCAGTCTATTATAATTTCCCTTAATGGTTACAGATCCAGATTAGTTACCTAGACTTTAAGTATCGGTTTCAAAGTCGCGACTAACCGATAATTGAATTAAATGTAAGCTCTTAGTTAAGTTAATTAAAAATAACACACTAGTTAGAACAAATGGTGTCTTGTTGTATTTATAAGAACATACTTGTTATAGCCAGAGCCTCTCTTAACCGAAAGCTGTCTACATCACAACAGAAGACTGACACGGGGTCGACTCGTTTGCAGCGTTGTTCAGTAGGACAATGCTCCCGGGACATGTGGAAGCATTTGCCCATCTTCAGCTCGATGCGTGGTATTTCCGTTTCAGGCTTTTCCGTTGATGTTGGGTGTGGCTGGCGACACAAAGGTGTAGGTTAAATTATGTGTTCGTTTACAAAGTAAATACTAAATTTGAAAGTCAAAAAAAACTATATAGTAATTTATAAAACTCAAATATCGTAATAGGTACCTCCATACTTTCTTCCATCCTGGTCTCTGTGAGAGGAGGGAACACCATCAGATATGCGATTGCTATCCACAACACCAACTGTGGAAAATAATCATTACGAATTTGGTTATGACCACCAGATAGCAGTTTTTTATATTTCTAACTATTAACCTTGTACAAGACGTATGTCCGATAGTTACCTGGGTAAAAAGGAAATGAATAAATTGGATAATTGGCGTCCACTGGGGTCAGACAAGTCTTAAACAAGCTTGTCACATGTTTTTTTATATAGTAAAAACCCTCAGTTCTTTTTTATTAACCATAGGTGTGCCTCATCAAACATTATTCGTTTTATCATTAATTAAAAAATGTATTAATACATAGATTAGACTAAGGTGCAGTAATTACGATATGACAGTATACAGGAAAGAGGGAGATAATCTAGGTTTTAGATTAGTTAGAATTAAGTCATTTTTATTGATAATGTTTTGGCGACTCAAAGCTCCAAGGGACGTTTATTTTATGTAATCATGTAATACTGGTTGCAGAGAAATTATTTTTACGCCATATCTATCTAGGCGCCTAATGGATGCCGCTCGACGCTCGTTTCCAGCGATAAATGCGGTCACGTGATCCCATTTTTAAATTTCCCTACCCAAAAGAGTAACGGCCTCATACAATTCATCAGGATCATCATAGGTTTCCAGGTAACAATGAATACGGTCCGGAACAGTAATTCACCTGTTTCTTGATTCTTGATGATTGCCTAAATGGCCGTAAGAAGTACAATTACTACTTATATCACATACTTACGTCCATAAAAAGTCAATAACATGCAAAATATTGGCTATCGCGCTATCGTTCAAAATTATATGACATCATCCATCAGCTGCCCTCAATATAATCCAATAAGTGTTTTATGGAATCGTTCGATGTATTCTTTTTATTAATAATCCAGTGGCGCTATTTTCTGTTTCAATTAAATCACGAAATCTTTTATTTGATACAAACTCAAACTCAAAATATCTTTATTCAAGTAGGTCTATAGGTATATAAAGACACTTTTGAATCGTCAATTTTTACACAACCACCGGTTCGGAAGGCAGTCATCTACCGAGAAGAACCGACAAGAAACTCGATAGCTGCTCTTTTAAAATAAACAATTAATACAAAATTGTGCTTCTGACAATTAAAATAACAAAGCATTGTAAGGCTACTCAAGAATTGAACTGTCCCGATGCTGAGCCAATTGCCGACACATTGAAGGGATCTTTGTCCTCTAAATATTCGTTGACGGTATAGATTGCCTTTTCAACCAAAATACCCTATACGCGCGTTTTAAATTTGTCGGAAGGCAATTTGGTTATAAGTGCTATTTCTTGTGTTGTGGTCGTGTTTATCTCCACTTAGTGATAAAAGATGTTTATTTTTATGTACGAACAATATATTGCATAAGATTTATTGTGAAGCTACTGTAAGAATACCGTTTGTTTTAAAGTGAGACCTTAAAGATTCTCTGGCTCCTAAACCAAATAAACCACGCATAGCCCTTTTTTGTAAAATAAATATAGTATCTATGTCCGCCGCTTTTCCCCAAAGAATAATTCCGTAAGACATGATACTATGAAATTAGCTGTTAATGTTAACCATGGCGAGCTGCCGTCAAGAGGATCTCGTTTCCCCTTTACGCTTAAGAATTATGTGTTGAGCATAATGGCTGTGGTCTGATGAAGTCTGGTCTTGTTGAAGGAAACAAAACACAAGCATCGATATACATTGTTTAAAGTCCATTAAAAACTCTAGAAAGCTGGTCCTTAAAGCTGGTCGGTTCCGGAAAGGAAGTCCTTATTAAGAACCGTACAACCAAGGTATGTAAGAGCTTTGGCTACCTTTGTTACTGAAAGGTTACAACTAAAATAATGTAATTATATAATATTAATAACCTTTTTATGTGTGTACGCTAATGGAAAATTTAGTGACGTGAACTAAAGGTCTTATTCCAGTCAATAGACCATATGGCAAAGGATTCTTCAACTTGCTTTATATGTGAGAAGAATAAAGTTGAATTCACAAACGTATATAATTAATAAAAATAAACATTTACCTTCCATATATATTTTTTATGCATTCGTCTATAGATTAATGGAGTCTCTGAAAGTCAGTTTTTATAATAATTTGATGACTTTATTGATCTTAATTTTTAATCGTTTTTAAAGTGTCAGTTTGCACTTTTATCAAAATGTATTATAAATATATGTATAATGTTATGATAGTATCTTTATATGTAATACAACGATCATGTGAAACAACAGTAAGTCACGCTCCCGGACGTTAATCGCGTAATTATCAGCTAATGGCGTACAAGCATTAACTACCTACTTAACTGTAAGAAATAAACAATACTTGGAATTGGAAATCATTCGCATTCCATTTTTTAAATAAACCAAGTGTGTGAACCGTTCTCACTGTGTAACTTTAAGCAGACAAGAGATAAGAGGAGACAAGTTATTTCTTGCATACGTGTCACGTAGCTGACTATTTTATTTTCTCAACTCGTGTTGAGTTTGACGACATTTTTATATCAAAAATAGTATGTGCATTACACAATGCTCAAAGTACATATTTCACAAACTCAAGTAAATAGATCGTCTATTTATAGCTCGGCCTTCGTTCGTGCCCTGATAACAGAGAGCAAACTACTCAAACATACACTCTTTACATCATATTACAGTGATTGCATTTAATTTTTATATTAAAATTAAGGTTATATAACTCGACATGTAGCACGATCTAAAAACAAATATACAGACTCATTTATTGCATATTCTACAGACTAATGATTCAAGCAAGAGGAAATCCATTTTGCGGAGAAGAAATTTGCAGTTTTTGATGTCATAGACGACTCAAACAACCAACAACGAATTGCATCCTACCCAAGAGGGTTTTATTTTTTTAGTCCGGCATGTGTTTATAAGTAGTTCCCAATCCATGGCTAGTCTCTATTATCAATAATTTACATAAAAAAATGAATAGAAAAAAAATACATTTTTCTTAAAATAATAAAAAATGCTTAAAATAATAAATAGTGTATAATAAACACTCCCACATTTGTACATACTTAAGTACATATATGAACATGTCAAGTATTTGTTAACACAACTTCACTAACTGTCATTTTGGTCTTAAGTAAAGCTTCGAATAGGTGTTTCGTTATGAAATATGTTTAAATTGTTATAAAACCTTTTTTTCTATTTACAACTGTCAATTAATGTCATTGTTTTCAACATGTTTTTTTTTTCAGTTAACTACATAACGCACCCATACTCAGGTATAATTTATAGTCTCACAAAGTGTAATAAAAGTGGGCTAGTCGTTTTACGAGTAAAGACAAATACTCATATATCAACCAAATGACGCAAAGTCAGCATGAGGCCAATTTGACTGTGTACCAGAGGACCACCTATGTTTTTCATAGAAGGAAAAACTTGCGTAGAAGCGGTATCGTATTGTCTAAAGTAATAACTTTCACAAGCACTTATTTAGAGCATGTAGTTACATGTATAAAAAGGTGTTTATGAATTGTTAATATCATGTTATTCCAATGGAATTGCTTGTGTTTCTTGCTTCTCTATGTAATGTTCCGCCATTATGATACTTTCTAATTATATCGATCGGTTCAGACTTATTATCTGTTCTCGTTTTAAAACATTTTCGGACCGAATACATTAAATGTGTCCTCATGATAAAATATATAAGTAACATATTTAATTATTACATTTTTTGTGTCATTCACTGGAATAAATACGTTTTATTAAACTTTTTCCTAAATTTAAATGAGTCCCATTATGAAGAATGCAATTTTTTGGTTTTTATCTTCTGTCATTGAGAGAACGTTATCAATACATTTACAATGGTCTTATATATTATGTTTATCAACATCAAAGCCATTAATAATCGAGATAACGTTGCGTAATCGTGATGATTTTTGACTTTTTATAATATACTATATTTGGTAAAATTATAATCATATAGTAAAACTGTTGCTATTATTTTAAATGATTTAGTGGTAATCACGACGCGATCCTACCGACTGCACCAGTTTAGTTTGACGGCGATTTCGTTGGTGGTGGTGTGGGGAAATGATGGCGAACAACATTTAAAAGATTTCTTCAAACGAAGTGATAAATCAATACGACATTATTAGATGTCATGTTTTCAACAAATTAATCAGATACGAAAATAATCAAAGGCAAAACATGTGAAATCCTGTTTTCACTTCGCATTCAAGCTTTGTTCGATCGAGGTTTATGGTGTACAATTTGATAAACAGAACAACATTAAATTGAATACAAAATAAATTCTCAGAAAGTCACGGATTCTGGTAAGATCGAGATCATCCTTCAGTGACGTTACTTTATGGCTCTTTTTGATGTCAATTTTTAAACGACCTGGCAATTTATTAAATTTTTTGATGATGAAAAATTTGTAGACTTGAGCAAACACGGAGGTATTTTTAAGTGATAAACAGAGAAAAACACTGAGATATGTAGGTAACTAATTGCATCCGATATCTGTATATTAAAGTTATTTTTACATCGGGCAACGGCCTAAATAGCTATTCTGCACACATTAACAAGTCAGAAGTACGCAACCGGTTCTCAGCAAGACTTTTTCTTCTATTTATAGCTTTACGCTTAGCAACGCTAATGCGACTTTGTCGTTAATAGGCCTAAGGAAAGATTTTAAACTGTTCGGTAATAAAACAAACAGGTATGTAAGTGAAATATCATAACGGTTATAACGATGGTAACTGTAATTAATATATGTATATGACGCACCCATTCACATTAGTTTAATGTCCAAAAATTGTTACTGTTTTTTTTTAAATTATAAAAAATGTTGTCCCAACCTGACGCGATATAAAACATGTAAACAATCTGTGACATAGATTACAAAATGAAAACCTCATCAATATACAGTTTGTAAATCGTAAACAAGTGAATAATTCAAACGATTTACGGCGTCCAGAATATCCTTAACTGTACTTTATACTTATACTAATATACTAGTAAGTTATATTTTAAATCACAAACATACCATACGAAAGTACGCGTTTAGACTAATCCACAACTGATGCAATATTCGTTGGTCTATTGAACATCACGGACTATTTAAATGTTGCTTAAAAGAAACTAAGCTATATACCCTGGGAAATGAGGGGGGGTCAAGGAGTTCAAATCCTTCGTTGTTTTGATTAGAAACGAAATCGTGTGGAATTTGGGTTTGTCAACTGCGAAAGGAAACTCCTGCATTGAATCGGTTACAAAATTTCACAAATAATAAAAATTACTTCAATTTATTTCTAGTCGAGTCCCTTCCTAAGGTATTTTGCAACTGTCGACGCATTGATTTCTACAATATTATTTAAAATTACGCGAGTGAGATTGGTATTTGCTACAAGTGCATGTTGAGACAAAGGAATGACGATCGTGCCATCGCATATTAATTCTAAAATATTTTTATAGCTGAAATATAAAAAGATTTATTATTCATACCACAGACAAAACAATTTATTACCTACATTTATACTTAGTCTGGCCATAAATACTGTTACTATTCAAAAAAAGAAAATATTACGTTTGAATTTGGAATCTGTCATTTTTATATGATTGCTTGATGTGTTTTCTTATTTTCGCGCCATTATATTGTTAAATATTTTGTTATATTAAAATGGAGTGGGGTGATAAAGAGAACCGAATCGCTGTGATTGCCTTACATAAAGTAGGTATGGAGAAAAGTGCAATTTTTAAAACCCTCCACCCGCTTGGTATTAGTCAAATGTTTGTTTACCGGGCTATTGATAGGTACAATGATACCTCCTCTGTTTGTGACAGAAAAAGATCTGGCCGTCCACGTACCGTTCGTGTGAAAAAGGTGATTAAAGCAGTTAGGGAAAGAATTCGAAGAAATCCTGTCCGTAAGCAAAAGATTTTATCTCGGGAGATGAAGATAGCTCCTAGAACCATGTCGCGTATATTAAAAGATGACTTAGGACTTGCAGCCTATAAGAGACGTACTGGTCACTTCTTAACTGATAATTTAAAGAAGAATAGGGTGGTAAAATCCAAACAACTACTTAAGCGGTACGCAAAGGGAGGTCACAAAAAAATTTTGTTTACGGATGAGAAATTTTTTACAATTGAGCAGTATTTTAATAAACAAAATGACCGTATTTATGCTGGAAGCTCTAAAGAAGCTTCGCAATTAGTAAACAGAGTACAACGTGGGCATTATCCCACTTCAGTGATGGTTTGGTGGGGTGTTAGCTATGAAGGGGTGACTGAGCCATATTTTTGTGAAAAAGGTATTAAAACGTCGGCACAAGTTTATCAAAATACCATTCTTGAGACGTTAGTTAAGCCTTTAACTAACACCATGTTCAATAACAAAGAATGGTGCTTTCAACAAGACTCGGCACCGGGTCATAGAGCTCGATCCACCCAATCTTGGTTGAAAACTAACGTTCCGGACTTTATCAGCACTGAAAACTGGCCGTCGTCAAGTCCTGACCTAAATCCATTGGATTATGATTTATGGTCAGTTTTAGAGAGTAAGGCTTGCTCTAAACGCCATGATAATTTGGAGTCCCTAAAACGATCCATTCGGTTGGCAGTGAAGAATTTTCCTCTAGAAAGAGTTCGTGCTGCTATTGATAACTGGCCTCAACGTTTAAAAGACTGTATTGCAGCCAATGGAGACCACTTCGAATAAACATTGTATATTTTTAATAGTTATATATTGATGTATTAAACTAACTCACTATGAAAGGAATAAATGTTACGTATAAAAAAAAATCGTGCTTTTCTTTATAACAATATTTATGGCAAGACTAAGTATATACGGTCCTCACAATTTAGTTGTATCTATGTATTTAAAGAATGTATGTAATGTATCGCGTAATGAAGAAATCAACGAGCAGAAACTATTTAGTTTATTTATTTAGTATTTTTCTAAATAATTAATAACTTTTGTCGTATTCATGAAATATTATGTTTTATATAGAAGTTGTTGTCTATAGTATTCTTTATGCATCAAACCTACAAGCTAGACAGACATACTCATTTATTGTCACGCATACAATGGTACAGACCACATTTACATATGTTAAAATGGAGTAATATTTTTAGAATAACTTGGAAAATAAGACTGCGTGTTAACAAGAGGTGACTACAACCCCTGGGTAGCCTTATAGTTGGTTCAGGCTTCGTCAAGCGTGGTCACGCGTTAATATTGTTCTATAGAAATATGTTTTCGTTTAATTATTGTGTGTTTATAATGTATGTGTCAAGCGTGAACATAACTTGGAATGAAATCATACACTTTGTCATTCGAGCCATTGTTTAGTTCTATTAATAACATGGCCAATCTATTTTGAGCACGTTCCGGCAATGTTAATATGCAATTTCCGTATCCTTAAATATAATTAATGATGTAAACTATTAATAACAATGTTATTTGTGTTTGACATAAATAAATAAAAACTGGTCATTAAGAAATACTACCAGATAGACGCACCTTTACTACTTTAAAAAACAACTTTACAAAATTTGAATTGAATTTCCTATAAGTAAGATGCGACTTTAAAAACTGTTCAATTTCGAAACGAAAGCAAGACCTTAATCTTAATGCCCGCCACGGTATTTCAGAACCATTACGACTTAGGATCCTTGAAGAAAAAAGCGTACCAATCCTTAAAAGGCCGGCAACGTACTCACGAACTCCCAGCCACATGAGTGTCTATGGGCGGCGACTTTATCTTTATGGTGGGCCTCCTTCTCGTTTGCCCCCTCTTCTATAAAATAAAAAATAATAAATATATTAAAAGAAAATTTGCATTTTCTTTCGTTACTACCCATTTGTTACGTAGACTGTAGATGTGTTGAACACAATCGAATTATCTCGTTTAACATGACCGGTCGCGTGCACTCTGCCCTTCTCATTTCATTGCAGATACACTTTATAATTCCTTAATAGATGTGCACTTTATTAGAAATACAAATCTGACAATAACTGTTCACCGTTAAGACCTTAAATATAAAAAAAACTACTCTTAACAATTTCATATTTTTAAGTATTTTTGAGTATAAGCTTATCAATCTCCCTACCTTTTAAATACAGCTCTGTCTCATAGCGAGAATTCTTATTTGTCATCAGTTATTTGTATTGTAAAGGAATTGATTTTAATTTTGAACCATCGTGCGTAAGGTAATTTTGCCAACCGTCACTTTAACTAGCCTGCATTCAAAGTCGTGTCTACAGTTTTTGTACCTCAGGCAATCCATCAATAGATGTTGTATTGTCTGACTAGTCGTTCCCTCATAGGGGTCACTTAGTTTACAAGTAGGCTCTAATGGTACGGTGGACTTAATTGAAACGGGCACTTGGTAGTCCGTTTTGTCACTAATAGACATACATGGCTCGAATAAACGAACTGGAATTAAAGACATCCTCTGGACAGGAACATGAGATAGTGTATACTTCCGTCTGTTGTCTGGTCTTAAGGTCGGATTTAGGTGGGATATCGTTTTGTAAATTTATAGCGAACAAATTTATAGTGTTCCTATAGACGCTTCGGCTCGAGAATTTACGCGCTGTCAAAATTACAATCAATCACTTTCAAAGGTCATTCAACTGTGTGATATTAAACATACTGAACGGGTCAGTTTTTATACATTTTTTTAAAACTTTATATTAATTTATAAATAATATATAACATTTAAGAAACAAGTTGTTGATATATATCGGACATCGCCGTTCGCGACGACGACATCGAATGACAAAAGTAATAAATAACTAATGTCAAGATGAAAACACAAATAAACGGATTCTGGGTCTTCGCCAGTTCCTAAACACACAAGTTTTAACAACTTTCAATCGTTTCTTTACACTTTCATATTGTTAAATTATTTTAACAATGTTTTGTTTGTGGCAAACTCGTTACTGAGAATGCAGCCGCGGTTAAGGAAAACAATTATTTTAAAATAAAGAGTCATTCAAATGTTAAACGTCATAGGTGAAATCATAACGTCACGTTTGAAGACTGTAATTAAATAAAAATGCAATCAACAAAATATTATACGGAAAATAAAAATGTCGATTTTTTAATTATTTAATGAAAAACAAAGTCTTCTCATGTTTAAACTGCTCTCAAATATGTCTGCCAAGAAAACATACGACTTAGAAAAAAGGTTTTATTCCGATTTTTAAATGTTTATTGTTCTGCGAATTATTTGTATATAATATATGACTTACGTTAAAACAATATCGAATATTCCCCATGTTAGCAGCTTCTATTGCACAAAAGCACACATCGAAACTATTTAACTTTGAAAGTTTATCAGAATAGCCGATGCATCGCACCACCGCCAACACTCCACTAACGCATCACACAAATTCATCTTTACTTTATCATTTAATTATCATAACAAATAAGTAATAAAACTCGTTCAACTAAATCGTAATTAACTAAACCGCATCGCGCACCACGGTTGGGCATAGCATAAAACTGAATACTGAATAGTTCACCATCGCAGATCACCATTCACTAGCACAATACTCTATACACATAACTTGCGAGTGAGACAGAGATGAAATCACTGTTAGCAAAGCTGACGTGAAGAAAATGAACGGACTAGAGGAGGATAGATATAGTTCAGTGAAGGTCCACGTCGCCGTCCAGTATTCCCATTTGTAGGTATATTGTGGATAACGTTTGCAGAGCTACAGTTATCTATTTTGACATTTTTGACCCAAAACCCTACTCAACTGAGTAGAAACATTATTTTAAAATAAACACAACCTAGGAACATTGTTTACAAATGATGTAAACAATGTTTTAAATAAGTGTAGATTGTGTATTCGTTAGTGCAATCAAAATTACCATTTTTGAGAGAACGGTCGGGTTTCCTTCAAAGTTGTTTGTCATAGGTCTCTATAAGTTATGACATGCAATATTTCTCATTTTATAATTAAAAATATTTTTATTTACATAGGTAATATTCTTACAATTATGAATTTAAAAAAAACTTATAATTTTTTAGTGTATAACGGTATATTCACATATATGCTACGTACAAGTAATTTAGGAGTATTAGAAACGTTTTGAGTGTGTATGTATGAATAAATGGGGTGTTATGTAGTGGTTTTATTAAAATAATAGTGACAGGTTTATATGTTACGAGTATTTCTTATCTCATAAGAAGTAACATAAATACAATTAGAGATTGCATTATAAAATGACCAGGCGTTTTCTTTTCAAGAAGCCTGCACAAAGACGACTTACTAATACGTTCCTAGATGTAAAACATTCAAGGAACGTCAAATATGAAAAGTTACTTATAAAAACACCAATATTATGACTCTTTTAGTACAAATAATTATATAAAACGGTCCAAGTATATTACGGACTTATTAAAATACTGCAATTATAAGTCGGAATAAAAACCTCCACTAATTATGAAGGCTCACAGCGATTTCACGCTCAGTCTGCTTATCCGACTGTACAGTTTATCAACATTGATAAAGAACCGCAGGTTGTATGTGGGTCGTAACTTATAGCCGCACTTGTATTAATACTGTAGATGTTGCCGTGCGTATACTAATTGGATATTTCCAAAAGTAATTGTTTTACAGTATTACGTTTCCGAGCTCTGAAAATCATGTGTTCGTTCGTAATACATGCGTTATATTCAGCAAAACATCGCTATATTAATGGTATATTATCAAGAAATACAATATCCGGTACTCACTAATTATGCAATAGATTAACTAGGATTTTGAAAAAAATAACAAATGAAAATATAACTGAATATTTAATTAGATACGTTGCCTGTTAATACCTAGGTATTTTAAGGTTAGTATAAACGTGTTGTTTCGCTGTAGCATTATAAAGGTAATAGTAGAAAAGTCTTTTACAATTGTTTCTGAAAACACTTGTGCAAACATTATTAGTTTTTCAAGTTAGTTCGAATTGGGTGCGCGTACGCAACTAACGCGCGACATTATTTCTATAAGTCTTCCAAATGGAATAATTAATATGTTATCGGTTTTAAAAGTTCAAGTAACAATTGAACGAGAATTAGAAAAAAAATGAGGGCATTAATTATAGAAGAATGTTTTACAATACATTACCAGTCGGTTGGACAAGGAACATTTGAGAATTAAATCCGACATTGACTAATAAAATCGCAATGGAAAATGGTACCAATGGGGACAATGGTCGGGGAGGTGGTAGGACAGGCGCGGTCGGGTAAGTTTATTTTAAAGATTATTATTTGCTGATTCAAGAAGACTAAAAAAAGCGGTTTGTAATCTACGTGAAGAAGAAGCCAGGATGTTTTGAGGCCGTCGACCCGAGCGGCTGGACAAACTTTGAAATGAACTAGTTTGTTCGCCCCGGCTCGTGTCGTTTTGTCTCATGAGTCGACGTCATAATGATAGACACGTGTAAAAAGTGTGGCAAATCTCGGATTGATTTAGTGCTGCCCTTTTTGCATTGTGGCCATTTGCAGAACAAAAAGTTAGTCGGAGTACGGTTTTATGGCATCTGTGACTTAGACATAACTAGAAGTTGGCGTTGGCCACTATTCTCTACCACAGCTACTGGCACTTGGCAGGGGAGCGCTTCAGCACTGAAGCCCAAGAATAATACCAAAAAAAAACTAATAAACTTTCTTACTTATTATAAAAAAAATACTATACAATAACATTTTCTGTGAATTCCCATCAAAATCGAGGGCGTTGAGCGGGCGGAAAGAAGTGTAAAGAAACTATGCACTACTCCTTCGCCAAGTACAGAACGGGTGTAAAGATTTCACTATGCTCCAGCGAATACATCAAGAACATATAAAACAATAAAAAAGGTGGGCATATGAGTAGGTCACGTTATAGTGAGAACAACCCGCAAACACACAGTAAACCGACAACACAAATATTTTCGACTTTTTTTTTTTGGAAGAGGGACATTCCGACGCATGGATGCCACCACAAGCATTGATATTGAAGCGGGCATGACCATCCTTGAAATGGAATATTTACTATATGGATCCACCTTACAAAAAAATCATAAATAACTATGGTGATGTAGGTATAATCATTAATATGATAATACGCCTCGGCGACAAGCTTTAATGTATGATTTGAATTTGTTTATTGACAACAATTGCATTTCTTTGGAAATTTTTAGTCTAAATCTTCGTGGTGCACTAATTCGTTCCTTGTTACGAGTTTAAGTTACGAAACCTACTATATCTTTTAAAATATGTATATTTTTCCGCACGTATAAAATGTTCGCATCACCTACTTGCCAAGGATAAGATGTGTAATTCTTTAAAGGTATTTCGGTCTAAATCCCGTGGGGCTAACCCACATATCGTTATCCCACAAAATAACAAAAACATACATAATACCATGAAAAAGTTAATAATAAGGTCATTAATAATAATTTTTACTGCAAACGTAGCAGAGCCCAGCCCATTCGAAAGACTCGGTATGTGTGGGCCCCACTGGAGTTGACGGTTACCCAAGTACCCAAGAACCTAGTCCTCCAGACATAGTAATATTAAGACAATTTGCGATTTTATTCCGCTGTGAATGCATTTCCTAAAATAGCTGACGCATTTAGCCAGAAAGATGCTAAAACCCAATATTTAGTCAAATAGGTTAAATTGAACAAATAATGTTGCGACTGTCCTAGATTATGTAAAGGGTAAACCCTGTTGAAAACATGTAGAGCAAATTGCTTAGTAATTTAAATAATTACTATCCACGTAAAGAAAGTTCCAATCTCGATTCGAGGCTTTACATAAATTCTCCAAAATACTCCATTGCATCCAGTACCGGTGCCTTCTCCTAAACTGACACGCAAAGTGCATTATAACGACAAGATAATGTAACTGTTGTCAGCACCATAACTGGGCACTGTCACTTAAACAAGGATCTGTTATCAGACTGTCCAATATGCAGAGGATGTCTAGGTAGCAAAAGAAACGGTCCCACAATGCGTGAGAGCATCGAGCAGCGACTAAAATGGGTCCAGGTCGCTTCTGACCTTCAGGAAGCATTTGGGATGACTAAAAACCTTTCACACAAAGGTCAACGCTTCTGTCTTATTGCGGAAAAAGACCACAAACAAGACTCAGGAATTCGGGTAAATTTCTAGCATATTAATAAAAATGTCTCCCTTCTCATGAAATTTATTCTAACATTATTAACAAGTTGAATTCAAACCTCCTTTTGATAATTCAACAATATAATTATTTTTAACTAGACCTAGACACACAGACTTTAAGCAGAAGCAGTCTGGCGGTCTGATTTATGTATGTATAAAAATATTGTCATTCCAAAATCTGTATGGTAACAGTATGGAATTTTCCAACTCAGTTAAAAGTTAATTAATCATTAGAGTGTTTTTCGAATGAGTCGTAAAGCTACCGTGGCATTGATTGTGTTATCGTGTGAAGTCTCGACTGCTATGCTGCAAAACTAGGACATGTTACAGGCGGGACTAACAGCCTGAATGTTAGAAAACCAGAAATAAACGAACGTGTGTGATTTCTTGGATATCATTAGAGGTTTTAATATGAAAAAAAATGTTGTAATCAAAATGAAAATACGATTAAGTCGAAAAGAGATATCTCTATATTGGCATCGAAGTGGAAAATGAGATTTTAACATTGAAGTTCGAACGAAACCGCAGCGCAGGTGCAACACGATACGAATTAGCATACATACGTATAGCAAGAAAATGTCGATCGCGAGCGGTTATAATAAATAGGGAAATAAAATTGAAAATTACAATAGATTTACAACCACGGATTGTGTTTGCGAAGTAAAGAGCCGTAGCGAACCGTCAGCAGATAAGCTTTACGGCCCACCTATAAGTTTTGATTGGCAAACGTTTATTGAGAAACTGTTTCTCAAATCTTTATGGCTCTGATAAGCTAACAATTTTACGCTTTGGACATTTGAATTTATGCAATGAAAATGTAATCGTTTTTCCTACCGTTTCTCTCACCTGAGACCCAAATCATTTTATAGCCTGTACGTACAGTAGTATCCGGATATAACGACATTCAAGGGACCGGCGATACTATGTCGTAATAACCGGGCGACGTACAAAACGGGAAGATGATATATGAATATAATGCGATACGAAACCAAACTTGAGTAAACATTATAGTCGCTAAAACCGGTTAGTGATAGTTTCCCATCTTCAGGCAACTCATATTTCCATAGACTTGTGGTATTGAATAAAAAATCTGTTTAAAATTTAAGATTTAATAGTCAATAAATTCTACTATGATATAATATTTTCTAATTTAACAATTTCATAGTAGCTCTGGGATTGCACATACTTTAAGCTGAATAAAACACATAAAAATTAAAATACCTTAAATCTAAATTTCATCAATTCCAGTTACAAAACTAAGCAATTCCTGTTTTATAAACTAGTTTTATAGTTAGCAACACAGATCACATGGTTCCAATGAAAAAAACCCACCTTGTTCGAAAAGTAGTATCATCCGATATAAAATAAATCTAACAAACTATAAAAGTAGCATTGTTTACTAATAAATCCACAAAATATATTGCATTTTTTGATATGGTACTTATGTATACTCTACAAATATCAATTAGGCCTATTCAATTTTATATAATAGTTGCTATCTTCTTCTATCACTATTTGCGAGACAGAGATAGGCGTATGCTTCGCCTGCACGAACTTCACTCCAGTTTCGTAAACCGCTTATTTTAGTATTTGAATGTTATTATTTGGACATTAATAGACGTTCCTAAGTTACTATCTATGCGTACGTATCTTTTATTGAATAATTTTTGAACATTTTGTGGACGTTTAAAACTATTTTGAATTAAATGTTATTTTTCTATAATCTAATAATTACATATCGACATATCCATCGCACTACAACCTCAATTTGAGTTACTATGCACTGTATACGTAGAAAAAAATACACAATTTCAATTCCATCGACCCAGATGGCTCAGCGGGTGACGCACGCAATGCGAAAATAATTCATTTATTTCGTATGTCGACGATCTTCCTTGACGTAAAGTGTCTGAAGTGCCCAATTTGATGTGACGTATCAGAATGAGCCATTCGGATTTGACTTTCATCTATTTAAGGCTGCGAGGGTTCCAAAATAGACCGGCCCGAGGTACCCACAACCAACTCGGCTGGTTAACTATAATTTCTATAATCTTAAAAAACCCTATGGTTCTAGAAATAAAATTTTACGATTTAATCTTTCTACGTTTACGTTGCCCATCATCACACGTAACATACAATTGACCGAGTTATGTAAATAACTACATTCATACTATTGTGACACTTCACGTTGGACTTTTTCAAATCCTTACAATAATGAAGAAAGAAAAGAGACACACGTACGTTAATTAACTTTCTTACTCTAAACATTAATTAGATGAAAAATATACTCTATCACAAGGTGAAACGGTTGAAACTGCGTCCGCGAGTCGTAAACGTTATCTCAGCGATAACGGCTTTCAATTGCACATTTTTCCTTTTCAAGTCTCCGTTTGCCGTGAAAAATCACATTATTTAATAAAAAATCACTGTCACGTGACACGGTTTCGACATCCATACGATGAATAGTTGATCAATATAAGTGTTATAAGTGGAAATGAAACGGGCAGAACGAAGTTTTCAAAATCCCAAGGGGACAAAGGAACAGGACGAACTGGCGAACCGCCCCCCGCTCCGCTGCCCGCTCTAGCGCGGCGGCGCGGGCAGCTCGCATCACCGCGACGGGCATGAGCTGCCCGACTTGTTGCTCAGGCAGGAGAAGCCGCTCGTCGCCGATTGGAGGCTCGACATTGAACCTCTGAAATGTCAACGTGTCGTTTGAAGTCTTATACTTTGACGAATAGAGTTAATAGTTTCCAGGTTCCGGCCACTCACTTGTAATGGTGGCTGGCGAGGGTCTCGTGGAAGTACATGAGCTGCGCTGCCCGGGGCGACGTGTCCAGCAGCTCGCAGCGCCACTGCAGCAGGTAGCTGCCGCACTCCGACATCACGTGGGAGCCCTGCTCGTACATTTGCATCAATATAGCAGCTGACGGGAATCACTTCACCCGTGCACCCACAACAAGCGACTGACCTGTATGCTCTCCCCGTCGTGGCAAATGTGGGCGGGCTCCACGCGATGGTAGTGCTCGCCCTCCTTCCACCCTCGGACCTCTAACAAGGATTTACCCTCCTCCAAGGCCGCCCCACCCACGCACACTGCTGTAATATTTCGAAAATACATTTATTTATTCAAGCAACGGGCGGCTTAAACTAAATTATAATATTGACAAATTCAAAGTAAGACAGAATCGAAAAGAAAGGAAGACAAGAAGAGAGTGTTCACCAGCGGCGTGATCGGTCTGGTCGGCCTGGTCCAGCTCGCAGTCAGCGCGGAACACGGTGAAGGAGATGTCGTGTCGGAGCACGTCGAAGTCCCACGTCAACACGCTCTGAGGGTCGCGGTTCACAACCACCACCTCGTGGACCTGCAGAGAGAGCAGTTCTTATCTCCCGGCTGATCGGACTTTAAAAAGAGGAGACTAAAACTGTTGCTGAAACATCTGACACATACTTGCCCTTTGGCCAGGCTGACAGATCTGTAAATGCTGTCTTCGGATAGAGGATCTCCATCTCTTTCGGTGAAGGCACCGCTCACGTACAGACTCTTCGGCACCAGCCCACCCTCGTGCACGAAACTCTACACAGGAGTGTAGGAGGACACTTTTAAAAGGTACATATTTTTTTGGTATTTTTTGAAAATTTTGTGTTTCCGTGCGATAATGTAATCGTGGTTAACAATAAACAACTAAACAGTCACTATGTGCTATTCTTGTGTATACTGAGCGCTACTTCATTACATATTCTGTACATTGGGATAAAAACATTAATTAAAATCAAATCAAATATCGCCAAAAAGAATATTTACATCCCAACGTACTAACGTACACGGACAATTACAGTACACGACGTCACGTTTACGTATAGCTCTCACGTGTCGTACGTATTTGTAAAAACGACGAGGCACGAACAATGACGCCTCTACTATGTCCGACTGCCATAAAAAAAAACATTGTATATAGGGAAATGCTCTAGTTTGTCATTGTTGAAGACAAGTTAAAGTTGTGGTCCCCGTGGGTTACCTTGCAGGGTCCCCCAAGGAAGTCTGGGATGTACTCCTTAGGGATGTAGTCGAGCAGCCCGCCAGCTTGCAAATAGTCCTTGCCACCGTAGATCAAGAACTTGCTGCGGGTGTTTTCATCTAGAATATCAAGTTAATTAAATAAAATAGGCTGTTAATCAGAAGTGGAGGATCTGAGGTATGGATACGATGCTCACCGATAAACGTGCTAACGATAGTCCACAATATCGGGAAGACCCTCGGAGCTCTGACGATGAGAACTCTCCCCATGGTTTCGGGATAGTTGGCTTCGACGATCTGTATGATTCGCAGGAGAGCCCTGACTCCGGGTCTCCACAGGTGCCTCATGTTCAACCCGTCGAGGTCTACCAAGAGGCACCACGAATGGACGGCGTGCTCTGACGATCGAGTCGCTTCTTCCAGCAGTTTCAACCCTTCTTCGCAGACGTGAAGGGTCTGTACAATTATTATAATGCAATTATTTAACTATTTTAAGATAGACCTGTTTAGATCTTTTCGTGAGAAACTGACATTTAAATCACACAGCTATAAATATTTAAAAGGTTAGTTAATTTTTATCCATTTATTCTTTGCAATTCTGTTTTTGATTTGTTTCAAAAAGTGTGTGTGTTAAGTCTGTTATTGTGTTTTCTCTTTTAATGTGTATTGAAGCATACATTCTGTATTGGAACAAATAGAATAAAAGCGAAATTACCAATTTAAGAAGGCCATCCTCCCCGATCGACTTGAGCAGGCCCTTGACGTCCATTTGGCCCAGACGCAGCACGTACAGGGGACGACCTTCTGTAACATTTACAAAACCTATCATTATATGGGCAACATAGTCAATATGTTTTATTTTTTTTAAATAGCGCAACTCTATGCACCTTTATCGTGGTGGTGCCAGCCTCCAGGGAAATACTGTTTGACGACATCGGGAGTCTCGTACTCTGACAGGATCTTATCGACCTGGTGTTTCTTCCGCCAGAGGAGAGACTGGGAGAGCATCTCCCTCCCCCGTTCAACGTTGAAATCTCTCGCGCGGAGAAAACGGAGCAGAGTCGTGTCGCTTGGAACCTGAAATCGATTAGATTTTCATTCATTAAAAAAAAAAGGTTGATCAGTTATCGACCGATACTCATGTTAACCGATTCTTTCGGTCGAGCCGTTCCGGAGGAATACGAGAACAAAAACTTATAATAACCGAGAGTATTCTTACTTTGCCCTTCTGCAGATCAGCTATCCACTTCCGCAGCTGCAGAAGCCTGGACTCTTGGATCGGAGTAAGCTCGCCGAGGTATCTCTTTATGTACTCACTGTCCAGCGTGTACTGATCTGCAATACAATTGTTACACATAAGCTTTTATATATTATATTAATAAATTTAAAAAATACTCGACAATACAAAAATTAACTACTTAACTAACTTTTTAAAACCGCTTTTAAAAACTACAACCACCTTTATAAGTAATGTGTCTATATATCTCGAGTCTATGATGTTAGTACCAACGTGTCTCTACTGAGTTCTATGCTTGATGCAAGCAATTGTACCTTCGCATTACGAGTGGGGTAAAACTCTTAAGTAGAAAACGAGATAAAAGCTTCGCAAACTTTTTCAATTTATTCCATTACAATCTGCATTCCGCCCACTTTCCAATGAACTTGGAAGTCATTTCAAGTCCCCTGTATTCGCAAATGTTTGGTGCGAATTACTCTTTAACTCTTATAGAACTGTAAATGTATTAATGTTAAAATGAAGAACTCTCTGCCGGTATGCAAACATTATTAAAAGGTGTATAGTTAAATTTTGTACATTTGTTCTATAGTGTCTTTGTTTATTGACATTAATAATATTTATATAGATTTTTTTTATATCAAAATATTATGTTATAAATGTTTTTAAAGATTAAAATTACAAAAATCACACTTTCATTTTTATTATCAGTTTTTTTTCTAAGATAAAAGATGCATAAGCTTACCCAGCTGCAATAATATTCATCATGATGTTTTGTTATAAGAATGTGTTAAAAGTAAAAAATCATTTTTGCGTATATTCCATTTTACAAAAAAAAGGATAATCCCGCTCGCAATGAATATTTATATCGTTAGGCACAGAAATACCCTAATCTCCCATCACGGAGCACAAAACTCGTGGGCGTAAAGCACCCACGCCTTCACTTTCATATATTAACAACAATGGCACACGCATTGTTTAGTCCCATCAACGGATGGTAGATAAAATTGAACGAGAAATGTGCACACTACAGAGCCATCTGTATGTACACAATATCTATCTACAAACAAAAATACAAATAAAGGTAACGAACCATATATATTACACTTATCTAAGCTTACTCTCGCCGTGGATAGATCAATGAAAGAGGAGACGATATTATATACGCTATAATCATTGCAAACACCAACACTAGCACAAGACTGTCCCATCTCAACACGCTGTCGATGGCGTCTGTTGACCCACAGACGCACGGGGGCACTTCGCACCCGTCTCGGGTATTTTCATCGCTATGGCAACACGGCTGCTGTATAATGCTGGATGTTGACGTTGATGTTGATGTTTGGTCCGAGCACTTGTTTTTACGTTTCCATAGAAAACTATGGCCATCACTAGATTTCGTCTCAGTTGAGTTGGTGTTTGGTAGTGATTTGCTACGTGCCCTGAAAAGCCTTTGAGATGACCTCGCGAGATTTGCGAGACTCCGCCTGCCGGAAGGACCTGGGAAGGAAAATTAGGATTGAGGGAGGAAGGTGGGCGATTCGGTATGTTGTTTCACAGGTTAATTCGATTCTGTAAATTTCCACGCCCTTACAAGCCCTTCTTGATTGATGGGATGAGATGAAAAAAACTTGTTCAGGCAAACATGTTTACGTTATAAAAAAAATTTAAAAGAAAAATTTGTTGCGTTGAGATCTCACGAAAAAACATGGCCCGGATAAATTTCTCCCTGACAACTTGTAAACTTGGATATCTGACACGATTCCAATTAGTTTCAAAAACAGTATGCCCCCACAGCGTTGAGATTGAAAAATCCTATAATCATTCAAAACGCAATCTCAACAAACCAGATCGTTCAACGTTCTTTTCAGCTTGTATTATTACATCCCTTCATGCACAGAGGATAGCTTATTTAGCATAATGTCATTTCGCATGACCCATTCCGCCGACGCATCGGTTAAATGCATAATTCAAGAGATGTATCTCTGTGTAACACGCAAATATAATCCAGACTATTTCAGTTCAAACGACAATTTAATCCTTTAAAAACATCATTTATCGCGTATTATTCTATATTGTATTATCTCAATTAATATTAATGTATGGCTACTTTATCTTTGGCCTCATAGTATACATGACAGACCCGATTCTTTATCTAATAATACATTTTTGTTTGGATAACACGAAGTAAAATGAAATATTCATTTTTAAACTTACACGGTTGAGTACAATGCGAGGCTCTCACGCGATTCTTTCATAAATCATAAATAATTGAAGACGTTACCAAAGTTGCGGAAAATTTTGGGAAATTGAAGAAAAGATCCTTGAAATCATCTGGCCATTGTTTAGACCGTTTCTGAGAAAGTACTTTCATTACGGGGAAAGTCTAAAATCGAACTGTCAAATGCTGATTGATTGTTTTGACGTATTAATAATTGTGATAAGAGAAAATGATTGTGGAAATTCTGATCAACTATTATATATACATTGCATTGGGCAAACCCAGACGTAAATGTTACAAGACTGATGATAATCAGGTCTGAACAGTGTATGTGCGCCGTCGATGGGTCTTAAGACTGAATAAGGCAGCGTAAACACGAAGAATAAATTTTTAAACTTGTCATAGAAAATAAATTATTTGAAGGCTATAATAAAC
This sequence comes from Leptophobia aripa, assembly GCA_951799465.1. Taxonomy (NCBI): domain Eukaryota; kingdom Metazoa; phylum Arthropoda; class Insecta; order Lepidoptera; family Pieridae; genus Leptophobia; species Leptophobia aripa. The sequence continues at coordinate 199,102 of OX637268.1, read as the reverse complement.
CAAGACGATTATTCTTTTTGGCAATTAATTAAACATGAACGAAATAAAAATGGAAGGCAGGCGAGGCCTATTTAGAAATGGTGGCAAAAAAAGGTTTTGGGAATATCCAGTAACAAAATGCCAACAACAATCACAGAGACGTACAGAAAATACAAAAGAGGAAAAATAAACCTTTGTTAAAAAATGAGGATTTTCATATTTATCAAAAATTACAAATTTAGTAGGTGGGAAAATCGGTGCCCCAATACGTTTTAAATATAAAACTCCAAATAATATCTCTACTACCATTTATTAGTACTTAAATTATAATTCACGCCTAAAAGTTATTTTTACCTAAGAAATAATGTGACACAACGATTGTCGTGTCACTGAGTATATATAGAATCGTGTTATGCGTAAAGCCTTAAAATATGTAAAGCGCCCGGGGTCAAAGTTATAATTCCCCATCAAGTGGGTAAATATTAAATAATTCATGTACCTCTGTTTTACGGCCATAAAATGTTAATAAAACATTAACCTCCGACAACAATTAGCTTCTTGAATAATTAATTCGGTGTACATTTAAAGAATTACTGACCAGGTGAAGAGTGTTTCTTGGTCTCAGCAGCGGGCCTCGGGGACAATGGCTCCGTGCCACGAGACACCACTCGTCGCAACTCACGGTTCCTTGAGGGATCTGAAGCTGTCCAGGGTTTGAGGTCCTTGACACCTTCATCGTGTACCTCTTTCATGAACACCTCGATCAGCTCCTTGCCTGGAGAGACATTTCATTTCATAACCGACTATATTTTGATAACGTCTGTTACAATGACATTTTTAAAACACACTTTCTAATGTGTTTAATGTAAATTAAAATAAATAAACTTCGGGTAGTTATGAAAAGGCACAACAATGTCTTCCCCATGTCCCTCTTCTATGTGTTCGTATGACGTCTGGAGCAACATAGCCGCTGTAGAGCTTTTGCCAAGCTTCAAATGCAATTGAAAGCTCTCTCATGATATTTCGGTGTGAAATACCGTGTATCATAATATACAAAACTCTAAAATACCTTTCTATTTAATCACTTGATTTGATTTGATCGATGATCGCCTTATCACGACCTCTGAGTATCCATAACAAAGGCAAAAAAACGGCTAAGATAAACAAATATACCTTTGGCAATGTTGGAAGCGTACTGTTTCATAGCTATCTTCTCTACAGTACTCTCCAGACCGAAAAAGTTCTTAACATCTAGCAGCGCACTCTGCTCGAAACAGGTCCAGTTTGAATTCTCTGGATGAACCTGAAATATGCTATAAATATACCAGCTGTAAAGGACATTTAATATAAAACTACTATTTAAGTAGGTTTGTGAATCATTCGTATTATTTACATAAATGTTTTATGATATTATACAGCATCCAAAAAAACATAAACCTTATTCCATCGCGACTTTTTAATGTATATGCTAGTAGTTTCACGAACATATTCTTAAATAATATAATAAAGTAAGCGAAGGTGGTTCTTTCTTATTGTCACTGAATTTTCCTTCCGTTTGGTCAAGGGCGCTGCAACCGTGATAGTGAGATAGATAAAGGGGATTTATTTTTAAACGTCACATTTTTCAGCTTTATACATTTATTCAAATGAATAGAAAATGAAAGTAAAAAAATAAATTATCAATGTCAAGAAAACAGATTCGATTGAAAATCTTTAAAAAGTCGAATGTAATTGTGGACTATGAATAAATAATAATGTCAGAACAACTTTCATAGTCTGTTAGACCCAAATGTTAAAAAAAATATAGCTTATGTTGGTTTTTTTTTTATGTGAGAGGAGGCAAACGAGCAGGCGGGTCACTTCGAGTGATGTGCCAACCGCCGCCCATGGACACCTGCAACGCCAGGAGGCTTACAAGTGAGTTGCCGGCCTTTAAGGAAGAGGAACGCTCTTCTGGTGCTAACACAAATATTCTATGTCAATAACAATTAGTATGTTCACATAATTGTTGTGGGAATCGAACCCGGGATAGCGTTTGGCAATGCAGCGTGGTAACCATTGCGTCAACTCTCGTAATAAAGATGAGTTTGATTCGAATTTGTATTTGATTAAATTATTATTATAATCCTATCGTCTCCACTATTGTTCGTGACATACATTTATGGCGGAAGTGTTTCATTGTCAGTTGCTCAAACACGTTAGCTTTGCCACGAAATATATTATGAGAACCGCATTTATAGGACCATAGAAACCTGGGCGGGGCGTATGAGAAATGATAAAATTTATAACAAAATAATACTAGTATAGTTCGACCAACTCACATAGTATCGACATTTCTCGACAACAGACACTCTCGACGCAAAGGTCTCGTTCGTGGCTTCGATCTCTAGAACACGACCCCTGAGGTCCAAATGATTCTTCTGAATAAAGTACACGTAGTCGACGCCTATCATCTGCAAAAACCAACCCCTGTCAAGTATAACTAAAGACGTGATCAATTAATGTACTGGTAAACAAAGCATTCGAGCAGTTTCCTTTTCCAAGTTTTATACTCACATGGATTAAATACCACAACTTGACTTGACTATACTTATATAAAAATCTACTACCGGATATCTATCTAAGTTCGTAAAAAGTATAACATCAATGATTTGAAATTCAAACTCAGCAGTCTCAGCATCAGATCCGACCTTTTTGAGAAGATACGGCGCATCAACGTTGAGCTGACAGCGTCTGGTGGTGTGACGCTGCGCATCATCAGCCGTCCAGCTATCGTCGGTGATGACGCACTCCAAGACCACCGGTATTTGAGGGCAGTTTGGAAACCGCCTCTCATATGCCTGTTAACAATAAGCTATCATTTAGAATGGACAGTACAACGTATCAATACATATATCAATAACTAGGTACTATTAAGTGTCGTCTTTATGTAATTTCAAACAATAAATAAAATATACAAATGAATATTATTCATTAATACCTAGATCAAATCTCAAATTGTTGATTAAGTAAAACGATACCATCGCTCATAAGATTAAAATTTATAAAGGGAAGCGATTTTCGTATAAAAGTTATACATATAACAAAACGTCAATCCAATCATACATTATGTTCAATCAAAGTGAATTTTCTATTTCATTATACACACGGAGATTTTAATTTATTTTCGCTTTTATCACACCAAGCCCTGCGCATTGTTCGCTTGATAGTTTACCGGTAGCGCGTCTCAACCAAACTACGAAAGTGAATGGCTGATACGATCCTTTGTCCCCATTTGTTCACTATTCAACAGAACACGAGAAATCCTTCATTTGACTTGAGATCTGATGTGTTCATACTGTTACATTCATATTAAATTCTACGAATTTACTTAATACATGTTTGACAGTTCAAAACAATCTATTTTCACTCTTTAAACTGATTAAAGTCGACAATCGCTGTTCTTATAATTATAATATCGAAAGAAACTTTATTTCTTTTTATATACAGCAAAGTGCTAATATAAACGAATTTAAAGTGATTTAAAGGTGGGTACTTATTCATTTTTATGAAAAACCCCTAAACGTGTTATGCTACAAAAAGAATGATGAACCTTTTTCTATTTTTGAACCTTTATTATATTTTCCACAATCGTATCAGCGATCACTTGAGTACGTCAAGAAAGTGCCTGAATGATACCGAAGTGAGCACTCCAGGGTTGCTTAAAATCGTTATGATTGGATGTAATATTACTCTAATAATATTGATTTTGATTAATTATTTAAAAAGACCACATTGGCCTTCAGCGTTCTAAATAAGAGCGAAGTGAAATGCCAAACAACGTTTATTTAGTTAATAAAAACTTAATACAAGAAAAACATCTCCCTTTATGAACCACCAGTACACCATTAATTAGTTTATTTATTTATTTTACACTTTATTGCACTTAAACACTAGAAGCAAATGACGTTAACAGATGTTAGTACATATAAGAGCAACGGGCGGCCTTATCGCTAATAAGCGATCTCCTCCAGACAACCCACACGATAAGAGAATACTTAAAATATAATAAGACAGGTGCGAAGTATACAAAAATAATAATAATAATACAAAAACAAAACACAACATACATTAAAATAAGCAAACCCGAAAAATATGCTTATTTAAATCTAGAATTATAAATAATTATACTGTAGACAAGAAATGCTTACGAAGAAGTGATTTATTAGATGATAGTGAGGAGGCTGATCGGATAGGATCGGGAAGTGAGTTCCAAAGCTTTATAGCGGACACTGTGAAGGAGTTTCCGTAAAAGGAGGAGTGGTGGGGTGGAATTTCAAGTAGTTTAGTTTTTGTGATAGAAATTTCATACAGATCAAGTCTTATATGTGAATAGTTTTATATATTATAAGAATAATACATGTATAAATTATTTAAGTATAACATAATGTAGGTGATTGCTATGTACATAAATACAGAGGTGGAAGCAAACGGTTACAAATCGAATCAGCGAGATTTCGTCCGGCATCGAGGTGTTGATCGAGCGGAATAATTCAATATTGAACTAACACTCTTCATCACGTTTCCACAATTTAATAGACATACGTCTGTTACGTAACAGCCATTACTTGGCATTGTTCGTAATAATTTACCTTTCAAAGACTCCAAATCTTTTTAACCTTGACCTTCCCATTTAAAAAATACAGGAGCAACAATTATAATGATACCCGAGTGTTCGAAATCAACATTGTAGAGAACCTTATATATTTAATGATAGCTAACATTAAAGGAATTTCGCAAGACCCTGACGGCGGCCTTCGCAGTCGGAAATGAAACTGATGTTGCGACACTGAGAGGAATCAATAAAATTTGCATTATATATTCTACACATACTATGCGAACATTAAAACGAAATCATCATTACTGTTTTTGTTTGAAAAAAAAAAACGCTTTTATAATCATCATTATAGTCTGGACAATGTTTTTAATTAATAAACACTATCAATAGATGCATACTCCAAAGGTAAATGTAGTTCATAACAGATCTTTCGAAATTTAATACCACGTCGGGTACGAATGAATCTTAGAAAACATGATGCGATGTAAAAAACATTGTATAGTTAAACAAAACATTGTTTACATATAATATGGTGGTAAATATGTGAACAAGAATAACCAGATTCCATGCGTGTGTATGTAGTGAGCAGCGTACGCGACCTTGGCATTACTTTTATCCAGAATAGACCTGCTAGATAAACAGTTTGGACTATCGAGTCCATGTCGTAACATCATTCTCTTATTAAGTTGCCGCTTCATTTCATGTATTAACATTAAACATACTCAACCATTACATGTCACAAAATGTATTATACATTTTTAAAATTTATTCATTAAGGAAACATAAACAGATACATCACAATAAAAAATACAAAATAAAGGAACGTTAAGAGTTATGTATACTAAACTAAACAAGAAAATATGACAAACAGAAAACAAATAACAAGGAAGTCGAAGGTTGAAAGAGCAACCACTGTCTCTACCTTGGTGATTAAATGAAGCTGTAGCGGAGTGAAAACGGTCGATGCATGTGTGAAAAACACATTGTATGGATCAATATTATCATGTACAATTTATATTTTATTTGTGTTTTTTATAAATATTGGCGTATGAAACGGTAATATCAATCACGACCGATCAAATCTTTTATCAAGTACCCAGACGGGTTGTATTTATTGATTTAAATTATTAATGTTATATTTCTTAAGTTCGGTACAATGTATTTTTTATAGCAAACGAATCAAACGAAGTGTAAAAAACATGTGTTTTCCTTGTTAGCGACTGTAGTGCTATTGATCACTTATGTTAAAAGTTAGTAATACATCTCATCCAGGACACAATAAAAAAAACTTTTCTATTGGTCTCCGGGATAACTTGTACAATCTTCGTTAGAACGTATTGTAATTGAATAATTGTCAATACATAATTGAAACACTCTGCGTACTAACAGCAAGTATCAGCAGGAAAACGTGTTCGCACCGAGATTATAGGGTTAATTATTACAGCAAGGAAAATATATATTTATGCAATCAAAGCATAAGACAATTAAGGAGACGCTTCCATGATGAATACATTGTTTGCGATTAAATAAATATCATAACACAGATATAATGCGACTAAGTGTTGTAGTATCCGGATATAACGACATTCAAAGGACTGGCGATACTATGTCGTACTAACCGGGTGATGTACAAAACGGACAGATTATATATGAATATAATGCGATACGAAACCAAACTTGGGTAAATATTATTGTTGCGAAAACCGCGTTAGTGAAGTTCTACTGTATAATGACAATTTGTAATCACTATCAGGAATACAAAATTGTTGATATGTCAGTGTTAGTGACCACTAGATTTAAAGAACCGACAAGTCACAAACGTATTTAGATCACTCTCGGCTACAGTGAAAGCTTGCTGTGATTCACAATGATCGTCTGATTTCGCTACGTGAATTTCATATTAAATACGCCACAATTTTTCCAAAGCATTTAAAAATATTTGTCCATCTGTCTCAGACGTCACATTTTAAATATAGAATGGGGGGCTTCACGTCAATTCGGAAACAACCTCATTACCAAAATTAAATTGGATTAGTTAATATTTCTCTACTGATGAGGTTTCCTAAATTTTCCGGGGCTTCTGTGTAAGGTGATTAACCTTGGAGCGGATTAGGCTAAACTCACTCATTCCCACGCAGCTATAAATAACACGAGCCCTGGAGCCACTTTACAGGCGCAAATTGTGACGTCAAACATTTCTTTTTCATAATTTCGGAATTCCTGCTACGATTTGAGTGACTCGAAACGAGGTTATCAACTGATAAACTCAAACTTGACCTGTGTTATTGTTGAAATTGGATTATTATTTAAGCTTTTGATCACGTGTGAGTTGTGTGATCGGTTTAGATTAAGTCGAATTCGGTTAAGCAAATAATGAAAATTTCTAATAATGTTTTTAAAGTGGAAATTCACACCGCATCACTTCACCAAGTTATTACAATTATAATAATATTTAATTCATTAAAATTATAACCAAAACTTTTTGCCGTTAACTTTTACTACATACGGTAAAGTCATAAAAAAAATTACAGATGTTTAAATGGCCGTAATTTTCACCTTTCAAACCCTATGCAAAAGTTTAAGTGCCATCTCAGACTAAGTAGGATTACGAGTGTGCTAATGTCCTCAAAAGCCGTATTTGATGCGGATTCAGTCCCTGCGAAGACTACGTCATAAAACCATACAACAAGTTAAATTAACTGATATAAAAACACATGTGTAAGAAATAAACCAGTCTCATATTGTATAACGACCGAAGATAAAAAATGATTAAATCTTTAAGGCCAAACGTTGGCTCAAATTTAATTAAAGTCCCTTTTGAGATAAATGAAAACGTAGATAGAATCCAACGGGATTCCTATAAGAATTAGTTTAGAAGATCATCTTCGTATTCCCCTAGTTAATGTTAGCGGATGTCTTCAGTTTTTAATCGCAAGGTTCTATATACAGCCTAACTTGTATACAACCTTATTAATGTCCCTTTTGAATGTTAACAGCACATAGTGTTTAGTTATTATTATTTTGTAAGCGGCAAAGAGTTTTTAGTTTTATTCGTTCTATTCTACGCAACTATCAGACAAAGGAACTATACAGAACAAAAATATCTTTTCAATTCAACAGTACTTACTAAGATCTGATAAAATTTGTACAGACGTTTCACATAAATGAAGCCACTTCATTCAAACAAATTACCAACAACACATAATTGGACGCTCAATACACGAATATAAACAGATTTAATCGGTCAATTAAGGTTCATATGAAAAGTTAATTGAATGGATTTGCGTGTTCTCCTTCAATTACGGTAAGCGAACTATTTCAACTTTGGCATTGACCTACGCTATTACGACCTAGGTTTACCATATCAAAGGTTCAAACATTGAAGCCTACCTTAAGACGTACAGACTGAGGGTTGAATAATTAATCGTTAAATTATTATTAAAGCGAATGACGACACATGTTTCTTTAATTCATAGACATTTTTAATGCCTAACAAAATGGTGTTATATTTAAGATTTTTTTGTAAGCAAACAATTAGGAGCCGCCCGTAAGAATCTTAGGTGTATGGGTGGAATTTGGTATTCAGCCTAGATGTGCGAATACGACTGTTCTGTGCGTTAGTCGTCACATTAGGGACATCATTGATGTCCTATAGGATATAATTACAGTATAATAAGTAAATATGTTTCATTCTGCCATTGACGTGACATTTCAATAATTTCCCAGTCAATCGCACTCCAAAAGAAAACTCTCCACTCTGTATCTCACTCAGAGATCTTCCATGTTTTAACCAAAAACCCATATAGTAAACCGCTGGGGTACTGTCCCTCTATGCTTACACCAAATTGAATAATCGCTTTGTTATTGAATGGCCCATTACGCCAAATCGAAACAATGACGATTGGCCTCATTTATGACGAGGCCAAAATGCTCTCTATTTCATAATCAATTTGAAGAAATTATTTTACATACCACTTTCACACTATATTAGTTTTCACACACAATAGTGTTAACTATAAAAAATCCACCTGTCGCATATCCTACGGTGTTTTCTACATTTATGATCGTTTAAATGTTCGTAAAACATTAAAAATTACAAAAGAACAATTTCAAATTGTATTAAGCAATATTAACGTTTCATGAAATATTAATCAACGGAAATATGCAACGTCAATCGTGATCCATTAGCGGAACATTTTAACGGAATCGATGAACGCCCACTAAAATGAACCGAGTTATTCCGAAAATTCTATCACTAGTGATCTACCGTCAGTGATTTTTTAATGACATACTTTTAAATAAAATGTGGAAAATATAAAAATTCTCCATATATAGACATTTATTTACTTCTGACGCGGATAATGCTAGATTTCGTTCAACGGGAGAATCAGAAACTGGGATCACCTGGGTAAGTTGCCTTACCATCAAGTATAATCTGGACACATATTGCTCTAGCGAGTAGACAATTGACTTTGAGTGTGCCTTTCTTGACTACGATTACATTTTATTCCACTTTACGATTCAAGCATTAAAAATTTTATTTTTTTGCACTGCCTGGAACATAAACTGAACCAATATTAAAACGATAAAATTTCACCACAAGTAGATATTTTATAATTATAGTAGTTTCCTTCTTAGCCTTTAAGGATCTACGTAGTTAATGAACACATTCCGACGAATATACAATTAATTTAACATTATGAACAAATGTTTAATTAACACTGTATATTGGTTAGAAATTAAATCTAAAATAGCGTAAAAAATAAATAATGATGGAGCAATATTAGCAAACTGTTATAATGGCTTACTATAATACGATAACCAAGTCGCTGTTGCGACAAATCGATTAATTACTTCTAAAGTGTAGTTATTCAAAGTGTATACTAATACTGCTATATATAGGTCGTATCTTGATGCACAATGTTTACTTATATATTAAACCTTCTTTAAATATTAATAACCTTCTCAGATTTAAAATTTTATAATATACATATTTTACTCATTTATACATCCATATTCTCTGTACGAAAATATTGATTGATTGGCCATCATAAGACATTTGCCGAAACACATTTCTCACGTGGTATCGCAGAGTATCAATCACAACAACAGTTACAAATCAAAGCAATTTCATCTCGAACTATGAGTTCGCTAATTAAACCTAATCCAAGGTATAGAATAATGACGAAGACTACTGTTTACCTGTTAAAGGCTAGGCTAGGCTTCTCTGGGATGGGCTTTTATACCATAATAGAGTTTAGTGTTGAACTTGCTCAGACAAATTAGTTTAAAATCATATATAGATATATAATATATATACATACACATATTTATTAATGCTTCAGAAGTGTGTTTGTACCTCACATAAGGAAGATTTAAACAAAATTTAAAGTTCATAACACGTTCATAATGTGGTTTGTTAAATAATTGAGACATAATAACAAATATACCTTGATTATAAAATAACTCACATGTATTGCTTCGTAAGCCAATCCAAGTGGTCCAACTGTTTAACGGGATAATTTTAACAAAAAAAAAATTTGATATCTGACATATTCAACAATGCGACAATAGGAGATTAAAACTTGAAATCCATATTGAATGTAATATAGTCAAGTACGTAAGTATCGTAAACTATCTACGATATAACCACAATTTACAGATATTATTCAAAATTACTTGTAATAATTTTCACAAACTACAAAACATCACGTTGGCGGTGAGTGTTAGCCAATTCTCAAAGACGTGATAACAATATTAGCAACAAGGAACTAAGACGAAGGTCAAATGTCGGATACCAAACGAGGTTTCGCTTTCATTATTACTATCAATGTTCTAAATTTATATTTTTTTTCTAGCGCCTCCGAACAGGATGCCACTTGTAAAAATTAAAAAACAACACACGAACCAAGATTCCGAGTGTAAGCAAACGATATAACTCTCATAAGAATATAACTCTCACCTATAATTAGAATATAGTAAAACAATTCGATTAGCTATGAAGCGAAGTCCTTGAATTAGTCTATATGAAACCGTTGTAAGTAGCTTATAAGGCGGAAATACTCATAACCTTTCCATCAATGCAACAATTTAGATTGAAAACGCTACTGAAAACATAAAACTACGTACTTCAACGAGAAACATTCATTGAACAAGATGCTATTCAAATAGTTTTATCTCGGTCAATTATAATGACTCCACGGTCATTTGAATCGAAAGTAGCACTGATAATAAAATGTTAAGAAATCATCTTAAACGACCTTACGAATCTTCAATGTTATTAGTAGCACTAAATAACCTAACCAACCATTTATATATGGTGCAAAGGATTGGACCATATTTGTCTGTACATACCGAGTGTGAATATGTAAAATAGAAAGGTAATCTTCATTTTTATCAAACGATTATTTACAGCATATGTATCTATGGCAATTGAATCACCTTGCTTGCAGGTGTGCATTTGTCAGGCACCGCCTGCTCATATTCACATTAAATTGTGAAAATTGTAACACGTGCAATACCCGAGGCCACATCAACTTTTAACACTTTTAAATGTAACAATTTCATTTAAAAATATCCAATTTAATCAAAAATGATATGATAATAATGAATCTAAGTTAAATTTTTTTTAAAATGTTTAGCATTTTATACAGTGATTCGCGTTTGTTACTCATAAGCAATGCATTTTTCTCTCTATGTGCGCAATTAACACTTGCTTCTAAGGTAAAGGCATGTACTAGACTAGAAATCGGGGCCATCAACTTGTCTATAAACAAATAAAAATAATCAGTGAAACGGTTAAAACCCATATTAGGTCCGATATATTTATCATTGTAGGAAAAGCTTTGATTGATTAGCTATAAAATTCTAAAAATTTGCCGACAAAAAACTAATAAAGCCGGAACACCGAACCATTTAAACGGATTAGCATCTAAGCTAATAGGAGCATAAATGAAGCACTGTGAGCTGCGAAGTATGCGATACTCATGGTCAGCAAGTTTGTCGATTAAAATACATTTAAATTTATGTTTTCAATTTCATGGTAGATACAAAAACCGTGTTTTAAAAATTTCTTATTATTACGGAAAATATTCCGCTTGCAAATCATTGTTAAATTTCATTAAAGCAAACATTAAGGCGATAAATGGTGTTCAGCAACCTACTTTGCTAATTAATTAGTGCGATATATACATTTTCAACCAAATCTGGTGAATGACCAAAAATTTGCTGAAAATTGACAAAAATGCTTGACACACTTGTCATGGCATTAGACATTGTTACTTTAAATACCTTTCTTCATTCCACCTATTTGTTATACTACCAACATTTTGTGATTTCAATAAAAGTTTCTATTGTTATTTTTGTATACAGTATCAACTATTTAGTTGTTTTATCAACTATTTACATTTAGTCTTCTGTTTCAAAAATTAACATAAATTGTCTAATTTATATATTGTTCAAGCCGAAACCGGCATTCGGTATCGCGCGATTCTCACGGTCATAAATACGATTTCTCTTCAATATAATCAATTAAGTCAGCGGCTAATCGAACAAATCCCAGGGTGTGTTTGTGCAAGATTAGGATATGTAGGTGGGATTAAATTGAAAATAGGAAGTTTCTGATTTCTTATTGGACCTGTATGTATATGTGTGACGAGCAGAGTTAACCTACAAAAATAACAAAGATGGAAATGTCTAGAAGATCGAGACAATTGAATAAAATAGACAGAACAAAAGAGTCCATAGTGAAATGTTCAGTGCACTTAATTATTACAATGGACTGTAATGTTAAATTAGGATCTGTAAGGTTATATTTTTATTCAAAATGTTTTTAATAACTATATATATATAATATTACTTACCTTACCTATAGTTTGAATTTAAATAGAATCATAGTTGTACAGTGTATACATAATCTTTAATATCCTAATGGGCAAGGCAGTATTTTTACACAGTATTTTATTTTTAACTTTACTATTTGAAAAGACATGTCAAACATAAGCAATGATTCATTTGCTATCATATCAATAAAAATACATATATAAAAACAAAAGAACCATAAAGTAATAAATAATTCAATTGACCTTTCTGTTACTTCCTTTTCTGAATATATTCCATAAATTATGCTTCAGAATAATCAAAACATTTATTTTATTTATATAACAACTACACACACACATCTTAATAATAATTTGTAATATATAAATTAAATACTAGTTATAATGAATAGACATATACTTTATATTTTCACATTGTAATACTTGTAAAAACTGGTTTAAATAAATTATTTTTATTTTATACAATCAAACCAGTAAAACTGGTAATGAGTTATGAGGTAATGAGATAAAGTAAACTGCATGTTTCGTGAAGTTATAAAGTCGTGTATTCCCAACTCTTAATTCTTATAAAAAATAGATCTTACCGCCATGACCATTTCGAAAGGATATTTATGCACCCTGACGGAAGAAACGTACTCCTGCACCATGGTTGCAATCAAACACAAATTCACCAAGTCAAAATAAATAAGGACAAGGATCCTTTACACAATATACTTCTTAGTTCATTCTGTTACGTGAAAAAAAGTTGCGCTAATAACTTCGATTGAAGTAATTTACTTTCACTCGCGACGGATCATTATCAAAATAAACGAATGCCAAACAAAAAATAACATGAAAGCACGTCAGACCAAAAGCTAACAAAACAACAGCCGAACTATGGATCCGCGAACTCCAATCTTCAAAAGTAAAAATGAAATAAGTACTGTCATACGATTGACTGCCACTGAAGTTCGACACCCAACTGTCAAGCTGACGTTTTATTGGAGTATAGCTTACTTCAATTTTTAATTAAAACAGATTCTTCTAACCAACTTTATATATTTTAAACTCCAATAACATTATAAAGAAACTTGCATATTATTAACGTCTAAAAGTTTTAGATATGCCTAAAGAGTTTTGTTAGCACGTTTAAGGATCCATGACGACACCGTATTGGTTGTGCTACAGACCTCGCTGCAAACTCATAGTTTTTTTTTTTTTTAAATTATAGAAGAGGGGGCAAACGAGCAGGAGGCCCACCATAAAGGTGAAGTCGCCGCCCATGGACACTCAAGTGGCTGGGAGCTCATGAGTGCTTTGCCGGCCTTTTAGGGATTTATACGCTTTTTTCTTGAAGGACCCTAAGTCGTAGTGGTTCGGAAATACCGTGGCGGGCAGCTTGTTCCATAACGTGGTGGTGCGTGGTAAGAAATGTCTTACGAAACGCGCAGTGGTGGAACGACAGACATCAAGATGATACGGGTGGAATTTCGCATTCTGCCTTGATGTCCGAAGATGAAATTTAGCTGCAGGTATAATCCGAACAACTCCTCCGAACACACCCCATGGTAAATGCGATAGAAGATGCTGAGAGATCCAACATCTCTACGCAGCGCCAAAGGATCAAGCCGGTCAGAGAGTGACTGGTCAGCGACTAATCGAACTAATAGTAAAGAATTTTTGATCATGAAGTAATGAAGTTGGAAAGTGGAATTAATTTACTGAAGTAAAGTTTTATAAAAAAATAATAAATATCGATAGTGAGTAAATATTTTCGTAACAGCTTCAATCTATAAACCATAGATAACACACGCCACAAACGTATGAGCAACAAGGAAATGCTTTGATTCGTGATTTCTTTCATTGCAAAAAGTAAAATAATATTGAATCATCTTATAAGATTAATTCTAGACGGCTAGTATCAGTAGTATTTAAAAGACAAATAATACTCAGTTGAAGTTAACGTAAATAGTGAATTCACATTATTAATACAATATTGTTACAAAGTAGTTTTAAAGCAAAAGTCCTACATCCGGCAAATTTGACGTTCCTTGTTACTATAGTTGTTGCTATATTCAGGGCAGTGACTAGTGAGTAAGCGAAGACTCGAGAGTCGAGACTAAAGAGCAGTGAAGTGCAAGTCAACCATTAACACTTCAAGATTTAAATATTTTCTGGATTGAGTTTAAAAACAAAAACCAAAATTCCGTCAAAATTGTGCGCGTTCGTGCCCGATGTCTAGTGCTGAAGTCGCCGATAATTCCGTTGACCCCCCGGCAAAAAAGCGGAAGCTAAATAAAGGAGAAGCGAGTTGCAAATCATCAGTAATGGCGAACAATGGAACGCGTGTCGAGGACGAAATCGACGAGAGTTTATATTCGAGGCAGCTGTATGTTCTTGGACACGATGCAATGCGCCGCATGGCTCATTCCGACGTCCTAATCTCGGGATTAGGGGGCTTAGGAGTTGAGATTGCTAAAAATGTGATCCTTGGTGGAGTAAAGTCTGTTACCCTTCACGATGAACGTACATGCAAAGTATCAGATTTGTCCTCGCAGTTCTATCTATCCGAAGCAACCATTGGACAGAATAGGGCAATTGCATCTTGTGAACAGTTAGTTGAACTCAACCACTATGTGCCGACAACAGCATACACAGAGCCGCTCACTGAAGAATTTTTACAAAAGTTTCGAGTTGTAGTCTTGACGGATGCATCTCGAGCTGAGCAAGATCGTATTGCTGCTATAACTCACGCGAATAATATTGCATTAATTATTGCTGACACTAGGGGACTATTTTCTCAGGTATTCTGTGATTTTGGACCAGAATTTACCGTTTACGATGTTACGGGAGAGAACCCAGTATCAGCTATGGTGGCTGACATCACCCACGAATACGAAGCTGTAGTCACCTGCTTGGATGATACCCGCCATGGTCTTGAGGATGGAGATTATGTCACCTTTAGTGAGGTTTGTTCCGTGTTTAAACTAAAGCTGACATTCTAATACTACATGGTGAATCACTTGATGATTCACTTCAAGTGATTATTTAAAAATTGTTATAGTTTTTATAATGTTTTAAATTACTTTAATTAATTAATTATGAATTATTTCCTTTTTATCTCATGATAATCTTGTCTATTCTAGTTACTAAAATCGATTAACGCCTTACACAATAATATATTATTATTATAGGGATATGATAAAGACTTTTTAATGCATTGGAACTGTATAAATTTATTCAACATAGGTCTTAGGACTAGGCTTCAGAGCAATATATAATATGTAAAGTTTTTATGAATGATGTGTAATAAACATTCATTGTTCTTCAGGTCCGAGGAATGACAGAGTTAAATGGCTGTGAACCACGCAAAATTAAAGTCATGGGCCCTTACACATTTAGCATCGGAGATACAACAACTTTATCGAAATATGCTCGAGGTGGCATTGTAACTCAAGTTAAGATGCCCAAAAAACTAACTTTTAAACCACTTAGTGAATCTTTAAAGGACCCGGAATATCTAATTACCGATTTTGCCAAAATGGACTATCCTCAGCAGTTGCATGTGGCATTTGCTGCATTACATAAGTTTGAACATGCTGAAGGATATACTCCTAAACCTTGGTGCAATGCGGATGCCTCTAAGTTTGTTGATTATGTGAAGAACATTTTAAAGGATGGTGAAATATTTAAGGAAGGCGACATGGAGATTAATACGGAATTGATAGAAACATTCTCTAAGGTATGTAGAATTTTATTAAGACATTTCTTATGTGTTTGATATAATTATTACAAGGATGATGGCCATTTCTATGAAGAGAATTTTCAAATAAAAGTAGCCTTCTGTGGCTGAGGCATATCTTTATGATTTTCTCACAAGTTTGCATTCAGGAGTTGCTCATTAAAGGATTAAGAGAAACATTGGGTTTTGCAGGTTTGTGCTGGTGATCTTAACCCAATGAATGCATCTCTCGGTGGTGTGGTCGCACAAGAAGTGATGAAAGCTTGTTCTGGAAAGTTTCACCCCATAGTTCAATGGCTGTATCTAGATGCTATTGACTGCCTTCCCAAAGACAGGTCTGCACTAACTGAAGAAAACTGTAAACCAATTGGGTCTCGGTATGATGGCCAAGTTGCAGTATTTGGCAAAGACATCCAAAAAAGAATTGGTGAACTGAAGTATTTTATTGTTGGTAAGTTTATTGACTTTTTAACTGTTAAAAACCATTTGCTATTATGATACAAGACGTTAGCACATTAATTGGCCTATTTGTCTGGTGTCTTAATAAAAACAAACATTAAATAGTGATATTATTCAACCTTAAAGAGGCTGATGTGTATAAATGTGTGATTCAAGTCAAGATGAAAGGTCATCAACAGAATTAAAGTAGATTAATAAAAAAATAGTAAAATACAATTCATTTAACCTAAAATCTATGAATAGATCTAAAACCTTAAACCATACATCATATTTAATCATCTGTTGTTAATAATACTCCTGTAAGTATGACGTTGATATTTAATTTTGTAAGATGCTTACAAACTCTATTTGTTCCTAAGTACAAAACAAATCACTACTAAGACTTCCCTGATTAGTTTTTCACATACTATTTCTAGAGGTTTTCTCCTAGAATATGTAATAGTTTTGTTTGATTCTTGGTTTGTTTCTGGTTTTAACTATGACAATGTTAATTTGTCTTATTAAACTCCATTTGCCTACTGATTTAAATTATTTTTTGGTGCCTTTTTTAAGTATTAAAGCTCTCTAATATGTGACCTAACATATTCAAGCTAATATTAAGTTCTGTTAAACAAATTTCAGGCGCGGGCGCTATCGGATGTGAACTTTTGAAGAACTTTGCAATGATTGGTGTTGGCGCCGCTGGCGGACAAGTTACCCTTACCGACATGGACCTCATTGAAAAATCTAACTTAAACAGACAGTTCCTCTTCAGACCTCACGACGTACAGAAACCGAAGTCTAGTACCGCAGCTAAAGTAAGACTAATACAATTGCCACAAAAAAACTTAATATTGCATCAAGAATTGATGATGAATCGGTTTTATATATAATTCTGAATATTTTCAGGCTGTAAAAAAAATGAATCCGTCAATGAATGTCTTGGCTCAAGAAAATAGAGTATGCCCAGAAACTGAATCTGTTTATGATGATGCTTTCTTTGAAGCTTTGGACGGAGTTGCCAACGCTTTGGATAACCTAGATGCCAGAATTTACATGGACAGGCGATGTGTCTACTACCGGAAACCTTTGTTGGAGAGTGGCACTCTTGGTACTAAGGGCAATACGCAGGTAAATTATACTCGGAGATTAAGACTTTGGGCTGCCAACAGAGACGTATACGTACCATGACGTACCATATACACACACATTCAGTAGTTTGAATTAAAGGAAAATGTCGTATATTTCAGGTTGTTGTGCCCTTCCTTACCGAATCGTACAGCTCATCTCAGGATCCCCCAGAGAAGAGTATTCCCATTTGTACTCTCAAGAATTTCCCTAACGCGATTGAACACACACTCCAGTGGGCTCGTGATGAGTTCGAAGGTCTGTTCCGGCAGGCAGCCGAACATGCTGCCCAGTACTTGCAAGACCCGCACTTTTTGGAGCGGAGTATGAAGCTGCCAGGGACACAGCCTCTTGATGCTTTGGAGAGTGTACGAGTAAGTTATGACAAACCAGATATCTAAGCTATGTTAGGCTCCCGTTATCTTATTTTGTCGTGGTTATTTAGCTGCTGAGAAGTGCAAAGATGGAATACAAGCACAAAGTGTGACTGTTATAATTTGTTTTTAAGCTTAGATTAATATAAAACTTTTTTTTAAATTCCAGAATGCAATAAATGACCGACCCCTTAACTTCGACGACTGCATCACATGGGCTCGTTTGCACTGGGAAGCGCAGTACTCCAACCAGATCAAACAGCTCCTCTACAACTTCCCCCCTAACCAGGTGACCACCAGTGGAGCCCCGTTCTGGTCTGGGCCCAAACGCTGTCCAGCCCCTCTGACCTTCCACCCCAGTGATAACCTCCATTTGGACTATGTGATCGCCGCTGCTAACTTGAGGGCCCAGGTCTACGGACTACCCACGTGCGTCGATAGAGAGCGTATTGCAAAGGTGGCCACGAGCATACAGGTAATGTTCTTTATGTCAGCTCTTTTGCTATTTTGGATTTCAAACATTTGGCTACAGCAGAACATGCATACTTCCAGGTACCAGATTTCAAACCACGCTCGGGCGTCAAGATCGCAGTCACGGATGCTCAGCTGCAGCAGGGCAGCGATGAGATGGATCAGGACCGGGTAAAGAACATCGTGGCAGATCTGCCTCCTCCTTCCAAGCTCGGCAACCTCAAGATCACCCCCCTGGACTTCGAGAAAGACGACGACGCCAACTTCCACATGGACTTCATCGTGGCCGCCTCTAACCTGAGAGCGGCCAACTACAGCATCCCGCCAGCCGACAGACACCGCTCCAAGCTGATTGCCGGCAAGATCATCCCGGCCATCGCGACCACCACCTCTGTGGTCGCCGGTCTCGTCGGCCTGGAGCTGTACAAACTGGCCCAAGGGTTCAACACGTTGGATGTCTTCAAAAACGGATTCGTCAATCTGGCTCTGCCGTTCTTTGGATTCTCGGAGCCGATCTCCGCCCCCATCAACAAATACTACGAAAAGGAATGGACTCTCTGGGACCGCTTCGAAGTCAAGGGCGAAGTCACGCTGCAAGAGTTCATAGATTACTTCAAGAACCAACACAAGCTGGAGATCACGATGCTCTCGCAGGGCGTCTGCATGCTGTACTCGTTCTTCATGCCGAAGGCCAAGCGCCAGGAAAGGCTGAACCTGCCCATGTCGGAGGTGGTGACGAAGGTCTCCAAGAAGAAGCTGGAGCCGCACGTGAAGGCCTTGGTGTTCGAGCTGTGCTGCAACGACGAAGACGGCGAGGACATCGAAGTGCCCTACGTGAAATATACTTTGCCTTAACCTAGCGTAGCGGAAGCGGACGAATTTTTCACATAAAGAGGGTATTTTTAAAGGCAATTAGTTCATAGTTCTGAGTGCCTCAGTGTTTGTACAGACGACGATAAATTTCAGTGCTTGCACACGCTTCTCCTTGTACTAGAGCGGTTTATTTGCTCACACTTCGAGTGCTATTTCGTATGGAAAATTTAATATGTGAGATCCAATTGGTCTGTTCATGGAGTATATTAATAAATTGAAATTTAAGCAATGTTTCGTTTTATTTTTAGCTGCCCTTTATATAGGTTCTAACACACGAGCCGCGTGGCAGACAACTGCAGCCGCTACTTGGCAACGTGTCGCTCGTGTGTAACAACCCTAACTCGTTAAAAGGAAGTCAAAACAAAACGAAGTGTTAAAAATATTTATTGTATGCATGGCATTAATAGTATGTAGTGACATTTGCGAAATACTTCCAAACCTTTGAGTAAACACGATTATCATAAAAATATATTGTACAAATAACTGTCATGCGAAATATGGACTATTTAATCAATATTGTAAAATTATTCATATTAAAAAAAAAAGTTCACGAGATCGTTTTCCTGCAATTAATCCCAAATTTCTGATGGAAAACCAGAAACTTTGAAATTCACAATAACTAATAAAAAACCAATAAGCTAAGAGAGCGCCGTCACCACCCAATACCTGTCTCCTCTCAACTCTGAATCTCTGAGAACACCATTTTCGTGTTTCCCATGATACATTTCACTTCCTTCAGGCGTATTTTTTTAATGCAAATTAGTATTCTAACTAAAATCCTAAATCTTTTGACATTGTACTTAAATCAAAGAAATGCCGTATCATACTTAATAGTTTTAAATATCATAGTTCTATTATCATGATACATAGTTATTAATTACAATAAAAATGGTTATCTAACGATTAATTAGGCTCACAATTTAAAGGCGCTTTAAAATTTAAATATCATGGTCAAAGTATTTTATACTTTGAAAATGGTAAATATAAATTTAAAAGTCGATTATTATGACGACCAAAGCGTATTAAAATAAAGCGAGCAAACTACATTATTGTTATAATAACGAGCTAGTAAAAATATTAAAATTGTTTGTTTGTATTAGATTAAACAATTTAAATAAGAATTAAAAAAATAATCATTTACAGCGTAGCGCACAAAGCTCGTGCTATTTGTATCAAATAATATGTATATGGGTGCTATATTACGAATTTCAATCTCTATACGTTAAATAAGGCGTTTCACACACACTCCATTCTCTATGGCGCAATAAAGGCGGGCAAACACGGTCAGCGCCACGGGCGACGCCGTGGGCTGGGCATATAGCGGCGTACGCTGCTCTTTTCGCCGCTAAAAGTCTCTGTAATAACATTCATAGTTTAGTATGGCTTTTTGATATTACCACTCATATTAAACAACGACAACTTGATCACGTGACCGCGATCCACACAGACAACGCCACCGAATTCCTATCTACGAGAGGACTAATAAAAAAAGCTTAAAAGCTAAAAAACGCGAAATAAAAACGAAGAATCAGCAAGTGGGAGACGGAGAGAGACGTGCGTGAAAACATAAATGCAGCAAAAGACGACGACGTGCATTTAGTACTGATGACATCGTTACCGTAATTCGATTGAGTCATAAGCCACGCGTTCGTCGGCCGCTTGATGCGCGCGGGAAACGCACCGCAGTGGCTTTGTGACATTAGGTCCCTGAAGTTCATTCATTTCATTATTGTCATTAAATAATACAACTGATTATCTCGATTTTAATAATATCGTCGAGAAACAGACAAAGCTAGCTACCATTTTTTGAAATATAACTTCTTCTTTTCTTTACTAATAATACAGTTAAATTATTGTTAATAACGTTAATGTATAGACTTATTGTTTTCTGAATGCAGAAATTATTATTATTATAGCATCTGAGGATATTCCTTACAAACAGTTCTTTAAATATTTAGGTATGAATCAAAGATTAAACAGATTAATTTTGAGGAATATTAAAGCAAACGAGTGTACTGTTTAGGAGGCCGAAACATGCTGAAGTAGAGGAGTTCGAGAAAGAGAAAGCTCATGCTTACGCAGGTCGATGTTGTCTCATCGGTGGTCTGTTGGCGAGAGAGCGCCTCCGGCTGCGGTCAGCCGTAATCATGGCGCAGCGGTCTGCAGCAGAGCTCGTTATAAACGTATCATGGAGAGAATAGCAAGCCGCCGTTATCTGAAATATCATTTGCTTAACTAGAACGAACAGTGCGTCGATGTTATTCTTGTGAATCTATATAAGTACATGAGTGACTATTTTAATTACTAGAAACTGAATTGTAAAGTAATAGAAAATTCTATGTTGAACTATCACTAAGATATCAATACATTTAGGTTAAGCTTAAAATAACTTCAGCCAAATTGAAGTTAGAATGTGGGCAGTGTTACCTGCTGAATCAGACGCCTATGCAAATCAACATCAGCCCCTCTGATACCCTCGCGATCCTGGTGCAATTGCAGGGCGCATAACAACGCGTCTTTTATCGTCTGAACGGTGCCTTGTACGCGTTCCGTGCGCATCAGCCTACGCACGAGGAAACCTTTGGCGTGAGCCACGATCTTTGTCGCCGCTGCGTGCTGGTCACAGATTGGGCCAACATTATTTGGGACTGTTATCCAAAGGTAGAATAAGAGAAGAAAGGACAGAGGATGGTAGAATAAGAGAAGGAAGGACAGAGGATGGTACAAATAGAGCAGAAAAGGTGGCAATCTTCGAAATAAAGATATTAAACATTATTGAATACAATTTTTTTACTAGACTATTTTAAATGTAATCTAGGATGTGTCTGTATTTACATACGCTAAATAATATGAAACAATGTTACATGCACTAAACATCAAAGATCACCAATATCTTACCTCTTGTGGGGTTGGCTGCCGACAGACACTGGAAGCTCTTCTAGAACACATACTTCTTATAGAGTTCTGTATAGTTTCCTCCATACTTTTGATGGCTCTGTCAGTGGACTTGCAAGGTGCCGCTAGTGGCATCGAAGCGGGGCTGACGTGCTTATGGCTAGCTGTAGTATTTCCCCGTGGGGTGTAAGGGCATTCGTCGCTGTTGTCAGATGGAAACGTGACGTTTAAGTCTGCCATCGTATCGTTCGTCCGGTCGCTTAGAATTGGGTCGCAGTCGCGGTCAGATGAGCTTTCGTAAATTAGCTTTCTCGAAGTTGCATTTCTGCGTCCAGGGGATTGGCATCTCGTTGCATTTTGTGCCGGTTTCTGTGGACTATTTTCACCTGAGACCTTTCCTTTCTTTAATGTTGATGTTATATTTCTTGACTTTTTAAGAACACTGTCGCAATGATTTAAATATTTGTGGGTATCTGTAAGAGCGGACTGGACAGGACTCTCACAACGGTCGGAGGCATTATTGTTGATTAGCTGGCTTAAGCTGACGGGGCCCCTGTCCGTCTTCTCACTCCATGCTTCTTTAACATCAATTGTAGGTTTCGGGCAAATGTTCTTGAGTTGATTATATAAAAGGTTATTTTGCTCTTCAAAGACTTGTTGTAGAAGCATCTGCTCCTTTTTCTGTTTCTCCACTAGAGTTGCCATTTGCACCAGCTGTTGCTTTTGTATTTTTTCATAAAGTTCCCTAACTCTAGTTGCAGGGTCTTCCGACTCTAAAACATGTTGTTTTGGTGAAGTTTGTCTCTTTTCTATTTCTTTGGAACTGGGTTTTACAGCTGTAGTTTTATTAAACTTGGTGGCTATAGTTGTGTTTCGTACAGGACTTTGATTTTTCTTTGACATTGGTATAGGTTCAGATTTGTTTGGAGAATTATAAATCCTACTCACTCTTTTTGAACTATCCTGAGCAAGAGATCGTGGTCTTAAATGTGTAGTTGCCAAGGGTGGTGACTTTTTAGGTTGCTTAATAACCTCTTTCTGGTTTTTGCTGGTTTTGTCTATATTCTTTTGTTTTAATTCAAGAGCCATAGATGACCACTTGACTTTGGCTGATTCTAAATCCCAACTTCTCCTTTTCTTACTTTGAGAATTCAGGTTGGACAAAGACTCGCTCATGGATATAGAATTTATTTCAACACCTGTGTTTATTGACTGGATTTCTAAATGTGCAAGAAGCATTGGACTGGGAGTCAAAATGGTGTAGGATCTTTGGCGAGACAGAGGAATACTTTCATAACCTTTACTATCTGTATGGATATTGTTTAAAGACCCTGTGAAACTTTTTGCAGATAGAGACGGGAGATCATCTTCATAAAGATGAAAGGAAAGGGGTTCAGTTATTTCTTCTTTATTTACACTGACACTAAAAACAAGTTTATCCTCAACTACTGAAGAATTACAATTTACTTTAGATTCAGGCATCTGTTTGGGACATTCCCAATCCCTGACAGGAACTTCTATTGAATTTGTATCTTGAGATCCATTTTTTTGATTCATACTTAAAGTTAAGTCAATTGTAAATTTTGATGGAGTGTTAGATATACTCTCTAATTCTATTGCTGGAGATTCTATCTGTGTAAAACTTGGGTCTATATCTTTTTGATCAACATCATTGGAGTTGAAATCTTTTTTTTCATACTGAGAAATATCATTTTGTTCAGACTCTGGAAGCTCTGGAGCATCTGTCTTGTCTTCAATAGAACTTGTGTCATCACTTTCGAATACAAATGTTTTAAGTGCCTGAATTCTTTTCTCTACTTCTAATGCCAAGAGTTTATAATACTGCATTTCTTTACGACATTCTTTAGATAGCTGTAATCATAAGTAAATATAGTGACATCTTTTAAAGCTGTTATCCTAGAACTTGAAGATACTAAGCAAGACTACAAAATTGCTATAAAGACTTTAAAATAAGAAAATAACTTACAACAGGAGGTAGAAGTGGCACCCCATTTAATTTAATACACGACACATATTGATCAGATTGTCGAACACATTTCACATCCCACGGGTCATTCATTGTGGCGATTACATCAGTATATTACTCAACATTCACTTAAGCATCCCAAAAAAAGCTGAGGAAACTTTAAAAATGATATCAGAATAGTAAGCAATTTTTCTGTCTCGTTTTAATGTATATTGCTATGATGTAGTCATAGATGATTACGTCAGTTAATTACTTAACAGCACTAACACGGCCAACGATATTGCACTTCCTTTGCATTTTAATGTATATTTAGTGGTGTATAATTTGTTTTATGCTGTTAGACGTAAAAGACGTCCTTTGAATTTGTAAAAAACGGAAAAATTGACTTGTTTTTGGAACATTTAATAAAGAGCTCAATTTATTTATAAATCATAATCATTTTTTTTTAATATTTAAATTGATTAACTAATAATTTTTAAATGAATATCTACACTGAAGCTCAAATTCTCACTTATATTTTCTCGTTATCAGAAAGCACAATCAAAACATGAGGGTTGCCATGGTCACAACTCACATCAAGCACCCGGCTTCGTTGTTTAAAAATATTATTTGATATACCACATTCACCTGTAGACTGTAGAATTCCAAATCAGCAGGACATCTTTAATTTAGTGTTTTGTGTTTGAAAACTAAGGTCTGATAGCAATATCTAGCATAGATATGGATTTTCTTAGCTTAGACATTAATTATTTTAATTGCTCTGTGGCAACACAGTAAAACATTTATGTAAACTGTCAAATATTCTTATTCTTTCTATCGGTACATTACTTAAATGTAAATAAAAATGATTGTTTTAACTAAGCCCTCAAGATTAAATTCATTTTAAGGGTTAAATGAAATGAAACGGATTTTACAAATATTTTTATTTGTTTAAGAACCGGTTTCATCATGAGTGGTTTGATAAATCAAGATAAATCCTCTGCCGCTTTCCTGGCGCTTAGTTATTTCGGCGTTTCATCTAGTATTTTTACAGTCACTTTATATTCAGGGAATATATTGGGGTACACATCGGAGTTATGGGCATTGAAGTATTGGGGACCAGCATTGTATCTTTGTCTACTTAATTTTACCCTTCGCTATTCATTAAAAGGCTTCTTGTATGAAGTAAGTGGATTTTATTATATGGGGATAAAGATTAAGCTTATCGGTTTAAAATAATATTTATTTTGCTTTCCAGGTTGCCTTAAGATCTGCATTTCTAGGATCAGTACTGGCATTAGGTTTATATTTGACTTCCTTAACTGTGGCATGGAGGGCATTTGGCCTATATATAATAGCCCTTTCAATATTTCATTTCTCTGAATTCTTTGCTGTTGCACTTACAAATCCAAAAACATTGACTATTGATTCTTTTATTTTAAATCATAGTGTCCAGTATTGGCTTGCCGCAATTGCAAGTTGGATTGAGATGTCAGTTGAGAGTTATTTTTTCCCAGGTAAGTTTCATGTTTATTATCTATTTATACCGTATTTGCCTATAAAAAAATAAAATATTGTTTTAGGCCTTAAATCAGCACAATGGTTAACAATGTTGGGTGTAGCTATGTGCATCAGTGGAGAAGTGTGGAGAAAAATGGCTATGTTTACAGCTAAAACAAACTTTAATCATCATGTAAGTGAATTCATATTATTTTAATAGCCAGAAAATAAGCAGGCCGCAGGTCACTTTGAGTAGCTAGTACAAACAGCCTGGGACACATTTAATGTTGAGATGGAATTCAACTGCAGGTATTCGTCTTAAACAATTGATGAGAGGACTCTCCATGATAAATGCGATAGAAGATATAGAATGCCTCTACATCTTTGATAATGTTAGATGTAAAACAACGAAAGGGTTGCAAAAGTCGACAGTAAACGAGAACAGATGCTAAATGATGCATGCTCTGTTTGTCCCAATCTCGATTTAGTGATATTTGTTTGAGAAATACTCCTCTAAATTTTATGTGTATTATGGGTTTCAGGTACAAACAGTAAAGAAAGCAGATCACCAACTTGTTACGGGTGGAGTGTATGCATTTTGTCGTCATCCTAGTTACATGGGATGGTTTTACTGGTCAATTGGCACACAGGTTGGTGTCATTATTAAACTCACTATTTGTTAACAGAACAATGTTACATACTTTCATTACTATGGAAATGTATCTTACATTAATAAATTTTTAGAAAGTAATCTAAAGATACGGCTCCAAACATTTTTATGCCAGAACAGATCATATGTCAAAGATGGACATTGTGGGTAACCTCAAGCAAAGTGATCACACAATATCATTTAAAACCCCCAACTACCATACAAGAACTTTTTTTTTTGATTAAGCTAATCAATAAAAATAATTTCAGATGATCCTCATAAATCCGATATGCTTGATGATCTACACTATAGTGTCATGGTCTTTCTTTCAAGAGCGTATTTACGCTGAGGAGATGTTCCTGGTGTCTTTCTTTGGAAATCAGTACCTTGAATATCAGAAGCAGGTGGGTACTGGGATCCCATTCATCCGAGGCTATATTCCCGATGAGAGCTGGTGAAGGTGTTTGATGATTAACGGGGAATAATAAAATGTACACACACAATGTACAACTAACTGACTTTGTGTATTTCTGTAGTGTGACTAATTATAGTTAAAGCAAATATGCTTTTTTTGGAAAAAAATGCACTCAGATCCAAGCACAACTCATTGTCTTTCTGTTAAACAAATTCTTGTTGTAAATAAACAAATCACGTTGTGAATTTAATTAGTTGACATATAAATTAAACTGAATTTGATAAGTTTGTTTCTTGTGGCAAAGTATCCTGGCAATGCTCACAGTAATTGTTTTTTTTTTAATATTTTCTGTTGTGTAATATAGAATGTATTGATTGGTTGTGAATGTTTTGAAATAAATGTTAATTATGTGTGGTTATTTTTAATTGTAGTTCCCGAAAATCCCATTTCTGGTTTAAAGCTTAGAAAAAAATAACAGTGGGTTGTCTGGAAGAGATCGCTTATTAGCGATAAGGCCGCCCGCGGCTCTTATGTGTAGTAACATCTTCTACTTCTACTGTTTAAGTGCAATAAAGTGTAAATAAATAAATAAATTCTTTTCAAATTTTTATTGCTGTTTACTATTGAACTATAATCACTATACTTATTTAATTTTAAGACTACCACAAGGTAAGTTATTAACTAAAACTATATTTTCACGTAAGTAAACACTAAACAATTTCATGATTTTTATAAAGTATACCAATTGTTTTTATTTTTCAATTTTTATATGTTGGCAACACTGCATACAAATAAAAATCATTATTTCGCTTAAAACGGAATATTCCTGCCCTTTTTTTACATTTTTGTAGTGTTGGTTTATTTTCAGGTTTCGAAACCGCTTAAAATAAGACTAAGAGAACATAAATAAACTTAATCACTCGAAATTTGTAAATGAAATACTTAAAATGAAAGATTTCAGTAGCGTATTTCAAGGTTTTTCATGTAAATTCGTTGATAAATTAGGTCCATTGAAACATAACTTCGAATACTACGCAGAGAGATTCATATAAAAATAAGTTTATTAGAGGAGCATGTCAATATTTTCCCGCGTCGGACCCGTTTTTAGACGCCATTTTAAGAACCCTGTCAAATATTACCGCTCAAACATGTAGTGGAGTGCTTTTGACGATAGATAGCCTTCATATCTATTTACTGCCATGTATTGATACAATGAGTAAGCAACTATTTATTAGACAGCTAAAATATCAAGGACTACATTTTATTTGCCAACCAAAGTAATTGCAGGTTGTCTGGACATTAGTGGTAAAGTTGCTCCTATATGAACTAAAAATAATTGACTCCTACTATTCGCAAAGTTTAGTTTCTGATTAATAATTGTCGCTTCCCATAGATAAACCGTTTTAAAAAATTTATATCGTGAGTTCCGCACATCTAATTTTTTTATGTTGAACATATAAACCACTATTACAATTTTATCTTTTATATATGAGGAAAATAAATATATTTTTAATTTCCTAGAAAAAAACGTGTACTATGGTAATTGGGCCAATGTAACCCATGGGACTACATCCGGGATTCGAATTTCCAAATCTAATCTCTATTTCATAATTGATACATATTCCAGTTTAGAACTTTCATTTTGATCATAAAATAGGCTCAAATTGACGTCATTAATTAATTATCCATTTGCTGTTACACAACTGTTATAAATGATAGGATGAGTAGTGATTAACGACTTTCACTTGCTCTCAACTTTGCCTCGTTAAGCTTTTTGTAATAGCATAGGTCGTTCAATATTCTGTTACGTTGTAACGCGTGTAATTTAGGTTCTGATAAAACAATTATGGTGTAATTAAAGTATAATCACTTTTTTGTTCAAGCGTGTTCACGGAATTCTGATAAACATTTATGGCTTAAAAATATTAATAATAACTATTAATATTAATATCCCCGACGACTATTAATATTAATAGTCCCGACGACTCAGTAGGAACGATCAGCTTGTCCTATACGTAGCCTCAAAACGATATTTAGTAAATAGTCTTTATGTAAATAATTTTCACCTGAAAGCATGTATTGGAGTTCTGTTAACAAAGTAATTTGTTTAATGCTATGATTGTACAAGGGGAATGGGAAGGAACAATATTATCACACAATGTACATATTTGCTCTTTAAAACTATTAACCAATGAAAGAACGCCTAGGATGATCGTAATGGTGTCCAAGAAACAGAAAGTACTTACTACACAATTGGAATGCACTCTTTATAGTAATTTTTGATGGCACATAGACTATATGTATGCATAGACAACTGACGACATTGAATGGCGCGAACTATTATAAAAATTCTTGCGTCACAGGAACTATATGACATAAACAATATGGAGACTGGTATCAACATTTGCATCGCGTATCAAGTGAAATTTCCACGTGACGTCACACGAAGAAAGTCGCGGTCGGCGGTCAGTCGGCATCAGGGCTCCGGAGCAAACACACGCGTCATGGTCTAAGCATGTCGTTCCGTAGGCTTCTCACAGCGATGCGATCTGCGAGAGACGCTTTGAACCGCGGTGCGCCTATGGATGGGCTCCTGAAGTCGTTGCTATCAGTGATTGTGATATGTTGTATTGCTGTTTCGTCCCCGCAGACTGCTTCAGCGAAGCCCTTTACATTCAGCTTACCAGCGAGCTGGTCCTTGGCAGGTGGGTTTGGGCGGGCTACAGAAATCAAAAAGCACTGTTTTTACCTGTATTAGCATAAAAGAACTGACAAGAATCTCGACAACACTGTATTTTAAAATTTATATACTAAACCATTTTAATATTTGAAAGTAAAATTGTATATCATATTTATACATAAGTAGGTATATAAGTTTTTGACAAGTAATATATTTTCAAATTTACATAGGAAAATTGAAGGTGAAACAATTTTCATTTATTTTCAGTCAATTCAGGAAAAGGGTACTCCTTCATAATGTCTGAATGAGCAAGAGAACCAAATACGATATTAACGTATTGAAACGTGTTTTAACGCTCTGAGTTACGTTTGATTTTGTACAATCCATCCATTGCGATATATGGATTAATACTGCAGCTAATAAAGCCACTTGTTGGAATCTATCGATTCTGGCAAGCTCGGAAAGTAGACTGAAAACTTGGAGTATTACATAATTAATGAAGCCGCGTATCGGAAACGGTTACACGGAGGCTTTAAATTTTTAACAATGCATTATTGCTCGACAGCAACACTATAATTTAAAATGTTTGTATCCCGCCAACGAATTATTTACATGACTTAGTGTGTTAATTAAAGAAGCCTAGATTCTCATTTGTATCTTTATATATGATATTTATATATATATATAGGTCGGATTCTTCGTTCTTTATTATCGTTTCTTATATTTTTACTGCTTATTGGAACTACTGTTCCGAGCAGTGTGTGCTGCTTAAAGATGTGCACTTTTTAATGAGATGACATAAGAATTGGCTCAACAGTTATTACGATTTGTTCCCTACCGCTTACAAGAATTTAACACGTGTTTCAGGATTAGTGGGCACAGTGGGTGCCCGATCAGACAGCATAGATCGCAAAGAGGCTGGCGTGAAGCCGTACTCCGGCCGACGTGTCAGTAACGACACACTCCGCATGATCTACTTCCACGACCAGACTGTGGCTGTGGTGGAGCTGGGGGAAGAGAAGTTGCTTCTCAACTGCGAACTTATCGAAACTTAGTGAGTAATACTTTTCTTACAAGACTAATGACGCGTACCAAAAACTAGTTCGCATTGTATATTACAGTAAAGTACAGTTTAAAATAAAGATTCCATTAGGTTAATGGTTTTTAAATAAACAGGGATCTACGTAGTCCTGTAATATGCTACAGCGATGTTCCTTTCGTAAGGTCCCCGATGTTGCGTATAGTTTTTAACGAGAACAATCAATTAAACATCATTCATATAAATGTTAAAGTTATTCCCGAACATTATATTAAAATATGAATTCTCAAATAAATTGATGGCAAGGTGTAGGTAGGGGCGCTTAGAACTCGCGTAGCAAGGACACACTGAATTATTTAGCTGCCTATTACATTCAAGGTTCAGACTTAATCTGCTTTATATTCCGTATGTGTGCGTCTTACACACGATGATTCAAGTCAGGGCCGGCGAGAAAATCGAGACTTATCATTCGTAGTCTGGAATCATATGCGTCTACGCTCATCAAAAAGCATTACGGAAATCGTTACTACGCATTGAAGAATCATTATTTAATGGTTTTACCGTATACATTGAGCTTCCAAGAGTTGTTCAATATGACTATTAGTGGCTATTACGAGCACGCAACACGCAGTTTTCAATTTTATCATCTCACTATTGCGTGCACTTGACACTGAGATTGAACAACAATCGCTTTTACTTTTATCTATGATTGTTCTTTTTGTAATAAGTACAGTACTGTAAACATTGTATCGCAACTATCTTAAACTCTATGAAATATGTCACGGAATGAAGTCAATCTTAATTTTTATTATCAATTGACTGACGCATGTTAAAATGTGAGAGGCGAACTCTCCCCTCTCTTTCCTGTAATGGTAAGAAGCAACAAGAGCATCCTTTGTCAAATTTGAATGATAATATGGAGTTCATTGACGGATGTCGGCCAAATAAATGATCGTCGTCGGGCGAAAATGTTTGCTTTATTTTATGAACTTTATTGAAAGATTAAAATTATATTTCAAACCAAAAGGTAGTTTTTTTAAGGTAGTATATTTTTGATATTCAAGTGTTCTGCGGATATTTAACATCAATCAGGCATTTCACCGTCACAATTAGCGTTTTACAGTAGTTTATCTATTGCAATGTTTTTTGCAAAGTACACGCTTGCGTCATGTCAAAGGCCAAGAACATAATTTGGTAGAAAAAAACGCCGATTTTTTTATACAAAATCTGTATAATGTCGAGAAACTTTTGTGGTGGTAACACCTTTCCACAATGTTTGATAAAGCAGAAAGAATGTTACTTTTGAACAATATTGCGAAAATGCACAAAGGTAGATCACAATAATCTCATTACTGATTGCAATGTTATATACCTTATATTGGCTTCCCTGAATTGCATAATGTCTACCATGCGACACTACTCGTTAACAGATCACGTTTCTGACTTCAGTGTTGCACGTTTTTATGCAGTACGTCAATAGATTTTCTCGATTTGCACTTTTATACTAACATTAAATTTTCTATTCTTCTTCAATATATTTTTACCTGGCACAATCACTCAAATACACATAACACTACCGCGCGATTTATTTGCATACACTTTTATTGCTAACGCGGGTAAACTGCGTGAAAAGTTGGTTTATATAGCCAAGTAACAAAAATATATCTATGTTACAATTGGGTGCCTTTATTCAACTAATTATTTAACAATCAAAACAAGAAATGCGCTAGGATGTAAATCCTTATACGGTTGTGCTGCTGTAACATTAATATTCTGTTGATCCTCTAGGCTCCGCAATCTGGACTTCAGCCAGAAACGGAACTTTATCGGGTCAAGGACAATGTAGATTTTTTAAACTTGAATACTTAGCTAGGAAACAAGAAGATATTCAAATTCAATGACAAGTTTGCCTTTATTTACGAAACATAAATACATATCCTTTATCGGTAATAATAATAGTCACTAGAGGGCTCTGTGTAAGACACGGCTTCCGTAATTATCTCGCCTTTGACATTTCATATTTGAAGTCACCATTTTTGTATTATGTACTTTTAAGCCAATACATGGAATTGGAATTTCAATAAGACACAGAACTACGAATATTGTCTAACACTATACTTGTATAACATTAGATGATCTGTTTAAATGTAGATATTCCTCCCAGTTTCACAACTGCATACAGGTCAAGGCTGGAGGGTGCAGGCTTCATTTAGACTGGCCTATTTACTTTGTTTATTTATACCTTTGTGCTACGGAAATAGATTCTCATCTACCACAAAGCCTATACGTCAGCCATGAGCCTCATTTGATATTATATTATATTATTAGAATTGGAAAAAAGTGAAACTATTTCTATAGAGAGTTCTCAATTCGTGGAAATACATTGTAACTGGAAGAGAAGAGGCACAAAAGGGGGAGGTAGGGGAAGGGAGAGGGGCGCGATCATTGATTCAATCATTGAGCAATTGTCGCATCGGAACATGCGCAGGATTGATATTATGTAATACTAAACAATTATCATTCGGTAGCGCTTTGTATACTGGAAATCTTAATAATAATTTAAGAAAACAATACAAATAGTAAATACGGTATGTGTTGAGAATTGTAAAAAATCAAATTTAATTCAATTTAATTGTTACAATTGTGTAATCGATGCCTAATTAGCTAATTGCGGGGATTAATTTTCATTTGCATCGGCTGAAATAAAATAACGGATAAAGATTATTAATTATGCGTTTACATAAATCGAAATAGAATACCGGCCATTAAGTTGTTGATTTGGACATGTTGTATGCATCGTCCAGCGAATCGGCAAATCGTCCTCGCGAGACATAAATTACATCAAACGAATACGAACGTGGACTGACCGGGTCTTTCAGAAATTATTGTTGTTATATCGCAATACGTTGAGAATGCTTGACATGTTCTAAGTGCATATTGGAGGGTTTCTTTCATTAATTAAGCTGGCTAGATGAGCAATCTCCTTTACACTCTGTTACCTGTAAATGTAATGCCAGAAGTTGTCTGTTTTAATCGAGCAGAAGTAATACACTGTAATTAATTTATGTTTTTTTATGTACGAACATCATCTATTATATTAAATTGACATGTGACAAGGCTCCGTAACAGTTTTTGAGTTTATTCTGTATGAGAATCAGAGTCGTAAGGTAGTGGTGGGCTAACCCAACATTTTTTTATATATTTGATACTTTGCATTAAAAATACATACAACACAAAAATTCACTTCTCTACCACAATCGCTAGTTTTTTAATGATGATATTTTTTTTTCTTTTGGCGGTCTATACATATTCATCTTCACATACAATATGATATTTTTAGCCTAACCTAGCTGTTACCCAAAAAATAATTCATTCAGCAAAACAGCCACTTAGTTTATAAAAAAAATATATGTTTCCAGTTTTAAGCTCGTCCAATGTCGTTATTTAAATATTGAAATTCGTTAATTATTTAAAGATCTTTGTCTTATGTAAATTGTATGTCTATCTACCGACTAGAGATGAGGTTACGAAACTTTATGTAGCCCAAGGATTAACAGCAATCTAACCGCTCATATTAATATTGTGATTTGAATCTGATATGAAAATAACAGAAGAAATTTATTTTAGTTTATAAGTCACAGTTGTCACATAAAGAATACTTGCTTTAACGAGAATATTTACACACCAATATGATAGAACATCTTCAAATAACGAAGAGTGAACAATATTCAAAAATTTATTTGAATTTGTATATCTATATATGACTTTTGACACGTAAAGTGGCTGATACATAATGCAATTTTAAAACTATAAACTGTCTGCATGCGAAATAATTCAAAACATTATTAATTATTGTTAATTATTTTTGACATATTTCACAAGCTTGACTCAAGGTAAGCGGTCATTGGCTTGTGTCATGGGTCCTAATACAATAAGCAGCATCAGCCAATAAATGTGTCCATCACATGATTGTTGCCGACAGCAAAACAGAACTGAACCAAGGGGACAAATTGTGTCGTGAAAATTATGCGAATAATGAAGAAAAAGTTTTACCTCCTTCGGGAGTTGTAGTCGGTTAAAATAGGCTTTTTAACACCTATCAGACACAAATAGATACAATTTCTACAAGTGACACTCGGCATTTCTCCACTTTCTAGTGTCGCCCTGATTAACTTTCAATTAGGCTCTCAATTAATTAATTTAATGTGGCCATATCAAATATGGGCATAATAATAACTTTAAATATTTACCCACTTTGGTAAATTCTCTCGTTAATCACGATTGCTTAGGCTCGAAAGTTTTTTTAATCGTGATTATTTGTATGTGTGATCCTCGTCAAATCAAAGACATAACGTACGAAGCAAAGTTATAAAGATTTTATTATTTTTATACAAAATAAATTTTTTTCCGCTGAACCATTATTCGCTCGTGTTTAACCAGCCTTAAACAATTGACCCAGTGAACTACAATGGTTTCTTATTGAATTATCGCATTTAACACCTATGCAATATATTGTCACTTTTAGCAGCCTGGTCTGCCTTTGATTCCACTTAGGCATGTTTAAATCTATGGACCGTATGTTTTAACAAGTTTTACGCCAGGTTTAGCATAAGTGGAAGTTTTCGACACACCTGTGTTTTACAATTAAACTTAAGTTAATATCTTCATATCCTATTCGTCGTATTTAACATACTATTACATAAAATATTTTATACAGAACCGGTTTCGTCACTTTGTTTAACCTAAAATACGTTTGCATATTACATAAAAACTTACAGCTTACCTCACTTTTTGTCTATGAATATTTAAGCAGTCACTTAACAGCTTGCTCGCGGCTTCGCGAAGCTCGTCCACACTTTTACACTTATATGAAAAAAGCTTAAAGTCTACGAAAAAAAAAACAGAACTTAACATTTAGAAGTAATAAAAAAAGTTTCCTTCAAAGACTTAGTTAAATAAAAACGTAACGAATAGCTGGTCATTATATGGGTAACTTAAAATTACAATCCTTGATACATGTTATATCATGAATGTTCATGCTATTTTACTTTCAAATACTATACAAATCGTATAATCAATACTTTTGTGCCGCCAAGAACTTGAATTTACCCGTTCACGTCAATAATTCATGAAGCTATCAAGGTGAATCAGTCGTAACTACCTCTATTACACTGTGGCCCTTTAAAATGACTCCCTATCTTGAAAGACAACTGTTTTTTAGAAGACCAGATACATAGATGCATCATGCTTCCATAATTGGAATGCACGTATCTTTTGCATAACGATTTCATAATGAAATTATATATTATTACGTGTCTGATTGTCATGGAAATCCATATTAAATCGATGTAGCTGCTACAAAAGTAATAAATATATAAATTTTCTTATCACCCATCTATACTTATAATAAGACAGTAAAATACTTAATAATTGAATAATAAGTTAATGACCTTAATGAGCCTAATATGCAGAATATTATAAATACAAACTTCACGGCATAAATTAGACTTTTAGCATGGCAAACTCAATAATGTAAATAAACGCGTATTGTTCAGTTAAGGAGTGAATTATGTAAAAAAATATTTAAAAACAGTTGGTTAATACTATCATTTAAACCTAATAATTGTTACTAAACGGTTAAAACTTAATTGTTTAAACGGTTATTGTAACGCAAAAAAATATCGAGTATTTTCAATTTTTACAGACAAACAAAGAAAAGTTCCCCTAGATTGTTTTGATGTAATATCTCTAACATAATCTAGGAACATTACACTGTCTAGATTGAGCGAGGAGCTAGGTACAGCGTGCATACCTATTGTTAGGCATTTGTCGCGAGTGTCGTGCCATTGTGGATATACGGATCAGGTCCATTCATGCTTTATTGAGGGAACTTTTCGTTTATTGGATCGTCCTCGATTTGACCCAACAACCCCTGAAAGCATACTCACCCTGCCCTTCCACTAGTAAACAATATACGGAAGTAATGCCGTTGTGAATTGGTTTTGTTAATAACCAGGATGTCCGGCGTTCGATTACCGTGTGTTTTTTTTTCAATTATCGCACTGAACTACTTGCAAAGGTTTTTCTTCTATGTACTGCGAAAATTAGCAATAGCAAAATTCTTTTCTATGCCACGACTGTTCTCATTTGTCCTCTACTTTCAATTCTCCTGTGTACAGATTATCTCGGGCTTATAATTCTCTTCTTATTCTCAATAATATTATCAACATATTTTGCAATAATATAAATAATTTCCGTTCTATAGTATATAATACGCTTAGTGAGGTTTAGGTCAGATTTTCTTTTTTTAAAGAAGAGGGGGCAAACGAGCAGGAGGCCCATCATAAAGGTGAAGTCGCCGCCCATGTGGCTGGGAGCTCATGAGTGCGTTGCCGGCCTTTTAGGGATTTGCACGTTTTTTTCTTGAAGGACCCTAAGTCGTAGTGATTCGGAAATACCGTGGTGGGTAGCTTGTTCCATAACGTGGTAGTGCGTGGTAAGAAATGTCTTACGAAACGCGCAGTGGTGGAACGACAGGCATCAAGGTGATACGATTATGAGATTAGTATAGAATACTTTTCTATTTTTGTTTTCATTGTGTATTCTTTGTTTTATTTCTTAAACTTTATGTTCGAATGTAATTCGTAGGTTTGTACTATATATACCTACGTGATGTCCCTATCATGTATGTAATATTTGTAACTGTTTTCTCTTTTGTCTCGTTTTGTATTAAACATACATTCTGATTTAGAACTAATCAAATAAAAAAATAACAACGCACCAAGCAATCGATTTTTAATCACACAATGAACTATGAAATAAATGTACTGAGCGAAACTAAATGGAATAAATAAGCTATCGACATTATAATTCACCTCTAGCTACCATTATGTAGAA
Source organism: Leptophobia aripa (assembly GCA_951799465.1). Lineage (NCBI taxonomy): Eukaryota > Metazoa > Arthropoda > Insecta > Lepidoptera > Pieridae > Leptophobia > Leptophobia aripa. The sequence continues at coordinate 161,642 of OX637268.1, read as the reverse complement.
ATGTCTAATTTAAGAATAAACTATGAAAAATGTAAGTGACTCTGCAAATGTAAAAGAATAACGTGAGTCGTGTTCACGCGAGGAAGTACCGCTTCCGGACGACAATATATCTGTTGAAATGGAAAGTCGGGGAAAGTCGTAGTCGTAGTAACATATACATTTTAAAACATGTGATTTTGATCTGATTAGACGAGAATTTTTGCAGATGATAAATCAGGTGGAAATGTTTATACTTATAGAATTAACGAAATATTAAATACAAGAATTCAGTGTTAATACTCTTCACAACCAAAGATAGTGTAAATTTAAAAAAAAATTGTTTTAACTTTATGAATCCTTAATTTGTGCAGTTTGGACGATCGCCAAACGTTGCACTAAAGCGGCAAAATGCTCTCAACGTTTTGAGTTAAGCCAATCGCATCGTTTTATGTCAAGTACATCTTATATAATGTAATGATGGACACATGATGATGACCCGGATGTGCAGTGACCCTCCTTGACCCCAAAGTTATGCAACGCCGGACTTTCTTCAAAATTCACAAACACTGTATTGTCACATTTTAAGGGCAAAGGGGGCCTTTGTGTTTTTGGGAGCTTGGAAACTCTTTTGATATATCCATGTGAAGATAGTTCGCCAACGGTCGCTTTATTATTTGGAACTTTTAAGGTCTCCTAAGCACGATTAACATACAATATTAAAATGGTTTTTTATCTTTTCATTTTGGGACTATGAATTTTTCATTAAGCAGGGTCAGTCTTCAGCATAGTCAAATGACTCATTTCTCATAAGGCATTTGACTATCCCACTGTCGAACTCATCAAAAGGGCACAGATGACAGACAGGTCTTGGCTAAAACCATAATAAATTTCATATGTTTTTCTTCTTAGCATTATGTTATTTACAATTTAATTTCATCAGTTCATCAATAACTGGGGATTTCACATTGTTAGTAAACGTTCCTTTTATACCGGGAATAGGTATAATTTCTTTAAGTACTTATAATATAATTTACATAATAAGTACGTAATATACGTACATAATATATACGTACCTACTACCCTTATTCGTAATATTTTTGATTACTTATAATTTATAAATAATTTAACGAATATATTAAGTATCGGAAAGTGGGTAATTACCCATAATGTTGTTTTGTCGTAACGTGAAATAGACAATTGTCTAGTTCAGCAGCCTTCGACAAGCGACCTTCAATTATTCGCTTTTATTTATTGCATGCCTCATTCAACTTGTATCAAGACTAGGAAATTGCTGACCAGGGAATTATATAAAACGAGAATCCAGCATGATTACATGATTAATTATTGTAACAATAACGTGCATAAACTTCTCATTCTTCATAAACCAACCAATCTTTCGTTTTTCTGCACATACTTACAACTGACGAGTATTTACTACTAACAATTACTTCATACGTAAAGTCAAAAGATGGGGTTTGATTCCCAACGAAATAGAAATTGTTTCTTTTAAAAAATCAATGCGTAGAAAGTTTTTTTTAATTAATTTTTTTCTGTTCGTGTTTTTTTTTATGTATTATTTTTTTCTGATCTTGGATTCTATTTTGATGGTATGTTTTGACCTTGTTTTTGATCCATTTTTGTTGTGTAAGCTTTTTGTGATAAACTGTATAGGTTAAGAAATAAAAAAATAAAATAAAGACAGAACATGTTAAAATATAAGTCTTAACATTCCGGATGTCCTAATACCCGCCTAAAAGATAAATACGTAATTGCTGTATATCATTCGGATGAATAATGGTAAAGGAAAAGTTTTTAGTTGGATCAATACTAGGTCGGAATAAAGTAGCATTATACGTGTTTGAATAGTGCAGTACTTTAGTTTTGAATCGATAAACACGTTCCCGTTTTGTTGAAAATGGATATATTGTTTTTGGTTCAGTAAAATTCCACTAAAACGTCTACAAATGTTTATTTGCAGCGAAAACTAAGAAAAAAATTGTCTAATTGTCAATTGTTACACACTCCAATAAGATTTCTTATTGTTTTTAAACCGAAGAGTTTCCTCTCGTGAAAAGTGTTACGTGATATGTGACTCACAAGAGGAGGCCTTTTTATCTGTAATCAGTAGTATCTGTGGATCTTAATTTCCGCCTCCTTCGCTGTCAACTAGACATAAAAAGCAAATTTAAATATGTGTCTTGTCATGAAAAATTGCACACATTTTAAAACTCAAACTCTCAAACTTGATACGTAACAAATCTTTCATTAATCCTTTCCAGCGATGAAGAAGATACGAGCAGACTGCTCCGTCAGCTGAGCAGAATCAACCGTCCTCTCGGCATCACTTTCCGACAGATGACCAAGCTGATGGGCCAGTGTCAGCAGGTAACTACACGGCTCTACGATCAGGTAACGAATGGGGCATAATAAAATAAATATAAAAATATTTTATTTTTTTGTGTTAGCTAGATTTACCATCAAATATATTTCGTTGTTAATTTTAATTGCGCTTTGTACATCACGACTCGATAAAATTCCTTTTTATAGTATAATTATTATTATTAATACAATAGTTTTCTTAGGTCTGTTTTGTTCATGGAATAGAGAATGTCTTTCCACAGAGTGCTTTTATGTTAAGTTATTAACGTTTTTTTATTATTTTTGATTGTACTGTTGAAAGATGTACATATCTATGGATATGCATAGCTCATCGGGATATAGTTTAAAAATGTAGACATTGTTTGATAAAGAAATCTTTGTGTAGGTAATCTGTATTCGTTACATCATTATTTATATTCTGTCTAAAAATTCCTTTATAATAATGATTGTGCACGATGGCAAATAAAAGTTCACGGTCAAATGAAATAATCCATATGAAATTGATGATCTAACATGTTAATGTCAGTGTTTCTATTTTAAATCACTTAAATTATAAAGTTGACCTGATTCATTAGCAAATTAAATTGAGTCATTTCTTTTTTTTATTGTGTTAGAAAACTGTTACGCTTATAAACACCGGTGGTTTATTTCTTCCTTGTTTAAACTCATTCTTGGAGGTCTTTAAAAAGACACTTTTGAATCGTAATTTTTTAAATTAACACTGGTTTGAAAGGCTACCGATCTTTCGAGAAGAGCCGGCAACTGATTAAGAATTCATTTACTTACGTGTTAAATTAAAATTACAAAAGTATTGGTTTCTCAAGTATTTTACTGTCTCGATACTGATTTATATCGTATTTTGACTAACTAACTAAGTTTTGTACAATATTTTCTTTTATAATATTGTAAAAAATTCGTAAAATATAATATTGTAAAAAATTCGAGTTAAATTCCTTAACGGATATTTTTTTTATTAAAACAGCTAAGTTGAGTAGACACTTAACTAGCGAAGTATGAATCCTGACACGTCTAAAATGGTGTTCTAAATTCAATAAAAATGTATAATTTCTTTAATTCAGCCCCATCTTTTTTCCACCATATTCTTATAATACAGTGAAGTAAGCATTATTTAGTTTCTCATCTTAGTTTAAATCATGAATACGTTTATATCATTAGTATATTAATTGGAAATACTATTGATTCAGATTGAGGGAGTAGAAGCAGGCGAGAATAGCAGAGAGTCAATCTGGATGGAAGAGAACGACGCGCAGGCACGCCTAAGGGCGGGCGGCGCCCACGCCGGACTATTGGGCGGGAGCCCACTTTCTCTTTTACAGGGAATTATACCAGGTAGAAAGCGCACATTTTAAACTTCAACAAATGCAAATAGGGATAAAGTATATAATAAATCTGTGGTTGAACTTGTTTTAGGTACAAAGTGGTGTGGGACGGGCGACATAGCCGCAGACTACCACGACTTGGGCGCGGACCGCGGCCTGGACCGGTGCTGCCGCACTCACGACCTATGCCCGACCAAACTGCGCGCCTTCTCGAGACGATATAACCTCACCAACAACTCCCTCTATAGCAAATCCCACTGTAAATGTGACGACATGCTCTTCGAATGCCTCAAAGCGACAAATACCTCTGCGTCGCACCTAATGGGTCACATTTATTTCAATTTAGTTCAAGTTCCATGTTTAGAAGACCGGCCGAACGGTGTACGGTTTCGAGAGGCTCGACCCGGCTTCTAGCGACGTTGATAGTTGACACCAAAGCTTAGTTGAAATTGGCGCCATCCAGCGGTAGCGTGCACAGAGTTAATATTACGTTGTAATTGCATTTAATGTAATGTTCACCGTGAATTGTTGTAAATAATTTAGTATCTAACTATTGTGTAATTATATTTTATTGTAACTAATTATTTAGACATTAAACCTGTGATATGCCTGTGCCTTTTAAAGTATTTTGGGCGGAGAGATGGCGCTATAAAATAAACTAAATTATTGTAATATTAGTCTCTATAGTATAATATAATAAGAATTATTTATTTATTTTGTTGAAATCATTCGTCCGATTCAAACGACATTCCGTATACTATTTATTTATTATAGTTACTGTTATGAAACAGAAAAAAAATAAAGTTATGATAAATACAAATTTATTTTCATTTCCCTGACTTAAAATGAAAGAGAAATTCATTTCCAAAAGTAAAGTAATGTTCACAACTTGATCTTTAATAGTGTTATGTTCACTATTAATGTTATTCGCCTTGTATCCTTTGTTAATGACCTTGTGGACAATGAAATAATTACAAGTTTCAAATGTTTATTCACTCTTAAAATACACTTTATATCGATTCACGATAAGTAATTATTAATAAAATGTGCCGCCTTGCTCCAGTCCACTGACTAAACCTAAAACGTCACACGCTACAACCATAATGAAAAATGAACAAGAACAAGTTTCACTAAACCATATATATGAATTTGAAAGTTATTATTTTAAGGAACAGAAGGAAGATTGTAAGAATAGTGAAAATGTAACTTTATCATCGTTTTCTAACTGTAGTGGATCGTAGTTGTGATTCACAAGATTCTTGCGGTAAAAGTACTCTAAAACCTCGACTTCCATGCGACTATAATATAAACTATATTTTTTACGTTCTAGTTTGCTCATTACTGGAAAAAATGTTATATTGTAGTCTATAGTATTAAATCTCATCTTTCAAGTCAAACTTTGACAATTGACTAATGACTTATCAATAAGTAAACGTTCTCAACGTCAACTTTTTTACCTTAAAGCTATAGGAAATAATTTTATTTGCAAAATAATTACAATTGCATTTCTAAATACCTTTAATGCGTTTAAAACCCAATTAGCAGAGCTATGCTTAAAATTATTACTTAATGTTATAACAAAGACTGTACCGAAAATAGACAATGTCTGAACAACCGAAAATGTCTAGCGAATCTGATTCGATGGGTATGTTTTTTATTGTATTTATGAGTAACGCTGTAATAAGATATTTTAAATTATTTTTGTTTTAAGTGGAGGATATAGGAGTTGGCACAGTGGACCAAAATAGAAGACATTTGGAAGAAGAATTTAATATGCAGAGAGCTAAAATGAAAGAGCTGTTTTTACAAAAAGAAGGTTGGTGAAACAAGGATTTGAGAGATCCATTGGTCAAAAGCAGACACAATTGTGCTTCAAGATGAACAGATTTTTAAATTGAGCCATATGATATTTAAGTTAAATATTGTTTTGTTGTGGGACAATATTTAGTTGACCATTTTTATTAATTTCACCTCTGAAATAAATAATTAGATTGTTAAGAATTATATTCTTGTTTTTTACTATACTTTAATTTTAAAAATGCATTTTTTTAATGTCATATAGTGAAGAGTAAGTGGCATAAATATAATAAGGCCAAGGCTTTTAAATTAGTATTATATATTTTTTACTTATTCTATTAATAGTGCATTTGCTATGCCGATGTATTTATGTTCATGAGTTTTTTTTTAAATTACATTTATATCATAATACAACTAATTATTATTAGAATTTATTATTATTTATATATATTATTATTATTATTAGAATTATTTCAGATGATCAAAGAAAACTTCGTTTGGAGAAGGAACAGCTTGACTCAGAAGTCTTAGGTCTGAGAGCTGAACTTCAACAACTTCAGACTCTCAGTGAGAACCAAATATCAGAAATACAGAGTTTGCAGATGTTAGTTAGTGGTGAGGAATTATTATACTTTAAAAAATTAAGAAGTTATTTCCACATAATAATTATTTATTGATTGTATTATCTAATTCTATATTTTAATTCAAAATAATAATTTGTAAAAACTTCTTTTATTTTTGTCAATATTTATTAAAGTTACAGTTTGAACTTATCCTAATTTTGAGTCTTTTGGGTGCTAAAGTAAGAAAGGTAGACCAAATGCAAAATTATCTAGTAATAATAACCTATACGTACTCATTAGGTTTAACTATTTGGTATAGACATAACATTTTATTATTAAGTGCTATTTACTCATTAGAAACAATTGAAGCATCATCTTCTGGCACTGAGGAGATCCGACGTCTCAATGCCAAGAATATTGAGCTTGAGCAACAGCTACAACAACTACGGTTGCAACAGCAGGTGAGCAAAATTGAACAATTTTTAAAGTGAAACTTTAAATTTTAATTTAAGAAACATTTTAAAATATACCATGATATGGTTAACGCTCAAGGCTGGTTGCAGACTGGTTTAAAGTGAAATAAGAAATGCGGCGAATGTATATTCAATTAATTTTATTATAAGCTTTTGATTATTGGGTCTAAGACATAGTTTTCAACGATGTCCTACGTGGTAGACACAAGGAACTGTCTTATGTAGAGAAGAATCGTAGTACTCACAATTGAAAGTAATTCTTTATATCTAACATATCATATTTTCGTGTCGTTCCCCAAACTTTTTGTATGCATGTCGGGTAGGTCTGAGAATTGGTCAACATTAATTTTTTTATACCATTGTTGTTAAAATAAAATACAAATATTGGCAAAAAAATGGTTTTCATATAAGAAATTGTGGTTGATCATGGATTCGTAAAAAAAATCGTGTAGTTCCTTGAATGATGTTTTCCCACCCTTTTTTCAATCAAACATTTAAATGTTAGGCGGAATTAAGTTCTCATATGTATAATAATAAAATGTCGCCACTGTACAACGGCCTTTACCTTATCGTCCGGAATTCACTATCGTTCAACACCGCTCTAATGGAGAATACTTAATTATCGTACGTGGAGCACTTTAGTAGGGACTGCGTTTATTAACATTTCGACCTTCAGCATCAGCGTTCTGTCGGGTTCTGTTGGGAAATACTAAATTTCAATATATTCAATTGTATTCAATTGAAAAGATACAAATATACGAGTATGTGTGTATGAGTAGTGAAATGTGGCAGGAGGTGTCGCTGGCTCCGGCTACCTTTGTGAGGTCACTCGCTCGCAAACTCGGTGCTGACTCAGAGCTCGAGCAGCCGGTAAAGAAGGTACGTTCAGCATTATTCAATGGGTGGGTATCGATTCACATCTGGAATTAACACGGTTCCAGAATGTGGAGGATGGTGAGCTGTTGCGATCCATCATTCAGCCGATGGAGATGGAGATAGCTGCTCTTAAGAATAAGTTGAGAGAGACTGACGCACGGCTGCAAGAGACTTTGGTGAGGCATTTCAAACATTTTATTAATTGGTTTTAAGTGTATTTTTGTAATAAATATACTTTGTTAAAGAAATCGGTCCCAAGTTCAGGGAATACAGGAAGTAGTTCCGGCGACGCCAGGGCTGAATTGGGTAAGAGTTTCTTCTGTTGACAAAATTGTGTGCTTTGACAAACAGGAAACTTGCAATGTGTGTGCCTTTCTTTATTGTTCAGAAGGTGCAAAAAGTCAAGTGCCATGCGATATGTGCGCCAACTACGAACGGCAGTTGGTCGCGGAACAGAGTCGGGCTGATGCTGCTCGAGAGAGAGCTGCACGGGCGGAGAGCGCTCTCAAACTGGTGAGGCGGCCTTGACCATATTTAGGTTGTGGTCACTCCTCGGTGGTGATATGGTAAAACATGTTTTTCTCTAGGCAACAGAAGAATTGGAAGGCGTACGGTCCATCCACGACGAAACGATCCGAAACTGGCAGGCGGAGAGGGCCGAGAGTCTCACCCGCGTCAATGTGCTGAGCCGGGCCTTGGAGGAGGACCGCGATCTGGTGGCGAAACGGTGCGCCGATGCCGAGCACGCCTCGCAGAGAGCCCTGGAACAGGTCACCACGCTCACCGTGGACCGGGAGACGCTCCAGAAGAAATTAGATAGGTATGGATTTCACCTTCAAAGACGAATTAAGTCTTATTCGGGTAAATTGAAAATACTACTGAAATTGCAATTTCGCTGAAGGTTTTTATTGAGGGTGACATTGTCTTGCAGTTTAGAGAGAGACAACGCGATGCTGATCGGGCAGTACACGAAAAAAGCGAGCGAAATGCAAAATGAATTTATTAATCTGCCCGATAATGTTATTGTAAGTATTTTCCCAATTTGCCCCTTTTCCATTTGCAATTAATTACGACACCTCTTTTGATAATGCTGATATCATCGCTGGATCTTTCAGGAGCTGCAAGAGCTGTGCCTTCAACTCCAACAGCAGCTGATATTCTGTCAGCTCGGACGCGAGGAGGCAGCCGCCAGCGAACAAGAACTCCGGAACCAGCTCTCCGCTCACGGCGCCCTTCTTCATCAGCAGGAGGCGGCCTTGGCTTCAGCCACCAACGAGTTGAGAGGCTGCAGGTATTACTTAAGAATGTCACGAATTGATGGTTTTCTTTCAAGATATGAAGGTCCTTAACATACTTTGCAGAGACGAGTTGGACAGGTTACAGACTGAGCGGGAACAGATGAATGAACTGGCAGACAAGCTGAGGCACTCCACAGATATGATCGAGAAGCTTCTAGAAGATAAGGTGGCATAATACGCGAGTTATCATTGAGAGTATTGGATTTCAATAATGTTAAAATTCTGATGAATGTTTCAGAGACGTCTTCAAAACGAGGTGGCCGAGATCCGAAGCCGCGTCTCCGTGCTGCAGCAAGAGTTGGACAATAGCGAGAAGGTGCAGCAGGATTTCGTCAGGCTCTCGCAGTCCCTGCAGGTTCGCAACTGCTACTCATTTTTGTTGTTTTTTCATAATAAATGGATAAGCCTATATTATAGAAGCGACTTGCAGGTGCAGCTGCAGCGCATACGAGAGGCGGACACGGAGGTGCGGTGGCAGTTCGAAGAGGATATCAGCGAGTGTCCCTCTTGTCACACGCCGTTGCCCAACATCAAGAAAAAGGTATGCGTTTTTAACATTTGACATCTCCAAGAACTTCATATATGACACGGGTAACATTTCTGTCTCAGATCCACTGCATGCACTGCGGACGGATATTTTGCGGGCCCTGCGTGAACCACTCTGTCCCGAGTGGGCCGAGGGGTGCTCCGGCTCGCGTGTGCTCAGTCTGTAGCACTCTACTTCAGCCCCACACTGCTCCCTACTTCAGTACCAAACCCCCCAACTCGCCGGACTAAGTTGCTCGAAGCCTGTGTGTTATTAACGTATTAGGACCTCAAACAATGCGTCAGTTAAGTAATAGTCTGTTGTCAATGGTCTATGGCATGGATAGTAGAACTCAGTATACGTTTCCTTTCATCACAATGGCTTCACATTAGTATTGAAAACTAGTTATATTCGTCAATATTATTGAAATAACTGAAACAGTGAGCGTCCACTGTGGTGCTGTGAATTAGAGCCTTATTGTTATTTAGTATCTATAAGTTATGTCTGTTTATTATCTGTAGCGATATGAGTAGTAGTAGCCTTTGAAATCAATTCAAGGCCGGCAGCGCACTCGCGAGCACGTGAGTCGCCCATAGACACGTGAGTGTCTATGGGCGGCGACTTCACCTTTATGGTGGGCCTCCTGCCCGTTTGCCCCCTCTTCTATACCAATAGAGTTTCGTTTGTGTAATTCAGTGGACGACCGGTTCGTTGGAAACCGAACGGTGTAAATAATATTGTAGATAGAATGAATTTTGATATAGATACAATAAATATTCTGTTGACCAATGTTCGAGTGATAAGTAGTTGTATTTTCATTTTGGTGAACTTTTTAATTGTTTTCGTTTCAATAAATTTGTAAGAAATCTTTAGCCTCCATCGAAATTTCTAGAAAAATGTGTTTTTCCCGTTTCAATCTGTTTCAATAGTTGCAAGTGTTAAAATATAGTCTAGTGTAAGTTTTATTGTAAATAAACAGATCTATACGATTGTTTGTTTTAGTCAGTCAGTCAGTCAGGTAAGGTGTGGGTGAAAAGTAAAACGGTACAACAAGCTTTCAATGTGTGTATTGTCGGACTTAATAATTTTGTTTTTTTTTTTGAGATCTTAATCCGGATGAGACTCGAGGCTGAGCGTGATGACGTCACTGACTAAGCAGTCTGCCGGCTGAAATTCATAGAAAAGCATGTTTATTTAACGATGGCCAAAGATGTGAGGGAATAGGGATTTGTGGAGATGTACCTCGGAGCAGATGCCGACGAGAGCGTCGGAGCAGCCGTAGAACTCTTCCTTGAGAGAGATGACGATGGTTTGCAGAGAGCCCTTCTTGCTGCGAATGAAGGCGGCCACTTTCCCGATGTTGGTGTTGTCCAGAGCCGCGTCGATCTCGTCCAGGAGGAAGAATGGCGCGGGTTGGTAACTGGTCGAAGGGCACGTTTTAATATCATGTGGTGAAGAACAGGAAAAGATGTATGAGAGCCAACCTGTGTATGGCGAAGAGCAGCGCGAGCGCGGCGACAGTCTTCTCTCCCCCGGACAAGTTGGACATGGGCTGAAACCTCTTGCCGGGAGCCACGCAATTGTAGTTGACGCCGTCCAGGTATGGCTCCTCGGGGTTCTCGGGGCCCAGGAACGCCTGCGCGGACTGGTTCATGGCCAGCGACTGAAATGATGATGTAATCGATGGCATACACATCGCAAATAGGTGTCAGTCGGATAAGGTACTCCAAAACGTACCTTATAAATGGCGTCAATCTCGTTGGCGACATACTCGAAGCAGGTGACAAATTTGTCGTGGCGTTCCTTTTTCACCTGGAATCGCAACATCAACATATGAGCCTTGGCATATGACATTGCTTAAAAGTGCACGTCAGTGAAATGACCTTTTCGAAGGCGAGCTTCGCCTTGTGCGCCCTCTTCCTGGCGGCGACGAAGGCCTCGTTGGTCGCGTTCACCTTTTCCCGGACCTCGTTCAGCTTCTGCATCGCCTGAAAACGACTCGGGTGAGGATCCGTTTGCGAGCGCCGAGGCCACAGACAACAGAAGACGTACCCGCATGTTGGGCGCCTGAATCTTGTCGACCGTGTTCTGCAAGTTGTTGATGGCCTTCTGGAGCTTGTCGGCCTTCCGCTTGATCTCGTCCACCTCCTCCAACTCTCGCAGGGCTTCGGTCAGGCTGCTGTAGTCCACCCGGATCCTGCCAACGATCAAAATTTGTGTTTTGGTGAAAGTCCACGACATAGTATCGCTTAATCTGACTAGAAGCGGTACCTGGAATCCCTGACGTACGCCTGCGTAGTGGACACGGAAGAAGGCTCCGACTCGGGCTCCGCCGTATCATCCAAGCTCCCTTCCAGCAGGGGTACTATTATGTCGTCGATCTGTAATGTACATAATGAGAACAGTGGACAGCCGTTGCCTGCTGAAGCAGCAAATAGCGAGAGGCACCTTGCACTGCCGGAGTATGTTGTGTCTGTCCGATCGGCGACTCTCGATCCGAGCCTCGATGCTGGCGATCTGCTTCTGGACGCTCGCCGTCTCCTTGGCGATGCTGGAGAGGTCTTTGCGAGCCTGCGGAGACGGACGCCATTGAGACAAAGGATTCGACAACGGACGAGCGAGGGAAGACGCGGCTCACCTGCGTGACGGCCTCCTCGACCGCTTCGTGGGCGGCTCTCGCGGCGGCCCTCTCGCCCTTGAGGGTCTCTGCCTTCCTCAGTTCTCGGTCGATGTCCTGCCTCTGCTTGGCCTCGGCCTGTCTGTTCGCCTCCAGCTCGTCTTCTCCGTCCTGGACGGTTCTCTCCCAACGGGTCACGTTTTCTGGGCAGATTGATAGACAGTTAGAAAAAAGGTGGCGTAGGAGGCCTAACAGAAGGTAATAAAGAATACACACTCTGCGTGTCCCGAGACCTCTCAAACTCAAGATTGGACGCGATGCGATCGATCTGCGCTTCGAACTCCATTCGCTTCTTGGCCCTCTCCTGTTGAGCTCGCAGCTCCCTCTCTTCGTATTGCCTGAAGGCAAAAGAGAAATACTTTTGTTTAGGAAGTGCTTCAGTCGTACATTGTAGTGGCAAAAAGAGATAACACGAGAAAGAAGAGTAAGAGACGAGTATAGTGCTGACCGTATATTGGCGACTCCGATGTCTCTACAAAAGGAGCGGAACACGACGTCTTCGACGTTGTTCATGTTCTCTTTAATCTCCTGGATCTTGGAGTCTCGGGTTCGAATCGTGCGCTCGATTTCTTCTATTTGTGGCTACAATATAGAAGTAGACAAAAGAATATTATTAATTATTGGCATGAATTATTTTTGTGGTACAGAATTGCTAAATTGAAAAGGTCTGCACTCACTCCAAACATGTCCATCTTCTTCTCCAACTCTTCCAATTCAGCATCCAACGCCTTTATTTGTTTGTGCTGCAATAGTTTAATAATTTAGCAATATTGTGTGCCAATACACCTGTTTTTCAACAAGTGCTCGTAGCAAAAGGAGAAAAGAAGAGTTGCAAAAGACTGACCGTGGTGTCTCTGTCGGACTGCGCGTACTTGAGCCTCGACTCGAGGCCTCGTATTTGCGAGTCGACGGTCGTCAGCTCCGACTCTTTGCGGGACTTCTTCATGGACTCCCTCAGCTCCTCTGTCAGTTTCTCCTGTTGCATCAAAGTCAAAAATGCAGTCTCAGTTAACCCAAGCGAACCCCAGTTAACTCCCTTCACTATTGATAGTGACAAACCTTTTTAGCCTTCAATTGCGAGAGATGTTTCTCATCCCACCGTTTGGCTTTACGCGCCAGGTCGAGAGAACCTCCAGATATGATTCCAGACTTCTGGTAGAATGTTCCGTCTAAAGCCAACGCCTGGAAATTTAAAAGCTCATCTAGTCCTGTACTTTTTCAGAGTCAATATAAAATAGCTAGAATTCTGACATCATATCTGCTGTTCTTGTTCCTGTCAAGGTCATAGGCGACCCTGGAGGCATCCTCAGGGGTCTCGCAGACCAGAGCATTGTTGGTGACGAACAGCACGGCTCGGTGGATGGCTGCCGGCTCGAATCGCAACACGTCGAACAGCAATTTCACGTTCTTGGGTTCTTTGATGTCTCTGGAAGCACAACGTCCACCGTCAGCGTTGCTCATTTCCACGAAGCAATCTTTTATGAGCAAAGCCTTACCGCAGCCTCTCCCTCAATGGCTTGGCCTGGATGTAGTCGAGGGGCAGAAATGTCTCGGGTTCAAGCATCCGCTCCTTGAGGACCTGGATGCAGCGACGAGCCGTCTTCTCCGTGTCCACAACGATGGCTTCCATGTATTTACCCAGCACCTTGGTGATGGCCACGTTGTACCGTTTGTGGGTGGGCTGACACATGTTGATCATGCGGTCGTACTAAAAACGGAATCTCACTATGTTTCATACCAAACTAAACTCACAATTAGAAATAGGTGAACTCTGCACTCACCACACCAGGTATCTCCCTCTTGAAGCTTTCGACGATCTCCTGCTTCTTTTTCCTCCTGGCTTCTTCGTGTTTGTCGACTCGAGCGTCTCCCAGCTGAGAGGCCACCTCCTCGAGGGCCGATTGCAGCGCAGCTGCCTTCCCCCGACAGGAACCCACGTCTGCCTGTAAAAAGTTTCAATGCGGCACTTAACAAATGAGGACACTTGACTTGTCCTAGGGTAGGCCTTGATAAGTTACCTGTAGTTCAGCCCTCAGTCTCCTCTGTTCTTCTAAAGCTTGCTCCGAACTCTTTATGTGTTCGTTCAGCTTTTCCACACGCTTCATCGCTTCATTTCTTTCATGACCCTGAATGGACGTTAGAACGGAAAGTATTATTAAAAATTGAATTGGTCATGAAAGCCAATTGCGGGCAGTGAGATCACCTTCTGGCGATGCTTATTCTCAAATTCCCCTTTGCGGCGTAACTCGTTGTCCAGCCTGTCTTGGTCCGACTTCTGTTCTCTGTTCACGGAATCCAGCTCTTGAAGGTAGCGAGCTGCTGCACGAGACGCTTCCATCTTCAGCTCCTCGTATTCGCGGATCTAGAACATTATTAATTGCCAAACAATAATATTGAAGAATATAAAATATAGATGGTGAATTGTAAAAATAAACAAATCAATGAAAAACTGACCTGTGCTTCTTCAAGATGCACATCAGTCCGTGATACATTGGAGCCAACGTGAGACTGCTCCCACAAGGCCTTTTCTTCTTCTATCACACGCAGCTCTGCCTCTAGCTTACTGAACCCCAAATTATTATGCATCGGTTAGCTGGGCTATTAATTGCAGATTTATAAATAGTTTGGTGGTTAAAGAAGATATACCTTATATCTGCCTGATGCGCTTCGTGAGCCTTGCGGGCCTGTTCCAGTGTCTTAACAGCGCTCTCCAGTTTCTTCTGTGTGTGTGTCACACGTTCTTTTGCTTTGATGAATGTTGGGCGTTTCTTGGATATCTCTGCTTCCTGAAAATTTTGTTGAATTTATAAACCAAAGCAGAAATACAAAATGACTTAGGAGACTTAACAAATGTGGTACAACTAAGTATAACTAACCACTTCTCTTATGTCTTGCTCTATCCTAGCAAGTTCGCGCTGAGCTGTTCCAGCTGCTTTTTTCTTTTCCTTGAGAGCTTCATCAGCCTTTTGTCTCTTCTTCTCAATCTTGGTGAGTTCAGTCTGCTTGTACTGTAAGTCATCTTCACAAGATTGGATCTCTTTCTCGTTGTGGTAAAGGTGGAAAAGTTGTAGTTCTATCTTTTGTAATTGCTGAAATGTACACGATATTACAAAAAATATTAGAAAACATATAAAGATTTATGGTACTTTAATAGCAGAAATAAACCTAAAACTTTTTATGTATGATCAACTCACCAGCTCTTCTTTAAGTCTTGTATATTTCTCAGCCTCTTCTTTTTCAAACTTAGCCTCCTTCCTTTCAGCAGCTACACCTTTCTTCTTCTGATATGAAAATTGAGCTTCTTCGTCTGCTCTATTCACTTCAGAGCGACATAACTCATACTGCTCTTTAAGAACACCAGATCTACAGTTATAAAAATGTTGATTATCTTCCACAATAATTGTCTTACCTTGATATAATTTATTTTTCAAAGAAAATGCCTTTGTTTTAGTTTTTTAATTTAATACATCAATATGCCACTAAAAATATATAAAGATTATTCAAAGTGATTTTTAATGGCTGGTTTTCTGCTAATTGCATAGATTGTTTTACTCCAAATTATCTTATTTGATTGATTTATATTTACCCACTAATCTCCTCAAAAAGTGCTGTTCGTTCTTTTGGATTCTTCATAGCAATACTTTCTACGGCACCTTGGAATACTAGAAAGTTTTTAGCCTTTGCATTTATGCCTAGTTTTTCTAATTCAGACAGGTATTGACTTATAGAGACAGACTAAAAATAATAACATAATAGTAAGATTTTCAATTTCAAGTCATTAAATTCACACAGTGTTTTAAGAAAGTGAAAGTATTAAATATACCTGTCCATCAATCTTATGGTCTGAAGATTGTCCAATTACTGATCTCATAAACTTTTTTTCAGTCAAATCCTCTAGTATAAAAGTGGCTGTTACAGATGCACTGAAATATTAATGAATTGGAAAGATGTGCTTAAAATGACTTATAAATCTCTCCTTGTGAATTAACATTACCTTCTAGATACTGGTTTATTAATAGAAGCTCCATGTATGAGGTCGCACAAGCGTTTTACACGCAGAAGTGATGTCTTCTCACCCATAACAAAACTAACAGCATCCATAAAGTTAGATTTTCCTTAAAAACGGTAGTAATAAAGATAAGTTAATATTGACGAAAGTTTGGTAATACGAAGTTGTTTTACTGGCACAAAGAATAATAACAAAACGAAGAAAATATTTAAAAGAAGTATAGAGAAGAAGTAAGCAATAAACGTTTACCTGAACCATTAGGCCCCACAACAGCAGTAAACGATTTTAGAGGCCCTATGACATGATGCCCTCGATAGGACTTGAAGTTTTCCATATCTATATACTTAAGAAAAGCTGGCATTGTGATGAATATCACAAATCCTGCTATCAAACAATAATAGTTTACACAACTTATACTACTTTTACCAAATCAAGTTAAATCTCACTAATAAAATCAACAAGCTTCACAATTTTACGCGCGGACAAATAATAAACATTCTCAGTTTTCACTAGAAATGACAATTGATATTAAAATGATGACACAGACTGCCATCTGCTGACTTATGACATTAACATTAGATACGCTTATTATGTAAATTTAGTCTGTGGTAGGATCTTAATATTAAATTTCCTAATTCCTATAATACTAATATATTACTTACCTTCTTTTACTTTAACAATTTCCTTTATTTTTTCTAATATAATATAACAAATTTAAGAAGAATGCCTCTATATTGAAACCTTGAATTATATTGAACTTTCAGGGATCGAAAGTACGCCGTATACCGACTGACAGTAAAAGTGAGCAAAAATATTTACACTATAAGTAAATGTCGTTGCTTTGTGTTTTTTATAAGCAATTTTGCCGACAAAGCAAAAACTTTAATTATTTGGGAGGTGTAATAAAAGTTTTACATCACATTCATTTATTAAATGCAAGTAACAATTTTAAAGTACAGAAAATTCGAAATTCCACATCAATAATTACAATTGGTAGATACTATCAAATAGACATAGACGATCTTATATTTTTATTCTAAGCGTTCCTGTCCCCTGTTTGCATAATTATCTTGTTATATACAGTATATTTCTTACGTCGAGGTATGAATACACAGGTATATTTTACATTTAGGTACTTAATTATTTTTAGTAACATTGATCAATATATTTAACAATAAACGTAGGAACGACATGATAAAGGAAAAATAATTATACATTTGGTCCATAAATACAAATGTTCTTAAAAATGGTTGATTTCATGACATTTGAGTATATGTATAGAGTACAGGGAGCGTTTAATATTATAATCAGTTCAGTTTAAAAGAAACATTGAGTAAACAAAAGTTACAGTTTTATTCTATAAAGAATTACTCATACATTCACATAAATAATTTTATTATTTACAAACGTTTAACGACAAAGATAGATTTACACCTTTACAATACACAATCAACACTCATGGTAACATATAAAATGTCCTCAGCCTTTCCATTATTCAAACTGACTCTGGAAAAAAATTGATAATAATCATTTAAATAATAATACACCGGTGACGATATACCTAAAAGTCTAACGCTATGGCTTCTAAATACGAGTAATTGATTTTTACAAATCCTCCATTAATGTATGGTTCATGATTCTGATGTTAGGACACATTGAAAGCAACTTACAGGCGGTAAGCACACATTCAGAGTGTCATATGAGTTTGGCATCCGGCGGCGCGTCGTCGTCTTCCTCGAACCTAATCCGGCGTTGTCTCTCGTCCGGATTGGGTTCGGGCTCGGCGCCGCCGGCCGCTAGTCACACGCGGTCGTCGCCGCCACCCGCCCCACCGGACCGCACGAACTGCATTCATAACAATTTCATATTATTTACATTATCAGCTCAATCTTTAAACTTTGATTGATTTATTGTAGGTGTTCGTTCAATTTATAATATGGGCTCGAGATAATCTCTTCGTTATAAGTTAAAAGAGATACTTACTGAATATAATTTGACTTTATGATATGGAAATGTAAAAATGCGGCTTGGAAATTGTTTGTACGTGAAAATTTTTCATTGGCGCTTCATCGGTCGAATGAAGATGATACTTATTAAAACAGATAACAAAACAATTATATTTCAACATGAGTAAATTTTTTTACAAATTCTTTATTAACATTTAACAGTCTGTAATAAATAGTGCAATACTGCCCTGTTGCATTTCGATTTGAGCTTATTGTAAGCTGATGAGCGATTAAATACACACATTCACACTTACAGAGACCGTAGTGTTGGTAGTCGAATTAGCCCTTGGCCTGAAGGTGAGAATTCTCCAACGTCTCCGTAGCTGGGCCAGCACTTCGCCATTACAGAAGCAGTATAGCACAGCGACGCAAAGACCTTGCAACGACGTAATAATGGCTGCGACGTATTCGTAGGCTCGCCACCAGCTCGCTTCACGGCTGGGCCGGAACGGCGTCAGCAGGTATTGTACACCTATTTGCGAAGGTCCAATCAATATATTATGTCACTTTTGTATCTTTGAGTTGGGCATATTTTTTTATTAATAAACGACGTAATCAGAACTTTAGGGGATAACGGTGATAACTATCTCTTACACGTTTAGTTCGAATGCCGAATCCGAAATACTTCTACCGACTCAAGAAATACTTAAAATGTCTTCTCACCTAAAAGTGGTGCCAGCAAACAGGTGGCCCTGAGCGCGTGCAGGGCGGTAGCAGAAGGTCTCGCGACTCCCGCTCCGCCGCCCGCCCTTAACTTGGTACACAACACTCTCACAATGTTACACAGAAACCCAAGATTCAGTATCACAGTTGCAAGTACGAGAACTGCCAACTCCGGTCTCGGTGCGCCTTCATCCGCCCAGCAGAAGGGATCGTTGGCAGCCCCACGTCTCGCCGCGTGTATTATTGCTGAAGGTATGGGTAGCAGCCACCCGGCCGCCAAGAGAACCCTGACCAAACGTCGCTCGGAGACAAACGCGCTGACCAGAACTGTGTGGAGATATAACCTGTGAAATCAAAACGCATTTTCACAATTTACTTCTTAAAACTTGTAGTTAGTTAATGTTAAGTAAACATGACACACCCTTCGCATAACATCCAGGTGTAGTTGGTGAGCAGAGCATATTGGAGTACGGCATTGAGGAGTTGGCACCACGGAGGGTTTTCCTTCGGAGTGTCAACATTATTAACCACAAGGCCGTACCACGCCAGCCACAACGCATTGTTCAATGCGAACGACGCGAATAAGTTTATGTGCACTGTTATTCTTGCGCAACGGAGGCTCCTGCAAATTTAGCTTCACTTTGACGGATGTTTCCGAACAATTTTTCAATTAGAATATCAAAGTTAACCTCACTTGAAGTAAAGGAGAATTGCCAGCGAGATGAGTAGCGCAATCAGTGATATGCTGTAGCCTGTCTGGAACAGTATTATTACTTCACTGACGTCCTGAAATAATAAAACACCATTTAATTTTCAAACGACAGCCTGACGCTTTTTTAATCTGTTTACGTTCTGGGTTTTCACTGTATTAACGCTGCGTAACTGCAGACAGGTTACCAGGAAAAAAACCAAGATTTTGTGATTTTCTACAGAAAACTTTCCATTCTGTATATGTAAGTATCAAATTTACAATATTCATGTATTCGTATGTATTGATATTAATTGTGTTGTGCGAATTTAAATTGATTAAAATGTATGTATTTAAAAAAAAAACTAGTCATAAGTCAAAAAAGTGTGCAAATCTTATCAAATGTGTAGAACAATTGCGCTCCTGGATGTGAACATGAAGGCAGCCGTGCATGGCGACCCTTATTGTTTACGTCTGGCTACCGACGCCGACAACTCTGTTATATAATTGACACGACGCTTCCTATCCAGACAGAGCGTTAGATATTATCTGGTTACATCGAAACAACACAAATATACTGGCCATAAATACTAATACAATTAAAAATTAAGAGAACTATACTAAGCCACTAGCACACTGAGAAAAAGACTTAGTAACTAAAGTCCACTGTCTAGACTAGACCTAATTATTTGCATTAGCATTCATCCTTGAAATGTTAAATATAAAAGCGAGTGAAAATTCACTTGAAATAAAATTTTAAACCGTTCAATTAAAAACAAACTTTATTTAGTTATGTTTTAATGTTAAAACTAAAAATAGTTTTCATTAAATATCGGGTGAGATTACCTCCTCTGCTTTCACGCAAGTGGTGTAATTGGACCAAGGCTTTCCGGAATATGGGTGTTCCCACCACGTACCATCAGCTGTACATTCCTTGTGTGCCCATACTGAAAATACGTAATTAACTATTTCACTTACTGGGTATGGTCGGACACGTTAGCCATGCTTTCACGGGATCGTATTTCGATTTACCGAAATTACAGATTATAAAAAATACATATTCATTAATAAACAGTGTTATACTTTAAGACCAAAACGAACTCAACCCTGTAGTGTTACTGTTATTTTTTTTATATCATAGGCAAATAATATATATTAGTGTTCCCAGTCCTTTCTTCTACATTTATTTTTAATGTCGCTAGTGTGTACCTTAGACGAGTGTCTCAGTTTGTAAGCGTAAGTATTTGCGTGTGAAATTATTTATTCGGTCTTCAAACATCTCCAAAATTATAACAAGAAAATTCTATAATCGACAGCTACATTCCAAACTAATATGTCTAACAGCCTACAGCATAGCCTAAAATATGTATGTACATACATTCGGGGCTAAATCCTGGCACAAATTCCGGGCAAAGTGCAAAGGCCGTGCCGTTTGCCGGAGTATGTGGCCAACAGAGCCACGTGTCGTATGTACCTTTGCAGTATAGTCCTGAGGAAAAACTTCGTTAATGATCTACAAGTAGGATGTTTCAGCTGGTAAAGAGAATCAGTGTTTAACAAGAAAGAAATATTTCGCTGGATCAAACACAGCCACGAAGGTGTATTAATAAAGTTGAGGTAATTAAATGCGGGGAAGCAAATTAAAACATTAACGATTAAATTAACATTAACAATAACAATCTTAATTTAATTTTGTAAAAGTCAATTATAATCATGCTAGACATCTAATTGAAATCATTTAAAACAAATGTAATTTAGGGTTCAAGTAATGAATTGATTAATAATTTATTTAATTACGGGTTTGGACATAATCAAGCAGAAGTTTCCCCTGAGTTGACTTTAAGTTTTGTAAGAATAATAATGCCATTGTTTTGAGTTTAAAAAATACTTTTTTTTTAGTCGACAATTTATGAAAGCACAAAACAGAAAATTTGCAGTCACTCCATAAAAGCTGTGTGTGGTGGGAGGATGCCACGTTAATTTAATTTTAAAACGTTTCATGTCCAATAAATTGCTTTGTGCTTCCCGTCTGCATTTATGATCAATTTAAAAAATCTAGTGCGAGATTTGAATTTTTGTAACATATTTAACAGACAATGTAAAATATCGACAAAATACTTACATACTCTGTATTGTGTGTTCTCATTAAAATTTGTAATAATATCTTTGGAATTGTTCAGTACCTTGAGGCGGCTCCGTGTTATTGTTGGCGATGTCACACGCCACTTGCTCCCGTGCGATCCGCTCTGGGTCTTCCATGGTGTTCCACTTATTGACTTCTATGAGCCCTTAACCCCCTTTTCATTTTTCTGTATGAAGAAATAAATTCTTAATTTCGATG
This sequence comes from Leptophobia aripa, assembly GCA_951799465.1. Taxonomy (NCBI): domain Eukaryota; kingdom Metazoa; phylum Arthropoda; class Insecta; order Lepidoptera; family Pieridae; genus Leptophobia; species Leptophobia aripa. Next base: position 140,027 of record OX637268.1, on the reverse strand, counting down.
TTACATGTTTTTCAACATCTACATGTTTTTAAAGAAATAATCGGACTTTGAGTGTCATGATTTTTTATCTGCGGTCAAGTCAATATTCTTTGACACACCTAAGGTAAGGGTTTTTTTTAATAAGTACACAATTCACTAATCGTGTAACTATTACATTTATTACGTGCAAAAGTCTTGTATTGCACCTAATGTCAGTATACTGACACGTGTATCTTCATGGTCGTGCGTTGTGATGTTCATTTGTTTTATAGAAATATAGGCATTTATGGTTATTTAGGTGAAATTCAGCTGCAGGTATTAATTGGCTTGGCGCGATGGCTATCACGAGAACCAACGGGTATCATTGCCTAAAATCTACTACTACTAGTATAAATAAAACAGAGCTCGATGAATAAATTTGATTAATTAATAAATGCGGAGTGATGAAATCTATAGCCGATTCAACCACACCCCTTTAAACATGTCGTCCAAACAATATAATTTTACGGAGTGACGGCCCACCTTAAACAAATAACAATTTGCAGACTCCATTTAAAGCGGGATTAAAAAAGTTGCTGAACCCACATTATCAGTAATATTTGACACGAAACGTTTTGTTTACTTTAACACGAGAATTTTGTTAACATCCCGACGACTTATATGTTAATCAATCTGGTAATATTAATGACTTACATATAATGATCACACAATTTAACAATTTTTAAATTAACAATTTATTCAATCAAATTGGTTCACATTAAGACAATTATTATTAGAAATATAATGTAAACTTTTGTGTACTCAGACATTTTTATACGTTTCAATAAATTAATATAATCTTTATAATCAAGTAAAGGGTTATGCTGAGTTTTTAGAAACTGCTAATAGACAATAATAATATTTTGGCTTTGTTTTTAATCTATTCTCTATTGAGTAAACTTTTTTGATATGGTGTATGGGTTTAAGAAATAAAATAAATAGCCTTTGTTAATGATTGTTCTATTAATGACATGCATTTTAAAATTGCGAAGTATGACGTAAGGTGAATTTAATAACGGAAAAGAAACAAAACCGCCCGTTGCTCCCATAACGTAACGTAACATTTACTAAAAATGATTAAGCCCTACTGTTTGTGCAACAGAGTGTAAATAACAGAATCGTTTGCCGGTGCGAGGGGGTCAACATTCGGTTAGTAGATTGACAATTTCGATCCAATAACAATCCCGAACGTTTAAATCCAATATAGCGAATTCTCAAAGGACAGAAGGCAATCAATTAAATTGTGGAATCAAATAATGTCGAATTACGCGGCGGCCGCCTCCCGCCAAACCCTGATTTACAGATGTGTAATAAACTCGACCACTCAATGAGGATTTACAAACCGCAATTTTCTTTTGCTTGTTTTAAAGATACCGAATCTCTTTCATCCTTCATCTGCTTGTTTTGGAGATAACGTTCTCTCAATTGACGATTCTTATTTTATACAATGGAGGATAGATTAGTCTTGTTGTATTGTTTGCGGGTTGTTCTCACTATGCGTAAATGCTCCTTTTTCGCAATGCCAATCGATGATATTGAAGGTAATAATTTTTTATTGTTTTTATTTAATATAGATACTGACGCAATCGGTGGTGCTTAGTGTAATCCATTTTTTTTACTTTTCTTTATTTCTTTTGTTGACGATTCATATGTGTACTATAGTTACCTATATGAATAAAAGTTATGATTTTTTTTTGAAAAAAATGAACGTCGTCTCACGTGGTTTTGCTTGAAGTAATAGAAATGAATGTAATTTTAATATTCAATTGTATACCTACATAAAGAATTATGAGAGCAAATTATCTTGAAATAACTTATAAAGAACCTTAGATCACAACAGGATCAATAATTTAGTCGCATTCTCGATAGGACGATACCAATAACAAATAACATTTGAAATACAAGTATTCCTGATATGATAAATTTATTATAAGGCCAGAAATATGAGCCGGTTTGCCACAATTTGTAGATGGAAATAATTTTCAATATTTTATATGTTTTATATAGTTATGAGAAGTCTTGAGTATATCAAGTGAGAGTCACTTTACACGCGAGGATGTCACTACGGAAATATCAAATACCAATTGATAAAGTAGGGGGAGGCACTGGCAGTTCGTCTTGACATAGCGAAAGCCTTTGACCGGGTGTGGCATAGAGCACTTCTTTCAAAGCTTCCTGCGTATGGGTTGCCCGAGAAATTGTGCAATTGGATCTCCAGCTTCCTGGCTGATAGGAGCATTAAGGTCGTTATCGACGGAGCTTGTTCCGACCTCAAACCTGTGAATGCCGGGGTCCCACAAGGCTGTCTCTTATCTCCGACCCTCTTTCTTCTGCATATCAATGATCTGCTGCAGCATAGCAGTATTCATTGCTATGCGGACGATAGTACTGGAGATGCATTATACACAGGCCGCGCAAATATTTCTCGGGCTGATGTCGATCAGTTCCGGAACAAACTTGTGTCTGAAGTCGAGACCCAACTAAGTGTAGCCTCGGACTGGGGACGACTTAACCTAGTCCAATTCAACCCCAAAAAGACACAAGTTTGCGCGTTTTCCACTAAAAAAACACCCTTTGTCGCTACTCCTCTCTTTGAAGACACCCTCCTTAAAGCCTCAGCCAGCATCGGAATACTGGGCGTCGATATATCGGACAATGTTCAGTTTCGCGGTCATCTGGAAGAAAAGGCTAAACTTGCCTCTAAAAAGCTTGGTGTGCTCAGTAGGGCGAGACGATACTTCACTCCGGGCCACCGCTTGCAACTTTATAAAGCGCAAATTCGGCCCCACATGGAATATTGTTCTCACCTCTGGGCGGGAGCCCCCCAGTACCAGCTCCTTCCTCTTGATCGCATTCAACGTAGAGCGGTTCGATTAGTCCCTGACCAGTCACTCTCCGACCGGCTTGATCCTTTGGCGCTGCGTAGAGATGTTGGATCTCTCAGCATCTTCTATCGCATTTACCATGGGGTGTGTTCGGAGGAGTTGTTCGGATTAATACCTGCAGCTAAATTTCATCTTCGGACATCAAGGCAGAATGCGAAATTCCACCCGTATCACCTTGATGTCTGTCGTTCCACCACTGCGCGTTTCGTAAGACACTTCTTACCACGCACCACCACGTTATGGAACAAGCTGCCCGCCACGGTATTTCCGAACCACTACGACTTAGGGTCCTTCAAGAAAAAAGCGTATAAATCCCTAAAAGGCCGGCAACGCACTCATGAGCTCCCAGCCACTTGAGTGTCCATGGGCGGCGACTTCACCTTTATGGTGGGCCTCCTGCTCGTTTGACCCCTCTTCTATAAAAAAAAAAATTGATAAAGTCTTTAAATTTATGACTTACGTCCTAGGACTAGATATACTAAATGAAGACATAAATACTGTATTATATAGGACAGTGTACATAATATATAAAAGTGGTCGTAGCATTGCCATTACATCTGATGGCGCGAGGCAATAAAAATGTTATAAAACACTTAATTGCGAATGCCTGCGACATTCCACACGTCGATGTTAAAAACCCGATTATTTACTACGAAGAGGCCCAGCTTAATGTATTGGAACTATGACCTTTACACTATGGCATGCCTACCGTATGCTTGTTAATAATAAGGTGAATTATTTAATACTGACCATTTTTTAAAGAAAACTAAAAACAAAGGTGTCATTTTCTTATTAGCGAAGTTATGTTTTTTAAAAGATAACTTTTTGTAGTTCACTTAGCGACTTTTCATCAAAAGGATAATCCGAGTGAAGCCGACGTGCAGCGGAAACAAATCAGCCAGGTTAACCACAATTCACAAAGCTCCAGACACGTTTCCGATCGGAAACCCGCTGCTAACCAGCCTGGAGTTATTAGAAACTGAGCGACGCCTGGACACTTGGTTATGGGGAAATGGCTTTATAATGAGTCTCGTTATCTACTATTAAAAAACATTTTTTTTTATATTTGAAATAAATATATATTTCTTGAAGATATGCTTATTGTAAGAGTTCGGTATTTAAAGCCAGACTGTAATGAAATAAATGCCACAATTAAATTTGGATTTGCAGGAAAACAACCCTCAAACTGGCCATAAAATCCGAATGCGGATGTAACTATGTTTGGCAATCAACAAAACTGAGGCACCGTTTATTATTTCTATGTGATGAGATATTTTTGTACACGCAAATAGTAGGATCTAACATTCCATGCATACATTTTTAATATTTCTCCTTGTTTATATTGAATAATATGTTTTTGTGTTTCATCAGGTAATAAACATATACGCTATGGCCGGAATATACAGTATTATTTAACAAGCGGTCACCCTGCGGTGGTATCGCTCGTTTACGTTCGCCATAAATTATAATTACAATTTTATAGCACCTTTGATATAAAAGTATTGCTTATAAGTCAAACATCCGCTTAGTTCAAGGTGTAAATTAAGCAGACAGTTTTTTTCACATTACTGACAAGATTTAACATTCAAGGCTAAGACGACGATTGACATTCGAGACCAAGACAAGAATTGACATTGAAGACTAACGCGGTTAAAACACATCTTTATTTTTGATCTCCTTATCATGCATTTAGACGCAGCCACATATATACAAAAGTAATTCTTAACAAAAGTGCATATTTCTAATGACAAATTGAAACTAATTTAACTAATTAGTATTCCGCAGATGTTAGATTAGATTTTACTTTGTAATGCGCATAAACAGCTACGTTAATCTCGCAATACTGTATTCCGTTGTGTACAGTAATTATTACTCTAGTTACATATCCATATATTATCATTTCGTGAATAATAATGAGCGAACATTTTGCGTTGTTGAAATGAAAATCTTTGTAAAAAAAGTCACACTATTCCGACATACTATTTCAGGTTTATGGTGTTTGAAATTTTAAGAAAAATCGTGAATCTGAAGGCTGAATCAACATAAAAAATGCTCAACAAATAGAGCAGGGAATGCTGAGTGGTTTCAGGTATGTTGCAGGACCCAAAGCAAATTGTGGGGAAGATATAGGAGGGACTTATCGGTTTTTTGTGAGTGGCTACATATTTGCCTGAAGCATGGCGCTCCCACAGCGTTTGAGTTTATTAAGAAATAATAAATGAAAGCGATACAGAGCAAGATGTAGCTGTAGCTTTTTTTTTTACAGTTTCATTTAATAATTAGAATATTGTATCTTTTTATTAACATTTGATTCAAATCTAGTTCTTGTCTTGAATCATTTAATGTAAGGTACATTGAGTCGAACAAAGAGTGAATTTTAACAATAAGTACATTGGAAAAGAAACTTTTATTTTCATGTCAATATTTATAAGGAGACATTGAAATTGAGATAATATTTCACAGAAAAAATACTTACAAAATAGAGCCTCTTTGAAGGAAGCGAGGTCGCGATCATTGGATGTAAAAACTCCCGACCATTGTGTTCAAGTATAACGCTTACAAGACAGTTAAATATAATAAAGTATATTTATCACTCTGCGCAAGACTTTCAGCAAACATTAGTTTATTCATGGGCACGAAGGGTCCGTTTAAAATAATTTTAATATATAAAATATTGTTACTTAATAATAACGCTACACTATAGCTCGTGTTGAAGACATCAGGTTAGGGGCTCGGTATTACTAATTAGATTTAGTATAGCTGATCATGATCTAACATCGTTAGCTCGAAATTAATTGTTAGCCAAATCGGATGCGCGATACATACCTACGAGCTTAAACATTGGAAATGAAAGTGAAAAATGGCCGCATTTAGCTTGCAAGGAAACTATTTGTGTAGTGGCTTTACCTAAATCATCGAGAATGTTCAAAAAACGTTCATTTGTCATGGAGAATTTTAAAATTCCTTCGGAAGTTTGTTTGCGATTTAAAACCATGACATGAGACAATTTAAAAAATGCACTAATTTATTGTTTGTTACGTAATTACCATGATATCAAACATGGTTGCACTCCATGGCGACATGGAGTCAGGAATATCTTTATCCAACAGTATTATTATTTTACGTATTTGGGCGATATCCAACGGGCCCCTTTTGGGCTAAGTAAAAATTTAAATTACTTCCTTTTGAATTCAACATATTAATTTGAACAAAATATTTACAATTGTTATGGAACCAGGACATCTGTTAACTTAATGCGCCTGTTTTCCACTGACCTCATTTGCTGGAAATCTCTCGAAAAACACCGAGATACGTAAATTTCATAAAATCGTTCACATAATTTGAAAAGTATCGTTCCAATACACACAAAGTTCCAATTACATTGTCGCAGTGTTATAGCTAGTACTGTCAACACAACTCCGCACCCGTATTCATGATTCTATCGTCGACGACAAAATTAGAATGCCGTACATACGTGCACTTTATACACCTTAGAATAAAATGTATATAATCTATCTTCCACTGAATTTGTAATTACAATTTTAAAAACATTGCCAGCCGAATTTAAAAGTTCATTTTAAATTCACTTTGTACTTTGAAGCTTTCATTTAATTAGCCGTGCACTTGACATAAATGTATTTCCTTCTAATTGAACCGTTACTTGACGACTGGTGCTATACCTTACAAGCATAAAGTATACATTTACAAAGGACTTTCCGCATCTCATATTGCATTCTGAGAAGAATATTTTATTGAATATCTACTTGATATCGAGAGCAGGAAAGCGTATATTAAAAGATGTGAGTGTAAAGCGCATTTTGCACGCATTCACCATACTTTGTATGAACAGTGTTATTACATTCAAACATATAAGCGCCAATGTGAAGATTTAAAAAGAGGTTTTATTTAGTACCATAAATCATTTCCAAAGATATTTTTTCTGTATAGGAAGACTTTATTACCCGTTTTGTTTTATCTTATATTTATATTTAAAACAACGACATCAAGGATTTGCCTGATGTTTTGTTTTTGAGATGATGATGATGGGTGGACGAATCTTAACATCTCGGAATATGTAAAATTGATGTTGACCGATTCTCAGACCTATTTATATATCGGATGTTATAAAAACTGTCAAGATATGAATGTTTTTCAACCTGTTAGTGAAGGTTCTAAGAAAATAAATTTGGATTATAGCAACGGCTCTGTCCAATTGTAGAAAAGGGGAGTCCAAAATCAATACAAAATTACAAAATGACGATCCAGTGTCATTACCTTAGCGATCTCAAGTTAAAAATATTCTTAAACGCCTATTAACGACAGGCGTCGCTATTTGTTTACAAAAATGATAATATAATCGGAGGTACGACTATCATATAAATTATATATCTATATGTTAATAATAAAGATGTGTTGACGTTTTACAGCGAGCGCGTCACAAGTTGACCTAAATTCATATGTAACATTTCCAGAAAGACAGAGATTCAATAAATAATTAACTTATACACTTTCCACATAAAGTGTCTTTTAAGGCTTTAAATTATAGTATAATGCACTTAAGCCATAACATTTAATGGCCGTAGCACCACGGACTGCTATAACCTCTTTGAATAATATACGAGAAGCTAGAGGTAAGTTACAGGTTTCTATTGGTATATCTCTATTCTAAATGTATAAAATGTTCTAAAGTTTTGTCCATTTATTTGATTGGATTGTAATTTCTGATTCTAGTTTTCAATGTTCAATTGAAATGTTTAGGAAGCGTAAAAATTAACAATTAACCGGCTTAAATAATAATACTTAATACGTTTTTTAACTACGTGTATATTTTTTAACATTCAACATCACTATCATAACTAACATATATATAACTTACTGGACTTAGGTCATCATTTTTGAAGACGGTGTCTTTGATTCAATAATAACCATTGGTCGTGTGTAAGTCGTGTCGGAGGATATCATAGCATTCTATCCCGGAGCCACTCTCCTTCAATGCATTATGTAAGTGCTACTTCAATTTATATTGAACGATCGCAGGAAGAAGGAATGAAATATTTAATACAATAATTCTGTACTTAAACATTATGTAATGTTATAAAATGGTATAATAACATATTTTCAATAAATTTAGGTTTAAGCAACAAACAAAGGTGAGTGTGGGTGAACTTGTATCGACAAAGATCTACAGCACGAAAACAATGTTTAATAAGCTCGCAAGTATTCACTAGAAAAACAGCTTCTGCTAAAGCTTCACTTTGCTTCACAGTGTTTTTATGTGATATAAAATAGTGTGTATGTACGAAATAACAAACTCAAGGTTTTTTTAGATTTGTAATGTAAAAATAGCAAAAACCCCGGACTGGAGCAATAAAAGCGTTTATTGGCTTTTACGACGACAGCTGCTTATCATCCGCAATTTGTTTATGATTAGAATTACACAGGGCTATAGAGTCAATAGAATAATTCAAATTAAGACTTCACTTATCGAATCATTCGCTATTTAATTTAATACGCTGCAAACAATTTAATTTTTTGCATATCGTTTGTAAATCCAAGCGAGCAACCTTAATTATTTATTCTAAGAGCGCTGGGATTTTCCAAATTGTCAAGCTCACGGTGACGGGCCCTGGAAATGTCAGAATCTTATGATTATTTAATGAAATACAAAGTAGAATCACAGATTGTAATCTCTTGTTTCTGTGGAAATAATCAAGTTAAAATGAACTGTAAATAAAAGAATCTCTTACAAATACTATAAAGAAAAATAAATAGTTTTTAATTTTTAAACTCACACTCAAACCTGAAAATATCTTTATTCGAGTAGGTCTTTATAAAGACACTTTTGAATCGTCAATTTTCATACTACCACCTGTTCGGAAGGCAGTCATCTACCGAGAAGAACCGGGAAGTTACCCGATAGCTGCTCTTTTAAAATAACCAATTACCTAATACAAAATTATGTTACTTACAACAATAATTGTAAGGTCATGCAGGCAGGCATTCAAAAAGTCTATTTAAAGGTGAAAAAATGGCGCAACATAATTACTGCAATAATGTGTATCCGTATCATCATTTTGATCGATTACTACGAAACGCCTGTTCCATGCATCTGTAATCATGTGAAAACAATCGCAGGACCTAAGTGATGTTGTCTCATCAACGTAACGCTGATTACTTTGGGACTGATCGTCCAATAGAGAACCTCTTAACGATTCTAATAAACTTACGGTTTCCAATTAAAGGCTGAGCCGACGTATACATTAGGCAACCTGTGCAACCTCATCCTAACATAACTCATCTGTCTATACCATAGCATAGAAAAAAAAGGCGAAATACAAGTAACATTTACAACAAAGACCCAAGGACACAAGTAACTAAACGGTCAGTTAACAAACTGCTGTACAATTCGTGTTCTGTCGTCATTATTTTTAGAGAATATTTATTGTCCATTTTCAATAAATTATTCGTGTATAAAAAAGTTCTCATGCCTGTTTGGGTTCATAGTTGCCAGCTATTTCAGCTATTCAAATAATTCAATGAGGGTAATGACGACCTTCATCGTGTCACATACATACTCGTACCTTAATGTAGAGGACGTCGCCAATGTAAAAGATAGCTGGAGCCACACCAGCATGTGAAAGTCAGGGTTATTAAGTTACATGATACCACGGATCCAGTAAGACGTTTAAAACGAAAAACCGGTTGAATTAGTGATTTAGTGAGATAATATTATTTATAGAACGCAAAAGCAGAGTGTTAGTGGTTAGTGGACACGTGCTATTATTCAATATTGTAATGGGGAGCCTCTTAAGGTTAGCAACAGCTTATTAAGAAAATAGATTATTAGAGACTAATTAAAATAATAAATTAAAGTGGTCATCCTGTATTGTGGGATGAGTGCAAACACATGAAGATTCGAAGTGAGAAAACTTTTCCAGCTGAATAAACAGCCGGATAGGCTCGCAGGTAAAAATAAAGTTTATTTACTCGATCGCGCTCGGTCGCACGTGCTACGGTGATTTTTCATCGAGTGACTCACTCTAAAAGAGTATCCGTGATCTCTAGGCGTTCTGTCCATTATTAATGTTTAAGTGACACCTTGGCGATGCCATTTGTGGATTCTATTATACCATTACTTGACCCATTAGACTTTTAATACGTAGGTGGAAGCCCACATAAAGCATACAAGGAAAAATGATAAAACGGATCCATTACGCATTTTAAATATTCCAGTTAACTTTATTTAGTTTAAGATAGGTTAGTCATATACATTTGTGTATACAAGAAGAGACACACGAGTTGTTATACGTTTGAAAAATATATTATATAATAAACGTATGTGAAATAGAAGTTGGAGCGTGTTCGTTTTAGCTTATTTATGAATCTTGTGTAGTGGATCTCACTGGTGCCATCAATATTTTACATTTTCATACATAAACGTCTGTCTATTGCAGTTGTCTTAAATAAAACACATTTGGCAGATTTTGACATCTCATGAAATTCTTACAATTGTGAATAGAATAGTAGGATGTTTGGTATATTATTCCTTGAAGCGCTAAGACATAGTTAATAATTTGAATAAATAATGAAGTTTCACCTATCGCAAGCTAGCTGAGCCCATAACTTTTGCCTCGCGAAATTGTATTCGCATTTTCAATACACTCAGGTTAGATTTGACAAACTTACTTTAAAGATATTGAAAAATTTCGTTTAGAAAAAAATGCTTTAGATATAAGAAGAAAGTTATTGACGTACAAAAGTGATCGCTGATACGATTCTACGTGAAAAAATAAATGTAACGCGTCTTAAAGCAATTCTTAACAGGACGGAGATTGTTTGTATATAATATGGAGTAATTTGGCTTTGTAAAAATACCTTGTACGATTGTGACGTACTGAAATGAATGCGTAAGAGTTCGCAGTGAGCAAGCGTACAAAATCAGTTTGGTCACGGCGATAAGTCTTTGTAAATTCAACCAGTTACCAAACACGCGTGTTAAAACTATTGAAACTCAATAGCCCACTACTGAAGCCCAAATGTAATGTTCTATTTTCTGTTTTACGACCATTTATTTGTGTTAAAGATTTAATTTAAATAAATTACAATAATGACTTTGAAATGGTTTCATTCCAATTAGCAAAAGTTGGCCTCAATTTATAGAAATTTCGGGATAAGACATAAATATGATATGTGTAGGGTCGTTTATGGATTATAATGTCTTGGTTTATTATCCTTGATCGATTTAATTATGTCCAGTGTTAGTTGCCACACTCGTCCGGCTTGATTGCCGATTTTTATGAAATTTTACATTATTAATTCTTCTACGCCTATTTTTTATTAGTAATTCAGATACATTCTACTCTTGTCGGTCGATAAATCAATTACCACATGTTCATACTTACTCTTAGCTATTTTTATATATTAGTAATAATTTAGTAGATTTATGGTATTGATATAATAATAGTCAATCATGGGTAAAAAGGTAGAAAACTACCTTTGATCTCGTCAAATCACGCGAAATATTGTCAGAGCTTTTTTTGTATAATTGAAACTTTCGTAAAGAAGAAAAAGACGTCTCTTCTAATATTCTTTAGGTACTTTTCTTCGGTCGGTGTTCATCGTTTCGTAACTGTTTCTGACACTAATGTTAATAAGTTACAAAAGCACATTTCTCGTCACGTTGCCATTATGAAAGTGGTTTGAATGTTACAAAATCATAAGCTCTGTAAATTGTATTTACGTCAGCATGCATTATGTCTCATATAGACAGCAACCGCTCTTTCAAGGTTGTAAACTTCGGCGGAAAAATTTCAAGGTATAGAAAGGTAAAACAATTTCAACTCTTAAGAGAGAAAGATCAAAAGGATTCCAAATTGTTGCCACAAAAGTGTTCATGAAAATAAATAAGGTAATCTTACCTTATATTTGTACTATAGAAACGAGATTACAAGTAGGTAATAACTGTATTTAATTTATTTTTTGTCTCCTTTACAAAAAGGATTCTAAGTGTCTAATAAATAATTTTCAGTTTGGTTTAGGTTAGCCTTAATTAAAGAATATAAGCCTTCTTTACTAGCCAATCGCTTGACTGTTTTGATGGGGCGTTGTACCTTCAAACCCATAATATATGTATTAAGTATTAAGTATATTAAAAATCTCTCTATCACTGTTCTCAAACGAACAGACAGACACACGAGTAACTCAAACTCAAAATATCTTTATTCAAATATCTTTATAAAGACACTTTTGAATCGTCAATTTTTACACTACCACCCACACACAATTCATATTATATATATCAATTTATAGATTACGTATAGTCGGGCTACACATTTTTTGCCGGGCGATAGGGGAGAGATAGTTAATTGAGATGGGGGGGGGGGGGTCTAAGTTTACTCAAATAACTCACGTAGAGGTCTGACGATAATGGGATACATTGTTTAAGGTCTAATAAAAATAATGAACAAGGTTTTTCAGTGATTGTGTAATGGACTCCGATAAATTACTAATGGGTCATTTACTTTGTGGTCAAGATAAGCCATAAACTTGCGTTAATGGAAAAAACAGCCTATAAAAGAAGAAGTAGAAGAACTAGTGTTGTAACAATAAATTAAAATAGTTTACTAACACTTAAAAATCACTAGAGAAAATATAACATTATTTAAAACACTATACGCACCGCGATGAAAAAGCCAATTCTCCAAATGCATAAAATATTTTCATTCACATACACCAAATGTATATATAGATAAAATATAATTATAAATAACTATGTGTCAAAAACACTTGTTGGTTGATTAATTTAAAATTGTAATATGTAGACGAAACCGCTGTGGAAATTTGTGGAGACGGCACACAGCCGTCTTACAAGGATGTCGGCCTCGCACTGGCACACGCTTGGGCGCGAATGAAAATCACTGATTTCCATTTAAAATGCTTTTCTATTTCCTTAGTTTTCCGTACGCACGATTAATCAACTTTAGTTATTAATATAATTCTTTATTAAAACCAAAAGAAGAGTTAACTATTGTTCTTCTTATCAAGTCGTACTGAAAAAAATTTAAAAGAAAGATAGTGTTTGAATCATATTTTTTAATATCATGAAGTAAGAAATGACATTATTTTGTTGTACTGCAAAACCTTGCGAACATTAATTAAGTAAAAAAAATATAATCCAAATAACGAGTTATTCCTTATTTAAGAGACATTAAATTGATTTTAATTGTTTGGCGGCCATATGAATTAGTAAAGATTAATTATAAATAAAATAAATGGGTTGCAATTTGAGATGAGAACTCGAGACATGTTACAATTGCCTCAGCTACATGAGATGAGGTTAAACATTTTGAGCCAGCCTCTGCTACCGTGATATTTTTCCGAAATATGCATCGCGAAGGTATTTTGGTGCTCTTTAATGATGGTTCCAAATTTAGCTTCAAATTGCGTTATTGGTTTTGCGGTCATGCGACGTAATGCGTAGCAAAACCAATTCCCTTTAACCTAAGTGGCCGTAATGGCCGTGAATTGTATTTAGAATAGAAAAACCTGGCTCTTTACAACATTTGTGCTTAAATTATATGTATATCTCATCCTGCCTGTGATTTAACTACATATATGTACTACATTTATATTTTCTGCTACATACTTTGTTAGAACAAAAACTAATATAATATCTCAAAATATCTTTATTCAAGTAGGTCTTTATAAAGACACTTTTGAATCGTCAATTTTTACACTACCACCGGTTAGGAAGGCAGTAATCTACCGAGAAGAACCGGCAAGAAATAGCTGCTCTTTTAAAATAAACAATTAATACAAAATTGTGCTACTGACAATTAAAATAACAGAGCATTGTAAGGCTACTCAAGAATTGAACTGTTCCGATGCTAAGCCAATTGCCGACACATTAAAAGGATTTTTCTGATTCATATATTCATACATTAAAGGGATCTGATTACCTTATTGATTTTATAAAACCGATCTAAGCGGTAAAGTCATAGTTAATTATTCAAATATATCCCGAGAGCAGTACATCTTTTAAATTGAACATGAAGTTATTTGATTAAGATCCCTTCGGTGTGACCACATGATGGAGTTTTAAATTTATTATTTACAATGAGGTTGGGCGGTCTGTCTCGTCATGTCTCGTTAGACGTCCCCAGGGCCGGAGGCGAATTAGTTACAGGAATCTTTTGCAAAGAATTCATACAATTTGATATACTAGCCTTTATAAGATAGAGAACAGTCTTCATAAACCAATTTCAAGATACCAAAATCTGACGTTTCCTCATTTCGCTCAGTGCTATGTAGCGGCTTCACGGCGGTTATCTTTTCGCGCAGGCTCTATTTTAAATAAGAAATTGTCTGTGCGATAAAAAGCCAACAATTGTGTAGTATAATGTTTCGCATTTAGTTGTGGTATTTACGTTAAAGGCTAAAAGAGACTGCAGTGAACATGTAATCGTAAATCTTGAGTCAATTATTTGAAGTGAAAAAGCTTTAGAAAGCAATTTACGTAACAAAAGGATTTGAACCTACTCGCTTTGTTCAGAGCCAAAGCGTTAAGCCGCAACCACACAAGATTTAAATATTACAAAAATAATTAACGGCTAAATGTTGTATTAAAATGAGTGCCATGTAATCGGACAAAAGTCGGCGAATCCCTAATGTGTGGTAGTTTGGAATTCCTATAAAAAATAGAATAAAGTTCGATTTCTTTGCGCCTATAGATTGTGACAATCATTTGACATGCTTTGTCTTATAAGAACATTTAAAAATAATGAATCGGTATTAATTTAAAAAAATCGATAAAACTACTGCAATATTTTAACCGTACACTGAGTGATAACAAATAGAAGTGATGAGCGTATATTGACCTAATTTTAGTTCGGGCATTTTGATGTTTGCATTTGCTGGATTATTGACGGTTTAAAGTGGCCTTTTCTGTGAATTAGGGTGGGACTCTAATATTAATTATATTTGGAAATTATTAATCCATTCACGTATACTTTGTGTAAATAAGGTATCAAAACATTTTATTTTTATTGTATATGCAAGCTTGCTAAATAATTGGGGATTTGTGATAAACTTAGTCGCCATCTTTATACTGATATTTAATGAATGACATCCGAACAGTTTGCAAGAGATGGAACAGGCATCTTAAATATGACGACTCCGTTTTATGCAAAATGATTTATTTAAGTTTGATATTTTTTTGTAAAATATTAAAATAAAAAGGATAATGTCAATTTATCACAAATTAAAATCTCATATTATACATATTTTTTAAAATATCTGGACCGCTAAGCATATTTTTTCAACTTCTAGACTCAAAATCATTGGTTTCCACTAATCGAGGATCCTTTATTTTGGGCTGTAGGACACACTTTCCTTCCTGCACACATTTAAATTTATTTATTTGTTATTACTAAAAATATATATTATTAATGCTTCATCAGTGTGTTTTACTGTTTCTGTATGTAAAATACAATACGTAACAATCTACAATAAAAGATCATTCTTGTTCTATGTTTTAACCTTATTTTGGCTTTTTTTATCTTATCTTTACTATGTAAACTTTTTTGATATGCTATGCGGTTTAAGAAATAAAATCATATGATATCACCTTGTCCCCTGTACGAATTTCTGTATACCGAAGACAGCCTGTTAACTAGGTGCGGTAAGCTACTTGTATAATACCTTAGCCACCAAACATCCTACATTCCGAAATCTTAGCTGTCAAAGGTGGATTAATTTTAACATACCGATCTCTGGAAATCGTAATAGGCTCGATAGAGCGGATCATTTTGATGTTCAATGCTTATTTGACACAACCAATATATTATGATTTCCATGCGGTTTTAACCTCACTCTCGTTGAAAAACTTATGTGAAAATACCTGAAATAGTTTGATAACATTGTTGAAAATTCTGTGTATTTTTAGCGAACAGTCGGCATGTTTATGTTGGACCACTGCAGACCGGTGAGAGCAAGTGGTGTTTTGTATTATTTTAGCGATGGTGTAGCTGTATTGCTGTAGGCACCTCATAACTCTTCAAGCAATGCCGCATCCGTCTTGCAGAACACGCGTTTCATGCAACTATTAGATGATAAAAAAAACAACTTAAGCCAATGCCAAGTCCATGAAAACGCTTATTCATGCGTCAGATCTTGACCATTTGCGAAATAAGAAGTTTTTTTAATTATTTCAGTAGTTAAAGGGCAGACATCTTAGAGATTATCAAAGACAGCTGAAAGTTGCATAATAATGAGAGTGATTGGAGTCGCTCATATTTCCGAATTTCTTGACGCTATTTCTATGATAGCCAAAAAGTTTCTGCACAAAACTCAAGATTCTCATTTACTAAACTCGTGTACAATTAGATACGATCCAATAGAGCACTATACAATTAAAGAAGATCGCCAGGAAAGGGCAAAGTTTCCAGCTTCGTTAGCATATTTACAATAATAGGGGGTGAGACGGATAAACTACATCATGTAATATTCAGTAAAATAACTTTCCTCGCACGAAAGAGTTTTATGGTAATTCAAGCGAACCAGTGAGCTGTAATTTATAAAGCAGGTACATTTCCACTGTGAGCACGTGGAGTCCAAAAGCACGGATGTAATTTGCCAAGTTTCATCTTGTACAGCGAGATAAAGTTAGCAAACTAACGCTTGGATATTTAATTTGTGCTTACTGTTTTAGACATTTTAATATAACCGTTAGTTACTTGTTTTTGGAAACTAGTTTCTTTTCTCCTTTATAATTCAAGACTTTGTTTGAACTAGTGTTCAACTGTGGAGGAGTGGGGCATGAATGGAAAAAGCTAGCATTGCTTTCCTTTGAAAATTGGAAACTTTAATATTGTACGTAATTAAATTGTTTGCAATATAGACTTCAATAACTTCGCCTACATTTCCAATAACTCAATAATGATCGTGTGTCGCGCTCGCTAGGTGTGCAAGGTTGAAATAAACCGGTTAAAACCGTAGTTTACACATAGTTATTAAAGTAAAAAAATTCTCAACAAATAATTGTCATACTGAGTGTGAGATGAAAACCAAAACCTCTTCAAACGAGTGTCTGCCATTTGGTTGTGCAAAGTGCTTTTTTTATTTAAAATTTTATTCTCAAAATAATTGTTTATATTCGAGTCGGGAATATGACAGTTTGATATCTTTGTGTAAACATAAAATAATGTGATTTAAACTTTTAAACTCTTAAAATCTTATATTTCCATAGTAAACGCGAAAACTTAACACAATACTAATGTGATAAAATTCATAAAATACGCATTAGTTACATTCCACACATGTTTTCAAAGTCGCATTATATTTTTTTCATTTCAATCGAATGAAAACCATTTTGAAATATTGATTATAACAAATGTGTTGCGTCTGTATTTTTTCCGTTTTGGGAATGTTGAAAATATGAGCCTATCCGGGTGTCTCGTAATGTGTTTTAAATTGTTTCGCTTATGCAAAAGACACATTTCTTTTTGTCCCAACAACTTGAACAGTAAACACTATAAATATGTAAATTATAATAGAGATAATTCTCGAATGCGTTAAGTCAGTGTTAAACGAACTAACTAGCCTGTTTATACAAAGAACTGCCTACAAATGTTATGACAAACTGTCGCCAACAAGCGATCACTAATTGCTTCGAAGTTACGGTCGCATTCGAAGGAACAAATATTAATTGTAACAATCCCGTCTGGTACTTTCAACGAGAAAATAAATGAACACAATAACTAGACAGCGACGATAGAAGATTGCTACAGTTGAACGCGTAATGGACGAGAAATTGGTTCTAATGTATTAGCTACATATAAGAGAATACAACAGATTATTATATGTATTGTGTTGTTTTCTTAGGTTCTTCTATTGCATAGGTTCCTAATCTTAGCTTGGAATTACTTTTAAACTAGTGCAAATATTGGAGCATATATTTAATCAAATAAAATATTGATTCTTCACCTATTGCCGATCAAACTAAGATACCAATATCTTAGCGTATAACTTACCGCCCTGAAATAGTAACATCCCCTTTTCAAACAGTCGGATAAGAAGCACGTTTCCCGCGGGTTCTCCATGAAAGGGTTAAAATGAATGAATCCCAGGATAAAGATACGTTTACTTTTCATTCCGCAAAAACGCGTTTATATTTGGGGTGGGTTTTCTTTGAAAATGGAACATTCTGATATTATTGTTCGTACACAAAAGATTTGCGAAGAACGTTCTTTTAATTAAAACCGCGTCAAGAGCATATGGTTTGATGACGGGAGCGCGAGGAGTTTGGACACTGCTACTGTTCGATGTTAGGGTTGATACTTGATAAAAATTTTGATTAAATAGGTCAGATTATGTATTCGAAGGTGATAAATCAAGCTCAAAGAGCACAGTGGGAGTGTTTTTTATGTAACAGGAGGCAAACGAGCAAGCGGGTCACTTCTAGTGAAGTGCTAACCGCCGACACAAGCAACGCCAGGAGGCTTACAAATGCCTTTACGGGAGAGCTATGCTTGACATTGGGCGTAGTTACACATTAATTCGCATTGTTTATCAGAGTTTATTTGTAATAACGAACGTTTCTTGCATTTATTATCTTTATTTTATAATTGTTAAATCTTGCAATATAAAGAAATATTAAAATGTATAAAAGTCAATTTTACAGGCTGTCATGTTTCTGATGCAGAGGAGAGAACATTTAAAGGCATTGTAAAGTTATTTCTTTATGTTTTTCCACATAGAATCGTATCAGGGATCACTTGTGTATGACAGTAGTTTTTTTCAAGGTTTCAAAATACGCCCTTCAAATAAGTTACACACAACAAACTCAGTTGGTTGAACACCATTTTTTTAAAGCAAAATCACTGTTGCATATCCAAGCCAATATATTTTTATTATTTAAATAGTAACTTACACTATAATAGGACTTGCTAAACAATTTTTACTTAATAAAGTTGTTGTATTTATTGAAAGACAAATTTGGAACATCATTTGGGTGTTTATTTTTATAAATATTCCCCTAAACATTCCGCATGATATCAGACAATAACATGGCAAAGGACATATAAATGCATAACAATAACAAAGGAACTAAACTAAACAATGAAAACTATATAATAAAAATAATACTACCAAGTAAAAATTACATTTAAGGCCAGCCATCACCAGTCGATGATCTTCGCGGGGGGTTACAAAATGTGTCAATGTTTTTATCAGCAACTTCATTGTAATGTTATACTCAGTAAACAAAACGATAACTGGTAAAACATTCCAGGATATTACGATATTTTTTAACGCAACGCGATTTAAGTGGGTGTGATTAAAACGTCGTCGCCAGATTTTACATTAGCGCCGTGACAACCCTAGAGTATGAAGTGTCAGTATTAATTCGCTCGGTGACACAACCGCTGTGACCCTGTCTGTTTGCTATGCACATATTCCGAATACATTAACTACTGAAATTGACGTGAAGCATTTGTTACATATCCCATACATTTGCGAAATGGCCTTAGGTTATTCTATGTTACAATGTTACAGCAATATTTCGCATCATACATGACGTGTAAGTTGGATGATTTTTAGCGAACAGCGAACTGATTCCAAAAAAAGAACTGTTTTCCAAACATGTCAACGGAAGCATAAATATCTACGGTCATCTGGCGATATAGTAATTTGAAGTTATCTCGCTCGCGCGTCGATAAAAAAGCGCTGCGTGGGCTGGAACAGGACATTTCAAAGCGAACATCTAGTTAATAGGTAAACATCGTGGAGCGCGTCAGAACTGGAAAAAAGTGAATGTATGAAAATAGTGGAATCACGTGTACTGTTTTCGGATTATTGTACAATCAAGTGTTGGAATAACGGGATTTTATCGCACATTTCCGGATAAACAGACGCCAATTGAAACATTTACATTCGTTTAACAAGTCTGTTACTTTTGTATCATTCTCTCTTTGAACTTTTCAATGTAATGAGAAGTTCAAAATTTAAAACGCGCGTAAAGGGTATTTTGGTTGAAAAGGCATACTACACCGTAAACGAATATTTAGAGGACAAAGATGACTTTAATGTGTCGGCAATTGGCTCGGCATCGGGACAGTTCAATTTTTGAGTAGCCTTACAATGCTTTGTTATTTAATTTGTCAGTAGCACAGTTTTGTATTAATTGTTTATTTTAAAAGAGCAGCTATCGAGTTTCTTGCCGGTTCTTTCGGCCTTCCGAACCGGTGGTAGTGTAAAAATTGACGATTCAAAAGTGTCTTTATAAAGACCTACTTAAATAAAGATATTTTGATTTTAGAGTTTGAATGATGTGAGCGTTTTACCGATCCCAGTGAGTACTAAGATTTCGATAGGATTGTATACTATAAAATACTATTTGATAGTCACTCTTGAAGTAAGTGTGTTGTAAGTACTTTTTATCACATAAAAGGCCAAGACGGTTCATGTTTATTATATAAATTCCACATTTAATCAACATAATATGAATTAAATATTTTAATACCGTTAAGCTTTTAAACTTAAAATTTCTTTTCCACAATCTTTCCTTGAGTCCGCACTGACCTCATTAGAAAATGAAATTTAAATTAAGTCATTTATAAATCCATTGAGGTCAGTGAAGTGGAGACTAATTCATTAAAAGATGTATCCGATCCGTTTTAAGCGAGATAAACACTACTAATACCACTGGTGATTTATTCAAAAAGAAATTTTATCCGAACGTGATGATTAAAAAGCTTAATTTACTAAGCTTTAACTACTAATGTTAATAATAGAAGTTGTGTAACGTTAGTTTCCTTAAGTCGGCGAATGAAGCAGGTGGCCGTCGTCACAACGGAAATAGAATGCACTACTTTGTTGTTGCTGTGCACGCCCCACGGATGAGACGACTCTGCTCGCACCTGGTGCCTAATAATTGCCGTCTGGAGTTCTATTACAGAGTATAACTACTAATTTGTGTAAATTTAATTTGCACCAAAAAGTTTCTTTTGTGCCAGCAAAGACTACATCCAATTTAACAAAAGAGTACTTGAAACGACATACACAAGAAAAATAATGTATATACTTAGTCTTGCCATAAATATTGTTATAAAGAAAAGCACGATTTTTTTTTTATACGTAACATTTATTCCTTTCATAGTGAGTTAGTTTAATACATCAATATATAACTATTAAAAATATACAATGTTTATTCGAAGTGGTCTCCATTGGCTGCAATACAGTCTTTTAAACGTTGAGGCCAGTTATCAATAGCAGCACGAACTCTTTCTAGAGGAAAATTTTTCACTGCCAACCGAATGGATCGTTTTAGGGACTCCAAATTATCATGGCGTTTAGAGCAAGCCTTACTCTCTAAAACTGACCATAAATCATAATCCAATGGATTTAGGTCAGGACTTGACGACGGCCAGTTTTCAGTGCTGATAAAGTCCGGAACGTTAGTTTTCAACCAAGATTGGGTGGATCGAGCTCTATGACCCGGTGCCGAGTCTTGTTGAAAGCACCATTCTTTGTTATTGAACATGGTGTTAGTTAAAGGCTTAACTACCGTCTCAAGAATGGTATTTTGATAAACTTGTGCCGACGTTTTAATACCTTTTTCACAAAAATATGGCTCAGTCACCCCTTCATAGCTAACACCCCACCAAACCATCACTGAAGTGGGATAATGCCCACGTTGTACTCTGTTTACTAATTGCGAAGCTTCTTTAGAGCTTCCAGCATAAATACGGTCATTTTGTTTATTAAAATACTGCTCAATTGTAAAAATTTTCTCATCCGTAAACAAAATTTTTTTGTGACCTCCCTTTGCGTACCGCTTAAGTAGTTGTTTGGATTTTACCACCCTATTCTTCTTTAAATTATCAGTTAAGAAGTGACCAGTACGTCTCTTATAGGCTGCAAGTCCTAAGTCATCTTTTAATATACGCGACATGGTTCTAGGAGCTATCTTCATCTCCCGAGATAAAATCTTTTGCTTACGGACAGGATTTCTTCGAATTCTTTCCCTAACTGCTTTAATCACCTTTTTCACACGAACGGTACGTGGACGGCCAGATCTTTTTCTGTCACAAACAGAGGAGGTATCATTGTACCTATCAATAGCCCGGTAAACAAACATTTGACTAATACCATGCGGGTGGAGGGTTTTAAAAATTGCACTTTTCTCCATACCTACTTTATGTAAGGCAATCACAGCGATTCGGTTCTCTTTATCACCCCACTCCATTTTAATATAACAAAATATTTAACAATATAATGGCGCGAAAATAAGAAAACACATCAAGCAATCATATAAAAATGACAGATTCCAAATTCAAACGTAATATTTTCTTTTTTTGAATAGTAACAGTATTTATGGCCAGACTAAGTATATATACTATATTTCCACCCGCGGCTTCGCCCACGTGTAATATGGTTAAGTATATAGCGTTTTTTAATGATCTCGACAGGGCTTTCACCGGCTAAAATCTTGTTACAATTGGAATTATATATAGCCTGTGTTACTTAGGGATGATGTTGTAGCTATCGAGGGCAACTTTCAAATATACTTACAGGCCAGTACTTTTCTGATAATTTCATATTCTGATAGTCATCTTCTCATGTGGATCAGCTGATGATGGAAGGTAAAACTTGTCAGCTGTTAGGAGGTGCAAGAAAATTCTTACGAAGGTAGGCGCACATGTGAGCGTACATGTTAGTTTAATAATAAAAGGTAAATCTCATTAACGTTAAGGGTGCAGGTGGAAAATGGATGTGGACAATCGTCTCTTCACTCGTTTCCTTTTACATGTATATATATATATATATATATATATATATTAATATTGGTTAAAAGTAAGAAATAAAGTAAGAAAAACAGTAATTAGAGTTATGCGAAAACATCAAATGTTCGTACGACGCGACTTTTAATTAAAACTACGGAAGCAAATATTTGCATCACAAGCTCATATTATTTTATAGCAAATACAAAAATATTAATTTTATTGAAAAACAATGTGTGTTTATTTTGTATATTATTTTGCATATTAATTACGAAGTAGATTTTCTGACAGCGTAGCAGTTTAACATATTATGTAAAATCTAATCTGATAATCGGTCAATGTGCTACACTTTTCTTAAAAATATATGCATTTGTCCTATTAACTTGTTCGATTTAGTAACAATTTATTATTTAATATGATAATTTATGATTTGTCCAATCAGCTATTAGTTGCCGTCGAGTTGATTCACTCACAGCAGAGCACAAATCTGCTCTTTATATGTAATAATATTTAGCAGCGTTTTATTCCTGTTTTGTCCTTTTATATCTCAGGTTCTGACTGAAATACATTTTTTTATTTATTTTTAACTAGATTTTTAATGATTCTGACAATCACGTTTTTCACTAAGAGTGTAATATACAATTTAAGAATAATAACTTGTACGCTATTGTGGAATTTTTAAATGTTGTCAGCCCCACGTACACTTTAATGCAAACAATCGACTTCCATTATTATGACGTCTTGCAAAAGTTGAAGAAAATTTAATGATGTCACGTGATGTACCGTGGGAATAGGCAGTTGCGCCAAGGTATAATGTTTGCTGAGGTCTAAAAGGCACTCTCATTACACAGTGGTCCCGTGTTTTAAACGTGTAGAAGTTCTATACTACTACTTCTATAGCTATTTATTTAGTTAATATAATATATCACTCTTAAATTTGTTTTTATAAGAAGCATGCAGGGTCCGCTCTTTTCTATATTTTTATCAGACATAACCCACTATTTTAATTGTGGGCTTAACCTCAGCTTCTGTAACTTTAAATGGCGAATCAGAATAGTTATAGGAAGGTTAGACAGACTACATTGGAAAATTGCAATTGTCTAACAAGAAAAGCCATGTTTAATGAACTATATCAATGCTATGTGATCTTAGAGTTAAATAGAAGTTGGTCACTTGTTAGGAGCAGCAGGTAGTGGCGCACGTAACTCTGTTAGCGCAACTATTATCGAGACGTGAGCACACCAACTTTACACTTTCCACTTCCGACCACGTTATAACACGTAGTTCCTAGTTTCTGATAGTCATTTTATTTGCTTTACAAACCACTGATGCAATACATATCCAAGTGTTCTTATTAAGATGTCAATAAATGATTTTTAATAATTAATGCGTATCTATTTTTTTACGTTTGCTTGTATAAATCCCAGTGATTATTATTCATGTGAGCCTCTCGGGAATGAATATGAAATTGAGGCTTTTAAATCGACAACGTGCCAATTGAACTCGAAAAAGCAATATGTTGGTTATTGGAAACTTTTGCAACGAATGGGCCGATCGGGCGCGCCCACCAATTGTTTGTTAAACTTGTTACAAGCTTGTTAATTCTGGTATTTCTGTTTGTCAAATACGACAATTATTGTGAGTGGTAATTTTACATTCAATTCAATGTCCTATTGATATTTCATTATACAAGTTATTCAATAAATTATATACAAATTACACACATAATTGGTTTGCATGCAATTTATAGCTTGGGTTATTAGAAACTTAACAAATATAAGGTATAAACCGAAAATTACAAAGAAATATATACATACAAATATCGATCGTAACGGGGAATGAATCCGGGAACCTTTGTTCGTTAGTCGGGCATTAATAAAACATCACTTCAAGTACTAATTTCAATGTTGAAACAGGTACTAAGCAATGTAAAGGAAAAACGAAAACGATTTTGTTTAATTTTTAATTCGTCGCTATCAGTTAAATATTTTTTAATGAAATAACTCTTATCTACAAAGTGCACATGATACAAAACATATTGGTAGGCGTAATGACTATTTCAATAGAGAGGGCAAATTGGCGTAACAAGTCAATTTAGTGCCGAGATAACGTTCAATATGAATGGATTCGGCATCCTTTGGCGTGTCTGAACAGCCGTATCTTTTAATGAGGCATACAGGAGACGCATAATTGCGTGTTTTTTTTTTACTAATGCGAATAAATTACCCGGAATCTAGTGCATTAAGTAGAAACCTTTTGACGATCCCGTCGTCCCTTTTTTCTGTAAGAAAATTCATTTACGTATAATATTATCAGTATAGATTAGAGTTACATTTCTCACTATCAGATTAGGTTGTCGCAAAAGGTCGCTTCACGAAATAAAGTTACCTTTAAAACCTCATTTTATGTTATATTGAAGGCAAGCGAGCACAATGCGAATCGCAATAAACAGTGGTATTTCGTCCGCACTCTGCCGTTAAGCCTGATAGAACCTTATCCACGTAACCTCAACGTTTTTACAACAAAGCCTCATAAACTTTTTTGCTTGCGACATTGTTGTCAGGTTTATTGTACGACACAACATTTGTTATATATGTAAAAATAGGCCAAGGGGGCGAGCTTCTCTCCAGAACGAGACTTAAATAAGCGTTTCTCTTGTTAAAAATGTATTAAATCATTTGGACTGTATAACTTCAGTAAAATTATTATAGTATCAAAGTAACTGTAGTGAAAATAGACTCGATCTTCGATTTGTACGCTAACCCCAAAGCCACTACTTGATCAGTTCGGTGACACTCGGTTATATGAACATTGTGTTACTTCAAGTCGAAAGTTGAGCAATAAATAAAAGTAATTCATATCGTATCAAAGTTTGAATTGTCCCCACTCGACATAGTTGTGGCCATTTGTTAAAAACGTGTCTAGACAGACGCGTCTCATCGCGATACCTTCAATGTGCTGATTATAAAAGAGACTTTTTCAGTACATCTGTATCTATTTTACCAAACTTTTTTATCTTTCAGATTTGGATTTTCTATTACTGGCTGGCAAAACAACCCCACTGAGTTTCTTGTGGGTTCTACTCAGCTGATGGGGCCCAGTGAAACGATGTGAACCTAAGTTTCAGCCATGTATACAATCCTAATTAAATGAACAATTTTTGATTTTGACATAAAAATGGGATTTTTCCTATTCTTGTTGAAATCAATGAAAAATTCAAGAAAGAAATAAATTTTACTGGCAAATATAACCTTTTCTTTAAAGGGTAACTAAACACATCCTAGAATAATCTATTTGTAGGAACATCAAGATTCCTTTTAGTCCCAACCGAGTAAAGAGCATTTTAAATGTGTTTATTTTTTACACACGTTGACTTGAAACTAAAATATTACGCAGAAAAGATGTCGTGCTCCAGACATTTATTATCTTATAAGCAAGTTTATTTATTATATGTATTTTCCTCTTCAGATACAAGACATATTTGGTAATATTCTTTGCCTACGAACATTGCAATTTATTGTAACCGTTAACCAATACAAGATGAGCCTTCTGTTTTCTTGCCATATAATCCCGCCTCCTGCTGTTAACTTGGTTAATGGTCACTGTTATTTTTAAATTAAACACATTTAGTATTTACCGCCCCATAATATACAAAAATAAAACGAGACGTTAATGTATTAAGCGTTAAAGGCAAAGAGCAAAGCTGCCAAAATTAAACAGAATTATTAAGGTTAATCTGAGTAATGATTTGTATTATATTTATAAAATATAACGCTTTGTTTTACTTACTCGTTTAATCATAGTGTACAAATGTAACTGGTAAATGAGATTTATGTTTTAAAAGTATTACAAGTAAGAAATAATTATGTCCTATGTCGCCTGGATGGGGTGAACGATGTCCAAAGATAAAACTATAAGGTATGGGTGTAATATCCATTATTACAATAGAATTAAATCGATATTTTTTACCGATTTTGAAGGAGTTTGCCGGCTGCCCTAAATCAGTCGTAATTTTCTCGAGCATTTAATATAGCACCTAAGGTTTACGGCTTTATAGATTAAATAAACAAATTTCACAGACAATACTTTTAGCATAATATATTTGATTGTTTTGTTGGCGACAATATTTCATTTATCATAAAAGTTCGCGAGTGAGCCGAGACGCGTAAACAATACAAAGACAGAAGCCCGACACTCAATAAGTTTTCCCATTATCATCTTAATATAAAAGGACCCGTGAAATTACTACATTCGGCCCCTTAACGACGAGAGTGTCTCCAATTACGGGACCTCAACAAACCAGAGATTTTAGACACACGCCATTGTTTCTCTCAATTCCTTATTGGTGTCCTGAATCCAACAAATTGTTTTTCCCAAACATTTTTTTCATTAAATGTCCAACACCCGCTAGGTTGACGTTTTTCCTAATAATATTGTACGATCGGTCGTTGAGCCGTCCCTAATTAATGTCGAGTCATAAACAAGGTGCTCCGGCGTTATTCAAAATTAATGAAAAACGAAAAAGGGTAAGAAATCCGGATAACAAACGAGTAATGAGTTGATAAAAGGACTTCTGGAGGTTATTTTCCAAATTAATTTAATTGAGAGCCGATTAAAGTTGATCTGTGCAAAAGTCGTTAAGTCGGTAATTTTGTAAATGACTTTTTAGAAATTATCTTGGTAGGCTTATTTACAAGCCTTTAAGACTGATTCGGTTATATTTTTGATACAAATTTAATTATTTGAGACTTTTTTATTGATTTTACACCATTATGAAAATTCCGATTTTTATACTAACAATACGTTTGGTTGGCAATATTTGATGAGTGCCCTAGTGATTGATGATTCATTATATTTGTACAGAATAATATATCCGCTGATTTAAAGTAGTATTCTGTCGGATACTATAGTTCTTTAGTTCATAATTATATTAAAATTACAATTATAAATTGTACAAAGTTATACGCTAAGTTTTAGTCTGCAATAATAATAAGTGTTCTCTACTAACATTTCCAATATGGGTCGAGTTTCTGTTGTGTCAAGTTTGTAATTGGTGAAGTTAATAAAGCATGATCGTGAAACATCTTATTAGTCGCGTTCAATCATCTTTATTTTATAGACCATATAAAATCAATACAGTCCGTTGCGTTCCACTTCCACATACTTTGTTATACACGTTACAGTGTGGACAAAGGTCTGAACTAATAGCTCTTAATTACAAAACCTTTTTCAGCAATTTTAATATACCAATAAATATAAGCGGTTTGTGTAAGCGATTTAGGAGGGTTCAGAAGGTAAACGAGTAGAGTGACTTTGAACAAAGTGCATGGGCCGTTGCCCATGGACACCAGCAACGCTACAATGCTTGTAGGAGACTGATGACGAGAGAGAGATAAATAGATTCCTAGGTCGTAGGAAACCTTTTATACCATCTGGTATATATAGATAGGGAACATGTTTCCATATAAAGGCTTCAAATAAATAAGCGAACTATAAAACATCAAGAAAACAAAAGAGATGTAAAACAAATATATGTAAGCAATGAATAATGGGAAAACGCGGAAAACGTAAGGTTTCCATATGAATTTCACGTAAAGTCTCAACGAAAATCGTAGGCCTTAATGTTTTCCCGCTGACAAATCTCATTCATCAGTTGTTTTTCCTGATACCATTGGAATTATCGGTCTTGCTTTCACATCCAATTTGGCCTTACAGATCAATAAGACACGCATTCAATCTTGTGTGTATTTTGTAACGAAGTGGTTTTTGGCAACGTCTCCATTTTGCTTTACATTTGGATATTGAAGATACTTTTCTGTTTTCATTGTATTAGGCATTACGTAGTCCATATGTATTTTGTGCTATTTGGGAGAAAATAGTGAGCTGAGGAAATTGTTCAAATGTAATTGTATTCACGGGTCAAAGAGAACAATGCGTCGTCACACATGTGACTACCTCATTGTTAAGTTACTGCTTCATTACAGTACTAGTTAGATAAGTTTTATTCGTTTTAATTTGCAATACTTAACATCAATACATTGATGACAAAATATACAACCAAGCTGAGTTCTTGCCTGCCTTTTCTCAAGCTACGCGTACGAACAGGCGTTGAGTCATTTAGATTTTATGTCGGTATGGATTTGACTGAAAAGAAAATTAATTTTAAACTGTGTTATATAAAAGCTTTCTTTATAGGAATCTTTTAAATATCGATGCTAAAAGCTAGTATATAATGCTGGTGAAGCCTGTCATCAGACACAGCAACGCAATATCCGGAGCTTTGGCTTCCTACACGTGTATAATGAAATATGTACATTATATAAAGCTCTATTGTATCATCGATATTAAGCGATAAATCAAGCTTCAAATGTATTAAACACAGGTTTTGATTAATATACGTTCATTTATTAAGAGGTGTTTTCGCATTAATTTCATTGAATTATATTTCAAACAATATAGAAAAGTATTGATAAAAGACAAAGTTCAGAATGGCGTTCGTAATATGTAGTTATTCATAACAAATGTAATTTTTTTATGTCCGCTAGTTTTTCAATATATCTATCTATTACGCTATCACTACTAAATCATAACATATAAGAAGAATTAACTCCGAACGCTAAACCACTCTATTGAATAATTAAACTACGATATTAGACGTTAGTCTAGGAATAAACATACAAGTATTTTATTGATATCTTAAAAATTGCTGAAATATGGAATCGAATCTAAGAAAAGTCCAATTACATCATTTACTAACATGGTAATACTTTTTATCAAAATCATTACGTTTTTAAATAACAATTAATGCCCTTAACTCTATTTATTTTCTTTCAATATTTTTAAAAATTGTTTAAAATCGTAGCAGCGAAACAATAACGCGCGGGCACTTGATGTGCAGGGCGGGTCTCCAAAAAGCGTGCCAAACCGCTTGTAAGTTCACACAGTCTCGGAACAAACGTTCAACCTTCAGAAGAGCTGAAATATGAATTAATCAAAGATTTAAAAACTTTTCAAGTATACTTAAACATATTATTATTTCAGTTAAAAAACAACAATCATTTCTTTTTCTAATTCTGTTTTCATCAAATTTAAAAATGTATCACTTTTAAAGTAATATTCTAAAGTTAGTGACTAATTCTGAGTGCAATGAGTGCTTTGGAAAGATTTATTTAAGCTTATCCGTTCTAAAATAGAGCTTCAAGAAATACAGTGGATATACAGAAAAAGGGCGAACAATAAAATTTGAGTGGAGAAAAAGTGCTTAGTTTGGAAAAGACCCGCAACACATCACAAGAGAGTGAAAATATTTTTTTCCCAAATCAGTTACGTATAATTTTGATCGAATTTAAATGTTCTAAATTGACCCTGAACCCCTAAAAGACCATTCGCGTGGAATGTAATTATAAAGTATAATGCATAGGTTAAAACCTCTCGCATGACATTGTCAAGGGTTGTTAGCTTCACGACGTGATCCCACTCGACGGCCTAGCACCTCCGTGAGACTACAGTGTATGTCTCATGACAGATAAGAAAAAACAAAGTAGGTGTTTCATAGTCTGGTGCTCACATCTTGCCAAAGAGTGCTGACACTTACCACTGCAAAAGTGTACATACGATGACGATGTGACATAACTTTAGGACCCTGAGGTGCAAGTGCACAGGCGCTTATTAAGGAATTAAGTAGGCGCTTGGTATTCAGTACCGGTGATCGAAGAGCTGGCTGGCTTTCCTTGCTCAGCGTATAAGCATCGCGATACAGCGAGGAAATGCCGCCAGCATTGCGGGTACTCTGCACAGGGACCAAGCTTTTTAAATTTGTTTTAGTTTTGTTTTATTTTAAGTTAAATTAGTTAGATAAGCTCGTCTGCGTTGTTTAATTTCTGTTTGTAATAATATTATAATTTTCCTTATAAATTTAATTAATATTAATTAGAAAAACATAATAAAGTTTTAAATTAATTTTTATATTCATACAAATAAATTTTGTTGTGGGAATTTAAATGTGTTTTTAGAAGAGGAAGCAAACAAGCAAGAGGCACATCATAAAGTTTCAGTCGCCACCCATAGACACTCACGTGGCTGGGAGGGAGCTCTTGAGTTCGTGTCCGGCCTTAGAATTCTGTTACTATGTTATGTAGGATTTTTATTGTATAAAGACCCATAAATCATGTAATTTATTTTGTAATCCTTAATATAAAATAGGATAATTTCATCACTGCCGGTACTGTAACTATATTGTTGGGAATATTATCCTCCATTTCGAAAATTTCATTTGACGACAATCCTGCGAATGACAAAATGTTTATGGGAAAACGTTTTTCCTCGTAACAGTATTGGGAATTAATAACCTCTGGTAAAGACACACCCTTCAAACTAAATTGCATCGAAATCTAAATCTCGATTCGTTCGTTAGTTGAACGCAAACACTATTTTTTGTGTTAAAATTGTCAGTACAATGTTTATTAGTTCTTGGCACAAACACTTAATAATAAAAACATGTTACATTTTAACAAAACCTACTTTTGCTTATCAAATAGTTGATAGGCCTGGCACGCACCGTCGAATTCTTTTATTTAATTAGCTAAGTGTTCATTAGAGCTGCGCCTCGCGCCACAGTACTCAGCATACAAATTAGTTTTGTGTACTTTGCGCCTCTTGTAATCTGCCAAATTATAGACCTTGCTTTCTTTAAGCCTTCGTTTGTATGGCGACTATTTAGTTTAGCGTACCTACCTTTACGTTAAAACAAATAAATCATTTATATTGTTTTTTGTATGTGATCACGTGATAGGCGTGAACTAGTGTCAATTGTCAAAAGCAGTGGGAAGTAACACAATTGATGTCTGTTTATTCGCGCGTAGTGTATGCTCTTCCGACACATAAAAAATAGATTATTAAAGTTTCCTCATTCCGTGATATTCCCGCCTGAGTAAACTTGTCGAAAAGATTAAACTTTAAGCTTCGGAGCACAGGGCAAACAGTTGGGGCATTTTGAAAAACGAAGAATTTATTATATTCCCCGGGAAGATTTAAGCTCGCACTACTCCGGCGAGACTTTAAAAAAGTCTTGCGTTATTTATTACCGTAGCCTGCATTCTAATCTAGTACAAAGCTTCAAGCCTTGCCTGCTCGCGTTGCAATAATAAATAACATAAAACAAGTTTGTTGAAATAACTTTCTTTAAGTCAATTAAGTGTTGCCTTTAGAACAATTTGTAGAAATGAATGAACAAAAACAACTATTTATTACATCGTTGTGTAGTCATGCGTATTTGTAAATCTTGGACTGATATTTATTAATCTATGGATAGAATAATTTTAAAGTAAAACTTGCGTGAAAGTTGCCGCGCCCTCTGGGTGTAATCGTTCAATTTACTCGATAAGCCCCGGCTGATGTTCCGTGAAACGGTGATCTATCACTTGTTTAGCTCCGATTATGAACAGGATTATATACAATTAGTTGTCTAAATACACGCTGAATCCACGGGATGTTTGGCAAAAGAACGTGTTCTTTGCGAATACGAAAACTTCATATACTTTTGTTGTTTGAAACGAGGTACACAACCTACAGCGTATTTGTACGCAACTCAATTCAAATAAAATGCCAGTGTTTAAACCTAATAAGTTAAAAAAATATTAACAATTCAGAAGCATTGTATTAGATTTTAATAAATAAAGAATTCCGTGTAATAAGCTCAGTAAAATGGAGCAATTCATAAATATGTAAATGCTTTTTAAAAATCAATTTGAATATCGAGTTAGAGTAGAGCGCTGTGAATCGAATCATCGGACGGTTTTGCTGTCGCAAAATATTCCACACGGGAATCGTTCACGCGGCTGCTGATTTTTGGAATCTTCTATTCCAACTTGTGCCCGTGACTTCGTCTAAGGCCCTCCCATTAAGTGTGGCCCAAGGCTTATTAACTTGCTTTTTTCACGTAAGCAAACCTTATTATTTTTGTGATAAGAAAATTGGTATATACATTCCCAAAAGCGAAACTTTGAGGCTATACGGAATGATATTATGTTGCGTATGCGGATACAAATGGATATCTCTCTATCTATAATGTTAAGCTATAGATATAAAGTAATATTATTATGTATATTTGACATTATATTAAAAAATCAAAGCAACCAGAATATACAATGATAAATATCTATTACCAAAAACATCTTGTTTGAATAAACTCAGTCGGCTCTCGAGGAAAGCAATTAAACTCAGTTATCTGATGTGAAATAATTGCCGGCGATTGTTTTGTTTTAATTTATTAGTGAATTTAATAACAATTTACTTAGCTTTTCAATTTTGGCGTAACAAATAATTTAATTACAAACCACCAAAAACGAGGTTTTCATAAACTTAAATTAGATCTGATTTGTAAATAAGGAGCATTCTTCTCGTCCGCTCTAAGCCCTGGTTGCTTAATAAAAGTCAAATTATTTTGATTTTGTCCTATAATACAAAAACGAAGACACAAGGCCGCGAGGAAAGCAGGTATGAAAATAATACTTGTGAACGCAGAACTATCACGGCTGATCAATTTATCATTTGGGCAGAGCCGCATATATCATTTGCGAAATAATTTTACGCAATCCTACATTTGTGCTGGTGTATTGGGCATTGTGGGTTGTATTTATCATTGTCAGGAACGGGGACAGCTGGGAAGCGCACAGGTGCTTAATTTATGTAATGTGGAGGTAAATGGACCGACAAAGACACAACTAAACTTTGTGGGCGAGCTTTAAGATAATTGTACTTGTTTGTACATTCATGTTACGTGTTGATATTTTGTGTAGATGTTGAGAAATCGTGGCCTGTTAGGACTGATTGTTGGCCCAGACTACACCAATTTATTTTTATGGAAACACTATGAAAAAGAGATGTAAAAATCTGAGGCCAAAATGTAGTGTCTTTTTTTTACATTGTAAAAAATAATTTAAAAGACTTTTGTCACAGAGCAATACAAATGAAAATAGTTTTTTCTGTGTCACACTTTATCCTCATAACACTTGACCCAGAAATGAAAAAAATCTACGAATCCTCCGCACAAGCGACTCTTCGCGTGAATTTTTCACCACAAGTACGATAAATTAGATGTTTTAAAATTCATTTTATTTTGAAAAACATTTATTAATAAAAAACGAGGCTGAAGAGTCCAAGTGAGAGTGCCTTTAGCGAGCAATTAGTAAAGAATTCAATCCGTGCAGCATGAATGTCACGCAATCTTTTGCAGAATAACACTGCCTTACATCATTCGTTTATCGTTCTCGATCGTCTTTCACTAAATATAAATTACATTTTGTCGACGCTAACACAACCTGAAAGGAACATGGAGAGATTGTGTTACGAAAACATCACTTTATTCCTTCATTTTTTCGTTCGAAGTAACTTAAGATTGTTATTAATTGTCTGATATGTGAACGATACATTTATTTCAATTAATCATTATATATTGACCATTATTCGCAACAAAGAAATGACGCTTTGTAGACGAAGACGAAGATCGAAAAAAATGTTATTAATCCAAAGGGTTTTTCATAATAAAATTACTTTGAACACAATAGTTATAATTCATTGTTTGTTTTATTATGTGACGAGTTTATTGCTGCCTTAGGCTTTTACAGGCTCGAAAGAAACTTTGTTGGTCGTTTAACGAAATTGAGAATAAAACCTTCCCTTAATGTAATGACCCGATTATATTAAGACTAGCTACACATTAAATTATGAAAAACAAACAAATTTGTGTACACTCATATTATGTATTGCTTTAAAGGCTAAACTTCTTTTAGATTTGTCGTATAAGATAACTTGAAATTAAAAAGCCCAGTGCAATCATGAATGTGGCAATCAAGCCGATCATCGATCCATCAGCCTGAGTGCAGTTGTCAACTAGTCCAATGTTGCGTGACATACAAACATTTGTATCATTATGTAAAAGAAAATACACTAATTACATGGAATATCGATTAGTTATAACATATTATTAATTAAACAATCGAATAGATTGATTAAAGTTTTCCTAGTAACAATTTGTAAATGTCGAAATTAATCGTTCAGAAAGTTTTCAAGCGGTTTTTATAGGTTTTTAATGTTAAAAATGTCCCTCGCTTATCTCAAGTACCATTAAGCACTAAACGTGTTCTTTCACGTTGCAAGCGGATATTACGCTAGTTTTTTTTAAACACAGTTAAAATTATACTTACAGATTTATTTTAAATTGAATTATATCTTATGTACTTTTCAGCAGTTTAATACATGTTTTTATCGTAAGTATTTTATGAAACTAACATCACAATCTCTGTCATACATTTGAGCACAATAATATAACAGAATCCACGATCGCCTCGTTACGGGTCTTCGGAGATCTATAACTATTTATTACCCAAATAGAGTGGAGAATGTTGCTTATATTATAAGAAGAATAAATTGTCCATGTGCTGTTAAATTTTATGTATTTATAAATAGTTTGCTTTATTACACAAAGAAATACAGATTATTTACCTGGAGAAAGGCAATCGTCGGGCAAAGGGTTTCTGTAAACGGAAACCTGTTTGAAAAATAGAAACGTATGTTTGTAGTATTGTGTTTGGGTTGGACCTTTGGACTTTGCCTTATATATCATTTGATATTAGGAAATGAAAAATATCAATGCATAAAAGGTTAGGCAATTTCTGAATAAACACGTTTCAATAAATACATTAGGTTAGTGAGAGCAAATAAAAAGGTAACGTGAATTTATAAATATATGTATGATTCTGTAAAACATTGTAAAAACAAAAAAAAAACGTTGATCATAAAATTGTTTAATGGTTTTGGTCACGAACGCAAGTTTGTAAAGCTCTTTACTGCTTGTATAAAATGTTACATTGGAAAAGGTTATCAGACAGTCTGAGCACGAATCGCTTCTGAAGATGCAAAATAAGATTCTAAACAGAGAATTCACAAAACGATTCAAGATACACATAAAATGTTTTATATTTCAAATGTTGTCTATTTTTATGAAATTAAAGATTCAACATGTGTTAGGGACGATGAAACGATTAAAGAGACGTAATAACAACTATGGTAATCTCGAACAATTAATTTTCTGGGTAACGCGTCGATAAATCTGGCCACCGAGGACCTTAGCCGTTTGGGAGGGTTCTGTTGTTGTTTTGTTTGGTACTAAAAACATTAATACGACGTAATTTATTGAAATGTTTGAAGAGGTTCATGCGTGTTTAATTCATGATTTAAAATATATTATTTGTGTATGGATTGTAAGAACAGTTTTATGTACACTTAAAGATCGGGCACCCGGACATTATTTATATATTAACGTATTCTACAATTCAAGAATAAAAGTGCAAGTGTCGAAATTGCCAACGGCGGTAAATGTGACGGCGGCCATAAATCAGTTGTGTGACGTAGGAAGGTCCGCTCGATCATCATAACGATATTATTGCGACCAGATGCCGGGTTAACATGATTTATTATAATACTCCGCTCGGGAAACCATTGAGACCCACATCCAATATATAATTGAGGCTACGCGTTATTATTTTTCAGAAAGTCTCGTCCCTAATTATAACAATAAACATTTGATATTTGTATGGGAGTCACGGCTAACTTATACGAAAGTCCAACTTCCCAAGACGCGATAAAGCTGCTCTAAGTAGGAGAAGTTTTGATTCGACCGTTTGTATAACACAAACATGAGCTTAACTACAACGGTGGGCCAACTAGGTTTATTTATATATCGGCTTATATAGTTCACTCGTAAATAGCACAAGCTTATTGCTTTTTATTTAAACAATTTAAACGATTTATGTGAATTTTAAAAAGCGCCGGAGCATAATATATTAGACAATAAATTATAAAATACGTTCAATATAAGAGGTGCCCTTTATAGAAAATTGATGGCGTAGCGCACGTAGAGTCGTAACGCGTAGCTGCGTAGTGAAGCGATCAAAGGTTGTAGATTAATCTCTTACACTTCAAATGTATCCCTACATTTAGTTATATATAATTTAAAATAATAAATCTTTTTTTATGTTTGGCAAAAAAACATACAACTTTCAATAATATAACACTTTCTTGCATTATTACATAATATGTTTTGATTATACGAAATTATAAGATTTAACGCATCAATCACCTAGCAAAGGAATCTTATTTAGTCATAAAGATTTTAAAATTTAATAATAACGTATGACGGAATTTCCACTCAGCTACGACACGACTCATAAATAGTTGAAAAGGCAAGGAAATTAATTATTAAACACCCAAACGCTCTGAGTTTTGAGCCATATCTTATTAAATAATTGAATGATTTTCTAATGAACAACAATATTCTGAATTCGTCTCAAACTATAGAAAGAAAAAAACAAAAACTATTTTAAGGATCCACTATACAATGTAACACCTAGATTTCATTCAAATATTTCCTAATTCTATCGAAATAAAAATGAATAATTGCAACAGAACAAAGTGTAAATAGTACCTATATACTTCATTGAAAAGATTTTAATTATTCGTGTATCGTAAGCCTAGGATAGTCAAGAACACAAAATTGTTCAGACGTAACTCCGCGTACGCAGATAACGTTTTTGGGTGATTTTCAAAATTTTTGTACATTACAAAAATGAACAACGTGACAAAATTGAATTCTATTCTATTTCACAGAAGATATAGTGATACAAACTGACTCGTTTCAGATTCAGAAGGTTTGTTAAGTCATCACGATAATAATTCACTCTAACATTTGAGAACATTGTTACAGGTGCGCCTGATTCTGTTATCATACTTTCTTTTTAAGAGCCGCCATTTCTTTTTTTTGTTTTTCTATTTTGCTTGCCTGCTCTTTTACTCTCTTCTTCAAATTATAGTAAAATCGTCAATATAACTTCTGTGGTTTTCTTTGCGTTGCTTCTTTATTTATATCTTGACATTTTGACTATCTGTTAATTTGACTCTTTTTTTTATGTGAGAGGAGGCAAACGAGCAGGCGGGTCACTTCGAGTGATGTGCCAACCGCCGCCCATGGACAGCTGCAACGCCGGGAGGCTTACAAGTGACTTGCCGGCCTTTAAGGAAGAGGAACGCTCTTTTTTTGAAGGTCCCCAAGTCGTAGCGGATCGGGAATACCTGCGCTGGCAGTTGTTTCCACAAAGAGGTGGTGCGCGGCAGAAACTGCCTTAAAAAACGCATAGTCGTGGAGCGCCAGACGTAATTGTTGTGTGCGCTTTTCCAAGTTCTTTTGACTTATTTTTATAATTTTCGGGATTATTTAACTTTAGTCTTTCTCTTTACAAACGAAAAACACAAATGTAACACAAAATCTTGCACTATTCTTTTTAATTTCTTATTTCTTTATGTGTTTTTAAGTTGGATTGTAAATTGCTACGACGGAAGTATCACTGTGCGAGGTTTTTAAATACAAACCAATTAAAAACAAAGTGTATCCTACTGAAAAGTGCCACATTTACTTACCAAAGGTACTGTGACATTTGACAGCGGTACTGTCAATCTTGCTGTAGACTGGATACGGGGTTTTTGGACAAAGTTGTTTCAAATTTGGTTGGGTACGTAAGTTTTAGACAAAGACATAATACATTTTTAAGATTAAAATGAACTGCCGTATGTGTTTAAAAAATATGGCCGATGCAGAAAGCATTAAATGTACTTCGTGTCTTGTAACGTTACATTACTATTGTGCTGATTTAACGGAGGCTGATTACAGAAAGATACTGCCAATGAACAGACTTAAGTGGAAGTGTGTTTCTTGCAAAGCTAAAAAGAAAGGTGTGCAAGCGTCAACTTCCTCACCTGCACCTACTCTGGCTCCATCTTTAAATGTGGACACGGAGTCTTTGACAAATTATTTGGATTCCAAACTTGCGGATCTGAGGAAGCAATGGTGTGAGGACCTCAGCCATGCTCTTCTAGAGGTCTCGCGGTCATTTAGAAGCGACAGAAATGCTTTAGAAAATCGCATGAGCTTATGGGAGGAAAGGCTGGGTCAGGTCGAATCGGCGGAGACTACAAAATACATAATTCTGCTCGAGGATAAAGTCAATGACTTATATTCTGATATCAACAAGCAACAGCAGTGGAATCGAATGAATAACCTGGAGATAGTTGGGTTGCCTGAATGCAGTAACGAATCCACGCGTCTTTTAGTAAAAAAAATTGCAGCCCATGCTGACGTCACTTTTCAGGATTTTGATATCGAATACGCGAATTGCGTTCAGCCGAGACCGAGACATTCAATACCTGGCAAACCTAAGGCGATTGTAGTACGTCTTAAATCACGCGATATAAAGGATAGAATATTATCGGGCCTACGAAGAAAGCGAGAAATTCAAACAACTGACATTGGGGTGTTAGGGCAGTCTAAGAAAATCTGACGCCAGTTAACAAGCAGCTACTGAAAAAGGCCTTTGGTCTTAACTACCGAGAAAGGTTTCAAATTCACGTGGGTTCGTAATTGTTGCATGTTTTTACGCCTAAACGAACAGTCTCTTGTCATATCTGTAAACATCGAGCAAGATCTGTCAAAAATCTGTTAAAATGTCTTTCCTACTTTACATGTCAATATTATTGTATATCGAGCAATTTTCTTATGTATTGTGAGGTTACCTCAGTATCATACACTCGCCAAAACTCACACAATCAAACACACTTACACAATACTAACTCTCACACCAAAATTTACTCCACACACCACTTTATAGTATACTTATTTATTTACACATCATTGTACAAAATTTTTACCTAAACGTACATACGCGACGTACGCTTGCAAACCGTCTCAATGATTCAAAATAATATTTGTCTATTTTATCAAAACGTCCGTGGCTTGCGAACAAAAACATCTCAAATAAACACTGCGCGTTTCGTAAGACATTTCTTACCACGCACCACCACGTTATGGAACAAGCTGCCCGCCACGGTATTTCCGAACCACTACGACTTAGGGTCCTTCAAGAAAAAAGCGTATAAATCCCTAAAAGGCCGGCAACGCCCTCATGAGCTCCCAGCCACTTGACTGTCCATGGGCGGTGACTTCACCTTTATGGTGGGCCTCCTGCTCGTTTGCCCCCTCTTCTATAAAAAAAAAATAATAAAAAAAACAAAAAACACATATTTGCATAGTTTACATACCGCCTGATGGCATGCTGAATGCAAGAATCACTTCCTTTACAAATTTACTTATGCATGTATATTCACTAAATCCAAACGATAATTATATTATAGTAGGCGATTTTAATTTACCTCACATTGGCTGGTCTTCTAGCGATGGCCCCACGTTCTTTAGGCGCGGTACAACAAACTTGCAGAACGCAGGTGCCAGCCTTGTGGAGATTTGTAGTTCTGTTGGTCTTAATCAGTATAACTTTTATCCGAATTCCTCAGATAACGTACTAGACCTAATATTCAGTAGCACTCACTTAGAGGTTTCTAGATCAGCAAATTGCCTTGTCAAGGAAGACTCTAGTCATCCTAGCCTTGAGATATGCGCATCTGAGCCTATGATACCTGACATGAAGTTTGCAAAGATTACTAAATACAACTTTAATAAAACTAACTTTAAGGTAATTAACGAATACTTTAATAGCATTAACTGGTACAGTGCACTAAACGGTAGCAACACTGGCGTTATTGTCCAACAATTTTACTCGATTCTTGGCATAGACAAATACGTCCCTAAAACCGGGTCCTCTCACTGTGTTAAGTATCCTATCTGGTATTCAAAACCCAATACATATAATACGTAATAAACGCACTGCCCATACTCGTTGGAAATCATCTAAAAACCCGCGAGACTATGACGAGTTTGCGATTCTACGTTCTAGACAAAAAGCATTGCAAAAACAATGTTTCAACTTCTATGTCAATAAAATACAAGCATCACTGGTAAAAGATCCTAAAAAATTGTGATCATACCTAAGATCCTTGCGAGTCAATAGCACTGGCTTCCCTAACAAGTTACAGCTGGGGAATGATACTTACCACAGTGAGACGGAGGCATGTATAGGATTTAGTAGTTTTTTTGAAAGCGTGTTTCAGCAGCCAGCATCTTCGTATAGCGAGCACCTGCATTTCAATGCTGACACGTCGAATAATATCTTGAGTCAAATTAAAATAAGCGAAGCTGATGTTCTCATGACTATAAAATCCTTGAATTCGGATAAGGGTCCTGGTGACGATGGTATTCCACCTATCTTTCTTATGAATTGTGCCGAAGCCCTAAAGTTACCGGTATGCGTGATATTTAATTCTTCTGTTAGCACAGGCTTGTATCCTGATGTATGGAAAGTTGCAAAAATAGTCCCGATACACAAGTCAGGCTCGCGGTTGAATATTGATAACTACCGCCCAATCTCGATACTTAACACTTTTAGCAAAGTTTTTGAAAAAATTGTATATGGTGCCATCAGTGCAACTATTAATAGATCACTCCCGGATGAACAGCACGGCTTTACAAATAAACGATCTACAATTACCAACTT
This sequence comes from Leptophobia aripa, assembly GCA_951799465.1. NCBI lineage: Eukaryota > Metazoa > Arthropoda > Insecta > Lepidoptera > Pieridae > Leptophobia > Leptophobia aripa. Next base: position 98,852 of record OX637268.1, on the reverse strand, counting down.
AACTGTTTTACCAACTATGTACTGCAGAGCATGGATGATGGTGCACAGGTTGACATGATCTACACTGACTTCGAAAAAGCCTTTGACAGAGTGGATCATGTTATCCTGATGCATAAGCTTTACTTATTAGGAATTCGCGGTGATCTCCATAGGTGGATTTGTTCATATATATCTAATCGAAGGCAGTCAGTCGCGGTTGGCAGTGCTAGAAGTGACTTTGTCTCTATTCCATCCGGAGTACCACAGGGTTCGATACTAGGGCCTCTCCTATACAATGCCTATCTGTTTGACATCAATAGTTGCTTTAACAACTCCAAATTTCTAATGTTTGCCGATGATAAAAAAAAATATTTGAAAATCAATAATAAAGATGACTGCCATAAAATTCATACCGATTTGTACAAGATTTCTGACTATTATTTAAAAAATAGAATAATCATTAACCACTCTAAATGTGTTAAGATATCATTCACTCGAAAAATAAAAAAATATTATTTTAGTTTACAGTATCAACAATAATATCATTAAAGAAGTAGATTGTTTTAGGGACCTAGGCATAAGATTAGACTCAAAATTGACATTCAGCGACCATATTGATGGTGTAGTAGACAGGGCGCTTAAGCAGCTCGGCTTTGTAAAGCGTGCGAGCTGTTTAAAGACGAGCACTGTATCAAATTATTATACTTCACTTACGTGAGAAGTATCCTTGAATACGGGTGCTCAATTTGGTCCCCAAACTGCAAGATTTATAAGGAAAAGATAGAAAAAATCCAAAGGAAGTTTATAAAATTTATCTCTTTCAAAACACATAAACATTTCAATGATTACATTCAAGCGTGCGAAAATTTCAAAATTGTCTCCCTTGAATCACGTCGGGAACATTATGATATGACGCTTTTGCATGACTTGGTCTCGGGCAGAATAGACTGTAGCGGGCTACTGGAAAGCATAAACTTTCAGGTACCCGCCTATCCCACTCGCAGTCTTGCCTTGTTCCAGGTACGGACAAAACTCAGTCTTGTGTCGCGCAGCAAGAACCTATAATGGGTCCTATGTGTCCTTACATATATTTGGCCTAAATAGGAATTCTTTTAAAAAAAAACTAAGACACTCACTCACACAGAAACACCATTGCACACACTAATACACACACACGCACTTAAAAGCTCGTTCTTTACATAATATACTGCACTTGTTCATATGTATATATATATTTTTATTATTTTTTTTCTGTTCGTGTTTTTTTTTTGTTGTATTATTTTTTTCTGATCTTGGATTCTATTTTTGATTGTATGTTTTGACCTTGTTTTGGCTTTGTTGTTGATCTATTTTTGTTGTGTAAGCTTTTGGAATAAGCTGTATAGGTTTAAGAAATAAATAAAAAATAAAATAAATAAACACCGTGTTTCTTTTTTTTTCTCTTATTAACAAAAAAAACTCTTCACTAACTAAATTATAATTTAATAAATAAACATAAATTCTGTATTTTCATAAATTCGGCTTTACTTCATTTTTGTTACAAAACCAAAAAAAAGTAACAAATCTTAGCAAAAATTAAATCAATCATGAGTTGAATTACAACCAAAGACATTTGAAGGTTATAAAGAACCTTAATAGATTTAACCAAGCCAACCAACCAATCTTTACACAAACTGTCCAAAATAATTATTTAGGTGTATGCAGAATATTAATAATTATTTATGTTGTTTTTATAGCGTAACAAAAATGAACAAAATTTAACACTTTTATTGAAATTGAATTATTATTATTTAGTTTTATCTTATTAATTTATATTTTTTACATCAAAAGTAGGGTCATTAAAGATATGCCCAAAATCAAATTATGTGAATGCCAATGTGTGTCCACTTAATGTTGGTTTTTGTAAAACAATCGCCCTTAGGGTCACAAGGTCGCTATAAGGAAATATTAGTAGATAAGAAGAAATGTTTCTTTAAACTACCTCTTATATTAGTTTGAAATGCTAAGCCCGCCTGGAAAAATTGTCGTTCAAGGACATTCATATTTACTAATTCGATAGGTTTAAGGCGTTATTTCTGTTTTCACGCAACCAAGAGTACAAACATTTTGAAAACCCTTACACCCTTTTACGTTTCAACTCAACTTATCAATTGATTCGATCGAACGCCAGATGTGCCACTTGAAACATCATTATAACTAGAGAAGCAATTGATGTAAATGGATTTTTAACATGTCAAGAAGCCGGTTATCTTCATATAATCGAACCATACCACCATTAGCACTATTATAGTTGGACGATGGGCATCGTACTTTAGAAATGCTATAAGCGAAACTGGTGACTGCATGTTGCAGAAAGAACGATCAGGGGAGTTTACCTTGCCATTGTAAAATAACGTTCTATAAATGAGCAAACCTTCATTTTGGTCCTTCGAGCCGGATCATAGTTTTCTAATGGATCACGTCTATCTCCAAATAAAATGATAGAGCGAGGTTATTTGTTGCAAACTACGAATTAAGTGGACATAACGGTTTGTAGAGATTAGTAAATGAGGTGAATAAGGTTAAAAAATAAAACAGGTTAACAGTGCACTCTGTATATTTACTCGATCACACAAAGTTTTTTTAACGTTTAACAGCGAATTCAATTCCATTTATAGACGCTACACATATAACATGTATTGAAATATATATATATATATATTGAAACTAAAATTAAAGTATCAAGGTATTACCAGAAAAACATCGTAAATTAAAGGGGTTTTCGTATATACACGTCTTACATTTCCCACTCCACTTGAGACATCACTTAGGTCGCGTATTTTTTAAATGAATGGACAAAACTTACTGTATGGCTTTTCCTATTCCACGCGCAGCCTTTAATGTACATAGCGTGCACTTAATTACGTGTGATTATGGTAAAATCTCGCAATATAGTCAAGAACACGTAGTAACTGATCCCGAGCCAAACTAAAGTAAGGTTTAATAAGTCTGTGTAGCAGTTTCTCATTAAGTCCTCGCTACGACCCACTTCGTGTGCCTTCAACCTGGTTTAAAACGTAGCATTATTCCGCCTTATACTCCTGAGAGTAATTACTCTCTCACATATACAACTAATGGTACATTCAATTCATAGATTCAGATGTACATTTAGAAATCTTAACATTTACGTTTATCCATTTCGCTTTTCTATCGGGACATCGTTAAAAAAAAAGACTGCAAAAATTAATTTAAAAAAAAAAAACCTATATCCAAATATATCAACTGCTACGCAATTTTTTATATATCTATATAATTTAAATTGTCCTGTTATATTTACATCAACTATTACGAGCGTATCACATTGTTTTTGGAGAGGTAATTCTTATTGAATATGAAAAATATAGGTCAATAATTACATATATCATTAAATAAACAACAAAACAGTATTTAATAGAATTCTAATACAGCAAACATCTCGCTAACAATCAAGTGCCATCCCTAAAACATATAAAACAATGGCTATTAGCTTTTTAATACTTTGGTATTTTTCCTAGCAAACAGCAAAAACCATATGCCAAATATATTGCATCAAGTACCACAATTTCTAAAATCAAAAGCTCCGTATAAAATTATCTGTGAAAACGCCATCTCGAGTTTTGTCCGCGCAACTAAAACATCTGTGCTATCCTAAAGTGCATAGACAATCTAGATATAAAAAAGCAAAGACAACAGAGTTGTGTGCGTTAAAACCTATTTTCATAGGACGAAATGCTAAATTAAGTTGTGACATATCTTACCGTGACACTGGTCATAGCTTTATCTACAAATACATAGCGATCTGTGCGTTACGCCTAATGGGGTAGTTTTAGGCTCTTAAGGTGTACTTGGTATGAACTCTATGAAAATATACTTTATGCTTTAAGCATTTTTATATCAGATCTATTATTTAATATGAGCAAGTATTCATGGCGTATCATAATACAAAAAACATCAATGCTATAACATTTAACAAAGCCATAACTGTTATTAATTTTCAGTTATACAGTTGTTAATGAATACTTTAAATTAAAACATAACTCAAAGTTATACAAATAACTAAATGACGATATTTAGTATTCATAAATTTGAACAAATATTGTTATAAATCTCAAATATAATAAATTATATTTGAATAAGTTGCCAAATGAACCTTTGTGTTCTTAGAAAATAAATAGCTTCTAGAGTATTTGGCATTTACTGAAAAACTTCCTTCGACGACGTTGTTTCTCCTCTTGCTGAGGATGGTTCCGGATGATACGGACAAGCTGAAGACAATTTTACATTATTTTTACAGCATCAACTTACTGAATCTCACAATGCAATTAAAAGTCAGTTTTGCATGTGATATGTTTGTAGGTATATATTTATAATACTGTTCATTTACACAGGTAATAATTAAACATGTTTTTATAGAATAAAAGACACAGATGATTTGAGAAACTAGCTGCCTCACAAAAAAATTGAGGAGACCTGGCGGACATTAACCAAATAATGAAAGTGTTTACATACACACACATATATTTACCGACAAACTCTCTATAGCGTCGAAATCAATTGGCTTTGGTTGGTTTTAGCTTGTATTCCATACAAAGATATAACGCCATGAAATGATTATTTTTCTTTTCTCTTCAAAACCCATTTCTTATATAATATATATGATATACATACATAGGTGTGTGCAAACATCCACTCGGACAGTTGCAAACCAAATAAAATAAAATACCTCGTGGAATGCAGCGTCGACATTGAGCGGTGGTTCTTTGGCGCTGGTCTCTATGTAGGGCGCACTCAGATGTCTGGCCATGTCGCGGCCTGCCTCTTCGCTCACCACTCGAGAGTGGACCAGATCCACCTAACACAGGCCACATGTTCATTACACCACCATTTCATATAGAGAACAATATTGTAATAAAGACTACCTTATTTGCAGCAATCAACATTGGATATGTTTCCCTGTCCTTAACTCTGAGAATCTGAGTGTGGAAATGCCGTATGTTTTCAAAGCTCTGCTTGTCGGTCACAGAATACACCAGAAGGAAACCGTCTCCTTTTCGCATATACTGTTCCCGCATTGCACTAAACTCTTCTTGGCCTGCTGTGTCGAGTACTGGAACATTGACAAACGAATACAATATTAAGAATTTCAAACAAGAAGTAAAACATAGGGATCTGGTACTAGTTGGGAACAGATAATATATATTCAATTTTATGAAAACAGAATCCCATTTTAATTTATTCATAAATTGTTATTGTTAAGTTCTTATTTGTAATAGCAATGTATCATTTTATATAACAGCCAAATTTTTTTTATTGAAATTTGGAATAAGAAAGAGAATTGTTTCTCTCTTTAAGTTTTTAATATCTAACTCACCATCAAGTATGCACCATTGTCCATCCACCTCCGTGTGTTGTATATAGGAATCCTCAATTGTAGGATCATAGTCTGTTACAAACAGTTTTTGGAAGAATTGAATAGTGATTGCACTCTTGCCAACACCACCATCACCGACAACCACTAATTTCACCTGGAAAAGATTAGGTATTGCATTGGCTCAGCAAAGGCAATTTCTTAAGACACACAACATTGATGCTACTAAGACATTAATATGCAGACAAGGGAGATTTGTGTATGTTTAAACTACTGTAAAAAAACTAATCCAAGGGCATTATTAGGTTGACAAATTAGATTTATACAATATAGATTTATAATAAGATTTAATATATGTCATGATGTGCCTCAATGGCTAAGTTGCTAACAATGCATAAATAACATTTTTACTAGTTTAATTATAATAACAAGTCATTGTATAGGTGAGTAATTTTAAACCACTGGTTGGCTTTTTGAAAATGCAAAACATTTGACTGGAAACATATACACTTGTAAAAGGACTTATTTAGTTTAGATTTGATGGACAGTGTAGTTATGAAGGGACCTTTATTACAACCCAAGACTCACTAAGAAGTCTCGGTTATAACCCAGAACTTTGGCTTAAACATGCAAATATATTACATTGGTTACACAAGTACAATAGAAACAAACATACACCATCACTGTCCCTGAATATAGTCATCTGACAATCTAAATCTGTAAGCAAATTAAAGTAATTGCAAATTAATAATCTAAGCAAATACTCACCAAACAAATAAATTATATCAATATGCAAATAATAATTCCATAAACATATTGAGAATATAATCTCCTATTTATATAATTATTATTATTTCTAGTTAGACACTTTTTTGCTGATGACCAAATATGAATAATACGTAAATATTTTATTTAATCCCTTTTCAAAGATCCAATGTAGTTAGTGTTGCTCAGTTTACTTACAGTTGGAAGATTTTCACTAGGTGGGCCGGCTCGCGTCATGATGACTCTGAGCTCTCCAACTCGAGCGAACGTCGCTCATCAACAGTAATTATCTGTAATACGTCAAACAATATATAGTATATACGATCACTGAAAAGCCTACGCCATCGTTCTTAATGCCTTAAAATTCAATACAAGTGATACAACTACACTTCTACTGCTTAGTCGTTACCTCATTGCTCATTAACAGACGAGCACAACAGTCTACCCTTGGTGGAAACGTTTTTACAGTAAGTTGTCCCAGTTTTTGTAATTCTATTTAGTAGAATAGTTTTCGTTTTCCTTAATTTTCTAGGGTCTGCAATCTTCCTCAGTTATCACTGGTCAATTGTCTCTTCTGTCAGCTTGACAGCTGTGAATATATACCACAGGCAAAAATCTGTCTACACAGAATATTTGTGCATAGTTTGCAATTTGCATAGGGCATATCACCGCGCAATTAATACTAAAATGCCCATAACTCTTACTTTACGTAAGAGTCTTACAGTACGTTTATATTGTAAACTAGCTTTCCGCCCGCGGCTTCGCCCACGTGTAATTTGGTTAAGTATATAGCGTTTATTAATGATCTCGACAGGGTTTTCTTTCACGGGCTAAAATCTTGTTACAATTGGAATTATATATAGCCTGTGTTACTCAGGGATGATTAGCTTTACAGGATCGGATGATTCAGGGAAATCGAGGGCAACTTTCAAATTAACGTACAGGCAATTACTATTCTGACAATTTTATATTCTGATAGTCATCTTCTTATGTGGATGAGCTGATGATGGAAGGCAAAACTCCTCAGCGGTTAAGAGTCGAAAGTTGAGGTTATTACTTATTAGCTTGACCAAATAATAAAACGTAAACCTCATTAACGTTAAGGATGTAGGTAGAAAAATGGATGCGGACAAACGATAAACGTCTCTTTACTCGTTTCCTTTTACTTGTTTGTATAGGTGGTGTTCACTCAAAATAATCATTGGGTAAAACGTTAATGAAAGTTTGAACTGCATGATAGTCATTACACAATGGAGCATCTTAATACCGCGATCTATTGGATATATTTGGCCTAAGTAGAAGTTCTTTAAAAAAAATTGAGACTCAACCTCGCACACTCACTCACACAGCAACACCATTGCACACACTGATACACACACACACACTAAAATGCTCGTACTTCACATAGTTCCACTTGTTCATGTGTATATATATTTTTATTTTATTTTTTCTGTTCGTGTTTTTTTTGTTATTCTTTTTCCTGATCTGAGATTCTATTTCCGGTTCTATATTTTAACCTTATTTTGGCTTTGTTTTTAATCTATTTTTATTGTGTAAACTGTTTTTGATAAGCTGTATAGGTTTAATAAATAAAAAAATAAAATAAATCTAGGTTGATGACGAATTTTATCAACGCCATCTATCGAGCACATTGTTCAACATTTCAACCGCGCCCGCGCGCACTACGTTATTTGTTATTTTTGTTACCTCTCATAAGTTTTAATATTAAGATTAACTTATATTAGAACATATTTAACAATATATAACTAATCAATCAATATAAGTGTTTAAAAATGTTGAAGCAGTGGTTGAAGTAAATTTTCAACTGACCTTAACTTCTTTTTCTCTTAACCGATTTTGACAAAATAAACTTTTGACAACGCTCCCAATTATATGTAATCCAACTGTGAAAACCGCGTTCAAATCCGTTCAGTAGTTTTCAAGTTATAACGTACCAGACAGACAGACAGACAGACAAGAATTCCAAAAATTGTTTTTTTGGATTCTATGACTCTTCTTTAATTGACTCCTTTCAGTTTTTTGGAAAAATATTTAATGTACAGATTTTAGATTTTTACTGTCTTATTATTAGTATAGATTTACTTTTTATAATTAAATTTGTTACAATATAAACCACAGACGTGATAGTTAATCATAGAAACATAATCACACAACACTAATGTTCTTAAAAGCAAGAAAATATTTGAACACTGTTGCTATTTTAATTTTCTAATTCCGATAATCTTACTTAACTACTTAATTTGAATTATGTCGCGTTTTTCTGTTACTGTATCTGTGTCTTATTCAGTATATATAAAACCTATGTTTACTACCTAATAGTTCATTATCTAATAGTAATAATATTTTATCACTCATTAAAATTTGTTACACTTGATTATAAAAAATATCTTTTACTTCAAAGCATATTATTTTGTCTATAAACGAATAAAATATAAGTATTATACAACATCCAACCGAACCAACCTTCTTTAAATTCGAGCGGAAGCCAGTAAAATAAAGAAACCGAGAAAATTTAGTTCCGCTTTGGGGAAATTTAAGCAAATTTCCCAAAAAGACTATGGTATTTTTAGTAAAACTTATTATTTTATAGAATACATTTGAAGTACTTCGAACATGAAATAAATATGTGCACAAATTGAATGGAAGAAAAACTTGTAATTAAACAGTTTTTTCATCACTAGAACAAAAGTAACATATTTTTATAGTGATGAACTTTATGGAAATGTAGATATATAGAACTGTACCTAACAGAAATTTTGAAAGTTTAATAGAACAGCGCATAAATAGAACAGTTACCTAGACTCGAACAGTAAAATATATAATCCCTTGTTTAAAATACTAGATTTTATTAATGATTATAAAGTATGTGCCTAAACCCTTAACTATTGCATGTACTTTTATACCAATTAATTATACATATAATTATTATACATGAGGTCAAAGTAAAACAAAAAATAGCAGCCAAGCCAGTTCGCCGACCGAGGTTGACCTTATTTCGAAACATTATATAATGTTTCCAGGTCCTTGTGCCATGAACTCTTTTCTTATATAACTAAAAAGATCTATGTACTTAGTAGGTTCATCTTATGTCATCCTTTCGATTTGTAGCTTTGCGAAAACAATAAAAATGGTACCAGATGGCGCAATGGCACGCGAAATCATTGATGAGTAAACATGGTGTGTCCTGCGGTTCTCCTACATATTTGTGTAAATAAAATATTTTGTAATTTTATTAAGCAACATCACATAACACAAGTTATTAATTATTTAATGATATATGAAGAAAATGAATTAAACTAAATAATGATATTTCGAAAATGTGGTTGCTCAGATGAGCGAATCCCTTCAACTTATAATTTGAAAGTAAAGTATAAACAATTCTACTCGTCAGGATGAGACTAGACTAAATTTAAATTGATCTGAGTTTATAATTGTTGAGTATTTGTGTCTAATTACATTGAGTAATTGCTATATTATATATAAATCACAAACCTTACATAGTGTGCCAGAGAAAGCGTGTTACAATTTCATTACGAAGCATTCTAACAAGGTAGATTTTCCAGTCCGAAATCTGAATTTCCGAACGCACCCCGTCCCCGTCATTCGCCCACCCCTCAACCCCAGTACAAATCAGACTTCTGAGGGGAACGCTGCGTCTCGCGTTTAACGCAATAGTTCAATGGACCACCAGCCCGTAAACAAAATCTATGAGAATAATCTATTAGCTGCAGTAATAATCTAACAAAATTGTGCGTTGTGTGAATGCGAAGTTAGAAATTCCTTAGAGTTAACGGATGTGAAAATATAGGTAAGGATGATTTTATTCAATTCGTTTAATAGACAAGCAATGGCTTGTGGCGAACAGCGTAGGGTTAAAGTTTTTAACGAAGGCTTAACTCATTCAGAATTTAATAATTATGCCGTTATATTTTCTTAGTTGTTAATTTTTTGCTTACCTTATTTTCGTATAGCTTCTCTGTTTATAGCTGGTAGTATACATACCCTCCTTTGTTATTAATATTAACTCAAAATTTAGGCAATTTGTTTAAGCAGGCATCTCTTTTATGTTGTGAAAAGTGTATGAATTCATATGTATTGCATAATTTGCAATTATAATATCAAGTAAATTGTCATCAATTTTTATTTACCGCCAAAACCGACGCTTATATAGCGGCGTTAGTTTCACATGAGTGGTTCACAAAAAGTAGGGTGTTGTTGGACAATAAATAAGGCTAAACACACTGGTTTTACATACTTTTTGATATACTTCATGCATATCACAAAAAAAAAACAATTACCATTCAGCTAATAAACTTAATATAACATTAGTCTTAGCAGTTATCTCGTACTGAAACTATAAGTATATTGATAAAATGTTACAATATAATTCGTATTTTTTCATTGGCACATCTATCGAAGATTTATTTTCAGTAATTAATAACAATAAATAAATCATAACATTTCGGTATCGTGGCATTCCTGTATTTGGTACAGTTATGTTGGCATCAACTCCGTTGAATGATTGCATCTCCTACTGGGAGTTCGGTGGTATGGGGAGGGTGAGAGGCTGTTTTGATCTCGTTCTGTCGCTTATCCGCCCCCAGTCGGCCACTCCGCTGGGTGGCATAATTAACTGCCTAACGATTTGATGACGATACATTCTACATATCAGCTGTAAAAACATGACCAGCATTGTTAGGTTTTTCAATTACATTAACAAATTCTTGTTCATTTCGAGCATCATTCTTTTGCGGACGTGGAAATGTATTACCGCATTTCCTTGTGCGCATTTGTGTTATGTATGTGGAACGTCGCTGCTTTTCAGAGACCGGGTGGGCAATACCCACTAAAACCCCCACGGGTAGACCTCACCTAGCTCTTACCCAGCGTCTGCTAATAATTGCCAACATAAAAGGTTAATTTAATTTCAACCCTAGACTACATAGAAAAACAAGCTTTCTTTACGTTATTGCTTAATTATTTAAACTCACCACGAATAGAACTAAGTGAAAATAACTGAAATTGTGTATTTCATGTCTTTAAAAACGCGCTGTAATTTCCAAACGACCACACAAAGGTTATCGACCGTAAACTAGTACAAACTGTGTAGGTACAAGGTACATGAACGATTTCTAAGCCGTGACAAAAATATTGTTCTTACAAGGCAGCCTCCGTTTAGGTAAAGTTTGCTCGCAGGTTCACAATAGCGTGCTGAAAATGCCCAAGGCACAGATTGTACTGCGCATTGTTTACACTTTACATTCTCTTGTATCACGCGAAATGGCACGACTTTTTGTTAGCATTTATGAACTCACAATGGTCTAACGTCGAACCCCTTTTTATGATTTGAAGTTCGAAACGAGAGAATTCAATGTTTTCTTGAATGTTTCATACCAGATCTTATTGGATAATAATTGTCAATGCATACTAAAATAATACCGATTACAAATACCAATACATAATTCTACTTGAATATCATAAAAGACGAGAACGTGTACACTTTCTTCATTAATGAAATCCGACTCTAAATTAAAATGTGAAGCCCGCTTTTCAATTTTCACGAGGATGCTACGAGAATACTAGTCTTTTATAACCGCGATACTGGCATAACGTGAACTTTACAATACAAACATTAAAGATATTTGCAGAGCAGGGCTGTGCAGTGGCAACCTACTTTTCTCATATACTGTAACTAGTGTATTGCCTGGTTAGTTTAAGTGACAAATTGGTAATGTTTGTTTAAGCACACAAAGTTCTGTTTGTGCTTCATTATTTATTAAACAAACACACTAAATCGAATCGTAAACTGTACGAGAAAATCCCCAACAGTCCCGATAAACAGAACAATCCCTATCAGTGAGGGCTACTTACTAATAACCGGTGTTTGCGACAACGCGCCAAATTGTATCGTAAATATCGGCCTTGTCCTGACACAGCGACAGTTGCACTGAGGGTCGTTACCCTCAAGGGGCGAGATAATACCACTATTATGCTTTTAAGGCCTCACACTGCACTCTACAGGCCATTGTTTTGCTTATGCTAATAGTGCAAATTTTAAAGCACACAACACTATAACTTAAAGGTTTCAGTTAATAAAAATAACTCGAAAATCCTCCGAAATAAACAAAAAAACATATTTTAATAAGGTTATAAAAAAAAAAGCTACATTGTCAAATTTCACTGCTATAATACATAAATTGACAACATGAGCTATACAATCATTGCAAATTACAATCGCATGATTGGCGAAATAGCTGAAAGTTTTCATTTTCTACCCTATTTATGAAAGTTAGGGTGCGAAAATGCTCAAGCGGAATGATCTTTAAAATCAGCGGCTCAGAGGCCTTAGTTATATATCTGTGACGTCACTTAACACACACGAATCTAAAATGTTTCACTACCTGAGTGGATGCTGAATTGAAAGCAATCAATAGACAGGCGAGGGGAATACAATTCTGTCTGCAGTTTTAAAATAAACGTAACGAAATTCAAAAAGAAAACAACTATGTATTCCTTTGTAGGGTACGAAGTGCAAATAAACGTAGGCGTATTTTATAGAAAATAATGCATAGACTATTTAAACTCGTAGAGCTTTACGCATTAGCATACAATGGGTACGCTTCAGACCAGACGCCACAGAGGGACCTAAATCCAATTTGTTCCTACGCCCTCTATGTCCCCTCGCAATCCCTTCTGTGTTCAATATTAACATTGTTCAAGTCTGATGTTTTAATATTCAACTTGTTAGCCATGCATTACACCATTGAGGATCGATAATCGTGCGAAAAACTTCGCGCACACAAAACTGTCCCCGGCCCCTAAACAAAACAGCATCTAATTTTATTTTTGATGCGCCGCTCTGTCAATAATCCGCCGGGCCACCGCAACCATGTGGGCCTCTAAAGGGTTCATTAGGGTCAAGGTTTTGTTAATCAAACATTGCGGAAGAACTTGCTGTATTCACTCTGACTTGGACGTGGGTATATTTTATTGCAAAGGTTGCATTCGGCGCTATTCAAAAGCGTAAGGGTAAACTTTCAGTACTTGCCTGCAGGAATGCATAATTAAATACGTGTATAATATAAAATAAAACAACTTTTTCTATTGTTTATAAATCTCAACAATGTATATACACTCTTTAATGGTGTCTGTAGCCATTTAAGATTTCCACCTTCTTAACCTAACTAGTTTAAAATCAATTGAATAATACCTTTAACAGCGATGAAAGCAATGAACCCCGAATCCGGCAGTTATTGTTTCAGCTCGTCCCTCCTTCCTTGTGTTGAATTGTCTTGCAGTAATTCTTTCTCGTTAAGCAATATTTACATGTGGTAAGCGACACTCAACCCTCATTGAAAGTAGGAACGATAATAGTCAATGAGTAACGATTGTAGAGGAAGGGCAGCGAGGAGCCCCGAGGGACGCCGGTCCATTTCATTTCCTACGTATGGCGTATTTCGGCACAGCAAAGGGGAGCTCGGAGGGGAACATTGCATATTACAAGTCTTTGATGTCGACACGTTTCTCAAGATTCAAATAAGAGACTGAAATGGTTCTTTATAAAATTTAGCATCATATATTTTTTAAATTTCTATATATGTAGGTATATGCTAATTGCTATACACACATAACAAACTATTTTTTTTTTATTATTTATATAGACAGCAAAAATGTGGGTGTCAGTTGATAACGGCTTAGAGGCTTCTCGGACGGCTCCATGTTCACGTGGAAAACACTCGGCGACACTGCTGGGCGGTTATGTCTACATACTGGGTGGACGAGGGGCGGGCGGCTGTGTTCCACTAAGAGACTTCTGGAGATACTGTCTATGTAAGTTTGTAGCTATGATGCCGGTATAGTGAATAATTCATTACAATAGATTTTGACGGTAATCAGTCTAATTTAAAAACAATCTGGCTACATGTTAAGGTCGCTAGTTTTAAAAGTGTTTTGTTTATGTGTCATAATGCCAAGAAATGAAGAGCAAATGTGTTCTATCAACATCGAATAAAACTTGTCAATATGCTAGCAAGTGTTGGATCTCAGTCGAGGGGCGGCACTTAGCCGCGTCAGCACTTCTTTGTGCCGTTAACAATTAACTGAAGAACGTTTACGTTGTTCGAGAGCCTTCGAGTTTGAAAATCTGTCACAAGATTATTTTGAGACTGAACTGTGTTAAGTGCTCCGCCTATATGAAAGGCTGACAATTTTGTTTTTTTTCATTGCATCTACTTTTCTATTCGTAATCTCCAAGTAGCCACTAAAATTTCTTATATCCATAATTAAAAGTATCTTATACTTCTTGATTAGAGTCAACTAAGATTTAAGGCATTCATAAAGTATTCCGAAAAGATGTAATAATGTTACATAATAGCTAGAACATTTATTTTTAGCAACGGGTCGTTGGGAGCGGCTGGAGGCGCGAGGCGAACCTCCGCCCGCCTTGCAAGAGCACACGGCCACTGCACACGAAGGTCGCCTCTACGTATTCGGCGGCGAGGCTGGAGCCCTCTCCAATGAGACCCCTCTTTGGATATACGACCCTGAAGTAATTCCACTAACTATATATCACATCTGAATTGAAACTGAATAGCTTAAAGGAAGACTAATTATATTTTCAGTTGAAAATATGGCGGAAACTGGCGGGTCAGACGAGCAACTACTCCACGATGCGTAGACGCAGCAGCCGTGACGCTCGTAGCGCGTTGAGCCCGCGTGGCCGACGCGGTCACTCTGCCCACGCGCTAAAAGACTGTCTTCTTATTTACGGAGGTTACAAAGACTTGAGAGGATCTACCAACGAATTGTGGGCTTTCCATTACGGTAAGGCTGTTTTAAATAGTATCCTTGTTTACTATAAAGAAACTAGGTATCTTGCGGTACGAATTGAAACGATTGGTTTGTTAGTTGAGTTTCATCTTCGAAAAAGTGTGTCTTTAACTATGTACTTACAAAAATATTATAAGTACATACTCAGTACAAATGCTAATTTCAGAATCAGAGTCTTGGCAACAAGTCCGCACATCGACAGTGGGCCCAGCGCGGCACCGGCACGCTGCGGCACTGCACGAGGCGCGTCTGTACGTGCATGGGGGACAATGCGACCTCAGAGCCTGCGCAGACCTCTGGCATTATGACACCAGTACGTGGGAGCTCTTAAAATACGATAACCATAATTCTCATATTTCATAGAAAAGACTATATTACATGGAGAAAGACGAAATTGTAGACAGTTTGTTTTTGCAGTATCCCGAGTCTGGACACAAGTGCGAACCCCTGCCAAGTTATCGCCGCCTGCACGCAGTGGCCACGCGGGTCTACGGGCGGGTGCACACCTTTACATCTTCGGTGGAGAAACTAACGGACATCCCACCAATGAGCTGTGGCGGTTTCATTTCGGTAAACTCGATCACAATTTAACAACATTTTATAAAACTTTATTAACTTCTTCATTTTAATTTTGTCGAATTATTTTAGCTACCGAAACATGGGAACGGATCATGCAAAGCGTGAAATGGCCTTCCGCCCGCGTGGACAGCCGCGCCTTACTCATCAGTGGGGCTCCACAACGCGCTCATTCCGCTCCGGCGGCCCCCGTTAAACCGCGGCCGGAGCCACCTGCGGGATTCTTAAGAGAGATTTCCAAACTCTCCTCGTTTCACATTCGTCGGGCGGCCAGGTGCTCTTACAGCGTTCTCGGAGATCAGGATTCCACTGAAAGTCTCATCCGAGAATTCGCATCATTATCCAAATCCCGTTCTGCTTACATCATCGACGAGCGCCAGCCGGCCGACGGAGGCGAGAGCCCCAAAGAAGGAACCGTCCCCGAACAATGCAGAAACGTGTCTCGCGAACCGATATCCGTTCCCGACTTTGCCGACATGGTTCTGCCCACTCCGGTGCTGTCTCCCATTGAGGCCACGAAACTGGTATATTTAGACTCGGAAGAAGAGGAGGAAATGACATCAAAAAATGGAATAGAGAAAACCGTCGTAATGCCAAAATCAGCTTCCGTTAAGTTCACCAAGATTCCCGTCACCGAGAAGACGGAAGACGAGGGGGACTTATCCACTTCGGACTATGCGAGCGCGGAAATAGTGAACCGGCCCAACAGAGCCTCCTTAGGCTTTAGCAATCCGCATTACTTGGGGCCCGATGTACGAACCCTGGGGACGGCGATGACGCCCGATTCGGGGACTGGGGACATAGAGCTACAAGACATGAGCGATCGGCGATCCCGGAGCGTCCCAAGAAATGGGGAGACACAGTTGTACATGATGCTGGTCGGAGGCAAGGAGCCTCCGCACGTAGCCCTACTCCAGAGCCCCTTGTCCTTGTGGACATATAGATTGTTGTAATCCCGATGCAACTTACTTTTTATTAAGTTTTCCTAATTAAGCTGATGTTATTTGCCATTGTTAACTTTTTTGTTTTGTAGTCGTTTACAATTGAAAGTGAGCAGACCCAATGTATAATAATAACCTACTGAAAAGGAGCCACTGGGGGCGTGGCAATAGTCTAGTAAAGATACCCTCCGTATTAACGTTTAAGGCTAGTATTAATAACTAGTTCGCTCAATAGTTTAGTAATATCTCAAATTGATGTAAGTACGTATTTTTGCTAAACTAAGGTGATTTAGTGATCCCCACATCGATGTGCAATATATTTTGAACTGTTAAATGTGCCAACTTGATGTTGTGCTGTGCAATATGTGGATATACCGAACTCTGTTAACGTCTTAATCTTTGTAGGTTTTTTACATCATTTAGGCCTAACGATCAAGCATCCCCACTACTCGTAAATTATGTTAATAAACGTAACTTTATGCCCACAGCTGTATGACGTTCGTCTATTTCATTTACCCTTCTAAATTGTTAGCGAAAATAAACATTTTCTTAACGCCCCCAGTACCGCTTCGTTCTTTGGACGAAACACTCACTCCGAGGGATGGCGGCCAAAATAAAAATCAGGTAAAATAAGAATATTTTAATTGAAATCATGTCATTTCATGTTAAATAGGTATGTGAAAAGTCTACGCTTGTTGGAATTTGACAGCGAACAGTGCACCGCAGGCCAAGGTGGCGGCGGCTTTACGAGCCTCCTTCTTATTGGGACCTGGAATGGAGAGACTCGTTAGATCCAATACTTCGCAGACACAAACGAAATAGAATACCTTGTCCGACGAAGGTGGAGCCGTCCACGTCCACGCCTATGGTGTAGATGAGGTTTTGCGGACGGTCCCCCTGCACGCCCATCTCCCTATACTCCTGCAGGGGCCGCATGTACGAGAGCAGCATGCACGGGTGCATCTCCGCCGCGTTCTCCGGCAGCGGCTTCGCTTTCTTCGCCTTCACGGTCACCGCGTACTTGGGTTGACTACGATTGGCTTGGGATGGCTCCGCGTCCGCCTCCGACACCTGACGACAGACCCAACTCTCAGACGAGACAAACTTGAAAGTAGACGAAGATCGGCACGAGGCTGACTCACTGGGGCGTTGGTCGGTCTGATCTGCGGCACGTGGTGTCCCTCCCCCTCCCACTCGGTGAACAGCTTGTGCAAGGCGTACGAGGCCAGCTGTATCATCGGCACGGGCTCCTCTTCTTCCGTCTCCATCTTCTCCTCTACACATACAATGCAATAATACATTTGAATAGGAGAACGCGCGACAATCAGCCAGCAATTGTCAAAGAAGAGTACCGTCTTTCGTGTCGTTGGCTTTCTCCAGGTTGTTGAATTTCGACAGCTTTTTGATGATAATATCTCGCACAGCTTGTTCGGCGGCCGCGCTTCGGGCCGACGTCTTCGTTTCGCCTGCGAGCACACGTTCGACAAACAACTTTGCCAAATTATTTTTCTTACGAATCTATTGAGAATAATGGGATACTCGAGTGTTAAATGAAGGCTGGTAAATGGTCAACATCAGAACTATAGAGAGTACACAAAAAGTGAATAAATTACCCCGGCCCTGGTAAGTGCTGCCATCGATAGTCACTTCTGCACAGAAGCTGGGGCTGTTTAGCGTGTAGTAGCCAGACGCGGGAGCGCTTTCCACCCTAAAATCCTGAAACATTTTTTCCAAAAATTGCTTCTGCATTTGGCACACAAATGCCAGAATTGGAAACTCACCAAGGGTGCCTCATAGACCATTTCGTTGAGCACCATCAGCGCACTCTTGGGAGTCACGAGTCGGCGGAGACTCTGGTTTTGGCGGCGGCGGCGCTCCTTGTTCGACATTCTCTTTACTATGTAACAACATTACATCTCTCTTAACTATAACACACCTTTGGTTAAGCTAAATAAAAAAAACGTTTAGTTTGGCTCAACGAATCTTGACGAGCCGATTCTAATAGAGACAACGCGATAACATTTTCACTAACCGGCTCCTATCTTCTTCCACGCAGGCTTCTCCGAATTTTCACCATTAGTTGTTACCTCCACGCTTTTATCAGTATTTGTCGCAGATTTTGTCTCAGTCTGGAAATAGTTATTTAGCATTGAAACGAAAGAACAGAAAGAGATACATTGATTAAAAATATAATGGTAACATACTACATTGGGATTGGCCTGATTCTGCTCCTGCTTTGGTTTCTCAGAAGGCTCCGCTTTTTGCTTGAGATTGGTTGCTTGATTTGTAAGGTTCTGCTGTTCTGTTTCTTTCATCATGAACTGTCAGTGTCATCAGTGAGTCAATTAATTATGTTCATCATATCCCACATAGTTGGTTTTCGTAAAATATGATCCATGGAATTTACACTAATAAGTGTTTCACTAATAGTTCTAAGGCACTTTTACGGGGGTAATAAGGCAATATTTAAAAACCAAATACACCATCTTTGACTCCTTGCGGCCAGTGTATTGTACAGATCATTTAGAAATTTAACACACATGGGATCAAATGCACATAATTCATTAACAACCATATTGCTAACATGCAACACAGTGTGACATTGTAACAATTCCTGTCATCATCATACCAAACAATGATGATAAATATTGCAATAAACGAGGAGAATTTAGTTTTAAATGAAATTTCTTATTGCTTATAAAATGTTAGTACTGAATTTTATATTAGAGACATGATGGTGCCATTGTAACAAGAGATTGGCAAAGTATTTGATTTTGCTTAAATTGTTATCATTTTAAAATAAAACTTCCCAAATAAAATTGTTTCGGTAAAACTAGATAGTAATCATTAAGTTAATGTTACAAAATCACAGAGTTACCACACAATAGCAAATAGTTCAGCTTACTGCTACATTAAACATCTGGAACCAGTATGAACATAAGAGAACTTCTTATGCACATAATTAGTTCTTAGCCATCAGCAACTCCCTAACAGGCTAATACCAAACATATTGTGAATAAATCAAAGACATTGGTTGTTTTTAAGATATAAATAAATAATTTAAACAAATAAGCTTGGTAAATAATAGAGTTTACAAATAGAAAATAATAATAATTTATTATATATTAATAATAGTTTTGAAAACAATGTGCAATTATTTTTATAGTAATATTGACAAAAAAAAATGAGTTTTGTTTCATATACTTGGCTCAGAAAAATATGAAGATAAATTTGAATAAAAATGAGTATAAGAAGTATTTGAACCAGTTAAGTAACTAAGCATAACATCATCATACCTGGTCTGGCCATAAATACTGTTGAACTTAAAAATATAAAAAATGTGTTTTCTCAATTTGGCACCATTGTACAATATTTTGTGATATTAAAATGGATTGGGGCGATGAAGAGAACCATATCGCGGTGATTGCCTTAACCAAAGTAGGTATGGAGGCAAATGCATTTTTTTAAACTCTCCATACACTTGGTTATAAAAATGTTTGTGTACTGGACTATTAATAGGTACATTGAGACTCCCTCTGTTCGACAGAAAAAGATCTGGCCTTTCGAAATGTTGTCGTAAGCAAAAATCAAAACAACTACTAAAGCGGTATGCAAAGGGAGGCCACAGAAAAGTTTGACTCTCTCTTTTAGGGCTCAGACTAAGGAAGCTGGACTAAACCGTTAAAGAACTGTATTGCAGTCAGTGAAGACCACTTCAAATAAGCTTTATATATGTTTAATTGTTTTATATTTATGAACTAAACTAACATACTGTAAAAGTAATAAATGTTATTTCCAGCAAAAAAAAATTATTACAATATTTATGGCAAGACTGGGTATAGTTAGTTTGATATGTAGTAAAGAAGTATTAGCCCCGTTATAGAGTGGCTGGGGACAGGTGATAGGGGACAGTGATTGTCAGATGTCTTCCCGCTCTGTGCTGGACATAATAATACTTATTAAATGTCATTTATGAATTATTAAAACTGTGATTAAGCAAATAAATAGAAAATTTACCTGCATAGCTGATTGACGCGTGTTATAGGCTTCTGAAATAGGTGTGAGCATATTTATAGGTTTTGTATTTTACTAAGCCACTAAAATTACGCACTCATGAATGAGTCAAAAAAATCAAGAGCATAAAAATACATTATCATCACAATACATAACATCTAAGTAGAAGGTAACAATAATTAATGATAATATTGATCCACACTAAATTTGGTGTTTACGTACTTGACATATTTTAGCTTTATTGAAGATAAACTCTATAATTAAGGGTGTCTGTTCATTAATAATGTCATGTATGTACTATTAAAATCACGGAATTCAATCACTCATTTGTTTGCTTAATATAATAATACACACGACCATTGTTTTTTTTATGGATTACGGAATCTTGACAGGTTGGTCTGTGCACCGTGTCAACGGCCACAGACTATAAACACGATGTGCAGTAAAAAACACACTGACACAATGTTGGTGGCAAATGTATGTTGGTCCTAATACTATTTTTAATCGTAATCAGGCTCACTAAGAGTTTTATGTTAGCGCTTATAAGTAGTAGTAGCAGAAGTATCATTTTATTGAGTTGTAATGTTCGGCGAAGTCTAAGCTCATGTAAAACTGCCAATTATAATGATTGCATGAAGAAGAATATACAAAATATCAAAGTTGAATTCTATAGTCTATACACAGATGATACTAATCATTCAATTTATTCAATATTTATGTTCTGTCATCTATCTATCCATAGAGTAACTTTGTTTAAATAGCAAATAGAAATGGTGAAATGTGAATACTAATATGTTAAAATATTTAAGACCGATCACCGATGGCAATTTATGAAAAGCTGATCCTTTACAATGACTTGGCTTAGTGTGCTTTAAATTTAAGGATTGTAAATGCGGGATTTTTAGTAAAATGGTAATAAACAGTTTCGTTAGTATTCTTTATATATAAACATACAATTCTTCTTTAATTTCTCCTACAGTGTGCCGTAAAACTTTGTATAATAACCAAAAGACTAACACAAATACTGGATTCCAATAAACAGTTGTTAACACGATTTAAAATGTTTATTATGTCGAGTGCATTGCACAACGTTCTTCTGATGCCAAAACAATATTCTAAATTACAACACGCTATTCACGACTTCAGATAAATGATTATTTACATTGAAAGTAATGTTTAATTTGCAGGAACTTTAAAAGTGTGTAAGGTATGTTAATGTGATGTCTTCAGTCCACTGCATAGTGGTATGGGAGTGGCAGCATGAAGGACAGTGGCTGCCTCATTCACCTGGCGTTGCTAGAACATTGGAGCGCGCTCACGCTAAGAAATTAACCAGGGTCGTCTTGGCAGATGCTGACCCAGCCCTTAAAGGACACTATGTTAATTTACGAACTTTGACACAGTGCTCAGATACACAAAGTATGTTTTAATATTGTAAGAATATTTAGGTCTTAAATTTTTACAATCAAATTTAATGATAAGTTATTATTGTCTTATTAGAAATTTGTTGATTTTTTAAAAATAATGTTCCCAGTCAAAATTAATATTTTTATTTAGTTACAAAATCTCACTGGTTTAGGCCAACAAGCAACTGCTAAACAAAGAATGAACAGAATTTACTTTAATAGAACCTAAATATGCCTTATCATAATCAATTTAAAAATAATATGTAAAGCTTGAGATATGTTAAACAAAAATGTAGCTCCGTAAATTAATGATAAAACATGGTAGATATTTATCTCTCAGACTGTGGACTAGAGATCTCTAAACAACAGGACAACTTGAAAATTTAAATTAAATTGATGAATTATTCTTAATGTAGGTGTATCAGAATGTCGAGTACGACGGTCTTGCTACAGCGTGACGTCTCCAGGCGGACGCGGTGTGCGCTGGGAGTGGGCGCGGCTGGCCGATCCGCCCAGAGCTGCTGAACTGAGATATGATCCTCTGCCTATGGAGGTCTGTTGTACCACATGAGTAACAAAAACAAATTGCCTGCCCTTTCATTGTGGTCAGACACTAATTAACCTAATACCTTCAGGTACAATGTCGCTTAGAAGAGGCTTGGGAGCGAGGAGTGGAAGCTGTATCATTTGAAGGCTGGGTGGCATCCTTGTCCAGTATGACGGCCCAGCGTCACATTACAGGTTTACCTGGGGTGCTCAGGCTTTTGCGCCGGGCTGCCCATCCGCCCTACCCGCTGACCCGCTCGACGCCTCCTCCGCCCGCCCCACCCGAACGGCCTTCTATCGATGGTGTCTCTTGTCATCTTTATCTTATTTTGCTTCTGATTGGATAATGAGATAGTTTCTTTATAGACGTTCTTTTTCAATGTAGCTCGCCGGCCTCGTATACCGCAGCAGCACACGGGCTCCAGCGTCCACTCGGTACAATCGGCAACGTCAGTGCAGTCGGTGAGGTCTGCCCCCTGCGCCGGTGCCGGCAGAGAGGTGCGGGGAGGCGCGCGGAGTGCTTCGCCCCGCGACAGGAAGCCCGGCCTCGCTCGTCAAATCCTGCACAACCTTAATATCTTCAGTAAGCGTGCTTTAGCTCTCGCCTTCTATTAATATACACAGTAATGATGGCATTCTGCTTCTGAAGGGTTTCTGGTCAAAGAATGGTATTAGGAATGACGTCTTTTGCTATAATATAATAAAACTGTAACAGGCAATAATGGCAGAGGGCACCTGGAAGTGAAAGAGAAGGAGAGGGAAGAGGAGACGCGTCACACGGACACGGACTGCGGCAGCACCAGGTCGGGTCGGCGGCACAGCGTCGACACCGTCTCCACGTACCTCAGCCACGAGAGCAAGGAGAGCTTACAGGTTGGACCCACATGGTGCTGATGCTTGGAACCTCTGTCTGGCCCGTTTACAACTTTCTTTTTGTCTAGCAAACATCGGTGGGTGAGCTGCTCAACTGCAGCATGGGCAGTGACGACGTGTTCGAAACTGCGCTGCCCGGCACCAATCCCCTCTCGGCCAACAACGGCTCAGGTAATTGTTTCATGGATTCCTTCCGCTCTCGTTTCAATTCCGATGTAGACGTCACAGGTGAGGGTCGGTCCGCAGAGCCGTTGCTGGAGAAGCCCAGCTGCGTGGGCATGAGCGAGGAGGAGTGGGCCGTGTGGCGCAGCGTGGTGCCGGTGGGGGGCGTGCGGAGGGCGGCGGGGGCGTGGTGCCCCCTGTGCGCGCTGCCCCTGGACGAGCGGGGGGAGCTGCGGGACGTGGTGGCCCTGGTGCACTGCGGCCACGAGATCCATCTCCGGTGCCTGCGCATCCACAAGCGGAAGATACGGGAGACCGAGGTGGGCGGAGTCACCGCGTCGCTCGCCGGGCGCTTTGCCTAGAGACGTTTTGACGTGTGCGTGTTCGAAGGGCGCGACCTACATCGAGTGCCTCGTGTGCGGGCAGCAGTACGGGCGCAGCGACAGGGAGAGGGAGAGCGGGGGCGAGCAGCCCTGCGGCTCCATGGCGTGGAGGCGCCAGAGCGACTGCCTCCCCGGATACCCCTCGCACACCGGGACCATCCTGGTCACGTACAAGTGAGTGGCACTTTCCGCACACTGTAGTGTCACGCGGCTCAGCACACTTACTGACTGGTCACGTTGCCGCAGCTTCCAGTCGGGTCGCCAAGGGCCCGGGCACCCCGCTCCCGGCTCGCCCTTCTACGCCGTGGGCTTCCCGCGCCACACCCTGCTGCCCGACACGCCCGTGGGCCGCCAGGTGCTGGCGGGGCTGCAGTGCGCGTGGGAGCGTCGCATCTTGTTCACAGTGTCCGCGTCCCGCACCACGGGCCGCGAGCACGTGGTGGCGTGGCGGATCCCCGCGCCGCCCTCCGCCGCCCACCACTACCAGCCCCCGCTGCACGACAAGTGCCTGCTGGACACCTTGCACTGCTTGACGTCCCTGCTGAGGGCTTGCGCTTAGCAACAACTAATATATATTTAAACTAATTTTATATAATATATCATTCGTGTTGTATGCAATATGGGTTCGGTGTAGATGAAGAGAAGAGATGGAAGAGTTAGAGGATGTTAAGTTGTGAGAGTTTATACAAGAGTGAATTACCTCAGTCTTGCCAGTTTGTGCCTTTGTTAATCTAAGAGATAGGTCGTATATTATAATCATTCGCTGAGGCTTATGGCTCCCAGACGCAGTCTTCCAGATAGACTTCCATTTATATTTAAGAACTATAAGAAAACACAATATTTTTATTAAGCAAATATTTCATAGTTTATTCCAATATTTTATATACTATTAAAATGTATTAATAAAAATGGTGGTTTATTTTGATCACCCTCACGATGATCCAGTTTTCGTACATAATTGACGAATCGAATATGACCGAGTACTGTTAATGGAGAAACAATAATTCCTCTATAAATATTACCATAACATTGTTATCAAGCATTATCAATTAGCAAACAGTCACGAGGGAGTTAAATATATATACAACTCAAATATTGGAAGAAAACTCAGTCTGTCGTAATGGCGTCTTCATCCGCCCTATAACTTTGGAAAATGACACAAGTTATTGTGAACATGGAGATGCATAAATGTAAAACCGTTGAGAGCATTCTTACCGAGAGAGATATTAGCAGCATTGTTGAAAAGGCGGGGTTGCAAGAGTGGACCATGCTAGGATATGATGTCGAGGTGGCTGGACAGGGCCTGTCCGGTTTCTTGGCAGACCACTTTAGAATTATCGTTCATCTCAAGAGCGGGGAGTTAACAAAGAATTTGCACCTGTTCGCAAAGTTTTTGCCACTTTTTAATAAGCCTAAAGCGGACTTTATCGAAGAATATAACTTTTTTAAACGAGAGAACCTCGTTTACCAAGTGTTTGAAGAATTGGACGCAGCAACCGGTAAGTTTGAACCGTGGGGTACAGTGTTTATAATTACACTCCAATCATCAGATACTACAAATATAGTAACTGAATGTAAAATTAGTCTTAAATTTTTCAGAATCTAAGCCGTGGTGTCCAATAGCTTGGATACACACGGACAAAGTCATCATAATGTCTGACTTGACGGTCGAAGGCTACAAGTCCATTTCCCATCACGAGTGTTTATACTTGGAGCACGTCTCGGTCGTTGTGACATCCTTAGCGCGGTTCCACGCAAGATTCGCGTGCCATGAGGCAAAGAGAGACATAACTCAGCGACAACAAAACAGTTTTTACAAAGACCATATACGTGTATTGAAGGAGTCGCCAGATTTCGACGCCCCCTGGTCCGATACTTGGCTACGTGCAGCCGCAAAGCTGTCTTTTCGTTTGATTCAAGAGTTTTCGTCAAAAATACCGAAAAATATTGAAAATTTGGAGCTCGCCATCATGAATCTCTTCGTTAAAGCCTGTGAAGACTTGGAGCCCAGTAAAGATAGTTTGAATGTAATAATTCATAGGGATCTGTGGGTGAACAACATTTTGTTCCGATACGAAGATGGCCAACCGTCGGAGGCTGTAATGTTAGATTTCCAATGTGTGAGGTACGCTCCACCTGCGTTTGATGTAATGATATTCCTGTATTTGACCACGTCGACAGAGTTTCGAAGGGCTCACGAGAAGCAGATGTTCAACCATTATTACACAGTTTTCACTCAGCACCTGGACGATACAATGAAGAGTAAGCTAAAAGATTACAACTATGGGAGGTGGGATTTCTTCAGGTGGTGCGAACGTGCCCGTATGTTTGCGATGGTGCAGTCAATGGCGATATTTCCTTTCACCCTAATGGATCCATTTGTAGCTCAGAAGACCTTTGATAACCCCGATACGTACACAAGGCTCATGGAAGAAGATAGGACTGAGCCGGTGCTGGAGTTCGCCAGGGAATGTACGGTGTACAGAGAGAGACAGTTGCACGTGTCAGAAGAATTTGTTGATAGGTATATTTTGAGGCGTTGGTAGATATATTTTTATTGGTTTCTTGTTTTCTCTTTTATATCAGAAAAATGCCTCTTAGTGGATGCTCTAAAAAGTTTTTAATACAAAGCAAAGACAAATCCACAAAAGAATATTGCCAAATTGACAACTAGTAGCGCCATCTGTTAAGAACGTTGAACAAAATGTTGGTTTTAAAATGGAAGATTGTGATTGTGAATGATTCGATTTATACGACAAATATGACATGAAACCATTTTGATTATTAACATCTTTGTGGTAACTTATTACCATAAAACTTGTATCCATACACCAAAGATCGGCTAATATATTACAGAAAAAAACATACAAACATTTTCTTTGTATATGAATGTAGAGTAATTAGGCCAATATTGCGAATACACAAACACGATTGCCAATCACGACTAATCCCATATGTCTGATTGCGAACAGTTGCGCTCGACGACCATCTGTCGAAGCTGCCACGTTTGGGCATCACCATAACGGGTGGCTATTGCCAACTAGCCTAGCCGCTAAATAAAAATACCTCAACGGCACTGTACCCATTTAATAACTCTTTTAGTATAGCTGTATGGCTCCTCAAGGACGACAAGTGGCTGCCACTCATGCGGATTACGCGACCGCGTGAAACGCCAGCAGCTTTAATGCTGCAATACTAGATATATAGCTGAGAGATACTTTTTGCATCAGATAGGATTTTGAACCATCGATCATAGTAGATTTTTCATTAAAAATGTACCGAAAACGCTATCACAAGAGTGTTATGGATCTTAGTACTGTGATGGCTAAAGTTTGAACGTAGGTAATATTTTAAAAGAGAACGAAAATGTTCGCTCCATAGATCAATGCTAAACGCGACAAGTCGCAAATGGCGCGCTGTAGTCTTTACTCAACCTTTACATAACATTTTGTTGAATTATTGGATTCACTTAACATCTAGGGTTGTATGTTAGGTCGAATTTGTGGTTTAAAAGAAAACTAGCATAATTAAAATATGATTTTTCTCTATAATTGATTTTTCTTACATTTTATCAAAAAATACAAAGTAGACTTTACTTTAATCCGCTATCCAGTTTTTAATCAAAAAACCGTATTGAATGAGATGAATTTCCTAATAACGTTGCGTGGGTAAATATATTTTTTTATCTCTCCAAAGTTCTCAGCCCTTAAATAGTTTCTTGAACAGTAGGACAAGGGCGCCTCGATCCCTAAATGGCATTCGCGATCTTATGGAGGACGACGACACTTAATTATTTTTATTGAAACATTTATTTAAACATGGTCATTCAAATTTAAAAAAAGCCTCCTTTTGCAACGGCTAATCTTTCTTGCCAGATCGCAGGCAAAAAAACAAATACCAAGGCATGCAAAGTAACCCAAAAAGTGACAATATCTTATAAATAATAAATATGTGTCATCTGATCTGCTAATTTTTGGATGACTCAAAATCCTCGTCCTCGCCTGAACCTCGTTTATAGTTTGTCTAACTTTGACAAAATATTCTTGAGCTATAAATCACGGCGAATGGTCGCCTACATTTGAGATAAAAATGATTTAGCTCAGTCAAAGTGTCTTTAAGTGACGCCTGATCGATTCCCACGCGTAAATCACGGAAATTTATGCAAATCCGAGAACGTGTATTTAAAGTATTAATCACACAGACAGACCGAAGCAGTGGGGCTTTTGGTATTATATATTGCATTCGTATACACTTAAGTATCTTATTAGCAATTAATTCAATGAAACCGCACAAGAATTTGAACCTATTTATGGACCAAATTGTTGGAATTTCTACATGAGTGTTGAGGAAAATTGGTTACACGAAACTGATAACGTTATAGAACAGGGATTACGTGTAAATACAATATTTCCACAAAAAACATTTTGTTAGAGATTTGATAACAAAAGCAAGTAAAACATTAAAAAAAATGTGTAAATGCCGGACCTCGTTACCCGTAATAAGTCGTTAACACGAATTTAGCAACAACACATAATTACCTACTTTGTAAAGCCTCCTACACATATGTGGTGTCAGTCAGGATACATTTCATTCGATTTACAAATCTAAGGATAATCTGACGATTGGTGCGAACAGTTTTAAATAATAAACACAGTAACTAACATTTAGCATAAAAGCTAATCGGTTATCGCTTTCTAAAGAATTAAGCTATGTGAAAGTTTCGGTGACAAATGAATCTGTCCAGCGATCGTGTACTATAGATAGGAGTGACAAATGTAAAACCGATAGCATTGTTAACTAGAATAGAGCTTTTACTGAACTTATATAGCTTATTATCGTTAAGTACGTCTCAAAGATTGTATTCAATTAACCAAACCGCGGAGTATCGCATTACGGGTCTGCAATGGGACGTGAACCCACGTTACGACACACGTTCATTGCGTTTGCGACATGACGTATATTGGACCGCAACATTTTAGGAAGTGACCCAACAAGACGATTACGATAGATTTTCAAATAATCTTTAATTAATACTGATATTTGTTTATACTATTCCCTGCATCCCCCAGTCTATAGCGCGTTGAATTCTTTTTAAGTGGTTCATTGTTTTTTATTTGTTTCGCTTAATACATTTGTACAAGCTACAGTAAAAGTTTATTTTAACAAAGTTTGACAACAACATAGTTTCATTAACTAAATGAATTCAGTTAAACATCAACATTGGAAAGAAAGTCATTGCCAAGCGTTTTAAATTTTTACATTTTACATGCTGAACATTTCGCTTATTTCTTTCAATCGCAAGTTTTTTACATAACACATAATTGTAAAAAAGGTTGTTTTAAGTTTTTCTATTTGCACATGTATCAGAGATATTTGGCTGAACAGCTTTATGCACAAGAGGTGTAAGGTAGCATTGCATTTGGTCGTATGAAACCCTGGCCCTTGAACAGTACCATTACTCAGACGAAATGTAGGTCACCGAGGTCGACCTGTAATTCTTAATTATTTACCTCCATATGGAGAA
Organism: Leptophobia aripa; assembly: GCA_951799465.1. Taxonomy (NCBI): domain Eukaryota; kingdom Metazoa; phylum Arthropoda; class Insecta; order Lepidoptera; family Pieridae; genus Leptophobia; species Leptophobia aripa. The sequence goes on along the minus strand of OX637268.1, from coordinate 69,447 downwards.
CCAGCTTTTGAACAATATACATTGTACGTACATGTTGTTAATAAAGGTTAAAGGTATGTGGAAGATCTTTTTTATGCAAGTTTTATATATATTTTTTACTAAACCATACTAACATTTCTTGTAATGTAATTCTTGTTGTGTAATTGTCCTATATACGGTACAAAATTGGACTTCTTTGAAATAAAACGCCAGTAAGCGACAGTGGAAATATAAGTGTACTTGTCTTGTATTTGTAAAAAAACCCATAACATCCTTTGAGAACTGTGAGCCGGTATGAAAAGTCATGAGAATTTTCTACTTGACACATATGCAAGTAATAAGTACTTTGGTTTTGTATTTAGTATTGCCTCTCTTTTACAAACATTGTGTTTGAACAATCAGCCTCCAAAAGACATAAAGTTACAATGTAATGGATTATTGTGCTTTCGTTCGGGTAATAAGACTTTGTATGTTGAATCCATAAGTTGACAACGTCTTTGAAAATAAGGTTTTATTTATTTATACAATGCTTTATTTAAGGCCGATAAAGAGAAGTGTTGATAGGGATTCTTAATATTGGCAGCAATGGATGTCCCAAGCCATATATTTTTTTATGCAAGAGGGAGTCAAACGAGCAGAAAGGTTACTTCGAGTGATGTGCCAACCGCCGCCCATGGACACCTGCAACGCCAGGAGGCTTACAAGTGAGTTGCCGGCCTTTAAGGGAGAGGAACGCGCTTTTTTGAAGGTCCCCAAGTTGTAACGGCTCGGGAATATTGCTAACTGCGCTAAATTGTAAGTAATAAAGGAAACTCGATTAGCTCTGTACATTTATATTGTATGGATTTTATGAAATCATATTCTTTTTTAATAAGTTTATGTCTTCTAATACATAATATTTTGTGACCAGGTGTTTGTTGCTAAACTCCTCCGAAACGGTATATCTGAGAATCGGTCCACACTTGTTTGTAAACCATACATTTTTGCCCTTCTACGATCAACCTCTATTTTTATATAGATACAAACTCTACGATAAACCTGAACATATTTCAGACTGAACAATGGCAAGATCAAGGATGCGCCTACACAACATACAATCAATATTATTGCCGATTCTTTGCTGAATGAGTAATTATTACCTTTTAAGCTTTATCTATTAAAGTATTCGCCCACGAGATTGTATTTGATAAAGTCGCCTTATTCAATGCTTTCAAACTATAAAAAAATACTACTAAACATGATAATTACGGTGAGTTATTGCTTAGATATCAAAACAAACAAGAAATAAATATAAAATACAATGTTTTTCAACAATATAATAAGGATCAGCATATTAATTTATAAGTATTAAATGAGTGTACATAGATTGCGCATAACAGTATTATAATGTAGACTTGAGCTTGACATTGAAATGGATACACCTAAATATATTTAAATACACTTGCGATGTTTAATCATTTCGTTAACTACGAGTCCAAATAAGGTTCGCGACGGGGTGACGTCACCGACCAAGCTGCCGAAGAGTGCTGTCCTCTGGGCTGGCTGGCTTGTATTAAAAAACGTGTAAAAAGATTATAGGTGTGATTTGAGAGATAATCCAGTAACTGTATAGATTTTAATTTGAAATGTAGGATAATTTTACATTTGCCTGTACATATGTAAACTTAATTATTTTCGGTTATTGAATATTATCCTGTTACAGCGCGTTCCATGCAATATATTTAACGTATTTAAAGTAGAGCAAGGTTACTTAATCATGAAGGTCGAAATTAAATGATCAATACTTCTGAGTAATTTTATTATTTTATTGATATAAGTGGTGATGTAACTTTTCTGCATACAGTTCATTTAAAAGATACTACTTAAAGCGTGGAGACTTAAGAAACATCGACTCGTGCCTTATTTGGGTATGAGTAACATAGTATTTTCTACTTTACATATAACAACGAACATTTATATTTCTCTTTTACGGTGTAGTATTATTTGGTACTCTATAAATATCTTAATCCAAGTCCTAATTAATATAAGTCGTTGTTGGGATATGCTGCAAAATAATGGCAAGGTTGCCAAGGTCACGACCGTGGCCCATCGGCCGAATGAACATAGCAAAAGGCGAATCCCTGAGTGCATTTCCCTGTAATATATAATTTTAACCTCTTCACCTCTATATTATATTGAAAGTGTAAGTTTTGAGGCGCAGTTGTATTTATTTTTTTCAAGAAAGTGCGTGAAAAGTCCAATTTTATTTAACGTATCGAAGGCACTCAAGGTCTCAATTTTCTTCTAAGGCTGAGAGAGTTCCAAAATGGACCGTTTCGAAAAGATACCAACAACACTACTTCATAAACGCCTTTATCAGCATATAGGGAATTCATGCCTTTTTCATGTTTAAAGTTAAAGTAGTGCCTTACACTTTCATAGTCCTTCTCAACAATTTTTGCTTAATAAAAATATTTGGAACATTGGTTGGGTGTTTATTAAAAATGCGTATACAATCTCGAATCCAATAAAACATCAGCTCTGCAGCTAAACCGTAGTTAACTTAAATATAACTCAATATATAGTGTATTCTATATATTTTATGAACTTCTATTTTGCCATATACAAATTAAATTTTACAAATAATTATATTTTCTTTATATTGAGTTTTCTATATGCATGTGTATGTTTGGATTGTTTTAAGAGAAGTCTGTATATATTTAATAAACATCAGTCAATTATGATAAGTAGTGATGCAGATTGGTGAGGTCAGTGTTGCGTCAACGCGGCATTGGTGCAGCAAACAATACTTTGAATTTTACATAAACTAATAATATTTTATTTTTTTTATTTTATGTGAGAGGAGGCAAACGAGCAGGCGGGTCACTTCGAGTGATGTGCCAACCGCCGCCCATGGACACCTGCAACGCCAGGAGGCTTACAAGTGAGTTGCCGGCCTTTAAGGAAGAGGAACGCTCTTTTTTTGAAGGTCCCCAAGTCGTAGCGGATCGGGAATACCTGCGCTGGCAGTTGGTTCCACAAAGAGGTGGTGCGCGGTAGAAACTGCCTTAAAAAACGCACAGTCGTGGAACGCCAGACATCAAGGTGGTACGGATGGAATTTCGTATTCTGCCTTGATGTCCGGTGATGGAATTCCGCTGCAGGTATTAGCCCGAACAATTCATCAGAGCACTCCCCATGATAAATGCGGTAGAAGATGCAGAGGGAGCCTACATCTCTACGCAGAGCCAAAGGATCAAGCCGATTGGAAAGGATGGGGTCGTCGACGATACGAGCCGCTCTGCGTTGGATGCGATCAAATGGAAGGAGCTGGTATTGGGGCGCCCCCGCCCAGAGGTGGGAACAGTACTCCATATGAGGCCGAATTTGCGCTTTATAGAGTTGCAAGCGATGGCCTGATGTGAAATACTGACGCGCCCTGCTGAGAACACCAAGCTTTTTAGAGGCTAACTTAGCCTTACCTTCCAAATGATTGCAGAACTGGACATCGCTCGATATATCGACACCAAGAATTCCAATACTGGCTGAGGCTTTAAGAGGAGTGTTATCGAATAGTGGGGCCACGACAAAGGGATTCTTTTTAGCGGTAAACGCGCAAACCTGGGTCTTCGAGGGGTTAAATTGGACTAAGTTAAGTCGACCCCAATCCGAGACTCCACGCAGTAGAGTCTCGACTTCAGATACAAGTTTGTCCCGACACTGCTCGACATCAACCCGGGAAATATTTGCACGGCCGTGATAAAGAGCATCTCCAGTACTGTCATCCGCATAACAATGAAGGCTGCTTAAGTGCAACATATCATTGATATGCAAGAGGAACAGCGTAGGAGAGAGTACACAGCCTTGGGGAACTCCAGCGTTTACGGATTTGAGGTCGGAACATGCACCGTCGACAGCGACCTTGATGTTCCGATCGGCCAAAAAACTGGAGATCCAGTCGCATAACTTCACGGGAAGCCCATATGCTGGAAGTTTTGAGAGAAGCGCCTTGTGCCATACCCGATCAAAGGCCTTTGCTATGTCCAGACTAACCGCCAGTGCTTCCCCTTTAGACTCAACAGCTTCTGCCCATTTATGAGTTAAGAAAACTAGAAGATCACCAGCTGAGCGGCCACGGCGGAAACCGTATTGACGGTCACTAATCAGCTGGCATTCCTCTAGGTAACGAAGGAGCTGGCTGTTGATAACAGTCTCCATTATCTTAGAAAATAAAGGGGTAACAGCTATTGGGCGGTAGTTTGAAGGATCAGAGCGTTCGCCTTTTTTAGGAATCGGGTGAACCAAGGCGGTCTTCCAAGCGTTCGGGACAATGCCGAGTGAATAAGAGTGCCGGAAAAGACGCGTCAGGACCGGAGCCAACTCAGGAGCACAAGTGCGCAGCACTATTGGAGGAATACCATCCGGTCCACTCGACTTATGAATATCCAGGGAAGTAAGGGCTTTGCGTACAGCACGAAGCCGAAAAACAATTTCGGGCATCGAGGTATCACACCGCAATAACGTCGGTGGAGTATTCCCGTGGTCATCAATCGTCGAGTTGGACCCGAAAAGAGAGCCTAAAAGATCGGCTTTCTCTTTCGGGGTGTTGGCCATCAGGTTGTTCGCCCCAAGTAGTGGTGGAAGAGATGGCTTACAGAAGTTTCCTTGAACAGCCTTGGCAAGAGACCAGAATGCACGTGTCCCAGAAGGGAGCCGAGCCAGTCTATCACCAATTCTGCTGATGTGAATAGACTTTGCCTTAGCAATGGCACTTTTGAGGGACCTAGAGGCCGAGTTGTATGCTTTTTTAAGAACGCTGGTATTTACATCACGTGATGCTGCCGCTTGAGCCCAGGTACGATAACATTCAAGCTTTCGGCGCGCCGCCATTTTGCAAGACTGTCTGAACCAAGGTTGGGACTTGCCACCGATGGGCACAGCAGAGAAAGGAATAAAAAGCTCCATTCCCTGCAGCACCACATCAGCAACAGAGTCGGCAGCAGCATTCGGATCATCCGACGAAAAACAAATCGGCCCCCACGGGTAGGAAGCAAAAAAGGAGCGCATTCCATCCCAGTCTGCTGACCTATAGTGCCAGACGCGACGACAACCTGCAAAACGAGGTCTAGTGAGTCGCGTTGTTCTTATAGTACTCCGAACAAGGCAGTGATCTGAAGATCCTAATGGGGAATCAACTGATACATGATACCCGTCCGGGTGAGAAGTCAGCAGCAGGTCCAACAGTGAAGGATTATGACCTTCGACATCTGGGATTCTCGTGATCGAGGGCACCATTTGAGTCAGGTCGTAGGCCAAGGCAAAGTCGTGAAATATTCTTCCCGCATAGTCGGTGGTAGTAGAGCCGAGCCAGTCGGTATGGTGGGCGTTAAAATCGCCAAGAACTACGACTTCAGCGGTAGGAACATTTGCAATCAAGGAGTCTGTAGCCGATTGTATGTGTTCCACAAGTCGGTCAATTTCGGCATTACCGCTATGAGACCTATAAAGGCATGCGTAGAATCGCGGATGGTCATCGCAGTCTACGCGGAGCCAAAGAATCGATAGGTCTTTTCCTTCAGGAAACGTGAGGCGACGAGAGCAAATGTCATCCCGGACATAGACACACACTCCAGCCCTTGGCAAGAATCTATGTTCTAATTTATAACCAGGGTAGGAGAGGAAAGAGGTGTCGCCAGGAGAAGAAATCTGTGTCTCGGTAAGAAAGAGTAAGGCCGGCAAAGCTGTTTCAAGGTGGTGGTGAACAGCGTTTAAGTTCGAAACAAGCCCCCTCACATTGCAGAAGTCCACAGTAAGCGATGAGGAAGGTGCCAAGTGATGCTTACTCTGTTTGCCCCGACATTTATGAGATGTGTTTTTAGATATGAGCGCAAAATTGCCCCCCCCAGAATACGAAGGGCAGCCTGGGGGCCCAACAACAAAACAGTTAGGTGGACACGCAGGAGGGGATTCTCCACGACAGGTGGTACCCCCCTGGGGTAATTTCTTTTTATTTTGCACCATCATTCAAGTATTTGTTTGGGGGGACAGGGAAGGAGAGGGAATGAGGAGGAAAGGAAAAAAAAGGAAATGGAGGGTTACAAGAGGGCGGGGAAGGGGAAAGGATGGGCACCGGAAGATCTCACTCACCGAACGAAACGCGAGTACAAAATGAACAAAGTCCAATTGCATCACTTCACGCCGGTTTTCTGTGAGAGAGTGGTATTTCTCCGGCCGTGCCTGCCCATTCGGCTGAAACCCTAAGGTAACAGCATGGCACTCCCACTTATAACTATAAATATGCGAGGATGTTAAATGAAAATATTAAAAAACTTCATCTTCATGGTATTTAAGTACTGGTTTACACTTATCAAATCGATTGTCTTAAAACTTACCAAAAAAAAACCAAACAAACAAAAAATGTGCATAAATTATAGGTATCCACAGAAAAGAAAAATTTCGACAAACAACTAAACAATTTCATATAAAATGTTACACAGACTACAATTACACCAACAACGAATTAATTAAAATAATAAATAAATGCTTTATTAGTCTATTGGCGAAAAAGGTCTGCAACATTGTCGTCTGAAAACAAGCATCTAATAAGGGGACTACTACAACCTATTGTCCTCACTGTCTGGAAATAAAAAAAAATATTATAGAACTTCATTGTTTAAAATATTCGGCGTATCTATGGTATAGTTAAGGAGTTTATATACCAAAAAAAATGTCCAGGCGACGTCAACCGCAAAGAGTTTGCAGATAAAGGTATCATCTATAATGTTATTTACGTACTTTTATTATATCTGTGGCAAATCTTTCCTGAAACTTACAGCGATTCCAATTTTTTCACGATGTGGCGAAGATTCATTGAAGATTCGAAGATTTTACAATATTCATTGTAAAATCTAGAATCCTTTGAAGTGTATTAAATTAAAAGTGTATTTATGATACACAGTCTAGAAGTTTAACGATAATATACTGTTAATGAGATGCATTAATATGTAAGTTTATCTTCGAATATCCTAGAAATTATTGTTTGAGACCTTTGAATTAATTAGAAATCGCAATAAGCTACTTCAACCTTGGCCCTTTGGACTTGGCGAAGATTGTCTCTTACAGACAATCAACAAAAGAGAAGAATACAGATATTGTTTGTGCGGTTTTTATTCAATTGTTCAAGTCGATATAATTTTGTTAGGTATAAAATTTTTTGGAGTATTAAAATATACATATATGATTACTTATTGTTAGTTATGCTTTAATTTTTAATTGTTACGTTATGTTGTCCATCACAAAAACCTTTTTATGAAACGATAAAAGTATCTTAACTAAAACGATAGACACGCCGAGCCACTAAATGATCGTTTACAAGCAATAACATTTCTCGGAATGAAGATATCGAGCCTCACGGGAGGAGGGAGTTATCCTGGAGGCCACACGTCTGCGCCCGCGCATGTGCAAGGCTCGCCGCGCGCAAGCTTCGGCCAGTCATCATCCGACCAACGTGTGTCTCGCACGTCCCCATCCCTCTGTGAACCCATCACGAACGAACGACCCGCGATTAACTTGTCTCGCTTAACTGTGAGCTTTTTTAACTTATTAATTTGTGAGCGAACTGTGTTTAACATTTAAATGGTGAGCTGTTAGCCGACACTCTCAGGTGAGTCACTATTGTTAAAAAGTTAATATTTAATATTCTGTAACCGAAATGTAAGTTAAGGTTAATGTACTCGACTCAGTTATGTGAATTATTAAGAGCGTTGAAGGAATAAACTGTTTTAGTATTTTGCACATATATATATATACAGGAGGTCTTTTTTACAATATTTATTAGAGTTTATAGTTAAAATTGTGTGTCTTTATGCTCATATATGGTAGGTGTAATGATGTCATCTTTTCTATTTTGGTAAACCGATTTTATTTTATATATTTAGTTGTTAAATAAGCCAACGATGTTTTATATAATATCGTCTATATTCAGAGGTAAGAAGTTAAATTCTGAAGTAAATTACGCAACTCTCGTTGGTAGTAAGATTTATGACCTTTTATGCTAAGCGCTGTTTCCTACTTAGGCAAAGCGGCATTTAAACATCAATCAGATAAACTTAAAAGGATTTTTGTCGCTTTGTTCATCGGTCAGCACTACTTTGACCGATCCACAACAGGGTTGTCAAGTCTTGTCCCGAATTAAATATAAGAAGAACAGTCTATTCTTTATTCACTTTCTTATATACATATTTTATACACTGCAATATTTAAACTAAAATATAAAAATATTTAAACACATATTTTATTATCGTGTAGGTTTTTTGCAAATGTAAACATACATATAGAGAATTGTCATAATATGAGTTATCACAAGACCATTGTTAGTATAATGTAAAAACATATTATGTAAATGATGTCGTAAGTTACATAGACAAACGAACACTTGTGTCACCCGACACCAGAAGTTGTAAGTGGTACTCGCATTTCAATAAGGGTTGTCGTTAAGGCTTTTGTATATGCGAATTATACATCTCTTGGGTCATGCCGACAAACACGTTTTCCGCTTGATATCCAGTAAAGGATATCAGGATTCATACGATTGAATAAAATAGCAGTTTAAAACTGAAAACCGACTTAGTCTATTAGAACATTCACTTACATTTTCACGAAAACAATTGTGATCCATTGTTGTTAGTTTTTAACCAGTTGTTACGTTACACTGTCCACCAACCCTGACGGTGGAGCGAAGAACAAAGGCAGGATTCCTGGCTTGCGTCAGCGTCACCTGATACAGTGGCACTGGAGCATAACTTATCTCCTAACCTATATTTCACTAGTACCTTGTGTGACCGCATCACGGTGCCATTGACGTGATGGACACCACTGACCCACTCCGCAGTCTCCATTATCTGGAGAGCTTTTGAACAACATAAGCATTACATTCTTAAAAGGCAACGCAGGCATTCTGGCATTTTTACTTGCCACGGCGGCCACATAAGCGACGGTCAAGCCTACCGAGTAGAAGTGCTCGTTTTCATTTACCTTTATAAATAAATTAAACATCGTAAGGTGACTTTGCCTTAGACCCAACAATTACCTTGATTATTTTCTATAAAAATAAAAAAAATCACCAGGAAATTGAAGCGCCTTTATTATAATTATTTTCTAAAAAAATCTTACTTTGTAGAAAATTCGGTGGTTATTGCTAAACTCCTCCGAAACGGCTCGACCGATTCTAATGAAATTTTGTGTGCATATCCTGTGTGTCGGTCATTATTACCCGAAATTTTTACCCTCCTACGATCAACGCCCATTTTTCATCAAGATTTCTTTGTATATGGCAAAACAATATTTGCGAGTCAGCTAGAAAATACCATATAGGTATATAGTGTAAGGTGTACTCCTGTATATAGTGTGTACATTGTAGTAAATATAGCAGGTTGTATTAACTACGAGTGATAAGTGATAAGAGAACAAGATCATTGCAAACTGGTTTAACCGGAATTAATTATATTAAATTGATACTCACCGCCTTGTTTTAATTTGTCACTTTCTTTACTTTATTTATAGAAAAAATATGTTTTTGTAGGGTTTAAAAATATTTAAAATTTTAAATGACATGATTGTGGGTTTCCTTACCATTTTCTGTACCGGAATGAACGATTTAATTTCGAATTAGGTTGCGGAACCTGGTTGTAACCAAGTGTTTCTAACAATTTAAGCTTGGATCAATGTAATTGTGTAATCACATGGGAACAACATTTCGGCTCGAGTTACTACGTGTTCTATCACAAGTAGTCTAGAATGTTTATTTACCTCCGCATTCCTTTCGTTATCTCTACTGAATACCGTCTCTATGTATACGATGCACACGGAATAATTAATTAATGACATAATTACGATGCTGATAAACCTTTGTTGTTAATTCAATAAATACAGCATACTTTATATGGGCGAAAGTTTTCCGAATTATATTTTCGATGCGATTATTGTTTTAGTCATACCTACTATGTTTTATTTTAGGTCTTTTTGACTTTTTTGGTTATTTTATTCACAGACTTGTGGCCTTATCGCTATTATACAATAGCCCGCACAAAAGTTTTTATTAGTTAAGTTAGATTATTTTGGCCAAATCCATATATTATATTTGCCTTCTGTAGTGTTTTAATAAAATTAAAAGACTTAGAAAGATTGTTTGTTAATATTTTCTATTTAATTAGCTCAAAAGGCAATGATAGTTGCAAGCAAGAACAAAAGCTCCTCCATAGTGTTGTCAAAGTGAATTTTCACAGGCTGGCACTCAATGAGAGCCGCGAAGCGTGTCGCCCTCCCATTTAACCTTCGTGTCTCTCTCAAAAGTTCCTTTTCTACTTGGATAAGCATTCAGTTAAAGTTACGTTTATTATGATATCCGTTCAATTACAAAATTATATTGTCTTTCAAATTATTGAAAACGGAATAAGATATTTTAGAATTATTTTAACTTGACTTGAGCCAACACAACAACAAAAATATTTATGTAGTGTGCCCCTCGAGGGTCGCTACCGGCATCCTTTATAAGGGCGTCGACAAACGAACGACCAGCCGGTTAAGAATGTCAAATTATGGACAAACACGAGCCTTCTATTGTTGACCATTGAAAAAGTTAATGAGACATAATATTTTGATATTCTTGTTACATTGTATTTAACAATCATCTTCGTTTATCGTTTTACATTCTTATATAGCTTATGGGTATGGTATTGGGGCACGCATTTCCTTCGTTGCCTTGACATCAACCCAACGTTATTCAAGGAGAAGAAGACTGAGTTCGCCGGATTACAGGAACATTGATCGTATAGGGACAAGGTAACATTGAATATATCAATGGCGCGAATAATTGGCACAGTAATCCGATCGGAATCGTATGACAGCATTCGCAAAACAATAAAATCAAATAAAACCAAAGTAACGTAGGTGGAGCGTGGGCGCGCTTGTCTCATCGCGCGATATTAATTTGCAATGCATTTACCTGCTTGCTTGCGTACCAACAAGATTTTATTTATCTTTATTTATTTTCTACGAAACTTCGTGAGAAGTTTAATTTAAGGCTCAACTAGCCCCCAAAAAGCTTATTGTGCTCAGTAGGGCGCGTTTCTGCAGCGCACCAACCATTTGTGGAACCAGTTCCACCGCAGGTATTTCCAAATTATCAGAATCCATGTTGTCACCTGCTCAGCACCCAGCGTCTGACTTGAATTGTCAAAAAAATATATATTAGCAATAGGAGCACGACGCCATATTTCAGGGAGAGGGACAACCCGACAAGGGACACATTAACAAGGAATTTTCTTAAAAACACTTATGCAATTAGTTTCTTTGGAAATAATTGTAATATAAGTCATGAGGGAAATTATACGGCGTCGGTCCTAAAGAAAAAGAAGTCCAAGTGACATTTGCTATGCAGTTTTTAACAGGCGTTTATCTTTTACTACCTTTACCCGGCCAACAGAGAACAGTCAATGGTGGGAGCTTCCGTGAAGCATTCGAAATGCTTTTTTCGTGATGTTATTAACATGAGCTGTCAGAATTGATGAATATCTTATTTCAGTACTTACTATCCCATTCGCGGTAACAACGAATCTTAACAAAAAATATTCAGTGGTTCTTGAGACATAAACTAACCTAACCTAACACATTTTTTTAAGATGTGTATGGAATACTTGGCGTTATTGAAAGACTTCGTTCACATCAAATACTACATATTTTGATAACAATAAACTGTTTCACGCACATTTCACGCAATCGGTCGTCACAAAGGTGCTTATCGTGGATCAAACTCGTGATTCTCTGTTCCACCGTTCGTCAACTGATTCGTCAATCTGTATCGTCGACAACCCGCAGATAAGGATTTCTACGTATATGCAAAACTTGACAAACATAAACTCAATTTAAGCGCTTCATCACTAATGAATCAGTCATTTGTTTTAAACCATTAATCAATACGAAGAACCGACTTATCTTTCATTAGCAAAATACGTTTAAGTAATTCTTGGATACATGAATTTTATTCGAAACATTGAACCGAGCATTTTTTAACTAATTTAACTGTACATTTATTTGTATCTTTTCCACATAGAATTTTTCTTTAATTTAGTACATTTTAATTAGTTAAAAATTGCTCTGTTTTTCATTTACTGGAATTTTTCCCTAAAACCCTCTAGACCTCTAGAGTCTAGAACTCTAGACAATGCATCAGGCATTGATAAATTTTAAGGATCTGTAAACAAATTCCACTGTCATAGTAGGTCACGTAAACAATTCAGTCGTTTAATCACATTAAAATCTGTTTCGTCGCGGTTTCTTAAATTGTTATCAATTGTATCACAAAACATATTTCTCGTACCTTATATGTTAAACTATAGGGAACTATTACTAACAGTACCTATACCGACACATATAAAACAAAAGAATTTATTGATATATTTTCCCCAAGTCGTATATAAAAGTGGGTATAATCGATTATTAGTTACACTATAAAATCTTTATTATTATTACCACTCGTTTAATTAATAATTATAAATACATTAAAGGCACGGACGGGGCTTCCCTAATTACTTTGTATTTTTAATTAGGTTATTGATTCTTAATAAATGTCATACAAAATCTCGTAATCAATATGCAACATAGGTAGACATATTTTTTGTATTTTTTTTGACGTTCACACACTTACTTCAGCACCTTGATTAGCATATGAATTACATATGTTGCGATGCTTTTTTTGGGACTTTACGATGACGATACGCACGCCATATTTTTCCTCGACTGTGCACTTTTGAACTGGACTGATGACTGATGACTGACACAGAAGATTGTTAGCCTGAAAAATAGAAATTACAAAGTGTAGGTGCCTAATTGTGGATATTCCAACTGTATTCAATTCCAAAACGTTATCATAAACTGTTAATTGAAAAGGTTGTGTTTATTTAGGACCTCTCTGGTTTCACAACGTTTCGCTATAATTCTCAGGTTATCGGCACTTCAATGTATTTTCTATATATTTATTGATAAAAAACTTAAGTTATTGTTTTAAAGTTTTAGTAAAACATTTAGTTAATTAAAAACATGTAGACATTTAACATAAACATCCTTAATATAACTTTAAAAAAAACACAAAACTAAAAAAAAATTTAAAAGTTTGGTCCCTGTTGCGGAGTACCCACAATGCTGGCGGCAAAGTTTTGTTTTAGTTAGTTTATAATAGAATAATCTTGAGTTAGTTTTTGTAATTTATTTAAAAGCGGTTGGATTCTTAAAATCTGAAGTTTTCTCATAAAGTAAATTGAAAAAAAATAGGATTTGATTGTTTAATATATAACATACAATTTAATAATAAACATGTCGATGAAGGTAAGAACAAACAATTTTTTTTTTTAATAAATTTGAGGTAACAAAGACAACTTACTGCGCTTTCTATACGATTTCCTCATTGCTTAGTAATTCCACAAAGAACTTGTTCTGATTCTAGTTATTTTCCTGGTAAATGCCACACGAGCGATGCTCCGTGCGTTATCCGCGATACAGGTGCGCCGACTATACGGGGTATAGCATTCTCTTAATGATTCCTTCATTAAGGAAAAAACACAAAATAACTAAGACCGGTTAAATGTTTTTCCCAACAATTAGATTAATAATGGATACACCGCATAATGGTATAAAAGCAGCACAGCCATGTTCGGCCAGCATTCTACTCTTGATTTCGACGACGACAGCATATTGGTAAGTAATATGAATTATTTCCTATTGATTACATTTTGTTTACTTGTTGTAATATGGTTGTTCACTTTTTATTGTAGACCTCATTTGCTAATTCGTTTGACAGTATCATTCAAAATGGCCAGCTCCCGCTTCGTATTGATGTGCCTGTGCAGCATTGCCCTCCTTCTGTTGGTGCCAAACCCAGCTGATGCCGCCGTGCACATCGGCAGCTGCGTGTGGGGAGCCGTCAACTACTTCAGCGACTGCAGGCAGGAGTGCCTCAACAGGGGCTACAAGTCAGGCCATTGCGGAAGCTTCTTCAACGTAAATTGTTGGTGTGATTAGAACGATCGCCACGATGAATGATAAAAAGACTTACGATGATTCATTTTTTTTTTCAATAAATAGTAGACATTATATTTCTTTTCATTCGATTGAGGTTTTGACCTCTTTTATATGAATATTTGTGGTATAGCATATACTACAGTTGAGTGTAGAACTTTTGTTAAACACTTCACACTGTTAGTTCATATCAACATCAAAAAAATCATCCGCGTGCTGTCGACGAGTTGTCTTATATATAAACTCTGTTTGTCTCTTGTCTCTCTTACTCCGGTCTCCTGGTAATACGGCCATGCAAAGGTAGAAGGAAGACGTCGTGTTATTTTATTAATTTAATGCGTGGAGGTAAAATGTGTGCTTATAAAATTAATATTGATAAAAATGCAGCTTTATGAATTTATTTCTATTCTCTCTATATATTTTATAAAGTTAGTTCAAATGAAAATCCAAAGTAAACTTTATTTTTTCGTTTTGATTAGACTGTTTGATTAATCGGTTACTATTGTGTATTGTTTTACGGATAGATTGTATATATTTTGTAAATTCAAAATGATATCGCAACCGTACGAAAAAAGAATGACTGGTTGCGTGGGTTCTGGATGCGCGGATACAGTCTGGGTGGACTAGACTTTAGAGTCCTCTCAACGCGCACTGTGACCACTTGTCGCCTGCGCATATAGTATTTAAAACTTGGTGAGCAACATTCAATTTTTTGTTTGATTTTTATGCCATCATCTTGCCATTTTACTATCTGATCTAATCTATTAATTATTTTATACTTATTGGACTGTTTTGGTGTTCGGCGTCCAAAGAAAAGATAGGAGCATTATTAAATGTTTATTGACAACATCAGAAATTATAAACTGTCTCCGATTTAACCTTGACCATCAGCGCTGAATGAAGCCAGTTTTATCTGCAATATAAACCAAACGTTGTCTTCTAACATGTACATTCAAATAAAACATTATAAAGCCTCGGCAAATACAACTTCGTTGCTAAAACTCAATTTGAATTTGAATTCTATACTAACGTATGACTAACGTATAGTGTCACAAATGTGATAAAAGCAGAGAGTATACATCTTTCTTTTTATTCAGGATTATGTTGTAAGATTATTTTCTCTTCTATCCATTAGTAAACAAAACATTAATGAACGTATCGTCTATTAAACTAAATCAATTAAAAAATGACCGAGTACTCTGTTAACAACATTAGATTATTGGAAATACGTTGCTCATAAATGATTCAAGACAATTTATCCTTAAGCTATAAGCATATTAATTTTATACCTAAAATATACTAATACTGTGCGTTTCTCTAAATAATGCATTTGTTTTCTTCATCTCAATTGTCTCAAGTGGCAAGTGAATTTATGTTTCTTCACCGCAAGGTGAGAAATCCAGGTGACGTAATGTTCATGACTTCGCCCACCTGTCTCTCCTACGTAGTACTTATTTCATTTTTATGAGTTAGGACCTTGCCGGTTTCCTATTGTACATATCTATTTACAAGTATGATCTCCATTTATAAATATTATGTCATAATAATTTGTGATGAATTTGATTGAGAATTACTTTATGTTCCAATAGTAAAATAAGATGAACTGTGAATATATTTTAGTACAGCCTTTTGCGCACACTGTCACTGTTGAAGTAATTTTGAATTAAAATTCACATCGGTAGGTATTCAGTATGATATCATTTGCAAAAAATAATAGCCTGCACATGCCTTGCCATAAATATATAATTTAAAATTGAATTATTTATTTGTTTTTAAATCTTAATAGTGTAAGGAAAAGTTAACTTTAGGTAAAAAAAAGATTTTGCGCACAGTGACTAACGGAAAATACTTTATACATAGGTTTAACCTGGTCGCGTCTCCTTGGTTAATATGAATGATTTATGCCCTTTTAATACTCCGTTACTCGTGACTTGATATTCGTACTTCTTTTTATGAGCTTTAACAATTATCAGTCGTGAAAGTTGACAATGGCGGCCGTCACGTTCCTCATCGTTATGTAAAAAACTATTATTTATAACCATGATTAGAATACTGGCTGAATATTAAAATAATTATTACCATGTAGATTTATAATCTTCCCAGTCTTGATTTATTATATTTATGTATTTTCCACATATAATCGATTTATTGCTTACTTGCGGTTGCAATAAAACCAAGAAGAGAACAACAAACTGAGCTGGTTAACTATCATTTTAACCGTGATAACTTTTTTACAAGTGTCAGTTTTACTTATATCAGCATTTAGGGGACCAAAAATAGCTCTCTACGCTGTAATAGAACCTGCTCCACAATTTATACATACATTGTAGATTCTGCATAGTTTGGACTTTGTAAGGTCAGTTAAATCGTGGAACTCTGGCCACGCCACATCGTGAACTGCTTAATGCTTAATCGATCATTAATTCATGTACTCGCAGTGCACATTTTACTTCTTAAAATATTTACTGTATGAACTATATGTCAATGAATGGGCGGTGCTCCATTTCTTTGTTATGTGTAAAAAAACATACGAGTTAAAGTAAGTTAAACTTAAACAGTCTTAATTAACGAGGAACAAAAACGTTATTTTAGAGATGTCATTGAATTTATTGTTTATTCAAATTACCTAATTTACTTGACTTATGACTTACTTTTGATTATTATAGCGATATGTATTTTGAAAGCTCCGCAAATCTCCCACGGACGCTGACGTTGAACCCAGTACCCATACAGCACTCGCAGCGGATAGCTTCAGGCTGCCAGGCTTCAACCAAACCTGATTCCCAACGATCCAGGGCTGTCACTTGGTTGAAAATAAATTTTTCACTTGAATCGTTGTATTCATTATCAAAAATTGCAATTTCTCTTTTGTGGTTATGAAGATTTCATTTCGCACAATCAAATTGCTTCTTTTTGTATTTGCATTTTGAAAGAATCGTACTCCTATTGTTTCTTGAATAGTATTCGTTGGCATTGAATATTGTTTTTGGTTTAGGAGACAACTACGTATATCTCAACCCTAAGGAACATCACGAGCGGACAAACCAGTTGTTCGTATACAATACGGTACAAATGTCCGTCCGCAGACGATGCTCTGGATTTATGAGGCTGTTCTATGCTATAAATAGATCATAATTCATAAATCATTGCAAGGTGTTATGAGACAACAGACTTAAGTGTGTTATTAAAGGACTTTTAAATCTCCTCTTCGTAAGCATCTCTTGTCCATAAACTATCCTATCGCGTAATGTAATTGTTATTAAATTTAAATTAACATTTTTCCTGTTTTACTTATTTTAATGTATGTTTTTTTTGTGTGCTTCGCACCTCTTGAACCTGTCCGAGTTTATTATAATGATTGCCTGGAAGAGATTTCGCTTTCGATTCACCAATAATTATTCACACCTGCTGTTTGTGCAACAATGTTATTAAATAATATTAGTAAATTAATATAAATAGATTTTCTTGTAATCAGTGACAGATTGTTTGTAACTGCATTAAAAATCTTGTGATACTATATTGAATCAAAACAAAGTGTCGCGTGACCAAATTCATTTGAGAGTTTACAATAAACATATTCTGGGAACTTATTGCAATCAACGATAACTTTTTCGGTTGACGTGTCATAAAATTTGTGGTTTTAATTTAAGTGTCAGAAATTAATCGTTTGTAAGACCTTTGCTAAGTGCACGAGAGTTCCAATAGAACCTTTATAAGGTTCACAATAAACAATGCAGGGTCCAGAATAATGGCGTACAGTATTGTAGATGTGAACAATCGATCATTTCCATACTTTAAAGTCTGTTTATATGAATCCCGCAGTGAAGTCCGCGCAACAAAATATTTTCATGGAATCTAAATATTTCGCATACTTTTTTTCAAACATTAACTTCATCGGAATATCGTAGAGGATCTATCTATACATTAAACTACATTTTTAAAGCATAAATGATCAAAATATATTATGTGCCCGACCATAAAAGGATCATTTGCCTTGAAACGTGTTTGGCAAAAATAAACGTCTCTCATTCGATTTCGGTGACGTCACCGCGTTCATGACTTTTTGGAATTGTCTTTTATTAAGGCTAATTAAGTTTCTTATTTGAGGTATCTCGTAATGGTCTTATCATAATAATAGATTATATTGTGAGATATAAATTAATAGGTAAATAACTATCGAGTTACGCCGGTTCAATAATATGACTAGAATTCCTCCATGACATTAATGCAGCTAAGTGCATTTGGATTCCACGCTTTTTATTGCAGTCCTATGAAATTGAAATAACATTATATGAAAGGCGATAGAAGTGCAGAACACCTTGCATTTCTGTGCTCCAGTCTCACAACAACTTTCTTTACACTTTCCTTTGGTATTTATTATATACATACATACATATAGTATGTTGGACATTCATTGCTTTTCTTATTCCGAAACGAAAGTGGACTCTTTAACAAACACAATGATGTACAACGCTTGCTCTGATCAAGAGATCGTTGTTTGAATAATAAATGAATGCGTGAATCGAATTGGAAATAAGAATTCTCAAATGAAAGTGTTTTGTATTGGAAATTTATTTTTGCAAATCGGCACATACATCGGAATGTTATGGTATATACTAACATTGCTTAATATTAAATACAATTGAAGAACTTATAATACGTCATCAAAGACTGCGTAAGACAAAGAAAGTACAAAAAAAAACATTTTTAGTCATATTTCACTCATCAGCATTGCCTTCGGTCAGATTTGTATAAGTAATATTCGTGTTGCTGTTCCAACAATAATGCTTGTTAAAATTAAACCCATTAAAATTTCATTTTAATTTTAATTGGCCAATCGCCGATGGCCTGCAAACGAGTCCTCTCCTCGAAACAATAGTATTAATGGCATCCCTATTACGTCAATCTTTAATAACTCTTTGTTCATCAAATTTTAAAACATAAGGTTACATCTCTCTCGTAGTATCGAGTGTTTAATGACTGTTTCGCAAATTTATGAATACAAGTATGACATGGGTCAATAAGACCTTTAACAATTCAAAGTCAAACTCAAAAGGACTGAGGTGTTAAATCGGCATTTAAAAGGTGATGTGGATTGCCAATATATCACTAGATCATATAATGGTTAATGGTTAACCGGCAAGGGCGTCGCCAAGGGGGGGCAGGGAGGTTCAGCTGCCCCCCTAAAGATTCGAAAAAAGTTGCCAAATATAATGAATCCCCGAATTGTATTTTAATTAACCCAATATAAATAAACAACGACCATTATAATATTAAAATCCTATTGATAATTTAAAAAAATATGCTGTACGCTGTACACTTATTCAAATTCAAACTCCTTTTTATTCTATTTTTCTAAGAAATGTTATTATAACTTATTTACATGTTTTTTATTGCATAGTCAAGAGCTCGTGCTCGAGTATCTTTACATATTGGCCTCTGTACTGTCACAGAATACATACAATTCTCATTCATAGAGATTAAGAAAAGTATGAATTGTAGTATGTAAAGTCAACTTGACCCCCCCCCCTGCGCCAAATTGCTGGCGAAGCCCTTGGTAACGAGATATTAACACTTGGTCGAAATGTTGATAAGATTTAATTGGTACATAATGCTGTGACATCTGTCAATTTGATATCCTTTTATAATAAAATAAAAATATCCTTTTATTGTACGTTAAACCTTGCCTAGTCGATAAATGCGACGTTCACATATTTTTCATGAATGATCTTGAGGTCCGAAAGTAGGACAGCTTTATAAAGGCAAGTTTGGACAAGGGCGGACGCCACTTTATATGGTCGTGGCCTCTCACACCATATGGCAAATATCGTCTGAATACTTGGGCTTTTAATCACGATTCACTTTATTGGTAATAAACTTAATTACTTACAAATAAAAATCCAACAAATCTTTAACATTAAATACATTTCATAACATTTAAAAAATGTTTATGTACAAAAAGCTTTGTCTGATAATAATTTCGTATCAAATGTCCGTTTTAATGCAACACTGATTGAATATTAATCTTGATTGTTACAATTACGCGAAGGTAAAATTAATTGCGTGCGTTTCAGCGCCTCGTTCTTAAAATTTCATCAATTACTGATTGTGATTCGTCATTGTATTATTAAATGATGTGTTTTCTATAAACTTTCATATATTGGATTACTTACAGTAAACTCCTGTAAAATATCACATATGAATAAATAGGTTATTTATACTTGGGAAGCCACTCCTTAATTTAATTCTAGTGTGTCTAAGTGATACGCCTAACACTAATGACATGTTTGACTCACGATATTGCCAGCCGCGACCGCGGAGCTCATTTAAAAGGTTCAATAACAGCTCTTGAAAGAAAAAGTATTTAAAATAAAACTGTTTGTTCCAGAATGTCTGACGGAGACGTGTCGTTGATTCGCGACGAAGACGTACTGCGGCGCATGGTAAGGAATATGATCGAACTGACGTTGGCACTGAATTTAAGTATAGATAGATGTAAAAGAGAGACCATTATAAGAAATACAATTTCTGCAATAATTTGTTTTCCAGTGGCAGCAGACGGAAGATTTCTCTCGCAAGAAAGAAATCCGCGCCCACATGTACCGGCTTCGCGAGGAACGCCTGCGCAACCTCTACTCGCCTGAACCCAGCCTCAATGCTGCCAAAGGTACGTTAAACATATAGATATATTATAGTTACACAAGGAGTTGACAATGCTAATGGCAAATTAAACGCTATATTTCCCTAGAAATGAATGTATAATACAAAATAAATGAATATACAATAATAAAGCAAAGTTGGAGCTTATAACTATGCTGGCAATATTGTTAAAATTTAAGTAAGCTTACCATTAAAGTATATTTTGTTTTCTAAAAAGGATTTAAGTTTGGCTTATATTTTTTGTTTAGTAAAGAGTTCCTATTTTATGACACCATCCAACAGGTTGTGAGTTCTCATCGGCGCAGGGCCATGTGAAATCATTCGTGGACCAAAATTTCCAGTCCATGAAGAGCAAAGAGGTCCGCGATGCGGGATCTCCGCCTAAGGAATTCAACTACCGCGGCCAAGGTGCCTACCGCCTCCTGAAACTCTTAACAGAACTAACTCATTAACCAATAACCGTACATTACAAACATTACAAACTATTCATTATTTTTGTTATATTCCAGATCTGAAGGACTTATCTAACGCTGGATGGAATGTTGAGTCTGAAAACAAAACAACTGACGACGGCCATACGCGTGTGAAATCCGTTAATGCTAACATCGAGGGCAAATACGATGTTGATGGGGGAAAAGGCCACTTTGCTGCTGTCGACCACCACAAACAAGCAGTTACTGAATACAATGACGGCAACACAAACCTCAAACGCAATGAAGACTATTCCAACACGTCAGCTCATGAAGAGGTTGTACGACAAACAGGGGACGGAACGCATTTTACGTCTAAGAGTAGCTCGTCTACTTCTGCAACAAAGTTCGAACAAACATCGTCGACTCATGAGTCCGTTCCATATCAAATAAACGATAATTGTGACATACATTCTCAAACATTCTATGATAATAATAGAAATGAAGAGTTTACAATGAAAGAGCATACAACAAGTAACCAAGATCAATCATTTAGAAATGACTTCGTACAAGGAGAACTCATGTCAAGAAAAATTGATTATCCTGATAACAACACTAAAGTTATCGTAGAGACAAGGTGCCTCCCTGATGGCACTAAAGTTACCAGTACTCGGCGGGAATTCCGTGCGCCTAGTGTTCAGACGAAACACTCTGAACAAATAAAAAGTGAAAGCAAATCAACTTCTTACACATCTTCCCATAAGAAAATTCAGTCAAATGATTTTTCCAAAAATGAAATATACGATGAGTCATACAATACCAATGTGCAAGATATAGTCGATTCTCAAAGAGTAAAAGATGACTTTGATTTTAAAAATAAAGATATACCTGATCACACTGTTAATACTACACGCGATATTCATTACGAAGACGACAAAGGATCTAAAAATTATGAACAACAAAATAAATTCTCGAAATGCTATGATAATAAAGGTATTCATAAAGAGGATACGTTGGAGAAGAGCGTCTGTTATAACCGCAACGATTATACCAACAAAGACAGATATATAGTTGACAAAAGTAATGAACATAAACGCAATGACTATTATTTTTCAGATAATAACAAAAATGTTCATGAAGATGTAAAAAAGCAAGAGGATGTACAATATGTACAAAGGGATTTCAGTAGGAAAGATTCCTCAAAATCTTCTGATACAAACCAATTCCGTGAAAGTAACCACACAACTACTGAGCGTGTAATTAAACGTAATGAGAACACAGAAGATACCCATATATTTACAACTTCTGAGGACTATTCACACATATCACAAGAAAATGAAGTTCGTGATAATATTGAAACTCGGTCAAGTCATCAGTATCAAACGACATATCAAACTGATTATGCACAACGAAAAATAAGCACTGATTTAAGCCCATCTCATCAAGCATGGGCTGGTACACTTCGATCAGACACTCCACCTCGCTCCACAGCTAGAGCTGCGTCACCCGGAAACAAAACATATAAGTCTGGTACATCTTCAGTATCTTCACTTCGAAGCAGTGTAAGCCCTGATAAAATCTATAAAAAGATCTCAGGCCGTGGTGATAGTCCTAATAAAATTGATAGATATTCACCAACGAAGACTTTATCTGATCAGACTCCAAAAATGTCTACTACACAGTTATCGTCATATTGTGTTGAGGAAACTAAATCAATTAAGTCTACTGATGTTTCAGAAAAACACCTTACAAAAAACCAATCTCCAACACGTCTTGTATATAATAGCCCCGAAAGAAAATCAATTAATGATGTAGAAAAAAGATCAAGTGTAAGTCCAGATAAAGAAACAAAATCACCCAGATGTACGAATACGCGACCCATTAATAGCCCACAAGGAAAGAGTGGACCTGTTTTAGGCACTGATCGTGATTTTCCGGATAATTTAACTCGAACCAGAAGCACACCAAGTCCTGAAAGAATAAATCGGTCTATGGAAATGAAAAATTCAAAGTATTCAGAAAAGAACGATAGCGATGAAACGATCGTAAATAACACTAATGTCGAAAAACAAAATAATCAACCGAGTTATATGAGACCAACTGTATCAAGTTCACCTAAAACTAATCGTGCTTCATCACCTACAAAGCAAACACATAGTGACCGAAAATCTCCCGTAAAGCAACTGCCTTCTCAAAGCCAGGAAAAGCATATTGATAGTTTAAAGAGCGAGCACGACTGCATAATTAAATCAGAAAATAAAACATTAAACAGCGTTCACGAAGACATTAAGGAAAATGTTCATTCCAAACGCGATATTATTGAAAGACAAGACACATCATCAATATCAATCTCAAAATATTCCGAAAAGGAAGATATGAATAAAACAATCGTTAATGTTAAAAGTAATATTGCCGAACAGCCAAGTAACCAACCGAATTATATCAGACCAACTGTATCCAATTTACCCAAAACTTTTCGTGCGTCATCACCTACAAAGCAGCTCCAAGGTGACCGAAAATCTCCTATGAAGCATACGCCTTCCCAAAACTTGGAAAGTCAACTGTACCCTACTTATTCTGTAAAGAGGGAAAACGACCGGTTTATCGAGGTAGAAAAACAAAATCATACCGACATTAAGGAAGAGATTAAGGCTAATGTTGATTCCAAATGCGATGTTATTGAAAGACAAGAAACATCATCAATACTAATCTCCAAATATTCCAAAAAGGATGATAAAGATGAAACCATCATTAATATTGCCGATCAGACAAATAATCAACCGAGTTATATGAGGCCAACTGAATCCAGTTCACCCAAAACTAATCGTGATACATCGCCTACAAAGCAAACACACAGTGATCGTAAATCTCCCATAAAGCAAATGCCTTCTCAAAGTCTTTATCGGCAGTGTGATAATGTAAAGAGGGAGCAGGACCAAATTATCAAGGAAGCCACGCGCGAGTACATTACGAGTAATATTGAAAGCAACACTCTTGAAATAAATACAAAGAGTCTTCGTAGTTCTCCGGATCGTACTCATAAACAACACTTTCAACAACCCATAGATGGTTCTATTAAAAAAATTACAACTTCTAAGAGGATAAGTCCCATAAAAGACTTGCCGCAAACAGAGGTTGACAATATACCCACAGATAAACTTGATAAAACACATGAACATACTATTACAGATAAAAACTCAAAACTTAATGTTACAAACCGGAAGGAAGGAATAGACGGTCATAACAAACAACCCTCTAGAGAAGCATCGCCAATCAAAAGACACCAGAAAACCACTTCTAATTCCCACAAAGAATTCCCACAAAATTCTAGTGTTGAAGAAAATGATGATAATAAGAATCGTTGTTGGGTACCCAGCGCTAGTGCAAAGAAACCGTTAATTTCTTCATCGTCACTTCAACATAATGAAAAAACTGAAGAAAGATCTCCTCGAGACAGCGCTTCACCAACTAAACCTACTTCAGCATCTAAAACACTCGACTTTATTACAACAGAAATATATAACGAAGAAATAAATAAAAGGAATACAAAGAAAACAAGGACTCTTCAAACACCATCAACAAGCCCGACGAGAAAATTAAAATCAGACGAGACTCCGTCTACCGGCCAAAGCTCACCTACAACCGATAGCGGATTCATATATTTTAGTTCTAAAAACAAGGCCCCTTTGACAACAGAAGAAGAATCTTCAAATATTGCTCCAAAAGATTCTAATCAAAAAGAACATCAGAGAACTCCATCTCCTACAAAAGTTTCATCTAGATCTCCTTCTCCAGAGAAAATTATAAAAAGGGAAAACCTTCCTCGTAAGAGTTCCCTTAAGAAGCCTTCGATTGATAATGGTAATGTAATATCTCCGTCAAAACCACCAACAAGTTTCCTTATTTCGCCAGATGATCAAGAAAAAGAATTGATTAAAGACAAGCTAATTAAAGGAAACGATAAACCCATAAAGCCTAAGCCACCGCTAGAAAGACGTGAAACATACGAAGAAAGATGCAGAAAAATATTAGGAATGACAGAGGAAACCTCCATTAACGAAACGATTACATCAGGAGATATTGTTTCTCCAAAATCTTCACCTATTATATCACCTTGTGAAAGTCCTATTCAGGATGAAAAAGTTTTATACGATGATGTTTATGGCATAGTGGACATTGTTGACCTGACTGCAAAGACAACGCCGCAGGAAACCGAAACAAAAGGAAAAGGTATACCTAGTGATGCATATCGGCAAAAAACACCTGTGAAATCAGTGATTGATGACTCTCAAACATCAAACCATTTACAGAAAACTATACCGAACGAAGTTCTCCAAGAAACGAAAAGTCTATCAGATCATAAAAACGAACAAAGTGTTAATGAATTAAATGATAATATTATGCATGAAAATAATCACTTTAAATGCTCTGAAGATGTTAATATAAAAGAAACAGTTACTGAATTTATTACTTTACAAAAGGAACAAGAAATATTAGATAGGGTTCAATCGTCACTACGAAAACTATCTCCTGATCGGAAGGGTACGTCAATCGAAGATGTAAATTACAAGAAATGCAACTCTAAGTTGCCCATACTTAATGATAAAACTATAAAGGATGAATGTTTAACTCAAGAAATAAAACAATCTGCAACCGCATTTTCAGAAGATAAAATTACTTCGAAAAGAAAATTAGTTGCTGAAAATTTAGTCAGTAAAAACCAGATTACAAGCAAACCTTCATCAAGGAATACTTCACCTATCAAAAAGCCACTAAGCTCACATAATTTGACAAAGAATATATCAGAAACGATGAAGCCTAGAAGTACCTCCCCAAAGAAACCATTGTCACCAGTAGAAAGACCTCAATCGCCACAAGTCTCTAAAGCAACAATTGTGAATGCTAAAGAACCTAATCATAGACCAGCTTTGTCGCCAACACTTAGAGGTGATAGATCAGACTTGAAAAAAACTATACCTAAATCACAAAACACAATGAGAAAATCCCCAACCAAATTTAATGCAACCAAAACCGTTGCTGGTAACAACAATATATCACAAGGTAATGAAAATAAATCTCCGCAAAAAACAACCAACACAGCAATTTTTAAAAAAGAAATAGTATCAAAAGTTGCACGAACTTCAAGTGATATAAACATAAAGTCACAATTGAAGAAAGTTTCCCCACAAAGAATGAAATCAAAACCTGAAATACAGCTAAATAATGTTACCACTAACAAGATATATAAACAAACGATTACAAAACATCAAAAATCATTGTCAAAGGAAGGATCAACTAAATTACCTGTCAGCAAACCTAAATCTGCAACCGCATTAAATACGTCAATGGATGATAATGATGACGTCATCATAGATGTACAACAAGCCAAATCTTCTAGGGAAAACTCTCCCGATCGTATTTGCCCTACGCCAGTAGGATTTTCTGAAGATACTGGGACTCCACGTTTTCCAGACGAAGTCAATGAACCAGATGATGAAATAAGTAAACGTTCACATAAAATTATTCACGAAGCACAATCTATTGTTGAAGATATAGTTGAAATTTGTGAAGAAGACGATTTGTTTGTTAAGGCCCATGAAACTGAATCGCATAAAATTCAGCAACAATCGCTTGCAACTAGCAATATAACAAAATCCAATACTGACAAATCTTTTAAAGAAAAAGATTCCATTACCAGTATCAAAAGGCCAGCCATGGAGAAAAATTTAAAGTCTGACGAATGCTTACTTTCTGTCTCGGAAAAAGTTAACAAGTTTGCTAAAGGGCCAGTAATTTCTAAAGAAAGAAGTCCTTCTCGTAATATAAAAGAAGAATATGATAGAGAAACTATCTATACGGATGATTACACTAAACTAAGTGTCAATGATAAAGCACACCTTTTTATTGAAACCGCAGAAAATGTAAAAACAACAAAACCCAAGCTTATACAAAAGCCAGTTCGGCCAGATTTGTCTAATGTAGATGAATCATTAAAGAGCGATGAATGTCTTTTAAGTGTTTCTGACAAAGTTAATAAGTTTGTTAAAACAGCAGAACATGTATCATTAAGTGCATATACAATTGACGACAAAGAGAAAAAAATTCAAGAAGAGCACGAAAAAATTATGAAACGGATTGTTGATGATGTCGATGAAAATTTGCCTGAACATAAAAACATTTCTATAGAAAACGACGACAAACTATGCTTAGACGAACCATCTAACGATAACATTTCAAAAATACCAACAGATTCAAATAAATTAAACCTCTTTACAAAACAATCTGATATTGGAATACTAAAAAAAACAACTTTGCGAAGCAGTGAAGCTGTTAAAAAGGCAAAAGCTTTATTTGAGAATATTGCGTCAAATACAAATACTAAAGACACAACACTTCGCAACAGAACAACAAAACTGACTGATATAGGTGTGTCACAGAAAACCCCAAGAACTAAATCAAAACAACCGACTTTAGATCCCAGAACAACTTTACAACAAACAGATTTCGACGAAGAACATAGGCAACTGAGTAATCAGCAAAAATCACCTGATACGAACCAACTACCAATCTCCGAGGAAACAAAAGACAATTTGTCCATAAACAGAGCTACTTCATCTCTACCAAGAGATAAACCGCCTACGAAGCCAATCACAAGGGAAAAATCCCCGTTGCCTAAGTCGACTAATACTAGAGATGTATCACCAATACAAAGGACAAAATCACCTATGTTAAGAGAAATATCACCGATAAGTAACACAAAGTCCTGTGTATCCCAATCGGCAACGGTAGAGCCAAAAAAACCGTTGTCTCACCTTCCCGTAACTGAACAAGTTGATTCGACTGAACATTTTTCCCTGGACATCAAACGAGAAAAGTCTGTCGACAAGCTTCCCAACTACCAACGGCCGACAATGACGAGTCAAATGAAAGAAGAGAGATATACAGAAGAAATTGAGGTAAGCAGCAGACGCGGCAGTGGAAAATTTGGCATCGAATTACGCAGAACAAGTGCGGATAGATCTTCTGTCAGCAGTGAACGCCGGCGCAGCAGCGTGGAACATCATCAACCCTGTATTGAAGATATTTTCGATTTGGACCTTCTAGAACAAATGGTAAAGTTTTATAAACAATTATTAGGAGTAGTAGCCATAAGTTTTTGTATATTTGTGTAAGTTTGACGTTTTAATATATATTTTCAGTTAGAAAAAGTAGTGGGGTATGAACAAAGGCGACGAATCCGAGCTCAAATACGTGTGTCAAAAAAAAAACTAGAATCAGAGGTCACCTCCAAAGTTACAAGAAACGTGAAGCAATCCACAACTAAGTTTATCAAAACCAGATCACCCGAAAGACGGCCACGTGCACCAGAAGTAGCGCCCATTTCAAAAAAGGTTCACTCACTTGAAACGCAAGACAAAACTGAATCTATTAGAATAACAACTTCCTCTGAACGCCAACACAAACCGAGCTGCAAATCAGGTTCACCTGATTTGCAGAATGAACAGGAAAAACCACCATTGCCATTAGCTGATGATCACAACGAAGAATACAACAAAACTTGCAATGGTAGAGCTCAGAGCCCAGAAAAACATATGCGATCTACTGTCAAGAATGTGCGCCAAACCAGTTTAGATAAGAATAGACCTGTGTCACCTACTAAACTGTCTCCGAAAACAAAGGGGCCTAGATTTAGCGAATATGCTACAGCGTATATGAAGAAGGTGGGTCTACAAGAAGCGGGCAAAATAAAACACAAGAAACAGATCCCTAACGAAGCTGAAACGAAGACAATGGAAACAACGAGTAACTTAGAAGTTCATCATGTAAAAACAACTATCGATAGCACACCATCTACAGATATTATCGAGGTCCAAATCGAAAGCCAACCCTCTCCGTTGCCCAATCGTACTTTCGATCGCAATCTTGCCTATTCACAGCAACAACGTGCACAAAGTCCAGGAAAAGAGGCGACATTGGAATCGCCCTCTGGAGCAACAGTCCAGACCGCAGAACGACAACCTAGTTCACACCGCTCTCCGAGTCCTGAAACTAAGAGAGTTATGAAAAAAGAAACAAAACAAATTTCCAACATCGAGAAAAAAGTGGCTCAACGGCTGGTACAAGAGGAGAAACCATCCTGGATAACCAACAGAAATCTGAAGAAGGTTACTTCCGAAACTCGTACGTTCAGCAGTAAAAAAATAGAAACAGAGAAGCCAAAGTACCGGGCGAGTAGTCCTTCGAAAGCGATCACAAAACCTATCGATGTAATAACCTCCAGCTACGGGCCGGGCCCTCTGGATGCCGACGGCAAACCACTCTTCGGTATCAAAGCACTGAGGAACGGCGCTACCAACTATCAAGGTAGGTTCTTTATTAATGTAAATATTAGCCTTATTAATGTAAAATTAACAAAATGTTTTTATAAAAAGTAATAATTATCCTATTTTTTCTAATTGACATATAGTTTAGGTATGACCTAAACTATATGTCAATATTTAGATTATGAGTGTGTGTGTGAGTGAATCTCTCCAATTTTGATAAAATATCAATACACTGAATTAATTAAATAGTTTTTTTTTAATAACGTATTTATACCTGTTACTTTATCAAAATATTTACTATTCTTATTGATGCCATTCAATATTAGGTAAAGTCATTTCCAAGATAAGTCAAGTCATGAGCCACCGAATGTTCATATGTTTTTATTTAGTTCATTTATCGCATATGATGTCCAGGTGGTTGGTTCCTCAAATCGAAGTTTTCCGTGTATAGCAGGGCACTACTCTTTATAAATATGCGTGCTATTTCTGCTGCAGCAGAAATCACTCAAAGTCGAGACTTTGCTGATTAAAAACACAAAAGAAAGTCTATAATCGAATTATTTTCAAGAGAATAATCTTTTTTATTGATGCCAGTGAATTGTTTTTAATCAAAAATCTCATATTATCGAAGTACCGGCAATAAAGAAACGACACTACGTACTTAAATCCAATAGAGATTTGTATGTTGTATCATATGAGTAATATATAAGTCTAAGTATCATATAATTAATTATGATCAGTAAACAGATTGTCATTTTCAAGAAAAGTACAACGACAATTCACTCAAAATCAACACACCTGTTTATAACAATGTGTACACAGTAATTGTCTTAGTCACCACTAGACGACAGTCTCCGCCGCACACTTGCATCGCTAACACATTTTTTGTCTCTAACAAAAACCACAACAATGCCTGTTTACACAAACTGTTGATAAATTCTAAAATATTTTGCAATTGTAGTGAAAGGAACAGTCATTTGTCAAGAGTTCCATTCGCGGAACGGCAGCGAACCCGAAGGCACGATCTCTGTAACCGCCTACTCGACGGAGCCAGAGGATCTGGAGAAGCTGCTGCAGACTCAGGGAGAGAAACCCTCAAGACTACACGGCCTTGCTGCCATCACGACGACGAAGAAATTTGGCGGAGACACTGGCACCACATTCAGTGAAGTGGCAACGGTACGTAGAAACGCCTGCTTATTCTTTGTTGCAACGAGTCCCTATGTTTCATAATATACATAAAATATGTGAATAATATTTAACAAGATAGCTACTCTTACTATGGAGGTATCTTCTGTGTTATAAAATGTCCCCACTCTTATGTCATTTGTCAACAGAAAGAGGAACGAACCGCTCTAGATCAGTTCACTCACAGCGACAGACGTATCACAGAGAGCCACATAGACACACATTCGACCTCCGTTCAAAGGAGAGATCAGAGAGAGAAAATTGAGGGGGTCTCAAACCACGTCGAAGCCAATAAGACGCAGAACCAGAGACGCACAAATCAGACGGTTCAGTCGAGTCTTAAAAAGGAGACGAGAAGGGCTTCTGATCAAAAAGAGACTCGTTCCGATAGAATGCAGAGGACGGACAGACGTGTCGAGGACAGGAAGACAGTCCGCCAGAGTTCTGTTAAGTCGCTCACTGAGAAGTTCATCAAAAACGCAAGTAAGAACGATTAACATATATATATTTTCAAATAAATGTCACCCATTGTTACTGCATGAGGGTATGGATGTAATATCGCTACATTGCCATATTTATTTATTTCTACTTGTCAAATTTTGAGCTGACAATGAGTCATAATTTGAAAACGAAAGTGTACAAAGTGCCGTCTAATGATGACTGAGTGCGGTTTGTTATTAGCGAACACTTTCGATTCTGTTTAAATGCTTATGTCTAGCCCAACGCCCGTTCATTTGCAGTATTTTTATAACATATCATTCTCTTGTTTTGTTGAATTAACTATATTTTGTTTTAATTAACAGAAACATTTAAAAGTTAGTAGAGTGAATACCAAAATTTTTAGGACAACTTGTTTAATAACCATCTTATATTAATATTACATTACATTCATAACATTTTACTTTAATTACGAATGTTTAATTTATTTAGGCGAGACGACAAAGACTGAGCGCACGGTGTACCCTAAGGCCGGTCTGATTCTGCGAACCGCCGGCATCAAGGACGAAGTCTCCAGTGATTCTTCTGCTCACGCTGGTCAGTAATCTCCCCGATACTTTTTCACAACACTACATAATCATATCGACCTGAATCTAAAATTACATTTAAAACTCCTTGCCCCTTGCGATATGTTACAGCAAAATTCACTCGCGAAATTATTGATAATACTAACACCTGAGGCTTGTGGCTTCAACATGAGCTATCCTATCACTGCATCTATCTATACAGCAATACCCCTAAACTACCAAAATTTATCAAAATCTGTTCAGTGGGTCATAAAATGAATTTTCGAAAATCTATCAAGCATCATTCACAGCACTTCACCGCACAGACAGCGAACATAGTCTGGCTTCCATCGAGGGCATGACGACCACGACGACCACAACCACAGAGCAAATCGGGGATGTGGTCAGGACCACCAGCACAGTCACCAAAACAGGTGGACGTGCACAGGAGCGATCGTTCTTGGACAGCTCCACTAAAGTTACCGGGGTACAAGATATTCTAACTAGAATGAAGAATGCTGATATCGGTGAGTTGTGAATATTTGTTAATTATATATCCTTTGCCCTTTTCACGTATATACTTAAGCTGTTCTTCTTAATCAGTGATAGAAGATGGCGACAGCAACGAGGACAGCGAAGCCCGTGCGCTACTCAATAAGTTCTTGGGAGCCACCGTGTTGATGGCCGGCATGCAGAACTACGTCACCGACGGTGGCGCCACTAGGCAGGTTCGTGCACTGCTCTTTTTACAGCGTACTTTTCAAGTCGAGTAATGCGACACTTAGCCATTTCATCTATATCACATTCCTGTCCCTTTTCGTTTAGTTTGTTTTACTAGAGAATGAAACTCAAAAGCATCTAACAAAAGTCAATGTCCACGCCGTAGTTACAAATTGCACTTGGCATCATCCCATTTCCCACCAAATCATGTCGTTAAAGGAAATTCGTCCGTTTTTATTATTACATAAAGGTTAATATTACGTGTGGGATATTCGCGAGATAATAGTTCAGATAAATCATAAATATCGGATAAAGGTATTCATTGCGTAATCATAATTTAGTGAAATATACACATAGTATACCTTAAATAAAAGCATAAAGATTTGTGAATTCGCTTAAAAAAGCCAAACCGCAAACGTATTCAGTAATAACAACATCTTTGTCGCTCAAACATTGCGAATTAGGTTAACTATGGCACAGAGAATTAAAGAACATCGCTTGGGTTACTTACCCCGCGACACTTACAATAATGTAACTGTTAAGTTTCGAGCTTTTGCATATAGCGTAGAGTGGTATAAAGGATAAGTTGTATATATTGGAATCACTTTTTCTTAGCGGAAATGAAAATTATTGAAAAGTACGTACTACGTAGTAACGTTAGTACGTTCCGAGATTCCCATGAGGCCCTACGGCTGCAGCTGTTGGCTTCCTCCCAGCGGCTGCCGCCCCTCATGTGGTCGTTCACTCGCCCGCTCAGTGCCAACGTCGTAGCACTACACACGCCCGCCTTATAAGGACAACGGCTAAATTCTAATTAAACAACGACTTGTTTATTGAAACATTCGCTTGTTTATCTCGGATTTATTATATCATACCACTGCACCGATTTAAATTACACGCCATTACTTATTATATTGTGAAATACTTTTCATAAAGTGCAGCTTACGAAGGCAGATATCAACCGTGGCTTTGTTTGCTTTCATTTGCGCAAAGCTCCTTTGAAAGCGGCGGCGGGATGCCAACGCGCAAATAAATAACGCCCGACGTGGAAATATTGTCGCGCGTGCGCCGATGCCACTTGACACGTGTCTGTCAAGTCATGCTGATCCGCAGATGTACCTGCCGATGCTACCGGAAGCTTTTAAATGAAATTTATTATCGCTCAAAGTTGTGCTTTTCAAACGCGCAAGCATTCTCGACGGAGCCATTTTTAAAACGTGTCTTTGTTATGGAAATGTTTTGTCACTGTCAATAACATGACAAACAATGTGAATGATGATCCCATGATTCTTGTGTTTAGGATTGTTTGTAATTCATTTCAGTAAATGCATAATTTTCGATCTACTGACCGACGTACCTGATTGTATTGAAACAATGAGCCCAACGTAAATAGTCGATTTCTATCTTCACTTGACGGTCCAATACGCACTAAACGCTGTTGTTCCTATAATTCATTGTCATCAAATTCGATATCTCTGAACGAAAGTATTATTTTGGGATTCAATAAATATTTCTATTAACAAACGCCCAGTAAATTGACTAACGTTATAAAAGCCATAAATATTGATTACCTTTCGAAATATAATAATGATTAAAGAAATACACATCAAAACAAAAGCTCGTCGCACCCGCGTTGCCGTTTAAAGACACGCGAGAAAGA
The DNA here is from genome assembly GCA_951799465.1 of Leptophobia aripa. NCBI lineage: Eukaryota > Metazoa > Arthropoda > Insecta > Lepidoptera > Pieridae > Leptophobia > Leptophobia aripa. Next base: position 35,453 of record OX637268.1, on the reverse strand, counting down.
CGAAAATATTCGGCAAAAATAACACCCACATGCTAAATAGTTTCCCAAAGGGCATAACACGCGACTTTGATCATACAAAAAAATACTCTACCGCGAGTGCTTTTCACGTGTTTTCGTGGAAAATTGCGTGGAAAGTTCAACGGACTATATTTGGCTCGGTGACGTCAAAAGCGGTTCACTCGCAGTCTTTCTTAAATCGCCGCACGCGCAGTATGCGTTGCAGCATGGCATACATCTGATTTATTCAATAGTACATTAACAGAAATATATTCAATCGTTCATAAATATATATTATTTATTGGGTGTTCTGAGTGTCACTAAATTTTTAAGGATTGCCACACATTGTCTGAAGGTGAGATTACTACAGTTATGCTTATTTTATATTTATATTTTACTTATAATTGCACCATATATCAGGACCTGTCTTAAAGGTTTCAGTAACATAATACTCCCTCGATATATGATCCCATTCATGAAGCCCCAATAATTCTTAATCTGTGGTATTCAATTTTAGATTGTTGTCCGGTTAGGGGTTTCTACAGCAAACCATTATTCCCTTGAAATACATTTATTAAGTATGTAAAAAAAAATGTCTATCTGCGAGTCTATGGGAAATTATTTTTTCGAAAAAACAGTTCCTTTGCTTGCCTTTATTTCAATTGGTGACAGTCGTGTCGTTATTAAATAGTTAATTGAAAAACATTAAAAATATTATAAACCAAAAATAAGTTAATATTTTTTATAGTTAGCAAACGTTTATTTGGAGTTTCGCCGCATCATTTCCGTTTTGATTAAACCGCTTTTTACTGCTGGTTCAGAAGAACAGTTAATAACTATAAATCGTGTTTGGCGAAACTCTGTGACGTTTAAAAATATGTGTGGCGAACATTCAATGATTTCTGAACAATTAAGAATAATTTCTGCACATCATCCCTTTATACGATAATTATACTTTTGCCAGTATTACACCTATTTCAAATATCACAAAAGACTTTGGTGTTATTACGTAAGCTAACGAAACACGAATAATTAAGACATATGCTATGCATTCCTTCATATAAAAACCAAGAGCAGCCGGGCCCAAGGGTTCCGAACCTCACATTTTGGGTCTTTATTATGTTAAATAGGTTTTCCTTATCACATGCTGTTAATATTGAACTTAACGTCAACGTCGTAACGATATTAAAATTCACCGTTTGAGCAATTACGCAAGTTACGCAGGTAGTTAAAAAAATCATTGGTTCGAAGGCGTGATTCCAAAGCGACCACAGCTTTGGAATCACTTGAGCTACTACAACATTGTATTTTGTGAATAATTTATACTATTGTTATGATTTACTACATATTTAGCAATATAATTGTCAAAGTCTGAGAGAAACAAGTTCTTGCTATTAACTGCATCTTTCTGCAAAGGGTAATCATGGTAAATACAATATAATATGTAGAGGCAGTATTGAACAATAGATCGGTACTGTTAACTTGTAGCGAAGCGTGACTCAATGTTCACAAAAACCAATGGACATTGACTTTTCGTTCTGTTCGTTATAACTCTTAGTGTGATTCCAAAACGGGTGCATATCTGTTATCGGCCGTTAAATGTAAAATTAAATACTGTTTTTATTGTAGTACCACACTGAGCCACTTTCATGTTTCATCGCAGTGCTTTTTTCGATGTTTCCAACGTAAAAATTATTAAACCGGTTCTCGGTCTACCAACTCCGTAATTGCGTAATTGTATTTCTCACTGGTAACATGTTTAAAGGCTACTGTAAAAAATAATACCATAATTATACGAGATGTTCTAAAATTTAAACAATTATTTCAATAACTGCCGCGCTTGGATTATTCCATATTCTTTCAATCACGTTTATTATATGAATTGAAATACGTAATAATGAGGTACCAATGAACAAATCGCCATATTGTCTTAAAAAAACAACTTTCGGAACGATAAATTTGATATATCTTCACACAAAATCTTTTAAATACTTTTTAAAGATTAAGACGTTTATCGCTAAGAGTGTCAGAATATAAAATGATGTAAACGGTGGCTTGGTTTTCACAAGGATTAGATGTACGTATCAACCACCACCACATGTAATTATACGGAACCAGCAGCGCGTCGCTTTATTTCCGAAACAAGACGATTTAGGGTGCTTCAAGAAAAGAGCGCTCCATCTTGGGCGACTTTACCTTTCTGGTGGCTCGTGCTCATTTGTCCGCTTTTGATTAAAAAGGTATCATTTTAGTTTTCTTTTCTCATTAAAAGTCTATAAATGATTATTGATTTCGTAAACTTATCCCGGACGTTCACTCGTCTCTAATAATACCCGTATCGGTCCCGATATAGCGAGGAAGTGGGCCAATTGTACCTGTCTTGCTTACAGTGGAGGTGGAGTACTGACTCATCACAACTCACACTCGGGGAGACATAGCGCAGGCGAAAATATCAACTCTTATATTTACCACAGTAGACAGTACAGCGGGTCTGTCTGTATGCAATTCGTTCAATCGTTAAAATATTCCGCGATATTTCCTGACTGGCATAATATTATGGCTTTCCGTTTTACGCGAGTTATTCGTTGATATACGTCATTTAAATTTAATACCCATGTACGTAATGTAGATCATTGGCCATCCGTAGCCGTTACGGCGAGTTACCATAGACAAAAAAAGAAGCGAATACTAAACATTAATAATTAAATTCAAGTAGTTACAAGAAATTATACTCGGCACACTTGTGAAGTGCTGCCTGAAGCAGGCGGATTAATACTTTACTGAGGTAGAATTATAATAAATGTGTAATTGTTTTATCAACAAACTTAACAAAACTTGGTTTACGCCGGTTTAAGATTTCCTGATGATTTTCTTTTATTTTAACCTTTCAAATTAAACTCAAAATATCTTTATTCAAGTAGGTCCTTATAAAGACACTTTTGATTCGTCAATTTTGACACTACCACCGGTTCGGGAGGCAGTCATCTACCGAGAAGAACCGACAAGAAACTCGATAGCTGCTCTTTTAATATAAACAATTAATACAAAATTGTGCTACTGACAATTAAAATAACAAAGCATTGTAAGGCTACTCAAGAATTGAACTGTCCCGATGCTGAGCCAATTGCCGACACATTATAGAGATCTTTTTCCTCTAAACATTCGTTTACGGTATAGTATGCCTTTTCAACCAAAATACCCTTTACGCGCGTTTTAAATTTGTCGGAAGGCAATTTGGTTATAAGTGATGGGACTTTGTTATAAAAACGTATGCTCATACCTACAAACGATTTATGAACTTTACTCAGGCACATCATTTTTTTCTCTAAACTATTAAGACTAGAAGTCAAATACTCGTAAATATATTAATAGGTATAATACAAAGAAAACCGAATACATTTATAGTTACTTTCAGAATCACAACATAAATCTCGGCAATATTAGTGTTATTCTCATGTGTACAAGTTAAAAGCTCAACTATTATATCACCTAGTGTCTATTTGTATCCACGAGAAGTGTCTGCTCCGTTGGTGGGTGGGCCGCGGACGTTGGGTCGCTGTGACCTGCCAAATATTTGTCCCACTGATCTTCTCGTTGGAAATGCTATCCGGAATCGTTCCCCCTGCGCTACATACCGGAATATCATACCCCTAATCCTCTTCATGACTATCTGGATTTTTTCCACTCTTATTCGTCCCCCCTCCCTGTCGCTTTTAAATGTTGCTCCTGCTCATCTAACATTCCCTTGGAAGCCAACAGGCGGGTGTCGAAATGTCTTGTTCATGAGCGCTGATCAATATTTTCATTAAGTACCACTAGTCTTAGACCGAACATTTTTAAAAATGTGGGAAAATTTAAAATGGGGATTGTAAACAGATAAAATAAGACCGCACCTTTCGCTACACGAGTTAAATATAGCATAACATTGATTTGATGTTTAGAAGTTGGGTTAATTTAACATCAGCATATAAATTTCACAATCTTTTGCTAGTAGTAGTCTCTCAAATAAATATGACAAGGAAAAGATTTATTTCTAGGCTGGATTGCGTAAACGTTCAACTCATTAACCTTCCACGATATTAAGATAGATGAAAACAAACAAACTAAAATAAAACTCATCTACATTAACAAGCTTTTACGCGGACGTCCAAGGTCTGCCGGCGACAGGCGTAGCGCCCCGCCCCCACCATTTGAGCTTACGTCTCCACTCTTACTGAATTTTTACACTCGCGCTCAACGATTCGATCATTGTTCAGTGTAAAATAGAATAAATTCAGATGAATAAGGTTGACTTTGTTATTTCAGGAGCGATCACAGTGTGTGAGCAGCGTCGAGAAGTTCGAGGGTCAACAGAGAGAGATCGACATAGAGCAGTGTTGGGACGAGAGGGAATTACGGAAACTCGTAAGATTTTAAACTAGAACGTCTCATGCAGAGCTTTAAGCCTTTTTTGTGTTGCCCATGTGACATGTTTATATATCCTAAGATGCGGAAAATGCGCTCGTCGTTGTATGGCTTTTAGCCAAATTTACTTACTCATACCGTTTTATTATTATACTTACAGCTCGACGAGTGCACTGACTACGACCTAAGACGACAACTGCGCGCGCGCATTCGTGCTCTCATGGCGGAACAGGAAGGTATAAAGACCTCTTTTAATTGGTCCCTTTATGGGCTTTACAAATTTGAAGTATCGCACGCTAAACATCAAGTTATGTAACTAATTAAATAAATTCAACTAAAGATTCAAGATTCGCTATCTTTGAATTTCAGCATGCGCGAGTGCAGTGACCGAAGCCTTGGCCGCCGCCGGCGAGACCGTGGAATCGGGCGAAGCTGAAGAGCAACAGCAGACTGAAGAACGCGGTGAGTCTCTACTTCTGCCTCTACTTCAGGGACTGCTGCAGGGCGACGGAGAAAAGCTGCTCGCGGGCCTCGGCGCCGCCTCGCACGACGTCGTAGCTGACGTGCGTCGCTCTCTGCAGCGATTAAGATTAGCACTCGCCCCACCCGCCGACCACCCTCAGGCAAGAGCACTGCTCGCGCTCGCCGACAGGCTGGAAGACACCCTCGATGCAGCCGATAGACTCGATGGATGCAGGAGGAAGCCACGCCGCCGCAGCCGAACAGCCCGACACACGGTGGGTGTCACTAGAGAGGAACTCGAGGAAGCCAGACGCATGGTGGACAGAGATACTCTATTGCCTGACGTTAATGCGCCCACACCGAACCTTTTGCCAATCGCACCAAGCGTCGAAATCTGCACGTCGGAAAGGAAGCAAAATGTCCAAGACGATGTTAGCTGTTATGATCCCGTTGAAGCAAAACCGAAATCCCCGCCTATCGTTCATAGTGCTAGCTATGAATCAGCTCCGAAGGTGAATAGAGGTGCTCAAGTTGTAGAACGTCGTAACATTGCACCGCGAAGACCAGGATTCTTTAGACATTCGATGGCCGAAAGTGTCGCATCGAAATCACCCCGAATTGCTGCAGAATGCTGGAAACTAGAATCAAAAGGTGGCATCGCGGCTATAGCAAACAAATTTGATGCTAAAATTGAAAAAGTAAAACCCTTATTGACTGAACGAACGCACAATAGTAAACCACAAATCAATATACAACACAAAACTTGTGTTGAAGAAACGAGGCGTTCGACTTATCGTCCACCTCCACCAGGCTACAATTTCACAGCACCGATATCGGACGACCAATCTAAACCGCTTAACAGGTCTAGTAATGCTGCCAAACGCCTTCGAATGAAACGTGCCAACACCATTGATATCGGGCGTCCCTTAGGAGGATACAGATTGAATAATGATACACATAACGAGGAAAATACTAGCCATGCGCCTCCTATTCCTGAATTTCGCCCTGAAACAGAGAACGACAAAAAGTTTTTGGCTTTTATGCAAAAGAACGAAGAAAACGGAAGAACCCATGGGATTGGGCAGGCTAATTGGAGTAGCCGATTCGGAAACATAAAAAATACTTTTGAAAATCGTGAGAAGGAAGAACATAGTAGATCCTCGAGTGCTTCTTCGGCTAAACGATTTTGGCAAGGGGCAGACTCCTTGAACAATATCATGATCCACCCACGAAAGTATTTCACTACGAAAGAAACAGTTCCTGATATCGTGAAGCCACCATGGGTGTCTCAACGCCGACAGTCGCTGAAGTCTCATGTTTTACCAATATCAAAGCAAGTACCACAACAAACAGTTCAACCACCTCTTTTACTATCGCCAACAAAACCCTCTTTTGTAAAACCTTTTGTTGCTAAACCCTTACCGGTTAATCAATTCTCTCACGCACCAATGTCAGCATTTAAGCCTCCACAAAAGATTTTATCTCCAACTAGAACTCCACCAAATATATGGAGTCCCCCATCCTCTGGTATACCTATTTCTCCTTCTACCGAAATTCCACTGACATACCCTTCTACTTCGCCTTCGTATAGTTCCCCGGCTTCCTCTGGCAGCGCGTATTTGGTTTCGGATGCTCACGCGCAACATATTCAAAACTATCCAATTAAATCAATTCCCAGTCAAAATAACTTATCAGCCCCGGAACTAGTTAAAAAAATTAACGGCACCAATTACCTTCGCTCTCCAGATAACTATTCTCCTAATATTGATGCCCAACAACTTCAGATTGAATTCTATGAAAGACAAATTCTAGAAAAAAATAAACGAGATGCATCTTGTGAGCGCCGCGACATCCCAGTGCACAAACCTCCCGCTCCTCCTATAACACCAACGACCACTCCGTACACGATAGTAAACTACACACCCCTTAACTCGGCTTCCGCGTTTATACCACTGCAGCAGACCCCCGATATAGAGAAAGCTAAAGCTCACAAAGTAGATTACCTACCAGACGTGGTCATTAACAAAAATAATTCTACTAATTACTTAACTTCACCGACGACTCGCATCACTCCCATCAGTCCAACGAAGGACAAGCAGCATGTGCCTCAACAAAACGGGGATGTGAGGGCTCACGCCGAAGACACTACGACCGAGCATGAAAGTGTTGTCACTAAGGTAATGCGAGGCCCCATTCGCGGCTCTGCGACCATAACAGCAGGTGTAAGAACGCGTGGAGCTGCAGATAGTTTGCGTGGAGTGCTCGATAAACTCTCCTCTCCCAAACATGAAGTCATATCGCAAATAGAGAGAAAAAACCGAGAAAATTCTCGTAGCCAGGTACGGTTGGTGGCCCCGCCTCTTTCCGTGCTGTCCCCCTCGCACGCCATCTCACCCATCCAACCGCACGCATTCGAAGGATATAGCTCAAGTGATTCTCGTAGTCCAGCACTGGCTGCGTCTAGAGAATCTGTACTCTCTAGTGAGTCCCCTGCTAGTAGGGGCTCCAGTCCTGGCTCAGCACTTACCCGTTCCGGATCTTGGCATAGACTATCGGAATACAATTCAAAACTAGCGAAACCTAGAAAAGTGGTAGCGCGTACGAAATCCATGCATTTGCTAGCCGTGCCTAAGCTTTACGAAGGTGGCATACCCCAAGACGAGTTTTTAGAGAAGAAGCGAACGGTAGAGGCGTACTTTTCGGGACAGACGTCACCAAATCGCAGTCAGCAAGCGAAGACTACGCGAATGCCCTCGGTACAATTCGCGTTGGGTCGAAGTCGGACCATGCCCGCAGTCTCCGAGCTCCAGTTCCTGGACGAAAGCAACGCGGACGACGCCTTCGAAGACCTTGTGTCGGGGCTGGCCTAGCTGTAGAGCACATTCCACTAGTTAGCAGAGAGGAGAAAGGCGCGCGTGAGTCGTGTGTGTGTGGGCCTGTGTTTGTGCTTGCACCCTTCCCGACCACCCTCGATACCGATGTACATAATACATGTCGTAACGACCTCATAGCCGTGTTCACTAAAAGCTTTAAGAATCATTGTTATGTCTTGCCGCTAGTTTTTATGTGTTTTAATCCCAACTCAGTTATCATATGTCTTATTTTACGTTAACGTTTACAGACGAACAAGAAATTACCAATGTTACATCGAGCGTTAGGAGGAACTCTGCGGAGCACACAATTAGCAGCACAACCGTACACAATACTAAAGGTACAAGGCATACAATATTACATACAAAGTATTTCATTTCAAATAGCTAAGCTAGCTAACGTTTGCAATTTCCAGTAACTGTAAGCCAACCTGCGCCGAAGCCTGTCTCTCCATTTACCAAGTTCCGCCAGCTGGAGAAACAGAACTCAATCAATTCTCCTAAGTAAGATACACTTTATTTGGTTTTTATATTAAGATTTTATAATTATTTAAAATAAACATGTAAGGAAACCGTTACGTAATTGATGAGTATCATGTTTAAATATTTAATCATTTATTTTACCATACTATTATTCCTCATTTCAAACATTTATGCTGTATGTATCTATAGATATATATTTATGGCCATGCTATTATTTTATACATATTATTTGTGGTCACCCCTGTAGTGGAGGCGGATTGTTATTAACTTCAATCGTAGTAGCTGGTAGCGCTTTACATTTCACCTGTAATTGAAAGCCATTCAGCCGTTTAATATACACAATGCAGGTACATACATGTTCTTCCATTTACCCATTTCATTGAGAATGCGGATTAGAATGGCAAGAGCCGATGCACGCTACGGTAACATCATTATAACTACCCCTTTCTTAACTGAGACGATACGTGTGGGAATTGCGTCCGATCGATAATTCTCAAGATGATAGGGTGGTGAATTTCTATGTCTGTTCTGCCCAATGCGAGGAACACATGCGACAGCTCGGTCGAGCATCGCTTTTCCCGGAGACTAATCGCGACTCACCACGTTGTAGCTCGCCCAAGACCCCGCAGAGCCCGGGCTCTCCTTCGCAGCCTTACTTCAAGTTCACCGACCCAGCGCTGCAGCTCAGCGCTGTCACTATTAAAGAAAGATTGCTGCAGTGGTGTCGCGACAAGACTCGGGACTACGAGGTACACAATCTCCGCCGCCCCTACGACTTTGGCGCCGACACCTAGCTGTATCATAACTGCCTTTTGTGGAAGGATTCACGCGTCACCTCCACGTCCCGGCGGGCCTTGTGGTGGGGGGAAATGCTACATTTCATATAACACCAAATCACTTTGCACACGCTGAAATTTGTCACCAATTGAGACTGTAGAACGGTTGTAAACTTAGCCGTACAAGTGGTCGTCCTGGAAGCCGTGGACGTGACGCATCGGCTTGTGGGGGCGGAGCGGAGGGGGAGCTGGACACATATATCGACTTTCACCCTCATCCTATCCGCTTGTATATTTCTTTGCTCTTTTCCCCGCCAAATACTTTATGTAAATATATAAAATATAACAATCGAATTTTATGGAAGACCAAATCGTATAACTTTGGACTGAAATATATACGCACATGTATAATAAACAAAAACCATTTAAATTGTCCTAATGACTAACTGAAGCGAGCATGTCCTGAATTTAACATGACAGATGTCAATCTACGTTTTGCATGGTTGTGTCAAAGTATTTTTGTATGTGAAATCGTTCAATTTCATATTGCGATCAACACTAGTGTTTTCTACAAGACGTGAAAGTTTCTCTAGAAACTACGTAAACGAGTAAATATTACACGTGTGTTTGATACCGTGCTTACGTAAGTAAAAAAAGAATAGACAGGTGTACGATGTCGACACGATTTGCGGCTCGTTAACGCGGCGTTGTTTCGCAGAATGTGAAACTGGAGAACTTCTCGACGAGCTGGGCGGATGGACTGGCCTTCTGCGCTCTCGTGCACCACTTCCTGCCCGACGCCTTTGACTACTCGCAGCTCACACCCGACAAGAGGCGCCACAACTTCACGCTCGCCTTCAAAATTGCCGAGTGAGTGTTGCATCGATTTTTAATAATACGAGCCAATATTGCTAAATATCATGTGTATAACGGTTCGTCGATTAATTGGTTACATGTGTTAGGGTTAAGAAACGGATTTAAAGTATCAAACTTTCATATTAAAAAAGAAGAAATCCAATAGTAGTTTTTAATGACAAAATTAATATCAAGATGGCTTACGTGGCCGTAAGACAACCACGCGCTTCGTATACATATACATATATTTGACAAAGTATGACTTCATTGTGCAGTGAGAAGGCGGGCATCTACCCCCTGTTGGACGTGGACGACATGGTAGCGATGCGCAAGCCCGACTGGAAGTGCGTCTTCACGTACGTGCAGTCCATCCACCGTCGCTTCAAAGACGAGCTCTGACCGCAGGTCTTCCGCTCGTCAGGTTCCGCCCAGTTCGCCGATTCTCCTAGCGCTGCGTTGTCTTACTGTGCGATGGCTGAAAACGAACACGCCTCGAGGGCCACTTTTAGCCTTTTCGTTTTCAAACATCGACTAGATCCTCCTATTTATTATTTTAATTGTCAAGATGTGATTTTTATATTAGTCGATAAGTCTTAATAGAGATGTCGCGTTTTTTGTACCAGGATCTTCTTAACTCATTACATTATATAAGAGAGACGCATCTAACGACATATTATTATTTATCTGACATCATTAACGCTCGATGTAATCGCCATTATTTCATTTTAATCATTGTTATTAATTAATTTATATTATAAGAGTAAATGATTAACAGATTTTAGAAGCGTATTTTATTTTTCAACATCCCTGGAATTAATCAATTTAAGTGAACACAACGAGCAAAGCAGGGCCGTACCGAGTATAAGAGTATCATAGAGTAGGCGATGGCGCACGCTACGGTCAAAATTCGGAGAGTGTGAAAGGAGAATTCACCATGAAAGGGTCTGCCACGTTGGTGGCGCGGTCGGCCGTGCCCACGACAGTGGCCAGAGAGCTGGTGCTGGGTGCCGCAGACGGGTCACCCAAGGACACGTGCACGTGCAGCGTACTGTCGCGCCACGCGCGCCATGTGGCTTGGTGTTCCTGGATCTTCAACAGCATCCACGTCGTTAGCAATCCGTTCAGCGCGCCTGCCACACAATACACTTACGGCCTTCCACCTTGTAGGTTTTTAAACGTAAGCGCTCAACAAACTTAGGCTACTTCTCACCGATGACGCCGATGAGCAGCGAGGAGAAGAGATTGGCGGCGAGGGCGGCGCCGCCACCCCGTCTTGCTCCCGCCTGCAGTGCGGTGTCACACGCGTGCAAGGCGCGAGCCGTGCCCAGCACAGACGCCGCGCCGAGCGCCGCACCGCGCCAAACGTCGGCGGCCAGAGCGCGCCCACGACCCGACACGCCCCACTCCCACACCGACCGTGCCCACGACCACCTGCCGCGAGGCTCGCATAAAACTCATTCTTTTACGTCAAGAAGACTACGAAAAATGTGGAAACGAGCCGTACGAACTTGTGACTTCTAGTGACGATGTAGTGGTGGCGACAGAGCTCGCAATAGGAGGTAGCAGTCTGAAGCAACCAGCGCTCCAGACAGGAACGGTGCACCGCGGCAATGGTGCCGCGACAGCAGCACGGCCGCACCAGTCGCTCGGCCGACTCGCCTCCGAAGCAGATGCGGCAGATGTGCTCCGAGTGCACGCTGCCGGACGCGCTTATCGCCTCCTTGCCGCACGAGCCCTAGGCACCCGACACGTGCACTATTGTGTACAGTAAGTGTTATTACAGCAACAACTTTAGTCTACTCGTACCTGCTTTTTAAGTAGCAAAGCACAAACAGATCCGAGGATGGACATGGATCGTGGGTTGGGCTGCAGCAGCGGGGTCGCGGGAGAGGAGTACGTCAGCGAACCCGCGATCCGTTCTTGTAATTCCACGACGTTAACTGCAAACACTGGCAACTTGTTAACGAACCAAACGATTAACAAGTTAGCTAAATGAAAGAGTAAAAACTTGATACCGGGAGATGCAACGCCCGTCGACAGTCTGCAACTAATGTTTGTCTGCTGCGCCGTAGACCGTAACTCTCTCTCGGGCTGATTGCCATGGCCGTGCACGCTCGCCTAGAATTATTAAATTCGTCGGGTACTTCTTAAACGTGCCTAATTTACGTATTAAGTAAATCGAAACGATCACCCACCTGTGCCTGCAATGATGAGCAGCTCGATGCAGACATACTGATCGTGACTCTGCTGTCTGACCCCCGACTGCCCCAAAATATGAGCAACGTCTGACCTTCTGAAGCCTCACATTCCTGAATTATATTATTTGCGTTCAATAATAATACTTAAAAACAAAATCGTCAATTACTTTTATGTACCCGTATTAAGCTCGAAAAGCTGCAACTCCTGTGGTACTTAAAGTTGGCCCTTCGCAACGTCTCTCTAATGATTGGCCTGTATTTTGAAGGCGGTGCAAGCACTATTTGTCTCAAATTCTGAACGGCATCAACGGAATAAATGGACTGTTCTTTGGAGTCAAGGAAACAATTTAAATTAATGAATTTATGCATTTTTGATTTGTGCCAGAGACATTCTGAATGGGCGTCGCTAAATCATTCTTTACAGGAAATAAACTCTCATGGCGGCCGCAAATGTGTGGGACTGTTCGCGAATTGTGAAGGCTGTCAAAACTGGCAATTGTGACTTTCATTTTTTTTTTAATACCTTTTGGTGAGGCATTTGCCCGCTTGGTTCGGTGGTTGAATTAATAAAAAACTATACATTGAAGTAAAAGAAAACACATTTATTAATAAAAAACGCGACTTTCGACGCTTGACTGGCGAGAGGAGAGTTTTATTCACTAATTATACGGGTTTAAGGGATTTTCTCTTCTTTCTTTTGACATTATTCCCTTTTCCGAGTTCGCTCGTCTTCTTGTTCTTGCCAGTTTTGGGACTGTGAATACCCTTACTCAGCCTGCTTAATTTCTTGTGCTTGCTATTTTCAACCGACTCTGCTTTTCCCGCCTTTTTGGCCTCGTCCACATCTTTTTCCAGTTTCCGTCTGCAAAATTATGTTTCTTATTACTTATCATGGGACATTAAAGTTGCGGTTAATTTTGAAAATCAATTTTAACCAACTTGTTCGGTTTCTCCAACAGAGTGGAGATTTTGTCCCTGTGGGGGGCTTTCTTCAGCAGCCTCTTGCGCTTGTTGGAGTCCTGTTTGATCGCCAACATGTACTCGGACACCTCACACCCCGACTGCTTCATCACTGCTGCAATGCTGCAAACGATTATTGTTATTCGCAGTCCCGACTCCCGCGCACACCGCCAAAGCTACCCACCTCCTCAAGTTGACGACGTCGTCCTGCGTGAAGAAGGTGACGGCGCGGCCCTGCTGCCCGGCGCGCCCGGCTCGCCCCACCCTGCACCATTCATTCAATCACTGATCGTGTGCGTGACCAGAGCCAACGGCCACGTTCGGAGTCTCACCTGTGTATGTAGGTTATGGCGGAAGGCGGGAAGTCGTAGTTGACGACGAGGTTGACTCCGCGGAAATCGATCCCGCGCCCCATCAGCTCGGTGCAGATGAGCACCCAGATGCGCCCCACGCGGAAGCTGCGCACGACCCTGTCCCGCTGCGGCACAAAGGGAAGGGGCACAAATAGAGGCACGAGTGCGGAGGCCGACAGCGGCGCGTCGTCTCACCTGCGTCTGCGTGCGGTCTGCGTGGATCACGTCCACGTTGATGCCGTCGTACAGCAGCTCCTTGAACAGCTGCTTGGCTCGCTCCTTGCTCTGCACGAACACTGTCAAACGAACGACGCCTTTAGAGGGGGGTGACGAGTGGGGAGGGTGGGCGCGGTCGTCGTTCTTCACCTAAAACGGGGGGCTTCAACCCCTTCTGCACCAGCTGCCGGAACGCAACCAGTTTCCCGCTCTCGTTGCCACAAAACAGCAGCTCCTGCTGCACCGAAGTCGCCGCGGCGTTCCTGAAACGTATCAGAGTCTCTCTCTGTCTCGCGCCGACGGACGCACGCAGCGGGGCTCCGCTGCCAAGACGCTACCTGTGGCCCACGGTGACGGTGATGAGGCCCCGCATGTGCCTGCGGGCCCACTTGGCCAGCGCGGGCGTGTGCGTAGCGCTGAACATGGCGATGCGCCGACCGGAGTCCAGCGAGGCCAGCACCACCCCCAGCTGTTGCCGGAACGTGTCCATCTCCTCCTCGGAGCCTTCGAACATCTTGTCGGCCTCGTCTATCACGAGCCACTGCACCCTGCAACGTTAAGCGCCACTTGCTGCATTCGCTCGCGAGCTGGGAGCGCGAAGGGACATACTTTTGTAGAGACACGTTGACGCCTTCCCGATGCAGCATGTAGCAAAGGCGGTTCGGTGTGCTGATCACGAGGTCTGAAACAAACATTCTCTTTGGGGTAAAACTGTAACCTCCAAGCACACAAGCGATGGGTCTTTACCACTTTTCCTGATTGTGGATTCCCTCTCCTTCGCTTTGCTACTCTTGACACTTTTGATGACACTGCAGCGCAGTTGCGTTGAGGCAGACAGCCTTAAGGCCTCTCTGTGAATCTGATGGGCCAACTCCCGTGTGGGACACAGGATAAGAGCCCGAGGCCCTCCGGCTGGAGCCCCCAGCGAGTGCAACAGCGGAACTAGGAATGCGGCCGTTTTACCCGAGCCAGTGGGTGCCGTGGCCACTATTTGACGACCCTTAATAACAAATAATATCTTGGGTTATATATAGGTGCAAATGGTTGGTGCCAAAATAATAATTAGGAATCCACCAGGATTAGGTGAATTAGAATTGCAGCACCCGTATCTCCTTGATGTCCGTTGTTCCACCACTGCCCATTTCGTAATACATTTCTTATGTGAGTGTCTATAGGCGGCGATTTCACCTTTATGGTGGGCCACCGGCTCTATTGCCTCCTTTTCTATCAATGAAAGGTGATCTTTCACATACCTCTAAAAATGAAGGAAATGCCTGCCGTTGTATTGGTGTAGGTTCCTCGTATCCACATTTTTTTATGGTGCTCACCATATCTTCTGATACATTATACCTTGTCACTAATTCATCAAAGTCTTTTATTGCACTGGGTATATGACGTCCAACAGCTTTTATACCATATTCATTACGGAATCTGTTTTGCTGCAAAACAAACACACATATATACATTAAATTTGTATTAAATTTGCACTGCTTTTAGACGATTACTGGTAGGGTTTTTTTCATGGTGTCTTTAAGTTGAATACCCCATTAATGCAAATAATAATAATTATTAGAATAAAGATAATTAGTTTAAAGCATCTACCTCTTCTAGATTTTGTTTTTGTTTTAATTCTTCTGAACTGAGCTTACTTTTTGATTTCTTTTGCTTAATTTTTTTGTTAAGTTTAACTCCATCTAAGAGTTGCAAGTCCTCATCCAAACTAATGTTTTCATCTTCATTAGATTTGTCTGACACCACATCTAAAATTTGTAAATCATTAATTATAAGTTATTCTTAAATGAGAATAGTTTTTTTTATGGTGAAACCCAAACCGAAGAAGTAAACAGTTACAATATTGTCATGTGGACAGAGTTGCAGGAAAATACCTTGAAAGTCTGCATTATCTTCAAAGTTAGAGAGTTCGGATCCAGAGTCATGTTGGGAAAGCTCCTCCTTTTTTACTTCGATTTTCTTTTTCAGTATAGGTTTTGATTTTTCACCCTGGAAGTTCAAAATTAAGTATGGTCGAAAAGTTTGTATATAAAGAGGTTATATTTTTACCAACGTTATTTAAACCCAAAACACGCCGCTTAAATGTTAATCCCTTGGTTAGTTTTTTGAATATGTCATAAGCGTCCATCGTTCTTAAATAATAGAAGTAACAATTCAATCTTGATCTCCCAAATTAAAGTACTATATATTTGGCATAATTTCGTAAACAACACGGCTTACGCCTGACAGCAATCAGTTATCAGCATAGATGATACACAGATCACCAAAGTCAGACCCTTAATCCTTATATGAAATGACATGCACAAACTCCAAAGCAGCACGCGTAGGCTTTAATGTTTTTCTAGATTAGTTCTGTGGCTCAGCGGTCGGCTGAGTGGCAACTCTGCGCGACGGGGTTATTTATTCTCGACTGACAGCACTGACCACACATCAAATAAATGAGCAATCCTATTTTATTTTATGCCTTGCTCTATAAAGTGAGAATTCGTTGTAAGTAGATGAAGCTCGAAGTATTTAGGTACTGCCGCATGCCGCTTGTTTCCAGCGATGAATCTGGTCACGTGATCCAATTATATTATAGTTGACTGTTTACAGCATGAGGTTGTAACCAAAAAACACATTGACAATTGTTTTCGTTCTGTTAGCAATCAGTATTATCTGTTGAAATGTTGCATGGTCTATGAGATTTTGATTCATCGCGGGTTACCCCTCCACGTGAAAATTGATTAGTGTGGAGTGCGTAAAATATATCAACTATCTTGTGAAATATTTCAAAACAGTTAGGCAAGAAGTAAACATTTGAGCAATAAGCATGGCGGTCCGCGTGCAATTCGAAAATAATAATGAAGTAGGAGTTTTTAGTAAACTTACAAATTCTTATTGCCTTGTCGCTATCGGAGGCTCAGAGAATTTCTACAGTGTGTTCGAAGCAGAATTATCAGACACTGTACCGGTGGTACATGCTAGTGTCGCAGGCTGTCGCATCATAGGCCGCATGACCGTCGCTAATAAGAATGGGTTACTACTTCCATCGTCCACAACAGACACAGAACTGCAGCATATCCGTAATAGTTTACCAGATAATGTCAAAGTGCAGCGCGTCGAAGAACGATTGAGTGCGCTTGGTAATGTCATCGCTTGCAATGACTATGTTGCATTAGTTCATCCAGATTTGGATAAAGATACAGAAGAAATTCTCGCAGACACATTAAATGTTGAAGTTTTTCGACAAACAGTAGCTGGTAATGTATTAGTTGGGTCCTATACAGCACTGAGTAATAGAGGAGGCTTAGTTCATCCTAAAACTACAATTCAAGATCAGGATGAATTATCATCACTGCTACAAGTACCATTAGTGGCGGGAACTGTGAACAGAGGGAGTGATGTAGTGGCTGCAGGATTGGTGGTTAATGATTGGTGTGCATTCTGTGGCATGGATACAACTTCAACGGAAATATCAGTTATTGAGAGTGTTTTCAAACTGAATGATGCTAAACCAAGTGCAATTACATCCACCATGAGGGCATCCCTCATTGACAGCATGTCATAACATTTTACAAGGATTGCTACAACTTGGACTCTATGTAACTCATTATTGATTACAATTGCAGTTTAATCATTTCTGTTGATCAGACTTTATAAATAAATTTATTTCAAAAAGCAATTAAGTTTGATTAAATCCAATCTGTTTGAAATGTTGCATAGTATGGTGGCTGCCCCTAGATTCAATTCAAGATATGTACCACAAAAATTCAATTGTGTATTTTAAATGACCTCTTCATGCCTTGTACCAATGATAAGTTGACCGTGTAAAGTAGATCAGGTTAACATTATTTTGACACTTAATTGAGTTGGTAAATTAAGCATTAAACTTCTACTTTTATGTGGGCTATATAAGAGCAGAGATCCATAAAACTTGAGTTTAGCATCATGATCAGTGCACATCCTTTTTTGAAGTATTAAATAAACTAAATTGATAGTCTGAATCAAATTTAATACCTTAATTTGCAAATGATGAAGAAAGATGCAGCATGTGCTGGGTAATTTAAAAAAAAAAACAATATTTTATTCTTAGTTTACTAACTACTGTGATAGTAGTCTGTGTTAGAGTAATTTAATTCATTATATCACTTTGTATGTGCACCACCAATTGAAAGATAATTGAGGCATTAAAACCATATACAACTATTATTTAAAAGGCTTACAATGGATGCTGATTAATAAAAAAAACATTAAAATTTATTTAAATTGTCATAAAACACATGTACATATTTACAAATAAATGTCTGATGATATTTTGTAGCCATTTGATACTTAATTATATTCCACTTACGGCCCAATAGCCGATCAACGCAAAAGGTTCAGTATTACTATTAGAAATCAAAATGGTTCTACTGTTAAGTAACTACCAAAATAAGTGAGAATTTTGAGCTTTATCTTTATAAGATATTAATGTGAGGGGTCACTTATAAAAGACAACAGTGCCGGGCTTCTCTACAGCTCGTTAAATTGTATATAAAATTTGAGGAAATATCAAGGTATTAAAGGTGTATGAAAATAGGGAGTGATTATAATATCTTGAAAGTTTTGTGCTAAAATGCAAAGTTTAAGTACATGATATTTCACAACACTCCAACATGCATGTGTTTGCAAATCCTTTTTTGTATGAACATGCATCGAGCCCAGATTACCAACACATTTGCTTTTTGCCTATATAACATATGCTGACTAGTAGACATTTTAGTCACTTTGGTGAACACTAAGACATGTTTTAAATTGTTCATTATAATTTAAACAGCGATGGCACAATTTGGTAGATATAGGCAAAGGATTCATGAAAACCCCTATGTTGTAATTAACAGAGGTATATAAACACTTTTACAATAACATTGATACAGTAAAAGTCAAGCTCAATTGGGGCGCGAGAGGGAACAAAGTTAGAAATGAGTGTTGAGCGGAGGGTCTGCTCTCTCGTAGAAGAGCAAGTATGCGGAGCACCGCAGCACTTCCTGCAGAGACACCTCGTGCACCAGCGTGTCCGACGTGTACCACCACCTAGCCAATATTGGTTTCATACATCTGTATAGGGTTTTGAATAATCGAAAAATGAATTGGTGTAGTAAAAGTCACCGTTTGCTCTCGAAACCGTTCCCCCGGCGATATGTAGCGAAGTGGCCTGATCTCGGTCCGCCCACGTGCACAACGACCGCCGTCAGCCGGTAGAGGGCGCGCTCCGCCCCCGCTCCCGCTCCCGCCGCGTTAAACGCCGACAACCCGCTGCGCAGGCGGCTTTCGCTCGCCAACACCGATATGTCCACTCCTCGATTCTACAAGTTGGCGTTCGGTTGCAACACTGTTGGCTCAGCGGTGAAATAGTGGCAGGCAAGGGTACCTGCGTCGCCGCCGCGAAGGGAGCCAAGCTGAGCGTCTCGGGGAAAGCCACGAAGTCGCCCCTCTTGCTGAGGCCGCCGACGCCCCACTGCACGCGCGAGATGTGCAGGCACAGGCACGCCGGCAGCTGACGGGCATTTTAAACCTTATAAAACTTCCAACGACTCACTCTCTTTGACTAATGCCACGCACCTTGCCAAAGCTGAGTGTGCGGATGTGTTTGGTCGTCTGGTCCTTGGCGGCGTCGGGCCGAGGGGCGCAGCGCCCGCACCTCACGCCGCTCACCATCTCCGGGGATGTGAAGGCCCGCAGCAGACCTGTGGGTGCGCAACGTTTATAATTTGATGATATCTCACTTCGAAATGTGTTTATATCATGGTCAAAATGCAGCATACCGGTCAAGGTGTAACTCCCGGCTGGGCCGGTGCCGGCATCGCTCATCGACAGGGACACGCTATCGAACTTGTCGTAACGAATAGGACTCTGCAAAGAACATTCACGCTCAGGTCGAGTCAGTTGGAAAGAAAGAAAGAGAAACTGTGCTCAGAGAGCGAAGTACCTTGCTGGAGCAAACGGTGCAGTGCGTGCGAGACGCGAGCGTGCCGTGGAAGGGAGGCGCAGGCGCAGGCCGGGCGGGCGCGCAGGCCCATCGCCGACCCAGGCCGCTCAGCTGGCAGAAGGATCGTGAGACGCCCTTGCGTAAAGGTGGTGGCTCCGTCTCAGGCTCGTCTATAAATTCGATTCAAAAGCTTTACCGTGATCGCTTTACACTTCAGAATACCAGCTTTGAATATTACCTGGATCAGCGGAGTCCGTTTCAGTGGCAGGAGCGGCCGAAGCCGGTCTTGCAGGTCGCGAGGCGAAGGAGCTTGAGGGCGGCGAAGCGGGAGATGCCAGCGCGGACCAAGCCTTACCGCCACCCAGACCCAAAGCATCGGAAAGACATCCGGGCTGTAAATTAAACGTGCTTCCAGTTTTTCCGTTCACATATTAAATTGAGTATAAATTTATTTGATTAATACAGAAATGAAATACCTTTTTAGACATGGCAGTGGTTTCCTCTTCTATACAGGTGAGCAGTACATTCAGCAACTCATGGGCATCCTGCTGATCAGCTGGCACTACCCATCCAGCTGCTCTCAAAGCTTGTAGAACACCAAGTGGACACACTGGTGTCCCTCGAGCTGACTCATGAGTACCATTGACAACTATATTAGTGAAAATTGTTGAGTTTATACTTAGATATTGTATAAAGTTCAAGAAACACAAATTCAAAGATATGGATAGGATGCATTTCATAATGTCACATACCATCTATTACAGTATACAGAGTTGTTATCATGCTATTATGACCATCAGCTTTCGCGTATTTTTTCAACCACTCTATAAATGTAGGGCATGCCGCAAGCGCCTGGAGCAAGGTATTTAAAAAACATGTTCGGCCTAGATTTTGCAAACCAGCTATCTGTCCTCTACGTTTGCGAACTTTAGGAGCACCACCGGGACCCCACAGCACGAATGCACCAACGACAACCGCCGCCGTGAGCCCCGCAGCAACTAATATTCTATCACCTCCATCCATAATCACTTTGAAAATTATACGGGCTAGTGTCTATTGTTTGCACCCATTACAAAAAAATATTTTAAACGGTTCCGTAACAACTAAGATATTGTATAATTGATAGCTTAAATAAAAAACTAAAATAAAAAGTAAAGGCTATAATAACTAGGAAACGATACAACAATACTTATTAAAAATTATACTCATTAAAAATGAACTCGGCATTAAATTCTAAACAATATATTGCAGAATTATAAACAATTTATACAGTAGAGTCGAGTAAAGAATAGTTTTTTATCAGGGGACATCCACAGACTATGAACCAAGAGTCAAGAGTGAAGATGCTAATATTTGGGACACCGGTCGGCGGTCACTGTCACTGGTCAGACACCGACTTGACAAACTAGATGATGCTAAAAAACGCCAATGAGAGATCGTATTTCGATAGAAAGCTTATGTAAAAATGAATATTATTGAAAACTTTTAATTTTTTTATGTTGTACTGAAATAAGTATAGTTTCTTTTTTACAGCCGCGTAAGAAAATTGCTAAAACCATATTTAATTAATTCGTGACTTCAACTTCTTCACCTTGTGGTTAAAAAAGTCTTGTTCCTCGCAAATCCCTATGTAGCAATTAATCATCAAAGTCAAAATAATTTATTTCAAATAGGATCATATTTTAGAACTACTTTTGAAAGTCGCTAAAAATAAAACTAAACTAAGGTTACATGGATTCTGCGGATGCACGCCCTCATCTAAGAACCCACATGAAACTCAGTAGGGTTGTAATTCTTTGGTGGCCGTTTGTACAAATTAATTTAGCTTCATCGGTAAGGCGATTTATAAATTAGTCGACCTGTGAGTCATGTCTTTATCAAGGCAAGGCTTTAACTAACATAATGTAAGCCATTTATTGCCGTGGTATGTCGTTTAATTTTCTATTGGTTTTAAAGTTGGTCCATGAATTACTAGAAATAGTATTTGATCTTTAGATCGTTCATGTTATAAATGTACTTAATAAATGTTACATTTGGCAACCCATCTCTATCCAACAATTTAGAAATTTATTAGTCTTCTAGCTGTAGTCTGTGTAGTGAATTGTCATCATCTTAACTAGACTTGACTATTAAAATTTGACTGTTGGGTTTTAATGTTTTTATTTATACTGAAGTTTTCAGTGTGTGCAGTTGGTATTTAGTAGAAACCTTAAGATATATTATAGAGTTTAATTAGATAGTTAGTGCCATAAAATGTAAAAAAATATGTAAATATTGTTATACAAGACCAACTCGTCATATTACCTATAAGTTGTGAAAAGGAGTAACCCATCCAAGGCTAAAAAAGATGAATGTAGTAAATATTAGTATAAACTTTAAAGTGTTTCAAAATAATTTCTATCATGATACCATATAATACGATATGTGTTTCTCAAGAAGGGCCGGCAAATGCTCTGGCATTAAACAAAGATTGCACCCAAGTAGTGATTGCAGGACGAAACGGTGATTAACAAATGATTAAACAAATTTGATTTCTATGCCTCTTAGCAGTTCTATGAGTTTAATGTTTTATTCCAGTGTTTAAAGTATTTTCTATTGGTGAAGATGAATTCTCTGAAGTGTGTAACTTGAGAGTTGGAAAGAATTTAAATCTAAATTTTTCTTCTATTGATGTTGCTTGGAGTACTCTTGAAGGTGAGCAAAGGTGTTCCCAATAATGATAATTTTAGCCAAGTCAATTTTAAAATTATTTTGCACTTTCAGAAAATACCCTTGCAACTGCAGCAACAAATGGTGCAGTGGTGGTTTGGAACCTCGGCCGATCTGGGAGATCTAAACAAGAACATGTATTCTCAGACCACAAGAGAACTGTTAATAAGGTGCTTTGGTTGTTTATCTATATGTTAGATAGTCATAAAAAAGAATAAACTAACAATTTATAATAATCCATAAAGCCAAGACAAGCAGGTACATATATCTTATTGCATCTAGGTTAGCTTCCACCTAACTGAACCATCTCTGCTGATATCTGGGTCACAAGATGGGATGATGAAATGTTTTGATCTTCGCATAAAGGAGGTAGCTCGGACATTTATAAGGTATTGTTAAAATTAAAATTTGAAATTTTGTCCTCGAGTTCTCATTGACATGTGCCACCTTGTGCTCAGCAACACCGAGTCCATCCGCGACGTGCAGTTCAGCCCGCACACGGCACACGTGTTGGCCGCGGTGTCGGAGAACGGCACTGTACAATT
The DNA here is from genome assembly GCA_951799465.1 of Leptophobia aripa. NCBI lineage: Eukaryota > Metazoa > Arthropoda > Insecta > Lepidoptera > Pieridae > Leptophobia > Leptophobia aripa. The sequence continues at coordinate 12,663 of OX637268.1, read as the reverse complement.
GTGGGACTCACGCCGCCACGAGCGGCCTCTGCACCAGTTCACGGCGCACTCAGGGCCCGCCTTCGCCTGTGACTGGCATCCCGAAGTACCTTGGCTCGCCACCGCTTCCCGCGACAAGACCATCAAGGTGACCTTTTCTGATGATGATGATGCGTGTGTGTGTGTATTCAGTCGAAATGCACGTTCCGTTATGTAACAGAATAGCACTTTTCTAAAGGTTTGGGACATCCACGCGAAACCGAATTTGGAGCACACCATACACACGATAGCTTCTGTCGGACACGTCAAGTGGAGGCCGCAGAAGAAGTGAGTAGCAAGTAACGTCAGCGTCCTCTCGGTCTAAGGCTCCGTCGCTAAAATGTCGCGTGGACAGGTACCAGGTGGCCTCGTGCGCGTTGGTGCTGGATTGCGCCGTGCACGTGTGGGACGTGCGGCGGCCCCACGTGCCGCTGGCTACCTTCGCCGAGCACCGCGACGTCACCACGGCCATCGCCTGGGTGGCCTCACCCGACGTGTTTCTGTCGACGAGCCGCGACTGCAGCCTGTACCGGCACCGTTTCGCCGAGGCGGCGCACCCCGTGCTGTGGGCCAACCCGCAGGGCGTGGCCGTGTCGGCGCGGGGCCAAGTGGCGCACGCGGCGCCAGACCGTCCACTGCCCGCCGGTCTCGCGGCACCGCGCGCCCCGGCCCCGCCGCAAGCGCCCTTTCCGTGAGTCATCGCCGGCGGATGATCATTCGGCAGCGGATGCGAGGGCGGGTACACGCGGCTCTGTCTCCACAGGCGCAAACAGCCGACGGCGGGTTCCCTCGGCTCTGGCGCGCAGGCGGCGCTGGAGGCGGCGTTCGCGGGCGGCGCAGCCAGCACTCTGCGGCGCCACGACGTGCGGCCGACGGACGACGCCGTCGTCGGCGCGGCGCGTCGGTACCGCTTCCACGGCGACCCGCCGCACGTTCTCGCCAAGCACAACGCTCGGGTCGCGCGGCACTTCGGCCGGTTCATGGTGAGGCCGCGCGCTTCGGGCCAACTCTTCTTAAGGTTTATGCGACCGCGCTTCTTTGTTTCGTCCGTAGACGGCGCACGTGTGGGAGGTCGTGGGCGCCGTGTACTCGGCTCGTTCGTCCGCCGGACCGCCCCCGGCGCCGCCGCCGCCTCGGGATCCGCCGCCTCGGCCGGAGCCCGCGCCGCCTGCGCCTTCGCACGAGTGAGTTGAAATACCACAGAGTACGCCCCAGTCCTCACGGCCACGCGCTATAGTCACCCTCTTTGTAGCGGCGTTGAGGAGGAGCGCGAGGAGGAGGCGGAGGAGTGGGAGAGCCGAAGCCACAAGCACAGCGGCGTGCTGGGCCTGCCCACGCACACCATCTACGTGCCGCCGCACCGGGCCAGATCGCAGTCGGGTGACTCGCTTTCCGCCTCGCGTCTTCCGCTCGGAAGTGACCGTTAGTAACCTCGCCTCATTTTCAGAGGACGGCTGGGTGTCGGCGGCGTCTCTGCACTTCGTGGATGTGGAGGCAGCCGAGTGGACGCTGCCCGAGGAGGCTTTCGCACTGCGGACGCATCCGCCGCCCGACGAGCCCGACCACGATCCCAACGGTAGGCAGTGATTGGTGAATAAATATGTAGAAGCATCGTGTGACCCCAAAACGTCCGCAGAAACGGCGAACTCGAGCGCACAGTCTGCGGTCGCGGGCGGGGCGCCCGGCTCGCCCGCCGGCTCCACGGGCTCCGGCTCCAATCCGCCCGCCCCCGCCTCGCCCGCGCCCCACCCGGGAGCCTCGGCGCCCGTCTGCGAGGAGGCAGACGCGCCCGGCGAGGGCGCCGCCGAAGGGCGCGGCCGCGTAGACTTGGCACCGTTGCTGGCGAGCGCGCTGCACGCGCACGCGGCCCTGGGCGACGTGCAGACGGCGGCCACCGTGCTGTTGGCGCTCCAGGAGCACCGCGGCGAATTGCTGGCGCACGTGGACGAGGCCACGCAGGAGCAGTGGCTGCTGGGCTACGTGGAGCTGCTGCAGCGGCACAAGGCTTGGGGCGTGGCCGGCCAGGTGGTGCGCGGCGCGTGGCTGGGCAGCGTGTGGGCGCTGTCGCAGCAGTCCACCGGCGTGGCCGTGTGCTGTGGGCGCTGCGGGCGGCGCACGCGCGGGGCCCGCTGCGAGCGCTGCGCGGGCCGCTCGCCGGGCGAGCTGTGCGCCGTGTGCCGCCAGCCCGTGCGGGGCCTGTACGCCTGGTGCCAGGGCTGCTCGCACGGCGGCCACCTGCACCACATGCGCCGCTGGCTGCGCGACCACGACCTCTGCCCGGCCGGCTGCGCGCACCGCTGCCAGCTCGGCTGACGGCGTCCAGAAATAAAAGCGTTTTGTTGGAATGGTTGCTTTTATTTTATCGACCGGTGGCCCGCAGCGGGCGGAGTCAGACGAGGGCGCAGCACCGCCTCCTCTCGGGCGCGAGGTCTTCGACCGCGAGTCCTCTCTTCTGGGCCGACGTGGCGCGGATGAGGTTAAGGAAAGCCTGAAAAACCTAAAGGGTGAGGATTTCCAAGGGTGTAGTGACAAGAGACGAGTTTTGCAAATCGGTATATTTTTGCCTGTTTCTTTGCACAATATTGACTTGAGTAATTTATTTGTTAATTATCAGCTAACACTTAACAGACAGACATTCATTACGTTTATACAGTGTATAGGCGAGCGGCCATCGCAGCTGCGACCCGACCATAGGCCGGCGGCGCACCCGAGGCGCCAGTTGTAAATTTGAGAAGCGACAGAAACTCGTATGCAATGGCGGCGCAGACAGCGTTTAACATCAAACTAAGCTCTTAAAAGTAAACACACATCGTGTTGTCTTCGTTAATGTACGGACAAGAGTCTCTTTGGAGAAGTCTCCCTCGGAACGGCCCACCGAGACAGTCCCATCCGAACGGGTTCCTTGACGAGAGTTTCCTTCTCTGGGGCGAAGGCCTACAAGAGGGCGCACTTGATTTTCCTGCGCTTCTTGCCGCGCACGTCGCCGTCGTTGGCGCGGCCGTCGTCCGACTTGCGCGACCGGATCTCCCGCATCAGGTCGAAGAACACCTGCGCACACCACCGAAGCGTAAGGTAACGGAAAGCGGAACGGACGAAGCGAAGGGCGGGCCTCACCTTGTCGACGTTGTCGCGCGTCTTGGCCGACGTCTCGACGTACGGCACGTGCCAGGCGGCGGCGCGCTCGCGGCACGCGTCCAGCGGCACGCGCCGCTTGTCGGCCAGGTCCGACTTGTTGCCCACCAGCAGGAAGGGGATGTTGTCGTCGTTCTTCACGCGCAATATCTGCTCGCGGAACTCCTGCGTCGCATCGAAGCTTTCGGGCTCCGTGATGGAAAACACGCACAGGAAGCCCTCGCCCGAACGGAAGTAGTTGTCCCGGATGGCGGCGTAGTCCTCTTGTCCCGCCGTGTCCAGGATGTCGATTTGGACCTCCTCGCCGTCCAACACCACCTGAGATGCGGTCGATGCCCAATATTACTCTGATATCTCTTGTTAGTGTATAGGATTGTACTGAAGAAACTATACCTTCTTCCTATAACTGTCGGCCTTGGTGGGCTCGTAGTCTTCAACGAACTCGTCGTACATGAACTGCAGCGTCAGCGCCGACTTCCCCACTCCACCGGACCCCACCATTATCACCTTGTGCAGCGTCGGAGCCGCCGCCGGCTTCTTTGACATCGTGGGGGATACGTTGCGCTGCGATTGTTTAATTTTGACAAATACAGACACCTATTTCCATTTACTTTAGACACAATAACCCATTCGCAATTAATAATACGTAACCAATCGACACGAAAGAATGCTGCTATGAAGTGGGCCGGTGAGTGATAGAAAGCGCATCGTGTTTTATAATGAGAATGGGGACACCTGGTTCCCACAAGAAAAACCCGAGCTTAATCCCATAAGTTGTGATAGTGGCAACACCAAAGTAACATATTACATTTGAAAATTTCCCGATTTGTTAATCAACGGGTGACAAATAATTACTCACTATGATTCACGACAACGTGTACTAGTTCCGCACTAATCTGTTTTCCGAGTGAAGCCGCTCGCTTATAATTTGCATCATAATGATGTTAAAAACAAAGCCGCTTTGTCGCTTGTGAAATAATCGTTTTCAACTAAAATCATTATCATATTACACAAAGGTGATAGCTTTTTCATTCATTTGAACAGAATCTTTTGCTTTGCAATTTTTTTTATATTTCAGCAATGAAAATCATTATCACATTACTACCTATTTAATTCAAAATATATTTTAAAAAATAATATACAAATCCAATTTTTTTTTTCCAATTTATTTAGTGCACAGGACAGCATTTCCAAAGAGCTCATTATTTGAACTCATTATTATGAGTTTAAGTAGTTTAATCTCAAAGACACTTGTTCTTCTTTAAAATGATTCCTAAATGATATATTAACTTAACTAACAATTTATGCCGTCACCCTAATGAACTGGTATGAGCAACAACTCACCATGGACCATTATGTATGACAGTTAAAATGTCTGAGTTACTACTATATAAACTGCTATGCCACGTAGCAGACTTGCACTAATCTATGATTATATAGAATGTAAATGGTTAGTGCCAACATTTTAATATTTAATCATATGATACAAATGGACCACTCCATTGACTGATTTCACTGATTGGGAGACAAAGCGGCTCACACAGCTCTTGTGTGAGTTTAACAAAGGCTTTAAATCTTACCTTGATGCTTAACCTGCTCGTTTGCCTCCTCTCACATAAAAAAAAAAAAAAAAAACCAATGTCTCCTAATATTTATTTTACACATGCCCATGTTAGTGTGCTTTACATCATTTAACAGATGGTGTATTTTAAATGCTGTGTGTGCTATTTGTCTGAACACTGATGTTAATATTTGAAATAAATTATAAATGAAAGAAAATATGTTAGTTGAAAAATGATTGCATGTTAATATGTGAGAGAGAAAATGTGGCAAATTAAAGTGAACAACTTTACTAAAGAGAAACCTAGGGCAATGCTCTCCTGGGAAAATAGTTACTTTAGTAGTAGTACCTTTTGTTCTTCTAAGAAAGTTGTTGACAACCTATATGCTATTGTTGAGAACATTACTTAAAAAAACCTCCACACAGGAGATTTGAAAATATCCTTGTATGCCATAGTACAATTTAAAAAGAATCACAACATGTTCCCTAACACAAAATTTAATAATAATAAGTTCTGTCAAAATGAATTATGGGGTTTAATAAAGTTAAATTTAAGTACAACAAAATGTATCGTATCACTTGTGTCAGCCATATAACCGTAGCTGAATTCAACGTGTAACGAAAATTTTTTGTCAAACAAAAACAACTTCAGTCACGACAGTATGGTTGTAAGATGTGTAAGAAACTCGGGTTCTGACTTGTTAAGAGGGCAAGTTGCGAGGCGTTGCCACCGTTGTAAACAATCACGTCACTATTCTACAGTCTACACCCCAAAATGGCTTAAACCTGCATTCCATTTGACTTAAACATAACTTACCAGTTAAAGAAACGACCTCAGACAATTTGGGACGCTACTGCTCCTATTCGACACTAAATAATCACTGATCCGTAGTTATTAACTCGCTTAGCTAATAACAAAAAATATTGTATAAAAATGTACCTAACATATTAATTAGTACCAAATTTGAATCAACTATTTCAATACACTTATCGACAATTGACAATCGCTTATTAAAGTCATGTGTATACTGTGTCAACTGCCATCTTGTACATTAGTTATTACTTATTATTCTACAGCTAAATTATTTGACTGCGTAACGATTATAACCTGTATTATTTGTAAACTTTATTTTGTAAGTACCCATTGTTTGTTGCGTGACATATGTTTTTATCTATCAAGTGTAATAAAACTTAATTAATGTAAATAAAATTTTTTCATTTACGACTTGTATATTATTATATAGACTATCGACTATTATACAGAGTATAGCCTCGTTTATGTACAGATGTACAATACTCTGTAGTCGTACTAGTAGGGATGTAACATTGTTGTTATCGGTATCGGTTTTATTATATATTTCTATGACTCTTCTTTAATTGCCTCCTTTCAGTTTTTTTGGAAAAATATTTAATGTACAGATTTTCGATTTTACTGTCTTATTATTAGTATAGATTATATATAGATTTTTAGATTAATCTATACTAATAATAAGACAGTAAAAATCGAAAAGCTGTACATTAAATATTTTTCCAAAAAACTGAAAGGAGGCAATTAAAGAAGAGTCATAGAAACCAAAAAAAACAATTTTTGGATGTCTTGTCTGTCTGGTACGTTATAACTTCAAAACTACTGAACGCATTTGAACGCTGTTTTAACAGTTGGATTACATATAATTGGGATATTGTTAAATATGTTCTAATATAAGTTAATCTTAATATTAAAACTTATGAGAGGTAAAAAAAATAACAAATAACGCAGTGCGCGCGGGCGCGGTTGAAGTGTTGAACAATGTGCTCGATAGATGGCGTTGATAAAATTCGTCATCAACCTAGATTTATTTTGTTTTTTTTATTTCTTAAACCTATACAGCTTATCAAAAACAGTTTACACAATAAAAATAGATTAAAAATAAAGCCAAATAAGGTTAAAATATACAACCGGAAATAGAATCTAAGATCAGAAAAAAGAATAACAAAAAAAAAACACGAACAGAAGAGAATAAATAAAAATATATATACACATGAACAAGTGGAACTATGTGTAGTACGAACATTTTAGTGTGTAAGTGTGTATCAGTGTGTGCAATGGTGTTGCTGTGTGAGTGAGTGTGCGAGGTTGAGTCTTAGTTTTTTTTTAAAGAACTTCTACTTAGGCCAAATATATCCATCGCGGTATTAAGATGCTTCATTGTGTAATGACTACCATGTAGTTCAAACTTTCATTAACGTTTTACCCTATGATTATTTTGAGTGAACCTATACAAACAAGTAAAAGGAAACGAGTGAAGAGACGTTTATCGTTTGTCCGCATCCATTTTTCCACCTACGTCCTTAACGTTAATGAGGTTTACCTTTTATTATTTGGTCAAGCTAATAAGTAATAACCTCACAAATACGTATTTCGTACTCATAACTTCGTAAAAAATTTCTTTCAACTCTTAACCGCTGAGGAGTTTTACCTTCCATCATCAGCTCATCCACATAAGAAGATGACTATCAGAATATAAAACTGTCAGAATAGTAATTGCCTGTACGTTAATTTAAAAGTTGCCCTCGATTTCCCTGAATCATCCGATCCTGTAAAGCTACATCACAACCAAAGCAACCAAATTACACGTGGGCGAAGCCCCGCGAGGAAAGCTAGTTTCAAAATAAACGCCATATACAGAAACGGTAAGTTCTCTAAAAAAATTATTTTTACATAAATCAACAAAATTATTTTTTTAAAATAAATAATAAACTAGATATTCGTACTGATATAGTAAGTTCTTTTAAAAGTAACACAAAAAGAAGTTTTAGAATAATCAAATTATAAAACGTTCACACTAATTATTTGAATAAAAAAAACTAGAAATCCGTAGGCAAAAGCGTTTGAATAATATTCGGCTCCTGGTCTTTGTTAATATGGCCAGCTTTCGGAAACAATCTAGAGTTGTTAGATTCCGGCTTATTCGGTTACGGCCGGTACCAATAGGTGATTACACGCCAAATGTGTGATGTTGAGTAGTGTGTCTATATGTTGTTCATTAGTAGAGACGTTTATTTCCTTTAAGAACCATCCTTTAGAATATGTTTATTTCCTTTAACTGATGGTACACTACTAACTAATATTAACTAATATTTAATGTCATCTTGCGGGCGGAAAGTAATGTGAGCACACGCACATATGTATACAGCTTACGCGCCAAATCTAAATATGTGTGACCCTACATGTGTAAAGCGTTTTCTTTTAATCTTATTAGAGGTGCAGCTACAAGCTTAATTCTGATGTTAGAATGTGACTTCGACTGGTTGTGGGTTTCCCAAATATCATTAATATCGACATCATCAGCAGCCGAGGTTATTGACAGTGGGCAATCCTCAGATTCTCGGTTTTTTTCAATGGATCATTTAATGTTTTTTTCCAAAAACTGTTTCAGGCACATGGTAACAGAAATAGCTTTACTTGCGCTAACATATTTTTCAGTGCACATCTCCTCGCTTTCAAACGGTTTGAAAAGTTTTACGACCACTTTCAGTACAGCAATGTCACTAGATTCATCCATAGGAGGAGCATTAGGGTACTTCTTTCGAAGTTCGCGTTCTGGGCACCAAGCCAGAAGATCATACGTAATGTCGGGGTGCAATTATTTTATGATTAGATTTTTACTGTCTTATTATTAGTATAGATTATCAAAAATCGATTATTAATTTAAAAAAAATCACGTATTAAAATCGATTATTTTTTCACATTCCTACTTACTAGTCTGTGCTTATACAAATTCAGCAGTTCTGTTTTATAAACACATTTTAATTTGAAATCAAGATATATAAATATCCATTAGGAATCGTTCTAAGTTTTTATTATTGTTATTTGTTTTATTGTTGAAGAATCTTGTGTTTCAATTGTAGCTACGAACAATGGAGCTATAGCATAAACGCCAATTAGAGCACCATATAATGATTTCTTCCAGCAAAACTGATATTATTTGGTCGCCAGTGCACCATGACAAGTTTATTGTGTGGGGTCATGATATAACATTATATGAGGTTGCACGGATTAAAGATATTGAGAAAGAAACGTCATGTGAGAATTAATCTAATGAAATATGCATATGTGGTTACACACTAGTTTTATCACCTTCTACAAGCTTGCCCACCCATGATAAAGTTAAAAATAACTCTTTTTTAGATACTCAAATCTCATCTACACGTGCTGCTACAGTAGTTGCCTCACAGAGTGGAAACAGTGTACGTTGTGTAGATATCAGTGCTATTCCTGACCAGCCAGATCCCATTCTGGCTTTGGGTCTAGACAGTGGACGAGTAACACTCACTAGTCTAAAACAAGCCTATGACCCGTTAGGTCTTGTTGGAAAAGAATTTGGTAAATTAATATAAATCTAGTTTTAATGAGATGCAGTGGCGTAGCATAGTGGAGGCAGGGGGGGCGGCACTTATACCCTAATCCTAGGCGGCAAAAATTATCAATAAAAAATTGAAATAGTTTGTTGAAGGGGGAATTCCTTTTCTTTGAATGATGTTTTGTAGCAACTAGTAACAACGTCTATACTGACTTGTATGAATTACCTGTGAAAGAAAATCTTATTGATGGATTGACAGTTGTCCAATTAACATTGTCTAAGGTAAAGTACAAATTGTGGTTGTAAAATTGCTGCATTTTTCAACTGTGTAAGTAATAAATAGTGCATTAGTATTTCCATCCGTATGTCCAGATATGGACATGCATAGTTCCGAAACAGAGACTGATACAACACCAGTATCTGCTAATTTTGCTGAAATGCCAACAGTCCATGCTCAGATTCAAAAGGATTTTGCTTTAGTTGTGGTTAATTTGAATGGAGTGCGCGGTGGAGTGCAAGAGGCGATGCCGTAGATGCAGATGCCGTGATGACTAAACTATGCATCTGACGAAATTGACGAGCAGGAATTTAAGCCGGAAAGACTTCGACTACGGCAACGAAAATAAATTGATGAATACAGACTTGAATTAAATTTATTGTTAAATCCATTTAAAATATAACACTATAGTATCGTTCTAGTTGTAATAAAAAATTCGGCATGGGCTCTCTCTAGTCTAGAAGTAGGTTATTTGCCATTCTCACCGCTCTTGGCAGGCGGATTGGTAATTAAGCGCAGTTCAAGGTGTTGTATACCCTGCATATGTATACATTAAATTACCTAATGAAGGGGGCGGCCAGATTGTCTTCGCCCCGGGCAGCCGACACACACGCTGCGCCACTGGAGAGATGAATTAAAAAATTATCTCTCATTCATCATTTTGCTTGATGTGAGGTAAATTAAATAACAACTGTTTGCAGCTGTAAGATATCCTAGAGCTTGCAACAGTGTAGCATGGAGCCACATGGAAAGCAACCTGTTGGCGGTGGGTATGGATAAGCACCGGGCTGACAACTGCCTCCTACTGTGGGACATGAATGCAAGTGAGGATGTCACTGGAGGTGAGTGACGGGGCGCAAACATTGAGGACCAAGTACACAATGTGTTTGTCCACCATGAGCACAATCGAGTTGTACACTTCAGAGACGGGTGCCGGTGAACGGGCGCGAGCGCTTGCGGAGCGCGGGGCGGGGGAATCGGCGCAGGCCGTGGCTTGGTGCGGCTTCGCGCCGCGTACTCTTGCCGCCTGCCTCAACCTGCGACACGTTAGGATCTTCGATCTGCGAGGTGGGCCTCGTTCGCCATGATCCTTTCCATTTCAACGATGACTTTGTCGACGTCCGCTTGAGGTCAAGAGTGATTCGTAGAGAGCGGCGGCGGGAAGGCGGCCGGAGTTGCGGCGGGGGCTGGTTCCACGCGCTGGATGGGCGTGTGCGCGGAACGGGAGGCCTATCTGCTGGCGGCGCGCGGCGACTCCGCGCTGGGAGTGTGGGATGCGCGCTCGCTTCACTCGCCGTTGCTGATGCTGCCCCAGCCGCGGCCTCCGCGAAAAGTGCAGTGGTGCCCCACCAGGTATAATGCGCGTCGTCGTCAGCCTCGAGACCGGAAATCCGGTACGTCGGTACAAATTTCGCAGTTTTCAGGCGCAACCTTCTCCTGTCACTGCAGCGCGACTCGAGCACTCTGCGCCTGCACGACATCCAGCGAGCTACGGATTTCAAGTCTCCAGAAACCGATACCTCGCAGGTGGCGAGCGAGGGCGGTTCGGGCGAAGCGGTGGAGCGCGAGGTGTCGCCGGGCGGGGGCCCGCTGGCGTCGTTCGCGTGCCACCCGGCGCATCGCGCGCGTCTTCTGGCGCTTACCACCGGCGGTGCGCTACTCGAGCACACGGTGGGCGAGCGCGTGACGCTGGCGTGGGGCGCGGGCGGGGCGCTCGTGTGGGCGGCCGGAGGGCACCTGCGAGCGCCGCCCGCCGTCTTCGCTGCCGACCGAGACGACCTCGCGCAGCGCACGCGGCGGCGCGCTGAAGCGGACTACGGCCTGAAGGTGATTCGCGCTCTCCTCTCTCTGACACAGATCTCAGACACAGCCAGAGCTGACTTTCGCCTTTCGCAGGTCGACCTGTGGCAGAACGCCGAGCTGGCCGAGGACGAGGAGCTGGCGGGGCTGTGGCATTTCCTGGCGCTGAGCAAGTCGCTCGTCGAGGACGGTCAGTGTGTTTGTCGAACTGTCTAAAGAGATTGAATCAGTCGAGCGTTTCTGACTTTGCTCGCCGCAGGATGCATCCGCAACGGCGGTTGGAAGCACCCGGGCGTGCGCTGCGTCCTCCCGGGCGCCGGCGAAGGCTCGTACAGGTCGGAGGCGACGCCGGCACTCCTGCCCGACATGCCGAGCCGGAAGGTTATGCTGTACCGGAGCCCCGAGCGGACGCGCGCTCTGCAGCTGCTCGGCTGGGGTTGGGGATGGGAGAATGCGTTGGCTGGCGTCGAGCGAGCCGAGGCTGAGGGGCGACCGTGCCGCGCCGCCGCCCTCGCCGCCTTCCACCTGCGCGTGCGCACCGCGCTCGACGTGCTGGCGCGCGCTCGTTCGCCGAGGCTGCGCGTAGCGGCGCTGGCGCTGGTGCCGGCGGCGGGTGGCGGTGCTCCCGACGAACGCTTGTGGCGGGACGCCCTTGCGGCGGCGGCGCCGGCTTTGCCCGATCCCTATCTGCGAGCGCTGCTGCACTTCCTTGCCGCCACCGCGCAGCCGCATCCCGACTTCAGTGCCGTGCTGGTGACTCGTCGTTCTGTCGTTCGATATCGTTTGAGTCTTCTGTGAGCTGATGGTTCGCTTCTGCCGCAGAATGAAACTGAGATGCGCCTGGAGGACCGCGTGGCCTTCGCCTGCCTGTACCTCTCCGACCGGCACCTGCACGAGTACGTGGAGCGCGCCCACAGCGCCCTCAGCGAGCGCGGAGCCCTGGCCGGCGTCGTGCTGTGCGGGCTTGGCTCGGACGGCCTGACGCTGCTGCAGCGCTGGCTCGAGCGCACGGGCGACGTGCAGTCGGCGGCGCTGCTGGCGGCGCGCTGCTGCCCGCCCGATTTGGTGCGGGACGCTCGCGTGCAGCGCTGGTTGGCCGCCTATCGGGCGCTGCTCGACGGGTGGCGACTGTGGTGGGCTCGCTGCGCCCTCGACACGTGGCTGGGCGCCGCCGACGGCGAGGAGCGCACGCGCAGAGTCGCCGTGGCGTGCACGTACTGCGGCAAGTGCGTCGCCGCCGCCCCGTCGGCGCGCGTGCGTCCGCCCTTCGCGCGTCTGCCGCCGCCCGCCGCCAAGACGAAGGTGTCGTCGTGCCCGCACTGTCGCAAGCCGCTGCCGCGCTGCGGCGTCTGCTCGCTGCACTTGGGCACCAGCGCGGCGGGCGGAGCGGGCGGCGCCGTGGGCGGCGCGCCTTTCGACACTTGGTTCAGCTGGTGCGTCGCCTGTCGCCACGGTGGCCACGCGGCGCACCTGTTGCACTGGTTCAGTGAGCACGCCGAGTGCCCGGTGAGCTCCTGCTCGTGCCGCTGCGC